>CM059013.1:12400000-13133333 GCA_030272315.1 Paspalum vaginatum | reverse complement strand
AATAGTAGTCATTAGATCTATTATAATTTATAAAAAATTACCATCATGACGTTATGAAAGATGAAATAAAATAATCCCTTAAATTTGTATAAAAATTGCCCATCATACCATTATGAAATATGAATTAAATAACTATTTAAATTTGTATAAAATTACCCACCATGCCACTATGAAATACTAACTAAAATAACACTCCTAAATTTGCATATAAATTACTCAACATGTCATTATAAAAGATGAGTTAAAATAAATCCTAAGCCCGCATATAAATTATCCAATATGACATCATAAACTATAAATTAAAATAATTTCTAAATTTGCATATACATTACACACAATGACATTACAAAAGATGAATTAAAACAATCAGCTCTAATATTATTACGGATTAAATCTATATTCTCTAAAACTCTAACCCGTGCGAGAGCACGGGTTGATGGACTAGTCTATACCTAATATTAAAACGAGTAAGGATTTTTGGTCCATCATGAGTTTTTGGTCCGTCGTGATGGGTGGACCCAACTGGTCGGTCTCCCAAGCTCTTGGGTTTGTTCGCTCACCCAATGCGCCGTCCGTAGTTGAGGTTTATTCGTCCGTCATCCATACGCAGACAGGTGGGTCTAGCGTTCGTGCAACTCCCAATCCGCCTCCAAATCCCGGTAGTGAATCAACCAAAAAAAGCAAATCCAGATCGAATAAGAATTAAACTAGAGTCCAAAATCGACTGAGTCCAGAAATCAGGCAAATATAAAATAGACTATGTCAAGTTTAACAACGCCGGAACAATTGCAATATGAAGGAATAAGAGAGCAACACCCTATCTGTCCCTCTCAAATCGAATTCCACATGCCGCAACGGCATGATTACTCTCCAGGAACAAAAATCCTATCATATTCCTGATCCGAGGCAAACAATAGAGTCAAGTACAACAAGGACTCTAGATGCTATCCCATAAATTGAACTGTCCGCGGGGCGGTGGCGAGCCGAGGCCAGCACGTAGTGGTCCACGATGATGCAGTTGAGCGCGTCGTAGAGGCCGTCGTCGATCCAGTACTCGCGCATGTCGCGACGCGTGTGCTTGCCGATGACGTGCATGGCGAGCCCAGAGGTTGTCTCGCCGAAGTAGCGGTCGCCGATGACCTCGACGCACGGCAGGTCGCCAAAGTGGCACGCGAGGGCGTCGTTGGTGACTGCAATCGCGGCGTCGAACGTGGGGCTGGACACGAACCCCCTGCCGATGTCGAGGACGCGCATGGACGGCATCCCCAGCGCGGCGGCGCGCGTCAACGCGCGGAAGGAGATGCCAGCGATGCGGATGCCCCCGCGCTGGGCGGTGCACCGGAGCGGGACGACCTCGTGGGCGTGCACGCTGTACTTGGTCCCCAGGTCGACCCTGGCGTCGCCGCCGTCGGGGCCCTTGAGGCGGAGCAGGAGCTCATACCTGGGTGGCAACGCCTGACCTTTGGTCACTTCCTCCTCAGAGTCATAGGCAGCTTGCAGGGGTTGGCGTAGACAATGTCGTGGAGGTTGACGCCGAGCTGCGAGCACGGCCTCGATCTCGGCGTGGCTGGCGCAGTCGAAGCCGGCACCGAGCCCGACGAGTGCGCCTAGGAGAGCCGGGTCGAGGTTGCACTTGATGGCGTAGCAGGACGTCGGTGAGCGCGCAGCGCCGGGCGCGGGAGAGGTCGACGACCTTGGAGAGGTTGTTAGAAAGTGCGGCGTTGGGCGGAGTTGGAGGCAAGGATGGTGAGGATGAGGCCGGTGACGGCATCCTTGTCAGCGCGTCACGCTTGAATGCCAGCACCTTCCGAGCCTTGTTGCGGATGGGGCCGGATCTGGAGCCGTGACGGCCCTCACGGCCGGCCAACCGCAAAGCGGAGGCGCACGCGTCGAGGACCTACCAGCGGTAGAAGACCTTGACAGGTGTTGCTGTGGGATCGAGAAGGCTCCAGGGGAAGAGAGCGGTCAAAGAAAAAAAAGATAGCTATTCGTCTGGTTGTATCGGTCGGTCGTCCGCGTGCCACCTTAACGATTTTAACCTGTAATATTAAATGTATTAATTATTAATTAGATATAATAGACGCTGTGTATGTAAACAAATTTAATTTTATCCGATCATATCCATAAATACATTTAATTTTTCCGATCGAGTATTATTTAATTATTAAACACTTTTTGGATTTATTATATTGGGTAAATACATTTATTTTACCGGATCAAGTACTAATTAATTAAACACTAGCTGGATTTATTATATTGGAAATCCTTAGCTTGAATTTGGAGGACACTGCTATAGTTAAGTTTTTTGTTTCAGATTTCAGTATTTCACTGGCTCGCCTAGCTTTGCTTTTGTAAACATGTTCAACAATCTATTTACTATAAGAAATTGATTTTGCATTTTTTAAGATCGAATCAAACCTTGCCCGCACAAGTCTTTTTGCCGTCCCATGTGGTTGATGTGTCTTATCTCTTTCTTCTAGTAGCTTCTCATCGTAGTTGAAATATACCGTTTATCATTTTGCAACAATGCATAAACATATCAATACGACAATATATCTATACTAGTAGTCACCCGTTGTACAACGCACGGATATGTTTTCTAGTTTTTTAATAAAACGAATAGTTAAACATCGCACGGAAAAGGATGAAGTTGGGACAGAGTAATAAAATTCATTTTGGCGTTGAACCAATCGCGTCGACGCCTGAGCGCTGAGAGTCACGTTGATGCCGGCGCCGCGTACAGCGCGCAGCGAGCCAGCCGGCGACTACCGCCCGTATAAATGTTACGCGAAAAGGTCTTTGCCCGCTCGGCGCCGAACGCGACAGCGACGACTGCCGACGTGTGGCTTCGTGTTAGTTGGCCAGTTGATCCGAGCACGTCCTCCTGCACGAAAAGATCACACGCGCGCCGACCGACCATCTGAAGCTACCGCCAACACCGCAGTACACATACCCTGCGCCTGCAGGGGTCGGGAGGAGGGATACATAGATTCAGCTGCTGGACTACTGGCGCAAGCAAGGCACAAATGCCGGCCAGGCCACCACGGCCGCGGAGAACGCGAGACGCAACGAATCATTCATGATTTCATGGCATCCAGCTCCAGCGTGATCGAGCTCGAGTGCCTGAAATAAATTACGATTTCCATCCAAGCAAAACCCAAATGGCAGCTCAAGTGTTTTTGGCGACCCCTCAATCATCACATTCTTAATTTGCGGTGACAAAGATTGATTATTGTCCCCTGACCAATCGCAGCTACGGGACTTAAGAACGGGTCCGGCGTATCCGAGCAACATGTGGCGCACCAACCACTGCAGAGCTTGAGGACGGCTCGAAAAAAAAAAAGAATTCCTCCTGGACAAGCTGCCGCCGGCCCCAGCAGAACAAAACGGAAGTCGCGAGCCGGCGGCAACCGCAGGCGGCATAGCTGTCCGTCCACGTCCGGTGTCCCGTCGTTGGATTTGGATCCACCTCGTTGCCGGCCGGTGCACCACCCTCTCCTTCCGTCCGTTGCGTCCAAAAAACCCGCGTCTTCGGCGTCGCCGCGTGGGGCGGGGGTGTGCCGCATTGCGCCGGAGGATCCACCGCCGCCGCCACCAATGATGCACGTCTCCCTCCTCGTCCTCCTAGCCGGCGCCCTCGTCCTCCTCGTCGGCGCCGCCGATTCCCTGTCCGGTGAAGCTCTCTCACCTCCATCATTACCCCTCCGTTTCCACTGCACAACCTGCTATACCTGATCTCCCTCCACGGCTCGGCAGCTGACATCGCTCGCTCGCAGGGTACCAGATAAGCTGCGGCGCGACGTCGAGCAAGGTGGCCGGGAACGTGACATGGGTCCCCGACGGCGCGTTCATCAGCGGCGGCAAGGCCGCGGAGCTGGGCTCCCCGGGCGTGGTGCCGATGCTCGCCTCGCTTAGGTACTTCCCGGACGCGTCCGCCGCGAAGCACTGCTACGTGGTGCCGGCCGCCATGCACGCCAGGTACCTGGTCCGCACGACGTACTACTACGGCGGGTTCGACGGCGGGCGCGCCCCGCCCGTGTTCGACCAGATCATCGACGGCACGCGCTGGAGCGCGGTGGACACGGCGCGGGACTACGCCAGGGGCCTCGCCACGTACTACGAGGCCGTGGTGGGCGCGGCGGGGAGGGAGCTCAGCGTCTGCGTCGCCAGGTCCGGCGCCACGGGGCCCGGACGGAGCCCCTTCATCTCCGCGCTCGAGGTGGTGCCGCTGGAGGAGTCCGTGTACAGCCCCGTCGACTTCGCCGCCTACGCGCTCAGCACCGTCTCGCGCCACAGCTTCGGCCACGACGGCTCGGCCATTGGGTGAGATAAAGCAAGAACATTCATGGATGCCTCCGCGAAGTGCGAACTGATGACCTGACCTTTACCACGTCGCAAATGTGCCATTGTCTAGCTATCCAGGCGACCGTTTCAACCGGTACTGGGAGCCGTACAGCGGCGGGAGCATCCCGGTGGTGGAGAGCCACGCGAGCGTCTCGACGGAGGCGTTCTGGAACAAGCCCCCGGGGGAAGTGTTCCGGCGAGGCCTGACGACGAGCCGAGGCAAGAGCCTCGACATCCAGTGGCCGCCAGCGCCGCTCCCGCCCGCGAGCTACTACCTGGCGCTCTACTTCCAGGACAACCGCGCGCCGAGTGCGCTCAGCTGGAGAGTGTTCGACGTCGCGGTCAACGGCCAGCCCTTCTTCGCCGGCTTGAACGTCTCCACGGCGGGGTCCATGGTGTACGGCGCCCAGTGGCCGCTGTCTGGGCAGACGAGGATCACGCTCACGCCGGCGCAAGACTCCCCGGTCGGCCCGCTGATTAACGCCGCCGAGCTCATGATGGTCGTTCCGCTCGGAGGGAGGACGCACCCCAGAGACGGTAAACCTTACCTGATGCGCGAACTTGTCGTCGTCAACGTCATCCGTCATGGCCGATTCACTGTTTGTTTTGTTTGCTCACAACAACTGGTCAGCTGATAAATCCGTCTCATTTTTGCTGCAGTGATCGGCATGGAAGCGCTGGCCAGAGGATTTCTGAACCCGCCGTCGGACTGGAGGGGCGATCCTTGCTTGCCCAAGGGGAACTCGTGGACTGGTGTCACCTGCGACGAAGATCCACTTGCAAGAGTAATCGCCATGTAAGACACTGCTTCTTCAGCGAAGAGGACAGTTAGATCAGGAGATCGTACTGTGGATGCAAGTCTACGAATGTTCTCTTGTCGATTTTTTTATTTCTGAACGGCAATTGATAATGGTCATTGCCCTGCAGCAACCTCACAAATTTCGGAGTTGGAGGATCGATATCTGACCACATCGCCAACCTAACTGCAGTCTCGAGCATGTAAGATTGTTCAAACAAATTGGTGTCGATGTGCATGCTAAGTGAAACAGATTGTTACTGAAGTGAAGGGATTGTTGTTGCAGCTGGTTTGTGGGGAACAATCTGACCGGATCCATTCCAGATATGAGCCCCCTCCATCACCTGATCTCTTTGTAAGTACAACGATATGAAAGTGGGAATATCAGTTCTGGATAATCTCACATTTAAGATGTTGGATGCTTCATCATCTACCCAAATACTAAATCTAGCTGCATCCCTGATTTGAAATTTAAAGGCACTTGGAGGACAATGGACTGACAGGCCCTCTCCCGGAATCACTCGGAAACCTTGCAAAACTGGAAGAACTGTAAGTGTCTTCAGTAAGTAGTGCGCTATTACTCAGCGATAATCCTACGTTTGCAACCTATTAACTACTCCAATTAATTATTATTTTATAGATCCGTGGAGAACAATAACCTACAAGGAACAATTCCAAGCAGCATCAAGAACAGAGCGATGGTGGACACTAGGTTTAGGTTCAAGTAAGTGTTCTTTTTTCTTTCTCTCGAATAGGTTCGAGTAAGTGATTGTGCTGTGAATTGGTGATTAGTTCCAAGTGTCCTGCAGTGAATGGCTAATGACTTGTCGTGCATTGACAGGTACACTCCTGGGAACAGTCTTAGTTAACAAGAACAATACAAGGAAGACAAAGTTATCTGGCTGGGTTCGATCAAAAAAAAATTATTTGACTGATGATTTTAGAATAACAGTATTTCTTTTCGTATCCACTTTCTAGGACTCTGGGCTTGACACATTTTGTTCTTTCTCCTTCCCAAGTCCCTCGTGTGCACAGTGGCGGAACCAGAAAATATTCTATAGAAGGCCAGCATACCAAGATCTATGTATATAGATCCATGTATATATTATTGAATATGCCGACTGAGTGCATCTAACATCAAAAGTTTAATGGTTTTTACATGGACCAAGTAGCATAGCAGTGCAGCACACTAAAGATTCACAAAACAACAGCTATACTTTACAAAATAGTTAAAGAAAATAAGTGTTTGTATTTATCTGATCAACCAAATTAGTTTGCTCTTGTATATCAGTAGCAGCAACTTTCGTCTTCTTGTAAAAAGAAAGAAGTGTTTGTATCTTTCTTTTTGGTTTAGCAAAGAACAAAATTAATATGTATAATTCTATCTTTCACACATAATAAATATGATTATTTGTAAATTCTACAGTTCTATAGATCCAAATCCTTACATTAATCAACAAAATATAATAGGATTTGAGAGAGAGGATGCTAGGTTAGGGCTTATTTTAGGCTGATGAGGACGCTGCTGCTGCAGATCGGGATTGCCTTCCACACATTGCTCTAGTCCGGCATCAGCGCTCGTGATTTCTCTTGCCTCGGCGAGGGCGAGCCGACTGCCATGGCTGTGGACGCCGATGGCGGCGGAGGCCAAATTCCGCACGGCAAGAACAGCGCCTTATGTGGCCTGGGATACGGATGATTGATCATGTTTCCTTGTTAGCTTATTATTGGGTGTTGGCTGTGAGCACTTGGGCTGTCTACTAGAATCTGGATGTCTACGTACGTGTACGCGGGCTTCAAGCCTTGCTGCTTTGGACTGGTACAATCATAGAGAAGAGCAAGGGTCAAAAAAGTTTCCAGTCGTTAGGGGGGGGGGGGGCGTGGCCCCTGCTGGCCTCTCTTGGTTCCGCCGTTGCTCGTGTATACTCTCAAGATGTAAATTCTTTTTTGTCCTAATAAAGATGCAAAATTTTGTTCACAAGAAAAAAACAAAGCGAGGCATTTCTTAACACAAAAAAACAAGAAAAATGCTGCCATAGATTGTCTCTCATTTCCTGCAGAAACCTCAATCATGTAAGACCCTGCCTGAATGAAACATGATATGAATAATGTCCCTCCACATTTGTGACGAGAACATCGGTTGAGGAGGGATCCACGTAGCTAGCCTGCTGGTACTCTCAAAATAAAGTTTAACCACTCACAGTATGAACACAAAGCTGCGCTTCACCGTCGTCAATATGTCGACACGTGCCCGCCTCACGTTCGGCGCTGCACGGAATGGGAAAGCAGGGAGTGTGGCAAGCTGCCATGGCGGCCGTGACCCGTGAGATGTATGCATGTGCTGCCCGTCGTCGTTGCCTCACAGAAACATGCAATTGCACCAAAAAATGATGCCTTGACGTATTGCCTACCGTGGCACAAGTTGGAGGTGTTTTACCTCTGCTCTCCGATCCTCGTTCGTGGACGTAATGCGGGGGAACTATTTGTCGCCGCAGCGAAAAAACCGGGTCGCAGTCGCCGAAGGAAGCCGCGGGGCGGCGAGTGAGCGCTCGTGGGCCTGAATCGTCGCTGTGGCCTAGCCCGCTCGTCCCCGTCTTCCACCTCCACGCCGCCACCGGCAACGACGACGACGAGGCGGCCACCGGGTTAGGGTTTGGGGTTGCCGGGATTCGGGTTTGGGGTTGGGGTTGCCGCCGGCGAGGCCTCCTTCTTCTCCACCTCCGGCCTTAGAGGGAGGGCCGGGGGAGGCAGGATGGCCCGGCAGTGGTGGCGGGGTGGCCGGCGGCTGAGGCCGGTGGCGACGGCACCGCCGGCCGGGCGGGGCAGGACGGCGGTTGGCCCGGGGTAGGGGCGGGGGAGCTCCACGGCAACGGCGGAGACGTCGGTCGGCGAGGTGGGGGGGGTCGGCGCAGAGAGGGGCGGTGGCCGGCGAGCAAGGAAGACAAAGTTATCTGGCTGGGTTCGTTCAAAAAAAATTATTTGACTGATGATTTTAGAATAACAGTATTTCTTTTTGTATCCACTTTCGGACTCTGGGCTTGACACATTTTGTTCTTTCTCCTTCCCAAGTCCCTCGTGTGTACTCTCAAGATGTAAATTCTTTTTTGTCCTAATAAAGATGCAAAATTTTGTTCACAGGAAAAAAACAAAGCGAGGCATTTCTTAACACACGAAAAAAGGAAAAATGCTGATTATACTTTTATAAATTCATAACAGTAATGATATATATAGTTATGTACAGCCCATTTGAACTACTACTCTAGCTTCTCACCAGAAGGTTAAATTGTTGGAAATACACGGGACCTCATATTCCTACTGATTGGCCGACGACTTTACCAGCCCGGCCAAGTGAAACACTCTCGAGTGATCTGCAAACTCTACTAAAAAGTTATGATTTATACGGATCAAATGCTCATAAGGCTGTTCTTACCGTAAAGCTCATCCAATTGTTCATATTTTAAACTCTTCTCTGCGCACAACGTCTGCATAGTGCGAGCACTGTAAATGGGCGTCCCTTTTGGGCAGGCTGGTGAGCGTTGTCTAAGGCCATTCTCAATAGGAGGTTTTATAGGAATTTCATAGCATTAAATATGGTGCCACGTAAACAATTGCAATGATATAGTACACTATTTATGAATAAAGAGATGGTTAGAGTTTTATGGTGAGAGCGTCTCCAATGACTATCTATGTCACTACTAGATGCGCTCTCTTTTACGTGGATAGAAAAATGGAAAAAACAAGGATAATCTAGCCATGACTAAATAGACCTATGACCAAATAGATAGGAGATTTCACGTATTCCAAGAAACTAAGAGTATTACATGTAGGACCAAGTCATAGTGGTGAGATAAATTATTATTTTTATTGTTTTCTCACCTCTATATCAGCTTGCTATTTGCTACCACCATTATGAATGCCCTGATGAAACCATGTATACACTTTTTCAAGAAACGTGTGTCTTATATATTGTCTATAAAATTATGCTATATAAAACTATACATCGTGGATAGCTATTTCATTCATGAGTCATCTTCTTTCTTGTCTATATAGCATTTTGAACACCAAAATGAAACTCACCGTTGAGAATTTGAGAACGTTAACATTCGTTGGAGAAGGGACTTCGGCTCCTCGTGGACATTCTGTCGTAGAAAGGCACGTTTTTTTCGATGGAGGTCAGCCCGGCACGTTGCCCCGTACTGTCTCCAGTCTCCCCCCGAGATATTTCCCTCCTCGTGCTGCTCGATTTATATGATTATATCTCCTCATCTCTCGCGCTTCACGGCTCATCGCCCATTCCACCTACTGCAGCTGCCATTCCCACTCCCGCGGCCCCGCCTCGCCGCCGGCGCCGGCGATGACCGCCGCCTCCCCAACCCAAACCCTCTCCGCGTCTTCATGACGACACCGGCAAACCCCGCCCCGCTCCTCTCCTCCCGCCCCAACCCATCCATCCAGCTCCGCCGCCGGCCCCGGCTCCCCCGTCCTCCGGCCGCCGCCAACACCACCGGCGCCGCCTCGTCGCCGGACTGGTTCCGCCCCCGCATCCCTCCGGACACTGACCTTCCCCCCTCCTCCGGCGGCCGCGTCGCCGCGCGCGATCCTGGCGTCCGCGTCAAGGCTAAGGAGGGCGCCGAAGAGGAGAAGAAGGGTAAAGAGGGTAAGAGGAGGAGGTGGTGGGAGCGGTGGTCCGGGGACAGGGAGAGCTACCTGGTGGATGACGTGGAGCCGCTCCCGATCCCCATGACCGTTCCAGGGACCGAGCCCATGTCGCGGGAGGAGCTCGACCGCCGGCTCAGCTGCGACATCGAGATCGAGGTGAGTGCGGCCGGCCAGCCGAGGTGAAAAAGGCTTCAGTTCCTGTGCTCGTTTGGGCGAGGTGGTAATCTTGGGATGTGTGGGTTTGGGGGTTGCAGGATTGCAAGACGGTTTCGTACGAGTGGACGGGCAAGTGCCGGAGCTGCCAGGGGACGGGGCTGGTCAGCTACTTCAGGAAGAAGGGCAAGGAGACCATCTGCAAGTGCGTGCCATGCGCTGGCATTGGTGAGATGGAATTTCTGGGACTTGATTTCCTTGCATGGTACAATTGTTGTTGCTAGTCCTAAAACATCTGGGGAGAGCAAGGCCAAGGGTACCCAAATATTGAATATTGATTCTGGCATTGCTATTGCGTCATAGGTGTAGAACGTAAAACCAAGACTTGAGCTTTTTGACTAGCTGCGATGCTGTTGTGATCAACTACTGGTTAGACAGATAATGTACCTTGTCATGCAGTAGATCTGTTACTGGTGAAGGCGCAGTGCTGCTATAACCATGAATGTCCAATGCTAGAGTGGTTTGAAACTTTGATCCCCATGGCTAAGTTATTTGTTGCAGCTCTAGTTGCTAACTATGGGCACTAGACATTGCTTTTGTGAGCCCAGCTTGTCATAACTTAGACTGTATGTTTTGGATTTTACAATCTATTTCCACTTGCACTAATTCCTCAGAGCTCGAGCATTCGCTATTGTGCCCATGCAGTGTCTTTGATGCTGTTTGTATTGTGGATTGACTGCTAATTGGTTATGACTTATGATACACCAGAATGGTTTATATTGGAAAATCAGTCACCAATAGGTTTGAGAGTATCAGTTTAAGTGTATAGTGAAATGGCGTTTGTTATACTGGTGTGATAGTCTGGAACAAAAATATCAGTCTAGTTTCTTTGCAAAAAACGATATACTTCTATTGGTGTTGTGTTGGTGAATCATTTCCCTGGTACTATCTGAAGTAATATAGTTCATGTTTAGTTTTCTACAGCAAAATAAGCGCATGAGAACTAACAAATGCAGATATTCATATCAACAGTTATCTTGTTGTTCGAACCTACTGTCTTTGGTTTATACAAGTATACCATGGATGCTAATCTCTCAAAAAAGCAAGAACGGACAAGGTTGCAATTTTTAGTTGTTAGGCATGATGACAGATATTATCAATATCATAATACTAGAAAATTGCTGAATAAATTGTAGATTATTGTTGCTCAATACAGTTTGACGTTAACAAAACTTGTGATTCCTAGTTTACTCATATTGGACAGGATAGTCCCTCAGTTCTAATGGGTTTAGTTTACGTACAACATGTGTCACTTGGCAGCATGTATATGAATAACCATATGTTAATGACCCAAAGACAGTTTAATGTGCAGCAGGCCAGCAGCTTTTGGGGGTGAGATCTGAGATAAGATAGTAATGATACTGCATAAATTACAGAGTACAGACACCTCTTTATTATGTACCTGTAGCCTGTAGACATTTCACAGACTAAAAATGGTAGGTTAAGGTAGAAGAGGCCCAGCTAACAGAGTACCCACCGTTAAAGACTGTGTCTTATCATGCTGCCCTAGGTAGGAAGACCATGGAACATTGGTGCTCCCCCCCACCCCACCCACCCACCCACACAGCACCACCACCGACCATGGTAGAAAGTTCCAAGGATAGATCGTCACTCCGTTGAAGTGCCCGCCTTGCACAAAGTAGCGTGTTAAAATATTTGGCCAATGTTGGGAATGGTGCGAAGCTCAAAGAGGATGCAATTCAAGACTATGCAAACTGCTTTAAGGAATTGTTGCTGTTGGACCTCCTCAAGCTATCGATGCAAGGCCATACCTTCTGGGACCTAGTGGCAGAGGCTTCCTTGCCCCTTCGTTAAGTGTTGTCTCACTGTGGTTGTTGTGTTGTGGTTCTGCTCTTGCTGTGAGATTTGCCTTGTCTTTATAGCTGTCGTTGTTTTTCTGTTCATCTGTTGTGAACTTGTGACCTCTTCTGTGGCTGTTGTTTGCCCACTCTGGCCCTTCTTCTTTGTCAATATAATCACTAACACTCCTGCCCATTTCGTTTAGAAAAACTAAGCGTGTTTTTTACTGTATAAGCATGTTAATTGACAGCATGCATACGGATAAAGCATATGTTAATGATCTGAAGAAAGTAAGTGGGTAGCACCTTTTGAGGTGATATCTGAGATGCGATACTAATAGCGTTGCATAAGCTACAGAGTAACAGACAACTCTTTATTATGTAGCTCTAGACATTTCACGGACAAACAAAGGTAAAACTTGGACAACTGTTACCCTAGAATAGGCATATTCCTAGACTATTTAGTTTAGTCATGGTGTACTATAGTTTTCACTGTTTCAAATGTTCCAATGTTCCAGTTGTTCTTTTGGGGAGTTATACTAGAAGGAAAGGTTGTATACCTATGCAGCAGGTTTTAGGTGGGACCTAGTGAAAAGTTATCCATAACCCTTCAAGGCTTCAATGTTAGAGCAATGGGCGACATTGATCAATTGGTGTCTTATTCACAGCAAATTTGTTGTACTTTTACCAGGGGTTTGCTTGTATCATAACCCATCCTCCCAAGCTCCTGTCATCACGAAGCATTCACGATAATGATAGCCCATAGATATGCTTGTCTAATTAACTGCCCTGATGGGTCGCTGCATTCTTGCTTCCCCTCCCTGAACTACAAGCACGATCCATGTCCTTCGTGGCTCTGGTGGCTGCAGCTACATTCACCATGGAACTGAAACCTAGCTGACCCTTTGTTCATGTCCTATGCCCTTTCCTGGAATAGCCACCACTCCTTCTCATCAAAAAATTTACTTGTAATGTTAAAGTGCTAGATCGAGCAGTTGATCCATTTGCTTGTGTCAGTAGTGATTTCCTACCCGCAGGATCACTTCAGCGGTTTTCTTTTTAATTTCTACAAACATGCGGTATCATGATACATTACCATCTTGCAGGGGACATAAGAAATAAGAGAAATGATATGGTAGTTCTGAAACTCAAAGTTGTCCGCGAATGCGCAAAAAGTTTACTTTTTTTCATGGATTCTGCAAAAAAATGAACTATTTGCGGATTCGTGGACAACCCGCAAGCATCCTAAGCCCAAGATGAAAATTTATACGCTACCTGATAGATAAAACCCCTGATGGGATTGGTATTAGTCCATTAAGATGTTTTAGTTGTTCATGGTCCATTAAGATGTTTTAGTTGTTCGTGGTTGTAATTTTAATTTATGTCTAGCAGATAGTTCAATACCAACATGCTCTGCTGGTACCACATCATTTTGTTTGTTTTCATGCCATGGAAAAGTAAAGTTGGACAATTGGATCTTCCTGTAGAGATTGAGGGCTGGCCGTCTCCAACGGAGCATCCAAATGCGCTGTCTACAGTACAAATCGATACTGTAGCAACGTTGTAGCGCTACTGTAGACAGGGAGGAAGGTAGTTGGAATAGTGATAGGCAATCCTTTTAGTCAGTTCGTTGGAGACGGTTTATGTCACAATGTTGGGCTTTCTTTCTTTCTTGGGAAAATTGTACCCATGCCACTCCAATTTCTTGAAATTGGATTGCATGTTTTTTGAAACGCCATTGGGTGGCATCATTTACAACATGAAAATCCAACTTTATGTTATATTCCTAGGTGAAATTTATACGCTGACTTCTTCCTGCCCCTATTGGACGGGAACTTTTATTTGTTTTGCAGGTTATGTAAGGAAGATTACATTTCGCGAAGACATTCAAAAGTTAGACGAGCTAGACAACGGCAAACCACCATAATTTGAATGCTTCGAAGCCTGTGCTTGCAACCTTCAACAAATCAACCAATACGATTCTTTCCACTGCACATTCTGCTGTTCAGGCACGATAGACGGGGGTGGTGTTATTCTTTCCAATGTTGCCTAATAAATTTACCTCTTTTACCCCTTTGGTGTTCACTGACATATATTATTACGATCGATATAGAAAAGAAAGTAATAAATTTCGAGGGGATTCATTCTCATTTGTATAAAACTTTGGCTTGTCCTGCAATCCCAAGCAGCTCCATATTAGATTCTTTGTACGTTGGTATGCTCCATCTGTTGCCCTCTTTTCTGGTTCGAGGTTGCCTATGCTGCAAGCTCTGGAGGAATCCCGCATTCTGAAACTTTCTGCAGCTGTCGGGCATATGTACTCCGGCAAACATAATTGATGGCTGAGGACATAGAAAGCCTATAAACTCTGGTGAAGGGCATCCATTTGCTCTAGCTACCCGCAGCAGATCAACAAATCACACAACAACAGAAAATGTCTCATCTGGGCATTCTCTCCTTCAAGTACAATCTCGCGAAGCTCCGGGACAAGGCCGGCCGGCCGATGGGGCGGCCGTTGTCGGCGAGGGACAGGCAGTTCTCCGACCTAAGCCCCTACAGGCCCGACGACGAGGAGATGAAGAAAGTATTCTACAAGATAGCTAGCCAACCCCGCGGGATCAACAGGGAAGACCTCCAGGTGCTGCTGGAGAAGCTGGGGAAGGCGGACGCCGCCAGCGAGGCGCGGCGGATGATGTGCGTCGCCGACCAGAACAAGGACGGCTACGTGGATCTGGAGGAGTTCATGGAGGTGCACAAGAACGGCGTGCCGCTGGGGGACATCCGGCGCGCGTTCTTCGTGTTCGACAGGAACGCGGACGGCAGGATCAGCGCCGGGGAGGTCATGGCGGTGCTGCAGAAGCTCGGGGAGAGGTGCAGCCTGGATGAGTGCCGGAAGATGGTGAGGGAGATCGACAGGAACGGCGATGGCTTCGTGGACATGGACGATTTTATGGCCATGATGACTCGCCCACGTAGGAAGCCGTGAGCTTTGGAGCTGGGGAGCACAGAGTTTCCATGGGCACCCTGATGTAAAGTATGCAGCTCATGCAAATCAAATCCAGAATAAAATGATTGGATTCAAACCAGTCTGGTTTAACTCATCCTCACTGCTGTTATTTGCCTTTCTGCAGTTACTGATGAAATGCTATTAGGATTGGTGAAAGAATTTTACTGTTAACAAATTGGCCGTCCTATTCTAAGATTGGTAGTCACCGCTTTTCGCAGGTTGCTGTTATTCTAAGATTGGTAGTCACCGCTCTTCGCAGTTTGCTCACTTGTTCTGCGCAGCGCCTAAAGCTCGATGGTTGCCCCCGCCGTCTTTGTTTGTGCCCCCACTCCTGTCCTCTTCTAGGTGGGTGCAAGATACATTTGCTTTGAGCTATCTTCCCGTTACTAATTAAAGATTTTAAAGTCTTCACTTCACCAGACATGATAAAAAATTATCCTAAAATTTCCCATAATAATAAGAAAGATCCAGCCTCAAACAATATAATTACATTTTAAAACAGCCAAATTTTACGTTACATAGCATATAATTGCCAATTTTTCAACACAACCCTATAACCTAGTTTTGGAGTCCTATTCCATCATTTGCATATTTATCTGGTCCGATTTTCAAAGCTCTCCGTGCAGATTCCACCATATGGTTGCCGACGTCACCACCTTTGTACATTTCGCCTGCCCAGTTGCATCTGTCACTTCCTTGCCTTCTCTTTTCAATCCAAAACTCTCCAAATGCTTATGGGATGTCAGCAATTTGGTTAAAAATAGCAAATACGTTCTTAAAATTCAACTCTGGGTCACATGCTTAATTGAATGACGCCATTTTGGCCCTGCCGGAACTGGTTCTTGCAAAACATGACATTTGTTCAAAAGAACCCCTTACCAGCTATCACTAGACTTCCCGCTGCAACAACAGTTGCATCTTCTCAGGAAAAACACTGCGTATTGAAAGATTCTTCACAGTTCCCGGCTGGTTGTTTTAGAGTAAAATATATTGATGGTTCTTAAACTATTTGTGGTGCACCGGTGCTCTTACCTAGGTCATCTAACTATGAAAGAGGAATGCTAAAGCTCAACCACAAGATCCAACACTGGAATTTTATCCACCAATCCAAGAACGCCACGTCGACCCTCTTCCCCAACTCCGCCCGGTGAGGTTAGGGGTTAGGGTTCGGGGTTTCAGGGGTGGGGGTTACCTGTGATCTCCGGACATAGAGGAGGTGGTCGGGTAGGCCGGCGGCTCGGTGGAGGTGGCTGATCGAGCCAGCAAGGCGGCGGTAGCCACCAGTCGCGGATGGCGGAGGAGGCCGGTTGGGCTAGGGCTAGCGGTGGGGGTGTCTTCTCTGCCTCGCTACGCCGCCTGCCTTGGTTAGCTGCCGGTGGCGGAGGCGACGGGGACGCCGCCGAAGCTAGGCCGGCGCTGGAGACGGGGGCGACGACGTACACCACCTCGGCAAAGCCATGTTAGCGGGGAGGGGGCGGCACCGGCGGATCCGGCGACAGGAGTCACTGGAGACGAGGTAGGAGAGCGGGGCGGGGGCGACGTTGACGAGATGGAGGCGCGCGGGAGCGGGGTGGCGATGGACGCGAGGAGAGGATGTGGATGAGGTGGAAGCGGCTGTGAGAGTGAAGAGGGTAGGGTTAAGGGCAGCCGTGCGTGAGCCGTCTGATGGGATGACGTGGACGCACCAAGGGCCATCGGATTTTAGGTGTTGGGAAGCTATCCAACACCCGAATGCAGAGTAGACATACTCCTATGAAACTGCAATTGCATGTCCCTATTTATACGCATGGGTTATCTCAGTTCAAAATAAGATGTGTTTGTCATAGCCAACGTGGCATACAGTAGAACCTAACATCTGGGGCATGGGGCTCATATGTTAGCCTCGTCTCTATCTCCCTCTCCTACCAAGTGTACACTTGACTACCTCATGCTAGCCTAGTGCCATCTATCGTTGTATGCGAACAACCACTTCAATCATTAGCACCACTATCTCTTCATCGGCTAGCATCGTTGTTAATACCTCTTTGAAGGCCGACGCCACTAGCATGTTGCTTGAGTTGCCTTAGATAGCGTTTGGTTGGGAGGCAAAGTAGGATGAGATGGGCATGTGCCTAGTTTTTACGATGAGATGGTCTCATCGTAATGTTTGGCTAGAGGGACAGAGTCGTCCCAATTTTTGTTTGATTTGAGGGATTTGTAGAGGATGGGGATGGATGTCATGTTAACACCATTAGCAGTGGACCCTACCTGTCACTCACACCGATGAATGCTTCTTCCCACGCCCGCTTGTCGGCACCGCTCTCCCGCTCCCCATCGGCGCCGCTCCTAATCCCGCTTGCCGCTGGCAGCGGTGCTCCGCTCTCTTTCCTCCTTCTCTCCCGGCGGCGGCCCGCCCGACCCCACTTGCTGCTAGCGGCGGCGCTCTGCTCCCCTTCCTCCTTCTCTCCCGGTGGCGGGCCGCCCGGCCACTCCGCTCCCCTTCCTCCTTCTCTCCTAGCGGCGGGCCACCCGGCCTCACTTGGTGCGGGCAGCGGCGCTCCACTCCCCTTCCTCCTTCTCTCCCAGAGGCAGTGGCGGGTGATAACACTGTGGTTTTGGTTGCGAACTCAAGGGACAAAAGTAATGAGGCTAGTGAGGTCAATCGGTGAAAGGGGTAGGAAGGGGAGGGGGACAGAGTTTGTATAGACAAAGGGAGGAGAAATGAAACTAATATGTGGGCCTCCACGTGTTGGCTGTTTGATTGTTTTATTTTAGATCGATGACCAACTAAATAGATTTAAGGACCTGAACTATAGTTTGAAGGTCCAGAACCTGGATGGAGGAAAAACCGAGCCCGGGGAACAGGCTCCCCCAGGAGGACTAGAATTTGGATGAGAACAACCGTGTTTATAGATACAATTTATTTTTTTTATTACGAAACTTTGTGGACGACGACAGACGACTTGCAGTGTCTGTCTGTCTGACGTAGAGATGAGCCTAATTGGGCTACCGAAAGTACTGACCCGAATAATTGGGTGCACATCAAACTTGACCGAAATTAAAAAGTCAATGCAAGCGTGTAGCGCATGCATGCCATGCTGAAATCTAACATGGAATTCCCTCGAAGACAGCAGAGCACCATGCCAGCATGAGAAAAACGACGCATATATGATTGCTGATTTTCAGACTTGAGGGCAATAATAATGCACGTCTCATTTCAGCATCCTATTCCATCTTTTTAAAAAATATATATATAGTACCATACACCAATCCTGATTTCCCCCCTCTTTGCAGATTCCGATCCCACATTGAATGGCTGCCCATGCTTACCTGTTTGCGCCTACGGCCTTTAGCCCTTTAATATATACAGTATTACACGATTCCATTCCACACCACAAGATATATATCAATCAGCTGGAGAATGAATGCCCAAATGCATCTCCAGCCTTTTGTTCTTTTCAGCCACTTGGGTACAGATTCTTGCTTCATTATTCAACCCAGCGGTGCACGTCGATCTAGACGGCGGCCGGCCCAATCTGATCGGCGACATGATATAGATGCTGTGTTCTTGGACCTGGCAGTGGCCTATTTGCTGACAGCCAGCCAAATCTGCGTACAGAATAAGCTAAGCGGCTAAAGGTCACACGTACAGAAACCGTGATAATAAACGTAAGCAAATCTGACGGTAGGCGCTGTACTGCACTTATAACAGAGACTTGGCAAGCTGCCTTGCTTATATAAGAGCAATAGGGCTCAACAAGTTGGTGCACAAATGAACAAAGGGTGGTAGGCTGGTAGCTCGTTCGCTGCGGAGTGTTTTTTGGGTGGTGGTGTCGTGAGCTGCTGCGCACGATCAATGGCGATCAGGAACATGACGCCGGCGGCGACGCGGTCGCTGGACGCGGACATGACGGTGGACGAGTTCAAGGAGTGGCTGCGGCGGTTCGACACGGACCGCGACGGGCGCATCAGCCGCGACGAGCTGCGGCGCGCCATGCGCGCCATCCGCGCGCGGTTCACGGGGTGGAGGAGCAGGCAGGGCATCAGCTACGCCGACAACGACGGCGACGGCTACATCGACGAGAGCGAGGTGGACGGCCTCATCGAGTTCGCGCAGAAGAACCTCGGCCTCAAGATCGTCACCTACTAATCTCGCCGGGCGCCCGCGGCTAGCTGCTGCCACTGATCACCGTCCGCCCTCTCTGCCTCTCCCCGCTAAAATAAGATCACTGCTTGAAATCTTGCCTTCTCTTGTACTTAAATCGATTCATGCACTCTGTACCTATGTGTGTGATGTATCAACTATGTACGGTGTGTACGTTGCGCATGCGCGGAGCCAGCTTGCCTCTCCCGGGCCGTGCCATGGGTGCTGTTGATCTTAGTTTGCTCTAGTGAAGATGGCAGTGTATCCTTGACCGTCTGGATGTCCCTTTTTATTTAAGAAAGGAAAATATAAGTCTTTTTTCCCACATCACTAACTGTCAGAGTCCGATTTTAATCCTTAATTGGACTAAAAGGCTAGCTTGATATATATTTGATCATTCACTATTAAAACCGGTCTATGCTTTTTAATTTGATGGAAAATTGCAAAAAAAATGTTTATTTGCCTAATGTTATAACAAATTCATTTTTAATAAAAAAATATGGAATCAAATTTTTCCTAAAAAAAGTAGTCTATGCAGCATTATTATAATTGGAGTTATTTTGATATTATTATTTGTGTATGTTTCTGGTGCTTTCTTGCTCATAGTCATGTCCGTTATTTACTGAGAGGACCCAACAAACTACGAATATATAAGAGATATAGAAAACAAGACACCATCTTTTAAATAATGATCTTATTTAGAGATTGTATTGCTAACACTTTACTTTATATTGATCGTGTTATTAGGTAATAGGGTAAAAATAAGCTAGGGGCTCAAGCATTATGACATGTGATCATCATAAAGTCAAGCACTAAGAACATGAAGAAACAAGATCCAAATAAGATCAAAGTAGCTCCAAGAAAACACTAACAAATATATTGCACTTTTAGAAAACAAACGATATTGATTTTATTTTTGCGATTTAAAATAATTAGTTTTGAAGTTTTAAATATTAATCTTGATTTTATTTCTTTTAGAATATAAAACTACTTTTTGGAACGTAAACCAAACTTGTTTGACAATATCATTGAAAATGGACTTTGTCGATGTCCACGACAGACGAGGCCCCTCGACTCGGGGTCCCAAGTGATTCTTTTTTGTTCCGTTCCAGATGTACATAAATCGTAAGAAATATTCTAGCTCTATAAATATTGTTTTTTAAATGTTATCAAAACATCTAGTTTCGTCAGTGTTTTAGATGTATCCGATGTTCTCTTTTCTATAATAAACGGCCGGAGGAACGGTGGGAATGGCCTGAGCGAGGGATCATGTATTTTTCGCCGAAAGGACATGTGTCAGGCCCACGGTGGGGTAGGGGGTTGGGGTCCATGTTCTACTCCACGGCCCATCAAGCAGAAGCTGTCCCTTCCTTGGGCTCCGCTCCGTTCTGAAAGTCTTGTTTTGGGCCTCAGTTGCTTAGTTCACGCCCTGTGTTACGTGAGGCCGCAGTGGCAGTGGCAGTGGCAGAGGGCGCTCTGGCCACGCCGCGCCAAGGCAGCAGCACCACTGCCCCAGCACGTCTCCTTCAGATCGGGTGAAGAGACCGCGGCTGCCGCCGGCCCCCCTCCTCCCGCTCCCGGCGCGTATGCAGACGCAGGCAATTGCTTTTGCCCCGTGGCCACGGCCGGCTGCCAGTGCCAGAGATCGAGCGCGGTGGCGGTGGCAGGGAGCCCAGACCGCCAGAGGGGCGGGGCGGGGCGCGGGCACAGGCACGATTGACAGCTAAGTCGCCTCATAAATTTTGGCACTGTGGCGGTGATCACCAGGTAGATAGGAGGAGGGGAGAGGACTGCTGGCGCTGGACTGGATGGCCGGCGGACGAGCGATACGCGACAGGGTGGGAGATGCGCTGGGGCCGGGGCGGCCAGTGCAGGCCACGGCCGGCAGTCGTCGGCGTGGCCCTCCCTCCCGCGCGCGCGCGTTTGCGCCGGCACAAGAGGACGAGAGCGCAGAGGCCCCGCCCCCCCGGCATGCATGCTGGAGCTGGACGCGCGCCGGACGGCGGGTACCCGGCCGGCCGGAGCCGTGGATGGATCCCAATTCTCTGCGCTGCACGCGGCACGCTTTTGATTCTTGTTTTTAATCTTTTGCTGACGACGACCGGGCCACCACAGCTTTGACCGCTTGCTCAGCAGCTAAGCTGGCTACTCGTAGGAGTACTTTGTGTAGACTCTCATCAGCACAGGAGGGGAGGAAACGCAATGAAGATAAGGCTTGTTTGCTTTGTGCATGGTCAAGGATGACCAAGCTAAATCTTAGGATCGAGTATTAAAAAAAAGCACATCATATTTCTTACGAATTTGTTCAGGACATGTCGTCGGCATTGTAGTGCCCAAAAGCTAGTACTGGCCTAGCCACAACGCGAGTGTTTTGCAGTACGTGCATTGCATGCTAGCGAGCGCGCGAGGGGGGCGACTCGTCTGGCTGTGCCAAAAGCAGACAAGCATGGGAACAGCTAAACAACACGTACAGCAGGGGCCACACCATGTGAGTGTGAGGCGGGGGAAATAATACTTGCTACATTAACTGCTGGCCCTTTGAAAACATCAGAGATAGGCACAGCTAGGTAGCGGAGTTAATTTGACTACTACTCCTACACTACACTAGACTACACGCGCGACCATTACAATGGAGGGCCTCCATGGATCGGATGGATGAACCAATTTACTACACTACTACGGGAAGATACAACCAAGTGATCAAAATTCCCTTTTCCACCCGAAATTTAAAACCAAGAAGAAGAAGCGAAGAGGTAATTAAAGGGGAAATGCACATTTCTTGCTTGGTGTACTTGTGAGCCATCGGTCGTCTTCTTCACTCTTCATCATAGCGTCAGCTCCGGTTAGATTTGGTCGAGATGGCTAGCTTGCCGAACCATGCATCATCAAAAAACCAAAAGCCATATGATGAGCTGCTAGCTAGTAGTTGAAACTTGAAAGTCATCCCCAGCACACAGTGCAAATGCAATAACCGGCCATGCAACACACTTCACAAGCCACAGTTGATCTGACGGTGTTTTCAGTCTCTCGTGCCTCCCTGGCTTCCAAGATCCTGCGAGCAGTGTTGCATACATTTCTGTTGTCAATGTGATGTGAGCACAAAAAATACAGTACTCGGTGAAGTCCCAAGAGCTAGCTACTAGCCAAGATGCAATTAACTGCAGGCTTATTAATTACCATATGGGCGTCGGCGGACGTGCTGGCGTCGGCAGCCTGCTGCTGCTTCTTGGGCGCCTTCTTGAGGCCGAGCAGCTCCTTCCACCGGATGTTGGGCGCGCGCGGCGCGCGCCCGCCGTGCCGCTCGTCGGCGCGCAGCTCGTCGCGCAGCGTGACGGGCCGGCCGCCGCCGTGCGGGGCCTCCCGGAGCGGCAGGAGGCGGCCCTTGGAGAAGAGCTGGTCGGCGGCCATCATCGGGTGGCTGCCGACGGAGAACTCGAAGTCGGCGTCCCCGGGGGCCGCGCCGCTGCGGGCCGCGGCCGGGGGCGGCGGCTCCACCGCGAAGTCGCTGGAGAAGGACATCCGCGGCGCCATGAAGGGCGCCGGCGGCTGGTGCGGGTGGTGCTCGGCCGGGTTGTACATGTTAACATAACATGCCATGCATGTCGCCACGCGCAACAAGCGATAAGAGCCGAGTGAGAGAGTGAGTGGAGCAAGCAGCTAGCTGAGCTCGTGTAGTATGTAGCCACTGGCCAGTGCGTGGGTGCTGTAGTACGTACTTGTGGTTAGTGAGGAGCGAGGAGGGTGATGACTATGAGTCGTAGTGGAGCAAGATCTCAGGTAGTAGCTCGATCTCTATATCTCTCATGGAGTGAAGTGAAGGCCTGAATGGGGTGGGGTTGGCTGAATGGCTCGGGGCCGGGGCACGCAGGATATATAGTGGGATCGGAGTGGGACGACGGGACGGGCAGCGGCGAAACGGGGCGGGGCTCCGCCTCCGCCTCGCCGGAACGGAACCGGAACCGGATGGATGTGTGGAGGAGATGTGGCGGTTTGGATCGACGCGCGCGGAATGTGCGAGCGTGGAGGCACGCGAGGGGAGCATCTAGATCTGCCGGGTAGGCTGGTGCCTAGGCATGGCGCTGCGACATTTTTTTAAAAAATGCTTCTCGTCTCAGGCGGCAGACACAGCCAGGGAATTGAAGTGGACGATGATCGAGCTCGGGATGCACTGCGTATACTTGCTCCTTGCTTGGAGGGTTGTTGCCGGGCAAGAAGGAAATGCTCCTAGCAGCGGTATTTTATGAATCCTTCGGCTGAATCCAACGTCTCCTCTATGGCTGTCTTAAAATAAAATGTCGCACTGTTACAGCACGACAGAAAGAGAAGTTGTTGAAATAGTGATGGGGATGGAAAGATAAGAGAGCTGCTAGATTCAGCCTTACACACTGTCGCTTGGCTCTTTGGCACGGCGTCACCACTTACGCTGCTGGCCAGGCTGCCCTGGCTCGGGAAGGGCGTGCTAGCTGGTTTTGCATTTCCCGGGGATGACATTGGCAACCCCCAACCCCGAACCCTAACCTCGCCGGCCGGACTTAGGGAAGATGGGTGACGTGGCGTTCTTGGATTGGTCGAAAAATCCGAGTGTTAGAAGTGGGTAAAATAATCAATTGAGATATAGCATTTCTCGTTTTGTACACAGAAAACCAGGGGCCCCTTGTTCCATTTTCCGCATTAGGAACTGTTTAAAGGAGTATAAAACACACAATTTATAAACATAGGTTCATACAAAAGTATGTAATACAAAAACACAGCTTATAACAAAGAGCAGTTCTTATTAGAAACTTATATAAACATGACTTACAAGCAGAAGTTGCACAAAACACAAATGTATACAAAATACTATATATGTTTACATATTTATATGTAAAAAAAACTTATGTAAAAATTTTATAAAAATAAATTTTCTGCCAAAAAACTTACAGTATAGAAGAGAAAAAGAAGAAAAGGCCGCATGCCTACCCACTTGTTGTTAAAATACTAGAATAAATTTAGAAAATAAAAATACATTGCTATAAAAAATAACAAAAATTTCAACAACTGCTACCTATCAACTTTTAATATATATACATTCTAAAAATCTAACCCATGCGAGAGCACGGTTGATGGACCAGTGCTCACTAATTAGAAATGTTTTGGCTATATTTCAACTATGAAAAAAAATACTGATATAGGAGTAGATGGTAGTGGGAAGAAATAGTAACAAACTACCTGTGTCATTGGAAGTCGCGATTAGGGGGTCGAACAACATTAAAATTGCAATGGCAACAAAGAAACCTATATATATGCCAGTACTGTTGTCGTTTTCATGTAACATATACTATACCCCAACCCGTGGGTTACTGAGGCTGATGAGTGATGACTGACCAAAATGTCTGCATTTGCCCGAACAACTCCTTCGCTGAAACCAATCACCCATTGTCATTCGTGTCGTCGTACTAGTCGAGCTCGATCGGACTAAAATGCTCAGTCTCGGGTCGCTTTATAGTTTTGCTTTGCTTGTCTGGACGCGAGCACAGCGCACTGCCAATCTTGTCCAAGAGATCCCGAGCAGCAATAATCTAACACCCCAATAATTAATTGTAATCAGGTTCAGATCGAGAGGAGGGTGGTTAATGGATTTGATCCACTACGACATGGTCAGAAAAGGCTCGAGCTAGCCCGGACAAGACGACTACGGCGGCACATGCTTGTTTCCTTTGGGCAAGTGGGACTGCACCACCAAATGCTCCCGGCCAGACACATTCTCTGTAACAGCGCAATGGCCGCCTTTTCGGGTTCTCTAATCTCCGTGGACGTGTGTCCCGGCCGGGCGCCTGATACCGCCGTAACTATGCCTGCTGGCACTGGCACATCATGGTATATCAACTATCGAAGCTTACGTTGCACTAGTATTTTACGGAGAAACCACATGCACTGTTAGGCCAAGGTCATCAATGCGTGCATTTGTGTTGTCTACAGTGTGTAAACAATGTTTTTCTATTCTGCGTACAATACACAAACAGTATTTTTTAAATCCATATCCACTCTCTTGTGACCTTAATCTTAAAACTAATATGCATCCGGACTAATATAATCACGTTCGCCAACATGATGATTGACTCGTGGAAGGGGGTGGCTGGGCATCCAGCGTCGCGACAATGCGAGTGCTCTGCAACGTATATACTGCAAACTGCTCCATGTATTTATCGTTTTGCCTCCAAGAAGTGTTAAAAACGCTACTGTGGATGCCATGCATGTACAATGTTCACTGTTACCTGTAGTCTAGCAGAGAGTGTATTGTACCAGAGAATATTTACGGCGTGGGAGGTGGTAAATACGTAATGGTAGAATCTAGGGAGGCAGCTGGAGGAGAAGGGGAGAGAGAAATGGAAGAGACATCACAGGGGGGTTGACTGCGGTTTGACCGGGGGCATGCCTGCAGGGGATAAGCTGGCGACGTGGACAGGTCGAAAAGACCACGTGATCCGGAGCGAGATCCTCCACTGAGGTACTGCCGCTGGCTGCTCGCTCCCGGCTGCCCTTCGCCCAGCGCATGGCAAACGACAGCCACTTGTGCAATGCAGCCAGCAGCCTGCACCCCCTTCTGCATGCGGTCTCTGCTACGTACGCTCCTGCCGATGCTGCTGCTTCAGCATTGAAGCGTTGAAAGGCATGCATGCCCAGGAGGCCAGGAGCCCAGGACACACGGTGCGTGATGGATCATCATATACAAAGATGCCGATACGGTTCCATCAATCAAATACGCAGGTCCGTCATTTAGTTTGGTCTTTTGTCCTGTGGTTATTTGGGAGCGCCAGCTGTCCGCCATCAGAGTCAGAGCTGGAGGAGGACTCAGTCAGCACACAGAGTAGTACGTATGTACTTGTGCCTGTGGCTGCCTCATACAAATTGATGACCGATGGAGGCGCTTGAAATGAATTGTTTTAGATCGACCACTGCCGTATGCATGCCACCGTGCAGGTTAAGTCATGTGTACTGATCTCGGCTACTAGGGAATGGGTTTCAATCCGTTGGCATAGCATCTCTCGTTTTATTCCTCAAACAGTCACTAGCAGAAACTAAACTAGTTAAAATTCGTCGACCAAAAACCCACGAACTTAGTATAAGTTCGTCGGCCGGCCGACGAATTTATTCGTCATACTTAAAGCGACCGAATTTATGCAAATAAATTCAACTTAGTCTAAGTTCGTCTGTTTCCTCCACGCCGACGAAATTAGTCAATGGCGCAAATAAGTTCGTCGGCCTATTTGGGACCGACGAATTTAAGTACTTTAAATTCGTCGGTTTGTCTTGGCCCACGAACTTAATGTAATGTCTAAAAAAATAAAAAAAAACAATTATACAGTCCCACATACAGTCCATATACAATCCCATACAGTCAAACACAAAGAATATTTTCTTCTATCAGACACAAAGATCTGGCGTACATGAATCTCCATGAAACATCAAACTATATCATACATGAATCAAGATCCATAGTCATGAACTAACACATATATGAATCTCCAAACACAAAGAATCATTTTCTTCTATCAGAAAAGGTACACGAATAATCTAGGTGCACCGTTTGGAACTTTGGATGCTCACCTTGGGGAGGTGGCACGTCTGGCAGTGAAGGGAGAGGGGCAGCGCTGGCGGGGTGTGGAGCTATGGACGGCGTGGGGGAGGGCGGCAGCGATCGCCAGCGCAGGAGAGGTCGCCGGATCTGCGCGGGTTCCGGCTGCGGTCGTCAGCGCGGGGGAGGACGAGCTGTGGACGGCGTGGGGGAGGGCGGCGGCGGTCGTCAGCACGGGGGAGGACGCCGGATCTACGGTCGATGACGCGGCGGAGGACGCAGGTGCCAGCGGAGGTCGAAGACGCGGGGGAGGATGCCAGAACAGCGCGCAAGTCAGCTGTGGCGGAGGAGGAGAGCGGCCGCGGCCAGGGGGCCCGGTGGCGCCCCGACTAGCAGCGTGGGGAAGGTGGTGAGGAGGCAGTCGCGGTCCGCCTTGAACCTCCCTCATCGTCGGAGGGGTGCGGGTAGGGTGGGCGCGGCGGCGGCCCGTGCCGCGACGCGCAGGGGCAGACGGCAGCAGCCCGCGGGGCCGGCCCCGTGGCTGGATCAGGTGGTGGTGGTCCTCCCCGTCGTCAGCGGCGCGCGAGGCAGGGGCAGCCTGCAGGCGAGCGCGGGGTGAGGAGCGTGGGCGGCGGTTGGATCTCGCGCGGAGGGGAGAGGGGAGAGAGAGCAGGGTGTGCGGGTGAGAACGGGGTGGGGGCGGTCTAGGTTTTAAGAGGATTGCGATTAAGTTCGTGGGTCTGCTGATCTGGCCCACGAAGTTAATTTAATTTCGTGGATTTAAAGGGACCGACGAATTTAATGAAATATAAGTTCGTCGGCCCACCTAGAACTGACGAATTTAATCTAATTTTCGTCGGCCCACCTAGAACCAACGAACTTAATGAACATAATTTCGTGGGCTAACATGTGCCCGACGAATTTTAAAAAACCCCACGAACTTTATCGTGTTTCTTGTAGCTAGTGAGTGATATATCCGTGTGCAGCGGATCGTCTAAATGGTCGTCTATAGTACAAAATCGACACTGCAGCGATATTATAGACAGAATAGAGTTTGAAGTAGACGACGGAGATAGACGATCTGCTGGACTCAGCCTAACGGTTTGTCGTTCAAACTGAATGGGAACAACGACCCTTCTTGGTTTCCAATCCCAACTAGCAATAAAGAGCGAAGTACGTTCTATGCTAGAACAAGCGGCGGTAGGGGGCTGGAGCCGTAGACCCATTGCTGGATCCGTCCCTAGAACCAAACTGTTGTTGTATAAGCATTGAGAATGCAAAAGACTGGGTCCAGTAAATCGTGTAAACAGTCGTGTATAGTGGAAAGAAGAGTAGGATAGACGATGTGCTGAAATCGGTCAAAGTGGTTGTTCATAGAATAGTATAAGCTATTCTATGAAACTAAAGTGACCCTAGATTTTCACTGGGCGGTTGCACAAACCAAAAGGCCTAGTTCTAACAAACTGAGTGACTAGGTTTTCACGAGTTGCTCTGTCGAACGCTCTTTGCACCAATAGAACGGATGAGTTCTCTGGTATAGCCTCTGATTACGGCCGTCGTGTGGATAAAAACACTGTT
Source organism: Paspalum vaginatum (assembly GCA_030272315.1). Lineage (NCBI taxonomy): Eukaryota > Viridiplantae > Streptophyta > Magnoliopsida > Poales > Poaceae > Paspalum > Paspalum vaginatum. Next base: position 13,105,259 of record CM059013.1, on the reverse strand, counting down.
ACCTCTGTGGTTGCTCTACAACAATCCACGTGACTTATTAGAAGCCCAGTGTGGATGCGACCAACGTGCTGTAGTGAACGTGTCAGTCGCCGTACCGGACAATTACTGCTATAACTATTGCTGGCAATCTTGCACGCCGCGCGTACGTCCGCCCTTACATGTGGTAACATCATTTTATGATGACGCCGGCCGGCCCGTACTGAAGTAGAAGTGTATACGATCCCGGCTGGCCTAGGCGCGCTAGCTCCTTAATTTTCAAACTCAGCTCGATCGATATGGATGTACAGTCCAGGACTCCAACTACAGCAGCACCACTCACGTATAGAACAGGGCAGAGCACACAGTGCGTATACATGTTGCTTTTAGTCCTTGTTGGTCCCTCTGGCCATGCAAAACTGGGAGAATAAATGGACACTGTAGTAGTATAAGCACAGGGTGCATGAGACTCAAGACAAGGGCTACTGTGCCGTGAACAGCGACAGGCAGCAACCATCATCTTTATCGACATCTATATCGTCAAGCTTGCCTCGATCCATCTCCCAGTCTCCCCCTCCTTTTCTACTTACGTCAAAGCCGTGGAACTAGCGACGTGCAAGGCTAAAGCAGCGCGCGTGCAGGTGCAGGTGCAGGTGCAGCTGCCCCGGCCGGCCCGACGCCGCCGGAAGCGCGCGATGAGAGGGGGCAGAAGAACCCATGCATGCATGCGTGCGATGGGCACTGTGCGTGTCCCGGGCCGCGGCGCCATCGATCGTGCGCCGCGCACGTCTGCTGCCCCGCCCCGCCACCACCACGAGGGGGCGCCGTCCTTGACCTCGCAGCTGCACACGCATGCGTGCATGCAGCATGCGCGCGATCGAATCGAAGGGCATCGATAGCGACGCGTGCGCCCTATGCTACGGGTACACGCACGTCGACGACGACCGGCCGGGAAATGATTGACTCTCGCCAGCACGGCCCACACAACAGGCAGGGCTCCATGGAGCCGTGTACTACAGTGTTGCACTACCCTCGCGAATTGGATCGGGGACGGACGGCCGGGGAGCTGTCACATACTCACCTTGCCTGTTCCTCTTGGCATGCATGCAATGCAGGTAGCGACGTGCAGACCATCTCTAGTATCACTATTCTACTCATCTGATTTTTCTGTCTGCAGTAATGCTACAGTGTAGTTTTTTAATATAGACAGTTCATACATACGATCCGCCGGAGACAGCCTGAAGATTCAATCCAGCTACCCTCGGTCATCATGACAAACGTACCGTACGTCCGTACCTACATGCACCTGCATGAAACGTGCTTCATCGAATTAAGAATTTAAGAGTATTGGCGTCCACGCTGCACAAAAACTGCAACAGTGTAATTTGGCCATACAAACATCGTATGGTTAATACAAAATCTTATTATCTGCGGATGTATGAGATATATCCCTTGGGTGAACCAAACACCTGCCCCCTAATTAAGCTACCCTCTTGAGAGCCATATGAGCTAGCCCATGCCCTGCGTCCGTCTAGGACGCTTCCCGTATTGGCCACTACGTAGGTATCTCAAGATTTGATGGTTTATTTAGTCGGTATGCTGGCCAGTGGCCGGCTACTAGTAGGTTCTCACCATACGTACTGTACTGTACTCCGATACTACTATGGACTGGATACCTAGCTAGCTGCCGCCAAGTCTAGTAGTAGGATATCGAACTCGGAAGCGGTCATACCCTGTGCTAGGTTACAGATCCGAATAGCGTATGGGGGACACCGGACACCGCACTGGCCAGTGCCTCAGCTCCCTGGGGACGAAAAGAAAAGGCGTCATAGCTTGGGCCAGCCGGGGCCATCTCTGTGTATTCTGGGTGTGCGATTGTTACCAGAGCATGCGGCACGGCCATTTGCTACTGTTTCGCCATGTGTAGGGGGCTTAGATGACTAATGGTCACTGGGGTAAACCGTAGTGGCAGGTCTTGCTGCAGCTTTTCCTCTATCTTACGTGGTATTAGGTAAGTCTAGCAAATCGTCTATAATACCAAAATGATACTATAAGTACACTATAGGTAGAGTGGAGTTTGAATATAGACGATAAGATAAACGATCTGATGGACTCAGCCTTAGGAGTACACCGTCCTACACAACAACAATATTTGTCCATAGTCTCAGGAAAAAAATATACGTCCTACACACAATGTTTCTCCATTAATCGTAGTGTCAAGATTGCAGTTATATATTGTTATTTTTCCACCCTATCGCTAGCTAACTGATTGCTTTGAAAAAAGAAAAGTAAAGTTGCAGCTAGTTACTTCCCTCCATTTTTTTATATGACGCTTGATAGTTCATTTGTAGCTAGCTTTGCGTCATACAAAAAAAGATATATGTGGCTGTACTTCTTTTGATTCCAAATGTAAATCCTTTGACATCTACACAGTAACGCAGTATCCAAATTTTATTTGCGTTGTGGCTTGCATATTTTAAAGTATATTATATACTATACTATATATTCCCTTGGTTCTTTTTTATTTGACGCGGTTGACTTTTTTTCAAAACTTCAATCACTTGTCTTATTCAAAAAATTCATAAGTTATCGTCTACTTTTTAGTTATTTGTTTTATCGTTAACATTAGTTTGAGCATGTATTGTACTTTTACATGTTTGCATAAATTTTTTGAATAAGACGGACGATTGAAGTTTTGAAAAAAAAGTCAACCGCGCCAAATAAAAAACAACGGAGGGAGTATGAAAAGTCTTTCCATGAGTAGTCTCAGTTGACATCAACCATGTGTTTTCAGTCTAGCTAAACATTTCAGATATTCATGGTCCATGGATCAGGTTTATAGGAAGTTTGACAAAAATAGAGAACCCTGAAAGCTGAGGGAGTATTTTCTCAACGTATAGATGGTCATTTCATTTTGTTTTTTCCCTACCAAACACTACTTCCTTCAAGACCTTGTTTTGTAATACCACAAATAATGGAAGCTAACTTCTAGTTGTTGGATTGTTAAAACCTGATTGTGAAGAATTGGGCTATTTGAGTCCACATCACGTTGTGAAATCTGGTAGAAGCTGGAACGAGGTAGCATGTGAGATTCCACAATCTAATTTTCTAGATTGTAATAGCTGGATTTTTCACAGTTCAGGGTGTTTGTATCACAAGCTAGATTGTAAAAGCTGGATTACGCAATCTGTTTGGATCCCACTGCACCAAGGTTACACAATCCAGCCTCCACAATCAAGCTTGGGATCCAGATAAAGCAGTTGTTGCTCCAATTGTTACTATTCCCCAGCTGACTTTTTCTAGCTTTTGTGAGCTTATGCCCGTTAAAAAATTTAGCGTGTCAAAACATGATACTCCCTCCCTCCCAATTTATAGGTTGTTTGACTTTTTTTTGGCACCAAGTTTGACCGGCCCGTCTTATTCAAAATATTTGTGAAAATGTAGAAAATTTTAATTCATAGTTAAAGTATATTATGTGCTAAACTAAATCACAATGAAAATAAATGGTAATTGTGAAAATTTTTGAATAAGACGAGTCGATCAAACTTGATGTCAAAAAAGTCAAACGACCTAGAAATTGGGACGGAGAGAGTAGTTTTTACAAATCGCATAAGGCACAAAGCTTGCTTGATGGAGAGAGTCTGGATGCAGGTTAGACATCCATTTTCGTGGTCTACTCCAGGAGTTTGAACTTTAGTTGTATCTTTATTTAGCCTGGCCACATCTAGCTTTCCTAAACAAGGTGGAACTTGGGGTGAAGGTGCATATTGCCTCATATTTAAATATAAGTCACAATTGATTTTTTTTTCAAAACTTTGATCAGTCATTTTATTCATTTTTTTAAACATATAAGAAAATAAGTCATGTTCAAGGTCTCTATAATGATTAAACAAATCAGAGCAACATAGATAGTAACTTATAAATTTACTTGAATAAGACGAATGATCAAAATTTCAAACAAATAAATACAATATATATTTAGATGCGGAGGGAGTACATATATAATAAATAGGGTGAGGATGCACCCACGCTAAAGTCAATATTACTAGTCGTCCAGTGTGTTACATGTTAAATAGTCGCGCACACTTTATTTAGCTACAATAGTTGGACGTATATATTGAGGTCACAAGGGATATACAAGGAGATATCTCGTGGTGTATGTTGCTTGCTGATGATGTAGTACTAGTGGATGAAAGCCCTGCGGGGGTAAATGGGAAACTAGAGTTGTGGCGGCAGACTCTAGAATTGAAAGGCTTTAGAATTAGCAGGACTAAAACTGAATATATGATACGTGACTTCGTACTACTAAATAGGAGACAGGAGATGTGAGTTTGGAAGGGCAAATAGTGCCAAAGAAGGATACTTTTCGATACTTAGGATCGATGCTACAAAGAGACAGGGATGTCGATGAGGATGTTAGCCATAGAATTAAAACAGGATGGATGAAATGGTGTCAAGCATCCGGTGTTCTATGTGACAAAAAGTTACCACAAAAGCTAAAAGTGGATTTGTGGCCCACTAAAAGAAGACATATTCAACAATTAAGTGTTGCAGAGATGCGTATGCTACGTTGGATTTGTGGGCATACAAGGATGTATTGAGTTCGAATCGACAAGATATGGGATCATCTTGGGTAACTCCAATTGAAGAAAAACTTGTGCAAAACCAACTAAGATGGTTTGGGCATCTGCAACGAAGATCTCCAGAGGCACCAGTGCATAGCGGTATCATAAGACAGAACAATGATGTGAACAGAGGTAGGGACCAACCAAATTTGATCTAGGAGAAAGCAGTTAAGAGAGATCTAAAACATTAAAATATAATGAGAGAGTTAGTCTTTTATATAGAGCTATTTGGAAATCGGTTATCCACGTGCATGAGTTTTGATTAGGCTCTTTCCTTGTGCTTATTTTCAAAATCTTTTAAAACCCTTGTTATTTTTTGAAAGCAATCAATTCAAAAAATAAAAAAAACTTCACTTTTCTGACGGTTTGGTTTGGGTTTCAACTCTAATATACTTCAAATTGCTTAGGACATTCTAAATTGCTTGGGATTAAAAGGCTAGCATATTGTTGTTGTTGGGCGTATATACGTGTGTGCGCGCCGCGCACGTAGCCCAGTAGGACCAGCTACGATTAAAACTCGTGGATAAACCCCATCCAGCAGCAGTGGCCGGGTTGGTGGGTTGGAATCAACGTTTTGGCACGCGACGACGCCGGCTTTCTGCAGCCCCGGCGCGCGCGTCTTTCCACGTAAATAACGGTAAGCTAGGTTGCGTTGAAGGCCCGGTCGTTTTTGGATCCTCGCGCTGCAGTCCTGACCACCAGGAGGCGCCCGGCATTTATGCATGCATGGCATGGGCCACCTGTGGCCATGAGCTGCTGGCTGCTCCGCTGCTGCTCGGCGACCGGAGTGCAACGGAGCCGGGGCCGCGCCCCATGCATGCATCGGGAACGCCGCGTTCCAGAACGCCCCGGCCCTCTGGCCTATTGTTGCATTGCCTCGCGGGTAAACAAATGAAGCCTCTGCCTGCCTGTGCCTGGGTGGCTGCCTGCCTGCGTGATTTTATTGAAGTTGAATTCAGTCCTCCTATCCCGCTGATCGATGAGATGCTATTGCTGCAGCGCGGGCACTGACCGCTGCGAGCCTGCCCCCCTGCGTACCGGGACGGCTCTGAATCAGATTATCATCAGAATTCAGATTTCAGATGGAGAGGAAGGTGCTGCATCTGCCAAGCTAGCTACTCGTAGAGTAGTATCGTGCATCATGGGCAGCTGTGCGGGAGGCCCGGAGGCTGGAGGGGGTAGGAGCATTTGACTGGTACCCCTTGAAAGGAAGCATTTGGAGTGTAGTTACAGGAGTACAGTATAGTACTCCTACTGGACTGGCTCACAAAAGTTGCTGCAGGATGCGTAGCACAGGCTGGAGCGGCACCGTCCAGTCCCGGGTGCAGTTTGACCGCCGTCCAATGGACTGTGGTCTAGGACAGCCGGGTCCATTGCCTTGGCGGCAAACCCCTACGGCACGTAGTACTATGACAACGGGAACGGCCGCCTTGCATTGGCAATGCAACTGTCGCAAGAATACAGGACATGTGGGGCTTTGCTTGATTTGGTGCTAAAACTGGTCATGTTAGAATTTTGCACAGTCAACTTGCCAAAATTTTGACTTTGCCCACTTTTGACATTGAAGCAGGATCTTGAAACTACCCAAGGCCCTATTTGATAGCATAGTTCATAGTTTTAGAATACTATAGTATATATTGGTTGTGACAATAATAGTATGGTTTTCACATGCCGTAGTAAACATGTAGTATCTCTTGAAACCCGGACATGTTTGATCCTATAGTATTTTCTTCTATGAATTCATGGACACGGTGGACACAGGAACATGGACACGACAGTGGGGCAGGCGCAGGGCGTGAGGCCGGTGGCAGGAGGTGGGGAGGGTGACAAGGCAATAGGCGAGGCCGACGGCAAGGGAGGATGGGGCCACACAGAATGGCATGGGAGGACTCGGTGATGCAACGTTTTCAACGTGCCGGGATATCGAGCCCAAGGGGGAGGGGGTGAATTGTGCCGCTAATTACTTTTTTTTAAACCTAGGGCTTTATCTCTCTTTTTTTTTGCGAAGGGGAATTATATTAAGCAGATAACACATGCCAGTTACACATACATCCCCAGCTTTTAGCAAACAAGATCATAGACAAAAGGAAAATTACAGATAAGTCCACCCTTCTTCCATCCAGGCATCGTCGTCGGAACGCCAGCCAGCCGTAGCCAATAACCGGAGTCCGAGAAGATCCACCTCCCACCTAGGCACGCGACGCCAAGCATTGGAATAGCCGCAAGATCCATCGCGCGCCAAGACCACCCGTTGAGATGAATTGAATCCATTGAACGTGCATCGGCCGATCGCGCATCAAGAGCGGGAGAGGAAAAGAAATCCGTCGCCGCCGGTCGCGAGGCCAACAGCTGGAAGAGTAGTTCACCGTTGCTGACAGCATCAGCAACCCGGAAGAAGCTCACAGTACCGGGGATTCCATTTATTTATTCCCCATGCACAAGAGAAAGCTAAATTAAAAGAACTCACATCTTCAACACCAGAGAAGTTGGAGAAGAAATCAAGCGCCGCTTCGCCGCCATCCAAGTCGTATCCCTCCTCAACCTTGCCAGAGAAGAACTAGAGTATGCAAAAGAGCCCGTACACCACATCTGCCACGAGTACACGATTTGTACACTAGGTAATAAAGGTTAGTGGTATAGATGTAGACACCGGCCGACGAATCCGACAACCCCCCAACTGCTGGCGAGAAGCCTGCCAAGGCGAGAGGGACTGCCGGATTCGACGCTGGAGCGCAGTCGCCCTTGAGTCATCACTCTTCTCCCTACTGCAGCAAGGGGAAAAGTGAAAGGTGGGTCTGGCCACAGGACTTTATAATGCATAAGATAAATCTATCACATCTTACACATACTATTAAAGTTTAAGATACATCTATGCACTCTTGAACTTACTCAAAAGACTTGCAGCCTAAAGTGAAACATAATCAAACTAATTTGGAAAGCTAAAGGCAAATAAGAAAATAAATACATCAATGAGATATATTTGATGGATAAAATGCCACCGTTGTGTGGATTAAACGGGATATATATTACTGCAATACTAGCTCCGATTGAGTTTAAACTTTAGACTCCAAGATTTTAATACGACAAAAACTAATGCATCCATTCAACCAACACAGTTGCCTTCATATTAGATATTACAAATAAAGTACTAGCATAATCCGGATCCGAACATCCCTAGCTTATATCATATTGTTTTTCCTAAAGCCTTTGACTGACTTGACCACCTTCGGATCAGAAGATTGCTTATCCTTGTATATACGAGCTTTACACATCACATTACTCCTACGAACATCTAGGCCCGGCCCACTGGCTATTTTATAGGAGTATTATATGAATTCAAACTTGATATACGTATCCAATCATTGGTTCAATATGGCCTCCTGCAGCTGTGGTGTAAAGGCAGACAGATGCCAGGCTCTCTCCTAAATTTGCTCTAACAAACGGTCAAAGCGAACACACAGTTAGGCACCTACCTCCAATGGTTATCTATTTCGCTAGCTAGATGCACACTCTCTCTCCTATGTGGACGGAAAAAGTGGAGGAAACGAGAATAGCTAGCGACGACTAAGAGCCTGTTTGGTTTTTCTGGGCTAAACTAAATGGGCTAAACTGAAGGACTAAATTTTAGCCCACACCCGTTTGGTTCTTTGGTCTAAACCATGGGCTAAAGCCATAAATGCTGTTTACAAAGACTAAACTACCCCTCCATGCCATCCTCTCTCCTCTGCCTTCCTCCTCCTCTCCCTTGCCCGCACTCGGCGCCCATGGCGGCGGAGAGCGCCAGGAGGGCCGCGTTGTGGAGGGCCGAGGCGAAGCGGACCGCCCGCGGCGGGACCGGCGGGAGGTGAAGCGGACCGCCCGCGTCGACTCCGCGCACCGCCCACCACCTCTGACGGCGGCCATGGCACGCAGCAACAGCAGCCATGGAGCGGGTCCCTGGGGCGGCACGCCCGTCTCCTAGAGGAAGCGGAAGGGGAGGCGGCGGCGGAAGGGAGAGATACCCCCAGACGCGTGCCTTCCGCCTCCCGCCGCTGGCACCGGAGGCAAGCGCCGTCGTGGATGGGCTAGCGGCGGCGGCGAGCGCGCCGGAGGAGCCGGACGCGGCCACGGAGCTAGGGGATCGAACGAGAGGAGAAAGAGGGAGGAGAGAGCAGGAGCGGTGGGAGTGGTCCCTGGGAGGGGCATGGGGTGTCCAGCCCCCAGTTTAGCCCAAAATAGCTCCTCTTTGTGGGCTAGTGAAAAGGAGCAGTTTAGCCCAAGTTTAGCCCTAGTGTTTGGTATTTTAGCTCGTTTTGGAGTCAAGTTTAGCCCGTTTTGCACTAGCCTGCAAGAACCAAACGGGGCCTAAATAAACAAGAGATTTCACGTACTTCAAAAAACTGAGACTATTCATGTGGAACCAAGTCATAGTAGTAAGATAAAATACAATATTTATTGTTCTCTCACCTCCACATCATCTAGTTATTTGATACAACCATTGTGGACGCCCTTATATTGAAGCTATATACTATACAACTAGCATACCAGTACTCTCCACACACATATAGCTGCCTCTGCCTCCAAGTAAAATATGCATGGTCACAGCTCATCATCACCCCATGATACCCTCTGCCCCTCCTTTCTCGCCAACGCTGAGCCTGTCCGGTCTCCGATCTCGGGAGCAAAGCGCAAAAGCAACTGTGCACTCGCCTCTCCCTTTGGGAATGTGTGTATCATGAGGCCGACCTCGCTTAATTAGTTTACTGGCCATGGTTTTCTTGGAGGCCTGATCTGAGAGTGATCAATATATATAATGTTCTCTAAAAGCTTAAAGCTGATCAATAGGGGGGCGGTGCGTGGTGTCATTTGTTGGGTTGGTCTACGTCTAGCAAATACTCCTAGTTTATTATTCCTGTTCAGTTCAGAGTGTATGTTGGGTGGTGAATGAGCGAGGCTGGAGGGAGCTCGATCTGCAGCACGACCACTTGCAAAAGCATGTAGTATGTCTTGTTGGGTAGCAAAGTTGGGCGGCCATGCATGCGTGCACGGGTCACCAGATGGTGTGGTCAATCCTCACAATAGTCAATTGTGTAGTAGCTCCAGCTAACCCCGAGGTTGATTACTCCTACTTACAAAAGCTGGCTGCCTATATAGGGTGATTTGTTTTGCCCGGATCGGAGGGCCAAACCGTACCTCGGCAACGCGACAAATTTTTAATGTGCTGTCTCGTGATCATACTCATACTTGGCGCGTGCCTTGCTTGTCACTGCTATAATAATAATAAATGGTATTGAGAAACTACTGCAGATCATTGGATCAGGCGTGGAGAATTCGTAGATCTTATCTCCGATAAAACACACGAGAGACAGATAGAGCTTCTAACCTTTTTTTTCTTATTCAATATATATGTACATCTTCAGGATATATTTGGTATGAGGCCACCCAAACCCTAATCGGGATTAGGTTTCTTAACAAGTGGATCATCGTTTGCTCTACGACTACGACGCTACGGCGCCACGGAAAACTGTTCCACTGGGCAAGAACTCGAGCCTTCAGGTGGGCTGCTTTCTTATAGTGGGCCGTGCTCTCCCGAATGCATGTTGGGCTTGATTTGGCTCAGGGTGGGTCTTTCAGAGCCCAACATACCTCCCAAGTCTTGTTTCTTCTCTGAGCTAGAGGACAAGACGGACTAAACCATCTTGGGCAGGCCTTGTTAGCTGGCCTGCTAGTCTTTATCTTGGGCTTATTTAGTGTAACTTTTTTTTAGTGTAAATGCAACCTGAGAAAGATCACTTGAATGAAGAAATGAACCGGAAAAAAAAACTTGAATGAGGAAATCGAAAGCACAGGTGCACTACACAAGAGAATCTCCTAGACCTTGGACGAATGATGTTTTCCACCGCATGATATGTTAACGGACATTGTGTAGTTTTAAAGACATCACCGTGTCAAACCACACCTTACACATTTTGATAGGAGGGACTATACTTCCCTATCAACATACCTGACAATAACGCAGTACTAGAAATGTAATTAGCAACTAGTTATGCTTGCCATGTATTTTGTCTCCATTGAAAGACTGGAAACACTAGAATCTCGATGCGAATTCAATGGTCATATGTGCATATGAGCATATATGGCCTAAAGGACAGATTTTTATACTTTGCCAAATGCAACTCATATGGCCTTCCCCGTTGTGTATGGTTGTGCAAACCTTTGGAACCACGTCATGTCGTCATGTGTCAAAAAATGGGCACTGGAATTTGGACACCAGCCGGTGTTGTTGTATGCCTATTACCCATAAATAACCAGGCGCGGCTAGAACACAAACGTATGTAGCATGCTAAAGTACAACACACACACACACACACACACACACACACACACACAAGAATTCTTACATAATAAACCACGAGGTTTGAAAACTACACTATCTGTACTGTATGTATACCGCTCTTCATCTCTTCTTGCACATCTTAATATACATGCGCTAGCTTTCGTGAGATCTAACCAAGCCACTGGGCTTCTGAAATAATTCTGATCCCCAAGCTCGACCTGATAAGCCATATGCGCCGCACGTACAAGCGGCCCCTATCTACTAGCAGTACGGTTTACTGAAGCTTGGTGTCGTTGTCCCCGGCCGCCGTCTGCTGCTTGGTGGCCACGGAGATGGAGTTCTTGCAGTGCGCGATGGCGGCCTCGATGGCGCTCTGCAGCTCCTCCATGGTGCTCTCCTCCGACGACGTCGAAACCTTCACCGAGCCCCCCACCGACAGGTGGCCGCTGTTCGCCGGCGACACCCTCAGCGACGCGGGCGCAGACGCGAGCTGCCCCCGCCGCTGCCTCCACCGCCCCCGCTCCCTCGTCTCCCTCGCGGCGCTCGGGCCGTGCCCCGAGAACGAGTGCGGCCGGCGCCGCTGCTCCCGCCGGTCCCTCTCCGCCTGCCGGGAGAAGGAGGCGCGCAGCTGCTCCACCATGGCTGCCATGTGCCTCTTCACCCACTGGCCCACTTCCCGCGCTCTCTTGGCCTTGTCCTTCCTCCTCTCCTCGGCCGCCGCCTGCTGCTTTCTGGTCACGTCGCTGCCGCTATCTTTCCTCCACGCGCCGCCGAGGCCGGAGAAGAAGGCCGGCGAGGCCTTGCTCTTGGCCCTAATATCCCTGTCCCTGTCCCTGCTGCCGGTGGTGCTGCTGCTCGTGGTGGCCTGATGATGGCTTGTTCTGGCGTGGCTGAGGTGGCTGAGGTCGCTGCCGACGCGGCCGACGACGGGGGCGCGGGACATGGAGAGCGGGAGCAGGTGGCCGCCGCCGATGGGCGAGGGGACGAGGGAGAAGTCGTGGGACGACGACGACGGGGAGGTGGCGCCAGAGGCGGGCTGCAGCGCCTGTGGGTGAGGGAAAGGTGGGCTTGCTGCCTTGGACAACTGTGGTGGTGGACGTGGTGACCGCAGGCGTGGTATGTCCATGGCTTTGAGCGCCGCGCGGTAGGGACGGTAGGGTTAGCTTCCGCGCCCGCGCGTGTGTACGTGTAGGTGACAAGGTTAGGTGGACACAGCTGTGCGTGGGAGAGAGGGGACGCATCGCATGGCGATTGGCGAGAGCTACCAGAGGAGAGGACGTACACGCTGGTGATTAGCTAGGACGGGAGCGAGATCGGAGAGGGTTTAATCTGTTCTTAGCTAGCATCATGTCATCATGTGTATTTGGGACACGGAGAAGGAAGAAGAATATAAGCACTGCCAGAAACTGGGCCGGGTGGCGCCAGAACTATATTGACGAATGAACCGACACGTTGGTACGATATATAGACTGTCATGATTGGAGCGAGCAAGGGACAGTAGAAGGCTGATAAGACACAGCGTAAAATCGACCGAGCGATTGAGATTACACGTGGCTTGATTACGTTGATGATACGAACCAATGAATCATCATCGTTAATATAGCTTGGGTGGCAAGCACTGCCGGACGATCCCGGACGTCTCTCCTCCTCCTTAATTGATTGATGCGCTTGTCCTTACCATAGCCAAGCATGCTGAAACACAAATGGTTCAGCTAACATGCATGTCCAATGCAGATGGTTCAGCTATTGGCCAATTAAGCCTTTCTCTTTTGACACGTACTAGCCATAGCTAGGTCAAGCTAGCTTACAGTAAGGTACTCCATCTCAGCCTAGTGACAGATATAATTGGACCTCATCCTCATCAAGCCCTGAACTAGTCAATCCGCCGGCGAAAGACACGTACAGTAATCTTTTTCCATGATGACCTGAAATGGACCGCACACACTAATTGTGCTGTAGGCCTATAGCTCCACCTTCAGCTGACATGTACCTGTATCCGCCGCTCCTTCCTTCGATCGGATACACTAGTAGAGTAGTAGTACTAATAATTTATAACGCCTTGTCCGGTTGTCCCCAGACCCCAGCACCCCAAACCAATAATGATTCATCGACCAGAACCAACTGGCCGGTCGCCGCCAGCAAGTTGATCAGTGCGTGCATCTCAGACCCGAGACACTGCTGTTAATCTGACGGCCGGCAGCGCGAACCATCGCATACACGCGCGCGCGCGCGCTGACACGCAGCATCATCGGCGGCTAGCAGGGCCCTTGCTCATCACTCCATCAGTTCTTGCTTGCTCAGTTGCCCGCCATTGGACATCACAGGGCCGGCCGGGGGGAGGGGAGGTGTCACGGCAGAGCACCTAACCAGCAGTGACGCCGTCGTCATTTGCGCAGCTGCCGGTGCCGATGGAGCTCGATCAGGACACACGGACAGACCAACCTGGCGTACGCCGACCTGATGACTCGGACAAGCGCTGCATGCAGCTGGTCCCGGAGCGACCCCATCGTCCAAGCAACATCCATGCACCATGCATGCTGCCCACTGTTGCTGCATAATTCAGTTTTGAGCTGGGCAGGCACGGCATCCGATCCGGATGAAGAGCCTTTGTCCGGTTGTGTAACAGTAAATGTGCAGGAACTGCAGATAGACGACTCGTCTAATTAAAATCTGAGAAGGATGTGATGGGATGGCCCAGCGGGGGAACGGACGGAGCTACCATACGTCCAAATTGATGAATGGGCCCTTGTCGCTTGTGTGCCCCTTCGTGTCCTTGCCGTGCTGTATCGTGTGTTTCCTGATTAATCTAAATCGAACTGTGCGTGCTGCGAGAAGTAATCCAGGTTTTGACATTTCCGCTCGCAGGCGCAGCCAACGTCGCCAGAAACGCAGCCTGTGCCGGACCGGCCGTACTGCTGGCGTTTATGATGTTCTTAATGTTCAGATCGATTGATCACCGATCGACGGCAAGAGACCAAGCGAGACACAGACGCGCGCGTCTCTCACTCACCATTTCCTTGGAGCAAACCCGTATTGCTAGTCTGTAGCAAAACAACTTCATGTACACTTTGCCCAACTCGGCTAGTGGAGCGTCGGCGTCGCTCACATCTTCAGAGCTGCTGGGGTTCGCGAATCACAATCAGAACTTCGTGTGGGGGTGTTCTTCCCCTGATCTCTACTAGCTACTCCATATCAAAGTTCCAAGCACACCCTATGAGCTATGTTGTTGCCATGGATGCTAACAAGTCCAAAATCCAAACGGACCGGACGACGGGGGCACGCCGGCAACGGCAAGGCTCTTGGCTCGTCCCCAAGGACCCCAGGTCCGAACAAGCAGGCAAGCGTTCGGACGTGGCCGCGCGCGCGGGGTGGCCCTTCGTGCCAGGGCGGACGCCGGACAAGCAACGACCAACTCATCACCCACCATCCCCTCCTCTCCCGCCGCACCCGCACATGACTCGGCACCAATCCATCGCCATCGCCAGCCCTCCTCCGTCCTGGTCGCGTTCCGACTTCCGAGACGATCGACCCAAAGGCCGCGACACATCCACTGCGCAGGGCCGGGCCGCGCGCACAATCAGGGCAGCCGAGCCATGCGTGATGGACGCCGACTCGTCGGCCGCTGCCGCGCTGCAAGCTGCGTTGGGTTTTAATTTGGTCGCCGCTCGCGCGCGCCTAATCAATTGGGGCGGTTAAGCATAGCTAGCGACCAGGCCAGGTGGCGCATGCAAATCCCAGTAGGTGAGCTGTAGCGCGGCTCGGAGCAGTGGCGCGCTGGCGTGATGCGCGCAGCTAGCCGGGCACTGCGGCCCTCGCGGAGTCGTCGCTCTCCGGGGGGTTCCGTCACCGGCATGTTCCTCCGCTCCGGAGGAGACAAACCGGGGACGGATGTGCCAAATGACAGTGCATGGGGAGAGCGATCCCTCGGACCAGCCAGAGATTCCCCTCCGCAGGATTTTTGTCACCGGGTTTGGGTTTAGAAAATGCGCAGGGCGAACACACTGGTGCGGCACAGTGCCGCCGTTTGGCGCAAGCGGCAGCGCGGACGACGCATATGACGACCAGGAGGCAGGAGCAGATGGTAGAGAGATTAGAGTTCTTGCTCCACAACCCGCACTATACTTATGCTGGAATGGGTCTGACGTGCAGAAATCATATTGAATCAGGCAATTCAGCTGTCATGATCGACCGCCTGTAGAGCATTAAAACCATCGACATCGGTTGATCTCCACAGATAATTCATCGCTATGATAACCATTTTTCTCGGGGCGTCGTCACCAAATTACAAGAAGACCGATTATTATTTATACCTCTATATACAGGTATATATATACCCCGCATATCGATACGCTGATGCAGCTTGTCAGCTCGGCTGAACACAAGCCGTGGTCCTTTGAAAAATACGATGGGCTTTCCTATGCTAGTCTAACAGATGAACAAATCTCCAGTCTCGCTTTGTCAACAACACTTTGTATTGCTCGACTGAAACGGTCAATCTAATCTAGCCAAAGAATTGCTATGGGCTGACTATTGTTTCCAGCTAAGAATGAATAAAAGAATCTCTAGTGCTTTCCAGGAATTAGGCTGTCCTCCTAGCACATATGACCGAAGACATTTGTTGAAGAACCTGGAAAGACAAATAGGCACACGCACACACAAATTAGAAGCCTGAGGGTTCGCTAGCGGTACACAGAAATACAGAATGCGCTTCAGGTATATACTACTAACTGCTGGTACCTCTTGGTCGCCGTTTCCCTTCCATTGCTTCTTTCTTTTCATGACAGCCTGGGCACAGGAAAGGTCCCTGCCAACCTTGCAGTTTTTCATATTGCAATGGGTTAGCATGCACTGAAATCCCCTGGCCATGCTTCAACCGTTCCAGACAAACTGCACAGCTAGAAGGTGCAAAAATTTTCTCAAGTGCATATCCGGTAGTTAGCCTGCAGGTAGCGAATGAACGCAAGAGATCAGAAGTATTATTTATATGAGATAAAGCAAGTAGATAAAAGTTCCAGATGTTAATAGTGATGGATTTGCTTCACCTAACAAAACATCTGTCGACTGCTAAATATATGTTAAATCTATCCTGAAGATTCCTTTAAAAACATATATTACTTCAAAGATTGGAAGTGCATTTCTGATTTTCTGTCCATATCATATCAAAATAAGTGGAGCAGCGAGCAGAGGCGGTGGAACAAGAAAACAAACAGACGGCACTTTTACTCATTCAACTCCAGAACTCTTCTACAGCTCTTTACTCTGGTGCTACGCTAGAACAGTGAAAGGAAAGCTAGAAACATCAAAATTTCGACTTATGATAACATTTCTTCAGTCAATATCTATGGTAAATTATTTTTATCTTACTGCATTATTTGAAGATTAGCATGTATCAACCAGGTCCGAATGGTGGACAGCACCAAGCATCAAACAAAAGAAGAGGATCCAAGGTTGTGGGTGTCGGGAAAGGATTCAGCAGACAGTCCTGACCATTAAACATGTAAGGAAACAAAAACCAGGCTGTGTGCTGATACCATCAACCAGAAGTGCCATACTCATTTTCTGTATCCAATAATTACTAAAAGTCCTACTATCCTTTAGCAGACAGCAAGATCTGGTTGTTTCTCATAAGGGACAATCCAATGGAGTGCCAGGTCTGGGAAACCACAGCGATAACACTAGCTGAGTGCGCATTCGCTAAAAATGTCTCTTTCATTGCCATAAACATAAGGACACTAACATAGTAACCAGATCTACTCTACATTGATGCACTGGTACACATAAGGACGTCTTCATCACAATTAAGAGTGATGCTAGTACTCAGATGATTTCAAGTTGGCGCGTCTACTGATCCACATGTCTGTCAACACCAAGGAAAAATCTACCTACACTTTTATGCAACATTTACCCTTTTAGAAAGCGAAAAAGAAAATTGTAAAGTTCGTTACATTTTACCTTTTAGAAAGCATCGCAGAACCATCTTCAAATATTTCTTCCACCACATCTGGTTCAGCATATTCTGATCTATCTGCTTTAAAGGGCACATCTACAGATTTTCGGCGAAACATATTATTGAATGCAATCTTCCCGTGTCTCTTAGGAGCACTCGGAGCTATTTTTTCTGGTGGTAGTATGTCAATCACAATGCAGGTAGTATCATCCCTTATCCCTCGAGGCCGGATTGCTTCCTAAATAAGAAGGAATAGTGAATTGGGTATCAGACATTGTTGAGATTAATCACAGAAATAATATGAGTTATTAAGAAAATACGTGAGTTTACATTAACAATTCGATTGGCAGCTACATCTGATGGAAACCCACGAGAACAGTCAAGAGCCATTTCACAAGTCAAATCATCCCATACGCCGTCACTTGCAATGATAATTCTGCCTCCAGCATTGGAAAGCTGAAACAAACAACACGAAAGAACAAACAGCATCACACACAGGTTCACGGAGTGAACTGTAGTGGTTCGCTATGTTTGGAACATGTAAAATGTAGAGCAGAACTTTCAGATGAACAAACCTTCACTTGCTTAACATGAGGAACAGAAATGATGCATTCACCAACATCGTAATCCCCTATCGATCTAGATAAACACAAACCACCTGGCCAACATCTTAGAGGACCAACCTGAAAGTCAACAGGTAAACTATATACTTCAGCAAACAAAACAAAGAGACCAAACTATACTACAAAAGCAATAAAAAATGGAACAAATAATAACTGCAGTAGAGATAGATGAACTTGCAATATCTGGAATAAGATAAAGACTGTCCTAACTGAAGTCACAATTCTGAATTATCGTGCACTAGTTTTTCAAATGCAGAACAAAATTGGCACTTTGGGTCAATATCAACAATTAACAAAAAGGAATGGCAGTCATATCATGAAATAAAGAAGGATGTTGAAATGATTCAGTACGTGCAAAATATAAACTACCATGGCATTGAGACACGCTGCACCAGCTTTTAACATCTATCACAGATTAAGATATCATTTAGAGTACACTTAATAAACACAATAAATTAGATAACCTAATCATGGGGTAACAGGTGACTGCAGACATGGTGATCATCACCATGGTGTAGGTTATACACCAAACATCCATGATATAATATATATTATTCATGAGCACAAAGGATTCAGGCTGAGACACAGACCTCTGGACCACCGACAATATCCATTTTCCCAACTTTGCTCCCACATGCTGTCACGCGCTCAACCCTGAAAAATAGGAAGATTATAAATATTCCACCCAGTTCTTAGAAAAAAAAAAAACATCAGTGACAAAACTTACTCATCCGGGTTGGAGTCAAAG
Source organism: Paspalum vaginatum (assembly GCA_030272315.1). Taxonomy (NCBI): domain Eukaryota; kingdom Viridiplantae; phylum Streptophyta; class Magnoliopsida; order Poales; family Poaceae; genus Paspalum; species Paspalum vaginatum. The sequence continues at coordinate 13,087,024 of CM059013.1, read as the reverse complement.
CGATGATCAGCTGATAAATAGTAGACTGAACCATCAGCAGATTCGAGTATGCAACGTGAATCACCAACAGATGCTACTGTTACAACCCACTCGTCTATTACCACAAATGTTACAGTTGTGCCTGAAGTTTCAGCTGGAACCATAGAAAACGTTTCAGGAACATTTTAAACAGCAAAAGCAGTTATGCAAGGAAAAATTCGAACTATAGACAAAGTTATCATGTATTCTATTCCCACACATGAAAGCAGAAATTGATAGAGGGTACTCATCTGCACCGCATTGGCTTTAAAAAGAAAAGAAAAGAAAAGAAAGAGAACATGTGTGTGCCCGCTTAAGGACTACTAAATTCTAAGAAACGTGTCAAATATCGTAAGCTGAACAAGAATAGGGCCGACTTACCTACTGTCTGGAAATCTTTGTCGGTCTTGACAAACGCAGAAACAAGCGCGCGTGGGAGCACTGCAAGCCACTCCTCTCTGCATAAGCACGTCGGGATGGCACGCAGGACATTGTTGAGCAGATTCTCCTTTGCGTATATGGCAGCTCCAGATCCGTTGTGCCCATCAAACAGCTACAATATCAACAAAGCACAGTGATCAATCATCAAATGGCTATTCAAAAAGAGAGAGAGAGAGAAAAAGCACAGCCATCAACTCTGTACCAACAGATAGCTACTACCACCAAAACACACCAAAACATGATTGACCAACAGCAATCCACTGCCCATCTGCTGATCCCCGGTAGAAACATGACCACTCAACCCACTGAACAAAAATCTGTTATGGCACTCACCTAAGATGGTCATCACAAGCTATATAAGATCAAACGTAACAAAGCTTTCGTGAGCGTCATGCTTTGCGCCACGAACTGGCCTATATATATGCCTTTTCTCTGTTGACCAAAAAGTCGAAACAACTCTGCCACAGCCAGTGCCAGGCGGAGAAGGCGAAAAGCAAGCGCGCGAGTGCCAGCCACGTACAAGGAGGAGAGGCGCCTGGGTCCTGCATGTCCAAAACGGCACAGAATCCCCATGGAGGCGATTAGGCGAACGCGATCTCCAGTTTTCTCCACTTCCCAGAATGTCTCGTGGGCTTCCAAACGAGAGCAATCCCGCGCGTGGACTCTAAACTAGACTAGAAGATGCATGAATGAATAGCAGGGTAGATGACATAGAGCAATGTGGGTACCGTACCGCGAAGACGGCGAAGGAGGTGGAGGGGTCCCCGGCGACTCGCTGGCCGGCGTCTGCGCGGAGCAGCGTGAAGTCCTCTCCCTTGCGGCTGCGGCTGGCCTCCCCGCACAGCACGTCCGGGCGCTCCATCCGCTCCTTGGTGACCTCCCGCCGCAGCAGCACGCCCAGCGGCACCGTCCTCGGCGACAACGCCATCGCCATCGAAGAATGGATCGATCGCGCGGGCCGCGCGCCGCGCCTCTCAAAACCCTCGGCGCTCCTCAGATGACCGGGCAGAGGGCTACGCTTCCAGACAGATGACGATGGCGAGCGAGCAGTGACTCGGCCGCCGCGCACGCAAGCACTGCCCCCTGATAAAGGGATCACGCGGCGACAGGGTCTCCCGGGAAGTATTAGTAGTGCTGCACGAGGACGCGATCGTACGTGTTCGTGGCCGCCACGCGGGTTTTGATTCGATCTGGCGCGGCTCCGCTACTGCGTGCGATGCGATCTCCCCTGGCCGGTGGCCCCCGGGTGTTCGCTCGCTCCTCCCCACCCCGTCTCCTCTGTCCTCTCGCGAAAACTAATCAAAACCCCGCTCGCGGTTGCTCCACCAATGTGTTTCGGCGCGGGCCTTGGTGGCGCCGCGCTGAGCTGGGCACGGCCGCGTCAGCGTCTGAGAACCCGAGAAGGCCGGCTTGGCTCGTGGGGGGGTGAGAGGAACTCGACGGGCAACCCGGTCTCCCGTTTGACGGGGTCTGGGGCACGAGGGTGCGTGCGCTGCCGCGCGACGAGACGGTTGCGTTGCGCCCGCCCGGGAAGCGCGACGAGACACGGTGAACTGGTGCAGCACGTTCCAGGACGCGATCCTCGCCTCACCTGAACGGCCGAACCCTCCCTGATCCCAGGTGGGTATGGGCTGGTGTGCAGTGACGAGGTGGCTGCGTTAAAAAATGCAGCAAGGCCCCCGTCTCCGGCCTGCGAAAGTCCAAGAACCGCGGCTAGGCCCATCGCGGTCCAGCGCGGCGGCCGCACCGCACGTGTGCCGCCGGATCCGCCGCGACCCGCGTCGTGCGTCTTGGGTGTTGCACTACTGTTGGCTTGTGTCTGCGTAGATCCACGATTTTGCTACGACTTTCAGTTGTTGTCACTGGAGGGAGAGTGTAAAATGATGTACAAATTACAAAACACTATAGATACACTAGAGATGCAACATAAATAAAGAGAGTTCGAAATAAAAGGTTGGATATAAATTCCGTTGACTCCTACAGTTCAGTTTCACAACGATTTTAACGTCGACGATCCAAATGGGTGGGTGTTCAGTTCATTAGCTGGACTGCTAGCTGCTGAGCCTCTGGATTATGGTTTGTTATTTGAGTACGAGCAAAGGTTAGTTAGCTGTAAACCTGTAACGGAGGTTCAATAATGTGAGCCCTTCGGTTCTTTCGGTGATAGAGACGGCAAAGCTCCAAATGGAGGTCACGTGAGAGGGTCCAATTTTAAATCTGAATCTGTACAGTTGTACCGTTTGTACGGAGCTTGCTCGGACAATGAGGTGGGGCCATGCATGGGTAAAGTCTAGACACAGTAGTGCTTTTTTATAAACCACAATAAGACCCCTACAAATTATGGCACCCGCATCTATTTGGATTTTAAGCCAGCTTTGGATCAAAGATGAGAGAAAAAAATAGAGAAACTTCACATGATTGAAATCCTATAGAAAATTTTCCCGCGAAGCCTTTTGAAAAAAAAAGGATCGAGCATCAACTTTAAATCCTACAAATTTCTATGGAACAACTTGTTTAATACAAATATTGGAGGAATTCTACTAACACCCTGTTTGGTTCTTGGTATTGAGCTCTAATTGAGGAATTTGAATTGGGCTTAGGTAAATGCAGCTGTTTGGTTTTAGCTAGAAATGGAATTGGTTTTGGAGTCCAATACCAGCTGGAATTCGGGACAACTATAAGACCGGATTCACAATTCAGAGCTCTACCCCTCTAAATTGGACTCCCCTCACCGACAACTTCCCTTCACCTCAACGCGTGACTTGCCAGTGGTCTCATCAGGCGACCTCGCGCGCGGACTCCTAGGCGGCTGATGTGAGGTGGACATGAGGCGGCCTCATCTCCACCTCTTCTCATTATACTCTCCCGACAGCGAAGTGGATGCCAAGAGGGGCGGCACGTCGTGGAGACAGAGGAGAAAAGCGCTGTAGTGGCGGAGCAGCAGCACACGGCAGACGGGGTGTGTGGCGGAAGCAGAGGAGCGGCACACGGCAGAGGCAGGGGGGTGGCGCATGACGGTGATGGAGTAACAGCACATGTTGGACATGGAGGTTGATGGGGTGGCTCACCATGGAGGCGAAGGAGCATAACGTGGCGGAGGCGGCTGAGAAGGGATGACATGCGGCGGATGCCGAGGAGCGACAGAGCATAAGAGGTTGAAACTCATGTAAAGTCCTTAGTTCGATCAAGATCCAATCATGGACCACTTGAAAAGCCACATGAGAAGTCTAAGAACTAGATGGTCACTCTTATAGTTCATGAATATATATTTGAATGTAGGAATAGTTTAGTGACATGTGGTGCAATCACTCATTCAAAAATATAAGAATGTATTATACTATTGACCTTTTGAGCTCTAATTCTTAACCATCTTAACTCTTGCAGTCAATGGGATAACATATTGATATGTGCATTCGCTCTAGGTACACCTCCACACTTGATTATCCTTGCTCTTAATCACCACAAAAAAAAAACTCTTTGATTTTCTTAACATGGAAGCATGTTCGTATACTCCAAGTGTGGCACCCAAGAAGGAGCAATTTGCCTTCATCCAAAAACAACATAAGTTTTCTAACTTTTGGAGCAACAAATCTAGTAAAAACAAAAGTGAAGACTTAACTGGTATTTGTGTGTGTGCATGTGTATACGCATACAAGAGATAAGAACGTAAACAAAAGCAATGCTTACGTCAATTTCTAGTCACCATTTTTTTAACTTGATTGCTAACTTTCTTTGTAGTCACAAACATTTAATAAAATCAATGTAAAAGCATCGTGTTATGCAAATGTTATATTACTAATCTATTAAAAACTAAGCGCATTGCAAAACTTATAAACTAAACAAGGACAACATAAATAACTAGCTAATAAACAATTAAGACTACCTGCGCAAAATATCTAAAGAAAATGCCCTCAAAGAATATTATGAATATCAAAGTATACATCATGAAATTTAAAAAGATTAATATACCAAATTATAATATAAACATTCAAAATAAAATCCAAATACAATTTTGATGTTTGAAAAAACATACATATGCACTATATATGAAACATAAATATGAATATACAAATATGATCTAAAATAAAGTTTATCGTAAATAATTTACCACGAATTATTGATTGAAGCTTACCAACACATGAAAAACAATCTACTTCTAAATACAACTAAATATCTATAAATAATAGTATAGCTACTATCAATACAGGAACACAAATACTAATTTAAAGTAACTAAATAGGTCTAGTAATGAAGAACAAAATTTGAAAAAGTAACTAGAAAAATGGATTGGAAGCAATTAGAAAAGATAAGGTATTTCGCCGACGTAGGCAAATGGGGATTCATAATAGTATAGGAAATACAATCAATATGAGTGCCTATCCTCTCTCATATTCCCATTTTCCACATTCTGCTAGGTGGCTACAATATCTATATCTATCCAACTACATATCTCTGTCAGTGAAGGCTCACATTAGAGACACATATTTAGTGTTCCAGTCACGTGGAGACCTATCTATTGTCTTCTCCAAAAGAAGATCCATTTTTGTTTGCGAAGAGAATAGGTGTCATATATGGGTCGTAAGTTAGAGATGATTTTTAGGCTTAGGCTGTGTTCTTTTGCCACACTCGATGCGGAGCAATCGCACCATGGCCATTGGCTCTGCTGCTGGTTGGACGTTTGTGGAGAACCCGATGCGGAAACGTTGCATCATCAGTGGGAAAAGAATGCAGCCATTGATCTCTGTCCGTACCTTTTCTATGGGTCTTCATTTGGAGATAGGCAGACAACCTGAGGTACATATATTATTAGTGTAACCTTAAATAACAAATGCGTATCTGTATACTCATATCAATGGAAAAGATCTGCCTCGACCATCTCCTCTTCATCTTTTATATCCGCTCTCATACTCCCTTACTCGTGAGCGGCATATGCCTCCGATCAGCATGCACGAAAGGCGCATGCACATGGCAAACACTAGGGCGGACCTAGCAATGCGAGCAAGGGCCAGTCCGACCGGAAAGTCCGGAATTCCGATCAAATTTTCCGTTTCTAGTACTACTCGGGATGCACTTTCCAGTTCGGAAAGGATTGGATTCTGGTTTTAAATTCAAAAATATGAAAATCAATTTTAGTCAAAACGAAATTCCGGCTACAATATAACGGAATTGTGAACCCTAGCAAGGGCAGGGCACGAGCAACACCGGCTAAGCAGGAAGTGGCAAATGCGAAAACAGTGTCGACAATGGCGTGGCTCGGGGTGATAGGTGGCATCGGGTGACTCTTGGCGGTAAGCATTCCATGAATACGAGACACGTGTTGTAATCTGAAAATATAGCGGTTCTATGCCCATCAACTAAATGCGCCACGGAAAATATTTAAATTGGGTATCCTTTACCCATTTGATAAAAAGAAATGTGTTGTGTTTAGGATGGAGGATGTGTAGACGAAGGACGATATGGGCGTCCAGTGTTGACTAGCTGCGGTCTGCCGGAGACGGTCTGCCTAACCGCAAACTGCTGCCGGGAAGTGAAGCCGTTGGAGCACGGTTTTGGCGTGCCCGCCTGGCGCCGGTGCGTGGTTTGGCTTCGAAAATCACGAGCTGCCTCGCCGTGGGGACGCGAAACCGGGACAGCGAAGCGACTCGCCAGTCGCCACAAGATACACAGGAGAGCGGCGCCGAATAATCTCCTCGGGCTCGTCTCCTTCCCCACCTCTCGGCCTCGTCAGTTACGCGTGCCGGCCGGTGCCTGCCTGACCGCCTACTACCCAATCGCTGAATCGCCTCGTCCCGCGCTCCCCATCTCTCCCTGACTCTCCACGCCTTCGCCTCTGCGATTTCCTCAGCAGCAGACCAGCAGCTCCTTGGCCGTTCTCATCCCCACCCCCCCCCCCCCCCCCCCCCGCCGGCGAGATGGAGCTCAAGCCCGGCATGTCGGCTCTCGTCACTGGCGGCGCCTCCGGCATCGGTAAGAGGCCTTCCCCTCCCCCTCACCTCACCGGCTCCTGAAACGTTTTTTTAGAGTGGCTCAGGAAACGTTGTTCCGTACTGCATGTTGATAGCCTGATGCGCCGTGCCGCTTTACTTCAACCTGTACAAAGTGGTGGAGTTCCATTCCTACGAGCTAGGAGGTGTGCTTAATTGCACGTTGACTCGCGGGCTGGTTTTGTTTTTCTCGCTTCTCTTGACGGCCTGACGCGAGCTTGATGTGCTAAGTTTGCGGTGTAGAGCTCAAACTGTTGGTGGCGGATGCTTTTCTCCAAACCTTTAGGTTAGATCACGGTCGTCAGCCGTAACATCGTTGTACGGGGGCACATAACTTCAGCGATGTACGGCTTATGGTTCTACAATATCGGATTGATTGGGTTAACTATATATTCAGCCAGAACTACAGATTGAGCTTCGAACACCGCATCAAGTGCATTCCTAACCTGCGACTGATTGTTTGCCGGTAAGAAAGAGCTCTAGAACATTTTCAGAAATATTACAGTAGCAGGAACGGGCAATCACCCCCACCCCTAATATTAAGTTGAAGCATGCACATTTCTAGTCACCTTTAGAGTTGGCACCTACTCAGCCTGATCTAAAATATTATACTTTAGGCCCCGTTTGGATTGGAGGAATTTCACATGAATCGTACAAAACACAGGAATTGGAAATTTTTCCTCCATTCTAAACAGGGCCTTAGCATGTTGACATGGTCTACAATTTGACACTATATAATTAATAATTTCTATGAAAACATGCTATCCTAAACAAAAAGGATTACATGTTATGTAATGTTTTTTCACGGCGAGTCTTACAATATCAACCTCACAGTTCCAATCAACATGATTTATTTATTTATGGCCAAAGCTATAGAAGATTTACCAATTAGAATTCTAAAACAGCAACTTTTGGATCGAAGCGAGTGACACTCATACTGCATCAGAACAATCTGTCAACCATTGGAATCCATTGCAAATTATAGTAGCATAAAGCTGACGGGAGAAGCCGTGCTTGAGATATGTATTCTTCAAACTGCAGGATTGCTGGAAATAAAGAAGCCTGTAGAGTCCCGGTTTTATTCTTTTGCTTTGTTTGGTACTAGTGCTACACATCAAATAATGTGCAGCCATGTAACAATATGTGCACGGCAAACCAAAGACTCAGAACTTTCTTGAAACTGGCACATAATTGGTAGCAATGTTCTTTATTTGGCCAGTCCAATATGGCAAGTTTGCAACTGCAAGTAGAGGATAGTTTATTCTCAATCAAAATTTGGCAGAGTGCCAGTAATTCTAGACTAACTAGCCTCCATGTATTCAAGCTGACCGTAGAATCAGATTGTAACCGTATAATCAGATTGTACTCCTATAATTAGCTATTAATATTGCATAGGCTTGGCAGTACACTGATTATCATCTAGATGACTAGCTCCTAGATCTTTAGTTTAAAGTAAGGAAATAGATTTACATTGGTTTGTGCTCCCTTTATGGGTTAAATCTGTCCCTTCAATTCAACGGGTTATATGGATACCTTCCATGTATTAACAGAGTATTCTTTTCTATTTTTCAGGGAAAGCACTTTGTATTGCTTTTGCACAGAAGGGTTTATTTGTTACTGTCGTTGATTTCTCAGAAGAAAATGGAAGAGAAGTTGCTGCATTAGTTCAAAAGGAAAATAGCAAATTTCATGGAGATCTTAGGGTTCCATCTTCTATATTTGTTAAGTGTGATGTCAGTAAGGCAGGTAATGATTTTTAACTATTAAATGTTAGATAGAAGTACAATTCTGCTTGAACTTTCAGGTCTGCCTGTCATGATACACTATTTGATATGCAGATAATCTTGCTGCTTCTTTTGAGAAACATGTACAAACATATGGTGGACTAGATATCTGCATCAATTGTGCTGGAATTGGCAATAAAACACTAGTTTATGACGATACATCTGATGGAACTAGAACATGGAGGCACGCGGTTGATGTGAACCTTGTTGCTGTTATTGATGGTACTCGCATTGCAGTAAGTCTACCGTTAATTGTTGGAAAGAAATTGTCTATTTGATCTTTCGGTAACTCAAACTGTCAATGTTTACTAACAACATTGCTGGTATGGTGTGGCTTTATTTTTTTAGACATATGAATATATCATATGATTAGAAAGTGCAGATGTGTTTTCGTTGTCTGTTGATACACTATTTTCAAGATAAAAATGTTTTGTTTCCATTTTATTTGCTCTTATTATCGGTAACACCTAGGGGAAAAAGGTGGCATTTTGGATAGCGGCATGTCCACCAAAGTGCATATTGGCACCAGTAAAAACATACAGGAATTATGAATATTTTTAGGTACATATTCACATGCAATTTTGTATCTTTAATTATTTCTTCATATAGATATTCTCGTAAAGACATTCAGAATATACTGATAACCATAAGTTTTACTGTATGCATCTCAAAACATAGCCTTAATTTTACTCAGAGAAGTAATTTTATTTGTGAGCAAGAAGCTGGATAGGATTTTGAATCAACTACAATAGGCAGATCACCAAATCATGCTTTCATTCTTGGTTTAGTTTTACTTCACCTCTGTACAACTATTTTTGATCATTTTACTAATTGTGAGGCATGTTAAATATATTTTCTTCACATCCAAATGCCACATGCACACAATTTAAAGTTCAATTTTTACTCGCCAGAGTCAAATCATGCGATCCCAAAAGAAGCCTGGTGTCATTATAAATATCGGTTCAGCAGCAGGCCTTTATCCTATGTTCTTTGATCCCATATATAGTGCGACAAAAGGTATGTGCATATATGTTTTCTTCTTCCCTCCTTCTGGTCAGCAGATTGTAATTGCAATACTAGGCCAGTTTTGATATTAACTATGACTATTGATTCGTGGAGAATAATATCTACATAAACCATTTGCCGCATGGTCCAAGATGCCTTATGACCTCAAGGTTCATTTCTTGGCAGGGGGTGTGGTTATGTTTACAAGAGCACTTGCTCCACTGAAACGCCATGGTGTTCGTGTCAACGTGCTCTGCCCAGAGGTATTAAGAAATTGCATGTATGAATGCAAATATTCATTATTTGTTCTATAGTTTGCACACTTACTTCGTAGTGTTGTGTATATTTATTTGTCCTATTATATTTCAAAAAACAATCAATTCAACGGTGTTACAGTTGTGCACACTGTATTCTCTATTTCATGAATTGACATCAATATATGAACTTGAAAGATTTACTAAGCAGTGTGATTGGTAACTACGTCAAGGACCACTGCTGATATCAGTACTTCTTATTCCCCCCAATGCATGTACATGATCTTATATAATTCTAGAGTCAGACTGGCATGGACAGGATCAAAATATTAATAAAATCAATTAAGGGGGCTAGATGAGTTGAGTTGATCTGCGTAATTTCTAGAAAGTAGCTCTCTCTCTCTCTCTCTCTCTCAGCGTTTTCAATTCACGATTAGGATCCTAGTTGCCCAGGTATCGACTAGGTGATTAATTGTGACTAGGCATCGACTAGTCGTGATTAGTTTAGGGCTAGTCGAACAAGTCGACAAATCGACCTAGGCAATATATTGCAGTACTATGCCATATCAATTGGCTATACAAATAGGTTTACTGACACAAAGATGGAGTAGAATTAGAAAAAAAAATTCAACACAAAGTTGAAGAGTGGGTCAGATGGAGTAGAAGTAAAATAAATCAACACAAAGTTCAACAGTGGGTCACTTGGTTTGGAAACAACATGTAATAGTTCTCAATGTGTGTCTCTGTTTGCTTGGAATTGGCGTGGGAAAAAGTAACCAAGAGCTCTTGCGTTTTCTAAGTCAAATAGCAGGGCTCTAGAATATACTCTATATGGCTCATAGGGTGACCTGGGCCTTATGTGCTGCTGGGCCGAAAGTCTAATGTGTCGGTCTGCCTAGCTAGTCGGATGACTAGAGAAGTCCGATTAGCCGTAACTAATCAGTGACTAGGTGACTGATCACTTGACTAGGCGAACTAATCGAACTGAAGCACGTAACCGATGTCCAGGGGACGATTTGTTGATTAATCATTGATAATCACGAGTAATCGAGCGATTTGAAAACTCTCTCTCTCTCTCCAATGGATCATGATTAACAGCTACAAGGGACAAAGGTGAGATTGATTTTTGATTATTATTTGTCTTGACCTAGTGCTGTATTGATTTATGCAGTTTGTTCAAACTAATCTGGCGGAGCAAATGGGCAAGAAAATTATAGATGCAACTGGTGGATATTTGAAGATGGAGGATGTTGTTAATGGTACATCATTTCTTACCCTGTTAAGCTGTAATTTAGTATTACACAATTCAGGAGCTTTTTTTATCATAGTTTATGTGCCATGATTACTTCAAGCCTCTGATGAATTGTTCTAAACTGCTCATATCATGCTGAGACGTGAGTGAGATGGGGTGTTATGATTGAGCTGGACAAGAACAGCTGTTACCAATTTTCGATTGTAAAACATGTGGATCGATATGATATAAAGTACATGATAGGTTGCTAAACTTTCATGAATGAGTCGCTTCTTTCTCTGAGCTTTAGAAATGTAGCATGTAGATGTGATGTTTCTACTTTTTATTATCTTGTAATGTAATCGTTAACCCCCACCTTTTTTTTCGTGAAAGGTGCATTTGAGCTAATACAGGATGAGAGTAAGGCTGGTGCATGCCTTTGGATAACGAAACGACGAGGGATGGAATACTGGCCAACACCAGAAGAAAAAAGAAAGTATATGGTGAATCCCGTCAAATCAAAAAGGCTGATGACAAAGAATATATATCCCAGCATCCAAATGCCTGAATTCTTTGAGAAGATGTAAGTCATCCTTGCTATGTTGTATTTCTTTCTTTGTGAAGATATAAAGCTGTCTGATTGCCTCTAGCACATTAGTTTGTTTTCTTGTCCCAGCACTTATGATGAGTTAATACACTAAACCAACCACTTAAACAGAAATAAGCGACTTAGGCCCCACATTTCTCATAACACTACAGTATTTTCTTAGCTGGAAAGATGTCTCAACTGTTTACACAAGCTGACATATTGATGATTTTGATCTTATGGGATGTACCATCTTTTTCTTGGCACTTGACATTTCTAGTAGGTTATCTTTTATTAAACATCTGAGCTTAGACTCTATATTGCCTATCAGTTACCATGTTCCACTCACCAGGAATTTCGTCAAATGGCAACAGCCTTCCAGCTATTATGTCTCACAGGTTGGAAATTTCGTGTGGGTATTGAAAAATACATTTATTCTATTAATATTGTTTCTTATTGATGCTTGTGTAGAGTTGTTCACACACTCAGCCATAATTTTCGCAATGCTACAAGACTTGAGCGTGTGCGACTGAGGCTTCCTATCGAACCACATAGTGCTCTGATTAAAATAATATATGCTGGTGTAAATGCTAGTGATGTAAGTCTTTCAATTTCATTTTCAACTGGTTTTTATTGATGCCTGATGCCCATTAATTAACCTTTGGATGATGCAATGGCCTTGTGCAGGTAAACTTCAGCTCAGGACGTTATTTTAGTGGTAATCCTAAAGAAACCGCTTCACGGCTTCCATTTGATGCTGGTTTTGAGGTAATTTATTGGAATTCCTTGTTAAGTTTCTGTGCAATTTTTTTTAACATTTCATTACAACTTCGTTTCTGGGCACCTGAGCATAATTGATTGCTGTGACAATTATGTATGCAGGGTGTGGGAATTGTTGCTTCTGTCGGAGATTCAGTGAATCATATCAAAGTTGGCACTCCTGTGGCCCTTATGACTTTTGGGAGCTATGCTGAATTCACACAGGTGCTGCATTTTATGCCCTTCCACTGCCTGACAAATTACCTACTAGCTCATGTCCTTGAAATGGGATCTTCTGCAGCCTATTTAAAATTTTAATATAGTTACATTTGTCCATAAAGAATTATTATTATCTTTGCATTTTTTTTCTCGTGAAGGTTCCAGCCAAACATCTTCTTCCGGTGCCAAGACCAGACCCGGAGGTTGTTGCTATGTTGACATCAGGACTGACTGCTTCAATTGGTCTTGAAAAGGTTTACTTTATATAACCCCCATTTGTTTTCGTTCTCTCCTCTATGTTCTACCAAACTTTTGAGCATCGGAGTATCTTTTTCCATTCTGGACAAATCTGGTTGATCTTTGATGGCTTTAGGCGGGACAAATGACATCCGGGCAAGTTGTTTTAGTTACAGCAGCTGCCGGTGGAACAGGACAATTTGCCGTTCAGGTCAGTTGATACCATCTTGACATCATTACTATGAATTACGCTCAATCGCACATATTTTTCTTCGAAACACTAGGAGCTGAGGAGTGAGGACGTATAGGATAAACAGACTGTTTTATACTTCTCAGAGTTGAATATGATATTCCTTGTAAGTTGGGTTTCATCTAATTCATCTTTCTCAAGAAAAAATCTAATTCATCTTTCACAGTTAGCTAGTTCTCAGAGACATACTTTGGTAGCTTGCATATGCTTTTTACTGGATTGGGCAATGGACATGGTATTATTATTCTAGGGCAGGGGCAAGGTCTACCATGTTTGGTTCTGGTTTCCTGTCTGCATATTGTTTTGTTTTGTTAAGCAATTGGAAAAACAAAGAACAGATCCTTACTCCCTCTTTGTTTATATTCGAATCACAAATTCCTTTTCTTTATTCAATCCAGTCTTACCTACCTTGTATATATAATCTTAACTCTGGACTATATCCTTATTTATGTTTCTTTTCATGCCTTCACTAGCTGGCGAAACTAGCAGGCAACAAGGTTGTTGCCACATGCGGGGGCGAAAGCAAGGCTGAACTTCTTGCCTCCTTAGGAGTTGATCGTGTTATCAATTACAGAAATGAAAGAATCAAAGATGTGAGTTTCTGCTATAGTTTTTCATATTAGCCTTTTCTTACGTCCACGGCACAGAATGGGATTTACTATGGAAGGTTTTATGTGTCCGAATGTCTGAGTTTGATATCACATCCTTGTTTTGGCATAAACATGCCATGCTTATTTTATATACTATATAAGTTCTCTTGTTTGGTTTGTCCTACCTCTGTTTGTAGGAATGCAATCATCAAGTAATGATGTCTTACACTAATGCAACCTTTCATGTGGTATACATAATGCGAAATATTTAATTGCATGCTTGAACCACTCATGTTGCTGTAGAAACTATAAGTTATGTAGATTTCTGATGTTATCAGTTACCATTTTGAATCTCAAGTGGTTGTAAATCATTTGAACTGCTACCTCGTTTGTTTTCTTTCATGTGTTTATCAGTTTTAAAATGATCGGATTCAGGTTCTGAAGAAAGAGTTTCCAAGGGGTGTAGATATCATATATGAATCCGTAGGTGGGGAAATGTTTGACTTGTGCTTGAATGCACTTGCAGTCCATGGGCATCTCATTGTAATCGGTATGATCTCCCAGGTAATGTTGTCAGTCCCTGAGACCCATGCCTTTTTATTTATTATGTTGTGATTTGTGTGTGGCAACATCAGGGGTGAATATGTTAAATTTTCTGCTGTCCACCATTGTGAGTTTTGAGGGAAACTGAAGCTGAGGACTCGGTGTTAATGATTCTTGCATTTTTTTTTTGTTCATTCGTTAGACGTATAAACTCTGGGAATATTTGAAATATGCCAAGTGATAATAAAGAATTAGCTCATTATGCATATGCTAATAGTTGGAGACTGGGGTTGCCTAGGATTTTTTCCTGAAAAAAGTGCTTTGTGGTTCAGACATCTTTCTGAATTAGTTTTGGTTATATCCCCATAATAGTTTTTTTAGAACCATACTTCTTATACCTGAGTTGATAGAAATTGGTGAGTTTGTGTTTTCAGTATCAAGGAGAGGATGGATGGAAGCCAAAGAATTACACTGGACTATGTGAGAAGATTCTAGCTAAAAGTCAAACTGTGGTATGTTTTACCAACCTTTGTAATTACCATGTACTGGTTATGTTCGTAAACAAATTGGCTAGGGGACAATGTGTCATGTGGGGACTAGCCTACTCCAGACGCAAGAAGCAGAACGGGCAGCAGGCCCAGTCGACCAAGGGGCCGTAGTTATCCTTTGCAGGAGTATTATTAGGAGATTTGGTTAGGAGTTTGTTAGCTCAGCTCAGTAGATTACAAGCCGGTGACTGGAGTTAGTCGAGAGGAGATTAGTTTTGCATCTGTTATCTAAGGCCCTGCCTCTAGGGCGCGTCATGAGCTTACATCATTGCTCTGCCGTGCCATAGAGGTCCAGGGCTGCGCCCTGTAATCAACATCCCATATAATCTTCGGAGTAATCCTTCCTCTCAACCTATGTCTCCTTCTGCCTGTGACACAATGCATCTAGCAAATCAAGAAATTTGATCCCACAGCTTAGGTTCTCATTGAGCCAGATCATCAAATAAGGTTTAGACATTTAGTTTGGTCTAGAGAATGTATATTTAGTAAAAACTAAACTTGCTGCATAATAGCAGAGAGAATGGCCATATTAATTCCATATGCACCTGTTAGATAATCAGGCCTGCTCTTGCTTGAATGTTCCTCTAACTCAGGAGCTATTGCCCCATAGCTTATCATTGTCCATGCCTTGCATGTCTTGATGACTACAGGTGGATTTAGCTATATTATTGATAGATAGTAGAGGAGGCATGGAAACAGTGGTAGGTAGTGGTAGAGGTTGCTGGAAAGGCCATACCTTGTACCTGTGAAGCTTTTGTGGTGTGTATATATAAATGGAAATGCTACCACAGCTGCAACCAGTTCAGCAGCACAACTACTTGCGTGCCCTGTTCTCTCATCTCTTTCTCCATTGCTAAGAGTGAGTGTGGTCAGGAGGGAGTTGAACCTTATATATGCCCATAATATGGCTTGTATGCGCAGTGGCAGCAACATGTCGGGCATCCAGCTATTTCTTAATATAGTTGAGATGTAGTACTGAATGTGTCGCGTCCCTGGGAGAAGGAACACAACATGCTTTGAGAGGTGACTGGCCGATCCTTGGCTGGCAGATGGGTTCCTTCATGTGACTGAGGACATGTCACGATAAATGGTGCGTGTGGCAAGGGGGATGAGAAGTAGAGAATTGTGGTGAGGAAATAGGTTGACTTTTATTGCCTCCTTAGTCCTAACGATAGTAGAGTCCTAATATAGCAGGCAAAGATACAATCTCTTATAACTGACGCTAACAAGTGTGATTCAGAAGAGATCTCATCTAACAGGTTGTCTAACTGAACTTTAAATAGAAGGATCGAGCCTGATCCTGTGGAACAGCCAATGTGCACATGGACTTAGTGGGCAAGGCCTGTCCTGGTCCTGTCTATGCCATGCCTGCATGAAAGAATGTGCAAATGTAGGGGTGAAACTATGTTGTCCATTTAGCCCTTTAAATAAATTCGAGCCAATATGATATACATCCATTTTTTCGTTGGTTCTTTGCAAAAATCAGGATAGCAACAGACAAGCAGCACCTTTTTGGTAGGAGAGAAATGTCTCCATCCAGATTTAGGTTAGAATTTGTTTTACCAAACCCCTCGGTAGCTATGTATCACTTGTACTTGCTCAAAGATACATGCTACCAGTAAAGAAACTGTATGGGATGATTATTCAGCCACATTGATAGATATTTGATCCCATATTCCCTTGTGTAGTGTACTCCTTTCGAACATTGAAATGTTTCCATTTCAATTGCAGGCTGGATTTTTCCTTGTTCAATACGCTCACCTGTGGCAAGATCATCTTGATAAACTTTTTGATCTGTATGCCTCTGGAAAGCTAAAGGTATGCTTCATAGTTCATAATGTATGCCACTTCAAGTATGGTCGAGAAAATGGATATAACCAGACAGCTACCTCACTCCAAATATGTGCCTCATGATGGCTCATAAATTCATGAGATAACTATATGTCCTCCCTTGTAACTTACCTTTTTCATGTCATGCCCCAATGCGGCATGTAACAGGTTTCCTTAGACCCCAAAAAATTTGTGGGTGTTGCTTCTGTCCCGGATGCGGTAGAGTATCTTCATTCCGGCAAGAGTGTCGGCAAGGTGCCGCCATCTCAATGACAACATCAGAACCTGTTCCTGTCTAACTTTGCAACTTACATGTTATCTTCTGGAACACTTTCAGGTCGTCGTGTGCATTGATCCATCATACAGTCAGGTCATTTCAAAGCTATAAGCTATGGACATATCACGCCCATTATCTTTCTGGTGGCGAATTAGGTTACATTGTTATAGGTACACATACAACAAAACTGTATTTCCCCAGCTGGTAAGAACTGAATGAGAACTGAATAAGTGCATATGTTGGTGCATAGCCTAGCTTCTTTTTCCCTGAAGTGTGTAAAACCACGACTATTCTGATGGGAAAGCATGGACATGGGAATGGAATAAATTTCTTATCCCGAAGTGCTCGTGCACTCTTGTGTTATCGTTCCATGTGCTGTACAGTACGTATATCGCCCACACACTTCTTATTCGAATCGAACCGGCAATCCAAACAGAGCTCAGAAAACAAGGCTGCAAACTTGTCAAAGCAGGTTTTCTGCAGTTCTTTATTTCTTTGATCTTTTTTTTTTTTTGGCGAGGGAGGTTACCCAATTCAGTGTACTATGAACTATCGCAGAGTTCGATAAGCTTGCGCTCATTAATTTGCTCTGTGCTGGAATCTTGTTGTCCTCAGGTGTGGCCGTGTGTGAAGAGAGTTTGAAACAGCTATGCGACCTTGGAGGCCACCAGGCACCAGCTCTTCGCTGAACAGGCACTTTGCTGGTTCCTTTACCTTCGTCTACCACCGGCCGCCCCCCATCGCGGCCAGGCGGCCTTTCAGCTGAGCTCTAAAGCTGGCTTTCTTCGGCGGCTCCAGCAGGTTTGGTTCAACCGGCGCATCCAAGATCCAACTGTGTGCTGCTGCCCCTGGACATAGCTAGAAGAGATTGATCAACATCCACTGAAGTCGCAATCAACTGGGACAATTGGAGAAACAATTGATAATCCGGTTAGAATAATCCTTGCACACTCACCTCATGATCCTCTCGAGGCTTAGTTTGGGCACCCGTGGAATTAAAGGGAATTGGAGTGGAATGGAAGGGATTGAGGGAGATTTTGAGCTATTTGGGATTTAAACACATACCAATCCCTCCAATTCACTCTAAATCCATTCTAATCCACGAGTAGCCAAACAAGACCTGAAGGTAGCGTGGCAGGACCCGAAAAGCTCGGGATCGGGGATCCCCAACGCTGGCACTGAGAGAAGCGAATTGCAGTTTCTTATCAGACATGCAGAGCTCATCACTAATACGCTATCGCACGACTAGGCGTGACCCTCCGCCTCTTCACTTCCCTAGCTCCGGCGGCTGAGCGGCTCCCGATGCCTCCGCCATCGCCCGCCGGCCACCTCAACCGCTAACCTTCGCGGCCTCTTTGCCCCTAGCCGCCGCCTCCACCCCTAGCTCCAATGGCTCCCGCCGCCTCCGCCATCACCCACCGCCAGTGGCGGAACTTGCCCAAATAGCCAGGGGTGCCCAGTCCATAGAATTGAATAGCAAACCGCAATGAACAGTACCAAGATTACTCTAAAATCAGTGGCAAATTACATCGGGCAGAGGGGCCATGACCCACTATGGCCTACACTAAGCTCTGCCCCTGCCCTGCCGGCGTGGCCACCGCTAATCTCATAGGCGCGCCTCTTCTCTGGCCTTCTCATTCCAGCCAGCCTCCACCATCCAGCTTCGGCGGCTCTCGCGGTCTCCGCTCCCCCATGCACGCACGCACACACACGACTGCCTCCACCTGCCAGCTGGCCACCTCCTCCGACTCTCTCTAGGTCGGGTGAGCACAACCCTCTCCCCGGAAATCCCGGCTCCAAACCCTAACTCCGGCGAGCGCAGGTGGCGGCATGCAGGTGGTGGTGGTGGGATCGCCGGGGGTCGTGCGATCGGGGGCAAGGGGGGCGCAGGTTATAGTTTCTGTAGTACTTTGCGTTTTCTCCACCCGGAAGACGCGGCCCAGCGCTTTGCATCCTAGCTGCAGCCCAGCACTTGAGCGCTTTGCTTTTTCTCCACCTGAAAGACGTAGCCCAAGTGCCCAACAATTCACATAATACTTCCTTTTAAAAAATCACTTTGCATACTAGTAGTAGTTCAGATAGAAAAAATGCACCCTCTGATATATTCTGATACATCTATGGTCGTGACATTGCCTAGATAGTCCTCTAAACTAAATTTGTGTTCAATTTGCTCTGAGTATTTTAGATTATCCAATATATCCCTGAATAAAGTTGTATTATCATTTTCCACGTGAAAGGCAAGTATGAAGTTTAAATCTTGCGGAGGTGATAGTTGTGACCTTACCTTATATTAGGAAATATATTGTGATTTTAATCGTTTTTAGATGACTAACATATAAACAATCATGATAAAAATGATTACATATTTTTTAGCATAAATTAAACTTAAAATTCAAGCTAAATTTTATTAAGGGTAGAGCAAACCAATTGAAATATTTAGAGGGGTATTTCGACACAAAATTAGAAGGTATTTCCGAACAATCCTAGAGATGGAAACCTAACACGGGGGATCCATCATGATATGTTCATTAAGGTGACACGCTGGCGTACCATGTCATTAAAATCACCTAGCAAAACCATTAAAAAAAGTAATTTGTCTTCACCTTGTAATAATTTTTTTTCAAATAACTCCAAAAAACATGAACTGTTGTAAAACCGACCCGTGTGTAGGTTAGGTGTCCCTGACCCTTGTCTCGTAGACTCGTAGCTCTCTCATGCGCCACGTTCGAAATTTCGAATCCATTCCACGGCTACGTTCTTTCCGGAGTCTGCGTCAGCAAGACGCTGCGTGCACAGCTCCCTCAAAGCATCTCGACCTTTCATTTTTTAAATCAGATGGCACAGCTGAGAAGAACCGCTGTATTTGGTAGCGTTTCCCCGCGCCTCACACCTCACAGACTTCAGACGGAGACCATCATCATCAGAGAGAAAAAGGGCTCGAGCGAGATGACGGAGATAATCACGGGGAGATCGAGCCGGCCTGCTCGACTCCCTCGTTGCCGTCGTCGTCTGTCCCCATCCCGGCTCCTCGACAGCTCCACCGGCCCGCCGGCTTGGCCGTGTACTACTCTGATCTTCTCCGGTTCTCACTTGTTCGCTTGCGTCGTCTCATCTCACTCCACGATTCTTTCGAGTCTCGCTTCTAAAGTTCCAACTTCGCCAACGATTCACCGCCAGAGGGCCAGGCGGGATGAAGCTGAAGCCCGGCTTGTCGGCCCTCGTCACCGGCGGCGGCTCCGGCATCGGTGAGCAAGAGCGACACCCCCATCGATCCACCGCCCGCTCGCTCGCGGCGCTGATAGCTGACAAGCACGATGCCGTTACGCTCTCGATTTAATCGATTTTGTGCACGGGGGCATGTATTGGCTGACAGTTACCCCCTTCTGTTTTTCAAGGGAAAGCGCTCTGCATCGCTCTTGCAAGGAAGGGATCTGTTTGTCACAGTTGTCGATTTCTCTGAAGAAAATGGAAGAGAAGTTGTTTCGGTTCTTCAAAAAGAAAACAAACATATTCATGAATATGCTAGAGTTCCACCCGCTATATTCATCAAGTGTGATGTTACCAATGGAGGTAATGTGTGCTACTTAGCTTGTCCAAACCACTCATTTGAGCTGTTCTCTTGGTGCTTAGTTTTAAAACAACAATGACAATAACATGTTACATGGAAACTTAAGTTAGTGCATCTCATGGACTTTTCAAGTCTCAAATGTCATTGGTTGAAAAGCCACTGTGAAATAAGCTAGCAAATAGCAAGAACCCCTGAGACTGTGATGTTATTTACAAACGTTTCAATATTCTTTACAAATGTATTCGATACCTAAGGATTTTAGGATCATAACGCGAGATGCTATCAGATTACATGCCATAGGATCTATGTGTTGAAGTATAAGTGAGTTGCCCACATTTTCTCCATCGCTTTTGGGTTGAACCGGTTGTTGTATTGCAGATCAATATAGTATTAGACCAATCCAATCCCAATGGGGCTGTTTCATATTGTTGTTTCCAACAGTGCCATATCAACAAGTAACAAATGATTGATGGTTGAAACAGTATTTTACAATGCATATTTTTATTTTTGGTGTTTCATATGTTCTCATTGTATTTAATTCTGTGACACGTCATGGCTTGGAACGGTTTAGATGGGGTTTCATCTCTCTCTCTCTCTCATTTAAACCTTTCATGTCATCAAAATTGATATGTGGCGCCCTACTAAAAGAGAATGAAACTCCCATTGAGATTAGCGTTAGGGACAGAGGTCTCGAGTTTAAGTTATGGAAGATATAATTAAATAAATGTGTGTGGGGAGGGGGTGTCTTGGGTCTTGAAGTATAAGTGCATTGGCCTGCCTACATTTCCCTAACAACTTAAGCATTTGTGATGAATGGGTTGGTGCATGCAACTCAATAATTTATACCTTTTGTGTCATATTTTTGAATTCTTGTTCCTGGAATACCGCTACTCTCGGGCTATAGGTCATAAGCTTTGTCGTTCTCATTGGATATTTAATCACTGGCTTCATGATTCCAGCAGTCCACTGGAACCGTAATTTCTTAGCCCATGAGCTTTATTCTTCCTGTTCGATATTGAATCACTTGCTTTATGATTCCAGCAGTCCACTGGAACTGTAATTTCTTTTGGCATCCTATTCGCCATGATCTTAAAGATTTAGACTGGTATGACATGTAGATGCTCTTGCTGCTGCTTTTCGGAAACATGTGGACACATTTGGTGGACTAGATATCTGCATCAACTGTGCGGGGTTTGTCAACAAATCATTGGTTTATGATGATAAATCTGATGGTACTTCCACTTGGAAGCATGCTGTAAATGTGAATCTTGTTGCTGTCATCGATGGTACTCGCATTGCAGTAAGCCTCTCATAGTCTCATCTACTGTTATGATATAATTGAAGTAGCAGTGAGTGCAGCTCCACTGTGCCCTTTATTATTTCAGATAATTTATTTAAAATGCGCATATATTTATTTCTGTTGATACAGTTATAATACAAAAAAGTATTTACCGTTTTCCAATATCCAGTACTATTGTCATTATTGAAGGTCAAGAGGTTTCTGTTTCGTCAGAATATAGCCTGTGCTTTATCCCTGGAGAGCAATAAGTAGGATAGTTTTGGATCAGTGACAATCGAGAATTTGTAAATCCATCTAGCAGTATTTGCAAATTTAGAATTCTTCCAACTTGGCACTACTTTAAAACGTATCATCAATTTTTGTACAATTTTTTGTAGTTCTGACCAAAGAAAACATGTATACTGCTAATGTTGGGATTTTTTTTCCTCACCACAGACTCAAGTAATGAGATCCCAGAAGAAGCCTGGTGTCATAATAAATATCGGATCAGTTGCTGGCCTATATCCTATGAGCTATGAACCTGTGTATAGCGGGACAAAAGGTTTGCTCATTATTCTGGAAGACAAATATAATATACATATGCTGGTTGTGTTGATAGTAGAGCAGTTGGAACATGGAACTAAAGTTTATATTTATCTAAGACTGTTTATTTATAGAAAATAATTCACACACTGTTTTAGTTTTGTATTTGGTCCAAATTACTGTGGATTCACAAAACATATTCAGATTTTTGTCATGCAAAGCTCAATTCAATTATATTGCACTAGTCGTCAACCCGTGCTCTCGCACGGGTTAGGAGATATAGATTTAACCCATATTAGAGATGATTATTTTAATTCATCTTTCATAATGACATTGTGGGTAAATTATATACATATTTAGGAATTTTTGTAATTTATCTTTCACGATGGCATATTGAGTAATTTATATGCAGATTTAGGGTTTATTTTAATTCATATTTTATAATGGCATAGTGAGTAATTTATTGCAAATTTAGAGGTTTATTTAATTCATATTTTATAATGGCATGGTGGGTAATTTTTATGCAAAGTTAGGGGGTTATTTTAATTAGTATTCATAATGGCATGGTGGGTAGTTTTTATATAAATTTAGGGGGTTATTTTATTACTCCTATATCTTTCATAATAGCATGGTGGGTAATTTTTTTTAGAAAATATAATAGATCTAATGGCTACTATTATTAGAGCTACATGATGGATGGACAGATATTTCTGTATTTGTGAGAATTCTTAGGATTTATCTTTTTTCCTAAGCGCGTCTTGTGAGAATTAACGTGGAGCCAATTAGTAATAGCAAGATTAAGTTTAACTATGCAGCCCTTAATTCCTTATATAGGGTATTTGCAGAGCTGTTAGGTGTTAATTTTTTTTCTTAAAAAGTATAACAACTCATGTGTAACTATGTGATCTTGAACTTCATTTTTTTGTAGGGGGTGTGGTTATGTTTACAAGATCACTTGCTCCATTGAAGCGGCAAGGCATTCGTGTCAATGTACTGTGCCCTGAGGTATAAGATTTTGCATGACTGGAGGCATATATTGCTAATTATTTATTTCACTCATAGACTTTGAATTAATCACAGTTACCTGGAAACTGTCACATTCCTTGTTAGCTTGTGAAAAATTACTGATAGATTTTGCAAATAGTTCGGGACATTAACCTGACAACCATAATGTAGAGCACACGCAAAATTGTAGTACAGGAGAGGATAAAAGACATATCAATTTGACCAGAAAGTGCTGACTGCTAACTACCTGGATTCTCGAGTTCAAGAGGCGATGTTTGAACACGAACTTGAACTAATAACTTGATAAATTAAAAGAAGCTTGTTTGATAACTAGCGGCCAGACGCTGGAGGAATAAGGGCAATTTTGTTTTCTCGAATACTCAGGAGAACTGCGTGTCAAGGGCAATTGTAATGATTATTTTTGAGGAGTCTTGTTTATATGTTGTGCTGATATATGCAGTTTGTCCGAACTAATATGGGAGAACAAGTAAATAGTGTACTTGTGGATGCACTTGGTGGATTTTTGAAGGTGGAGGATGTTGTTGATGGTAAGCTATTTCTCACCTTGTTAAGTTGCAATCCCTCCATGTATCATGTATTCATGTGCCATCCAGGTAGGCATGTTTTCGACCTCCCTTTGATTTCCTTGTACAAGTGCGCCCCTCCAATTCATGAACGCAAGCAAGAAACTATGCGAGTTTAAGGACCCAGCGTGCACTATGCTATTTTAATGTCTGTATTGATATATGTCTCTTACATATGATGTTTCCTGCATGTCCAAGAAAAAGATTATGAACTCTGTTTTTCCATGTTATCTGAAAAGAACCCTTTTTTCATCAGGTGCATTTGCGCTTATAGAAGATGAGAGCAAAGCTGGTGCTTGCCTTTGGATATCCAAACGGAAGGGGATGATTTACTGGCCAACATCAGACATGGAAAAAAATTACCTTGTCTATTCCTCGAAATCAAAAAGGGAGTTAGTAAAGAATAGATTTCCTAGCATCCAAACACCTGAATACTTTCAGAAGATGTAAGTAGTCCTACATTCCATTTATCTTTTTCCTAATGACTTGTTGATGTCCTTTTAATAAAAATGGCTGCATCCAGGATACCTTTATGCTACAAAATTTCCCTGTTTCTATTCTTTAACATTTTTACAGTTCTTGGGTTCACAGTTACAACTAGTAGAACATTGACTAAATAGCTGAGTATTTATCCACTGCTACTTCATATTTTCCATATTTAGAGCGAAATATGCATTGCCAAGGAGGTTTTGTTGATAGAATGTAGTTTCGGAAATCTATGTAAAGTATTTCATATAATAACTAATCAATTTAATATGTTTGAGAGGTATCATAACACCAATAGTTGGTCCATTTCTTCCTGTAGCATCTGCCGAACGGTTAATTAATGTCCTGTCAGTTCTTACATATCTTTATGGTGTTCTGTAGGGTTGTTCACACACTCAGCCATAATTTCCGGAATGCTACAAGGCTTGAGCATGTGCGCCTGAGATTGCCGATCGAAACCGCATAACGCTCTAGTTAAAATAATATATGCTGGTGTAAATGCTAGCGATGTAAGTTCTTGTATTTGTATTTTCGATTGTTTCTCTTTTTATTCCCCCATTACATAACCATCGGATGATGTTAGTGGTATGTTTCAGGTAAACTTCAGTTCTGGTCGATATTTCAGGGGTGATGCTAAAGAAGCAGCTGCACAC
This sequence comes from Paspalum vaginatum, assembly GCA_030272315.1. Lineage (NCBI taxonomy): Eukaryota > Viridiplantae > Streptophyta > Magnoliopsida > Poales > Poaceae > Paspalum > Paspalum vaginatum. The sequence goes on along the minus strand of CM059013.1, from coordinate 13,062,350 downwards.
CTTCCATTTGATACTGGTTTTGAGGTAACTGGTGCTATTCATAATTCCAGTCCATGCTTAGTGTTGGGTAGTGATTTTATATGACATGCTGTGTAAAAATGTGCGCCGAATCTCTTTCCGATTTACTGAATTCACAAGTATTCGGATGCATCTGATGGTTCAACAGATAATATAAACATAGACACAAACTTGTGGATAACAGCAGATTATCAGCTAGGCTGTAAACACTCACATGCTGTGAAAAAAAAACTAAAGTATGCCCTGCAGCTATTTGGAACCAAACTGTATCATCGTGGAAAGTATATATGTTAATGTTATTATATGATTGCACCAGTAAGGACCCAAAGTTCAAGGGTAGCATATTTGCCCTGGCCAACTGGTAAAACTACGCCTTCTGCGCCATACAAGGCACGGCACTGTTTGTCTGCTTGTGGATGAAAGGATAGAGGGGAAGGTTTCTTTCCTTTTTGATTCTTGCTTAGACCCTAAAAGATGCCAATGCCCCCTTATTTTGAAGTTTAAATAATAGCATCTCACAATATGAGAATATAGCATTGTAGAGCCGATTGCTAATGGAAATGTTCTTAATCAACCAAGCTTAGATTTGTAACAACAGAGAACTCAGGGGGGTATGTCTGTTCTTAGATCAATCAGATCAGATTGCAGCTTGCTAATTGCTATGATTTAAGTTTTCCCACATAGGCTTTTTTATTATGATATTTAATTCGATCGCTGCATGCTAACTTGGAGATTTTGTCCTGTTCCCTTGCCACATTAACACATCTAAATTACACATATTTGCAGCACCTGGCCATGACATTTTATCAGAATTTTATTTTCCTTTCTAATATTATAAGTTTACCATATTTTTGCCTTTAAAAAATACAGGCTGTAGGAATTGTTGCTTCTGTTGGAGATTCGGTGAAACAAATGAAAGTTGGCACTCCTGTGGCCCTTATGACTTTTGGGAGCTATGCTGAATTCATGCTGGTACTGCATTCTGTCTCTTTTGTTACACAACTAGCAGGGTGCCTGTGCATTGTGGCAGATCTTGAATAATAAACATCAGTTGAGCTGTTAACTACTTGCAAAAAGCTATATCAAAACCTGGATACTACATGCAGACTTTCGAAATTATCACTAAGCCATAAAAAGCCCACTTGAGCATAACTATGTGCAGAGAACCCTCTACACACACACAAATGCGTGCACAAGTCAATGCTTATAAAATCGTGTCCTGTAGAACCAACCAAAAATCTCACTCTTTTTAAATACTAGTAAAGATGAATTACCTATCTACCTGCGAGTAGTCACAAGAAACGGGATCGATGGTAGCGGCCCTAGACCCAGGAACGTTGTCCCCGACCGGGTACGCAGGGTCATTTTCGTCCTCGGCTTGTAAAAAACTCCCCAAAACAGTGTATCACATCCCTTGACCCCGTTCCTCGATCCCATCGATCCGGGAACTTTGTGACGGCTTTAACCTATATCCTTCATCATGTGAGATATCTCTAATTTCTTTTGTATGGACACCATTGCCTCTGACTGTAACACTTCTTTTTTGCTTTATATCTTTCTGATGGAAGATTCCAGCGAGACATCTTATTCCCGTGCCAAGACCAGACCCAGAGGTGGTAGCTATGCTCACATCAGGATTGACAGCATCAATCGCTCTAGAAAAGGTTATAGTCCTCTTCAGTTTTGTTTGGTTTCTTCACCATTTGGCATATACCAAATACCATGTTCAGATAAGATTCAAATTCCAAGTTGGAAGATATAACTTTCTGCCTTTCTGATGTGGGCTTGATTTATTCTGCATCTCTTCCTTTAGGCTGGTCAAATGACGTCAGGGGAGGTTGTTTTAGTCACAGCAGCTGCTGGTGGAACAGGACAATTTGCTGTTCAAGTGAGCATATGACACCTATGATTATGCCTTTTTTAGTAATGCTCGATTGCCTGTTTACTTCTGTAGTTTTATAAAAGTGGCGCAAATAGTACGCTGCATAATTTTTCCAACTTTCACATGATTGTGTCATGAAAGTTGGAAATCTGGAACACATATGGTTCATAGTTAACTAGCACTTAGGATCAAGCTCTGGCCAGTGGCCACTTGCATTATATTTTAGCTAGATTCAACATGATATTTGGAGGACATAGATGACTTTAACTTTTGTTCTTTTCCTTCATGTTTATGGTTCTCTATTTTAAACAAATGTTATAGCAATTTACTGAATGTCCTTTGTTTCTTAATATGCAGCTTGCAAAATTAGCAGGCAACAAGGTTGTAGGCACATGTGGGGGTGAAAGTAAATCCACATTTCTGACTTCCTTAGGAGTTGATCGAGTTATCAACTACAGAAATGAAAAGATCAAAGATGTGAGCTTTTGTTTCAGCTTCGCATAAGCTGTTTATAATTCAGTTTTGTTTAGTTTGTTTTTTATATTTCAAGTGTTTAAGCTTGATGACCTTTCTGTGCTGATTTAAGTGTCTGGTATTTGTTGGTAGTCCAATATACATTTCTGTTCTCTGGTTGTCTATACATACCAGTTAGCATGATAGAATCCTGAAAGTAATCTTATCTTACGCTTGAATGATCTTTGCATGAATTTACTTGAACATGCTTGCATTTATACTCAAATATTTACAGAATATATACAGTCAATCAGAGTACTGCTGAATAAGGAATTGTTCTAATGTTTGATTCCAGGTTCTGAAGGAAGAGTTTCCAAGAGGTGTAGATATCATATATGAATCTGTAGGTGGAGAAACGTTTGATGTGTGTTTGAATGCCCTGGCAGTCTATGGGCGTCTCATTGTAATTGGTATGATCTCTCAGGTATACTTTGAGTTTTGGCAGGCTTTGGACCTTGCTTTCATGATTTATTATATGCTCTGTGTGGCGACTCCAGTGGGTGATAATTATTCTGTGCTCCACCAAAGAAAAGATTTGACACATTAAAATAATGAGTTGAGGTGCGCACAAAGTCATTAGTCAGTAAAGGTTATTGTTTACTCACAAAGTCATACTAAGTAAAGGTCATTAGTCATTACATTAAACATGCTTCTTTATTATTCTGGAGGTGCTATTGTGACTTGTTAATGACAAACATATCCATTGTGCATCTGCATTAATAGTGGAGAGACTTGGGATGTATTATATGTTCCTAGGAAACATTATTGATCTATTGATATCATGCTTACAGTTACCTGAGCTCGCGTTAATAGGTACCCTAAATAACTTATAGGATACTGCACATTGTAGTAGAAATATACCAGTTGATAGTGAACGATGTTTTATATGTTTTCAGTATCAAGGAGAGGAAGGGTGGAAGCCGCAGAATTACAGAGGACTATGTGAGAAAATCCTTGGGAAAAGTCAGACTGTGGTAAGTGCATACTGAATAATACCAGAACTCCTTAATATACATGCACGATGCTTAGTATGTTACTTATTGTTGACAAAGTAGGATTGCAGTTTCAAAATAGTTCGTTAATCATAACCATATGCACATCACGTATTTGCTCAAAATTCTATGCGTATACTTCATGCACTGAATGGAAAGATCCAGTGGCATATACACAAACCATAGGTATCACACACTGAAAAAGATGTTTCTAACACATCTAGATCTAGAAAAAGAAGAGCTTTCAAAGTCACCTCGATGACAAATGAAGCTTAAAGTTGTGAGCTCTTTTCTTTCTCATTTCAGGCTGGTTTTTTTCTTATTCAATATGCTCACCTCTGGCAAGGTCATCTTGAAAAATTATTTAACCTGTATGCCTCTGGAAAGCTGAAGGTATGCTCTATATTTGTGCCTTGCGCTACAGCGAGCAATGGTTCCTTGCTTGATGAAAAACATGACCTTATGTATTTATTTTCTGTTTTTGAAACGATTTCTCTTATACTTATGGCATGCTGCATACAACAGGTTTTCCTTGACCCCAAGAAATTCCTGGGTGTTGCTTCCGTGACTGATGCAGTAGAATATCTCCACTCTGGCAGGAGCGTTGGCAAGGTACGACTGTACATGCCTATGATAACAACAGGATAGACTATTATTTTGCAGTGACGCAGCTTGCAATTCTCAATGTTATCCTTTCAGGTCGTTGTGTGCATCGATCCATCCTACTAGCCAGACCCTTGCTAAGCTATAGTGTGGACTGTGGACTGTGCAGACATATGAGCTGCATGCACTATCATCAGAAGATTCTTCTTCAGATTTTTTTGTCTGGATGAACCAGACGGATGAGATGACCAAGGTAAGCCAACTGTTCAGACTTGGCAGCATGTACGTTCAAGTCAAGGCCGGGTGACTGTTTAAATAAAGTGCTCTGCTGTATTGCGCAAATCTTTTTTTTTCCCGACTTTTTGATGCATAAAGGAAACTTCTGGTAATATTCTGAGTCTCCGGCTGTCCAGCTGTATGGATGGAAGAATATGTGTTAAAAGTCCCATTTGAACCACTGGAACTTTGTCAAATTTTACAGGAATTCCAATGGTTCCTTGTGAAATTCTTATGGAATTTGTGCTTTTGTGCCCCAAAGAAACCATTAGACATCAGCGTGGAGGCTTTGTGGGCCTAACATGACTGGAGAGAACCAACAAATTGAACACGGCGACAAGTTACAAATTTCTTTCCTGGAGTACACACATGACGACAAGTTACCCACACTGACGTACAAGGTTGAGCCTTCACATGATTAGCCATCTCGTGAGCATAATTACAGCTAAAAGAAGCGTTACACCGGCGGTAAGTAGTGTACAGTAGAAGAGGGATAAAAACCGAATGCGACGCGAGGCAGCCTCTTCGATCTGACAGTTGACTGGCCCGTTGAGGAATCGTGTCACGGGCCCATCCGGACCCACTCGTACGGGCCGTCCATGGGAGCGTCCTTGACGACGTCATAGTTGTACCTTGAACACGGCGAAAAGGTTCAGATGCTAAGGTTAACGCATGTGAACAATTTGTTCAGATTCGGCAAAAGGTGAGGTGAATTTGGATTTTTTTTTTAATGGAAAAGGAAACGGTGGGGAAAGAAGGGGCCATTGGCCTGTGGGAAGCTTCACAGGCTGTGCCAACGCGAAAAAGGCCCGGTTCACAAAAGCTTTTGCTTAGACCACAAGGCCAGTGGATCTTCTGTATTATCTATTATTATTATAGTACGAAAATAAAATTATAGTTATATTATAAATAGAGTGTAATTTAAATATAGCACAATGAGATAGAAGATCAGCTGGATTCAACTTTAGCAGCGTATCTCGAGGCATGCTACTAGCCTAGTACTACAAGCACTGATTCTGGTTGCAGGAGAAAAGGGCAGAGAAAGAAACCACGCAGCATCTTAGCAGGAACAAAATCACAGAGCAGCACAGGAACTTGGTTTGGCAGTTTATACTGTCTTCTAGTGCAGGTGTTTCGAACCACACTGACACTTACAGGTCGAGCAGAAACTGGGCCGGCCCACGGCAGTGCTGCTGCTAGCTACAGTACTTATAAATAAATGGAACCATGGAAGTGCAGGTGCAGTGCAGAGTGGAGAAGCCGGAGCTGATTCTGAGGCCGAACCCGCAGAGCAGCCATTGCTAGTGGTGCATGTACTCACTTGGCCGCGAAGCGTCGCGCCAGGCCGCTCTCCGCTGCGGCGAGGAACGCCTCCACCTCCTCCTCCGGCGGCGGACCTCCCTCTCTTTGCCTTGTTCGGCCTGCACACGGCTGAGCTGAGCAAATCCCCCCACAGCTTCGAAGACGAAGAGGAGGTAGCTTGGGGACAGGGAGGGGGGACTGACATGCCGGTGCCGGCGGCCGCAATGTCGGCCGCGTCGCGCTTGCTGCATCTCGGCACCGCCGTCAGCGTGGCAGCGGCGGCGGCCATAGTTTCCTTCCTGCTGCGGGCGGAGACTGTTGCGTTGTTACGGGTGCGGATAACTATGGGGAAACGGCGGGGGAAGCCGAGGTTACTTTTTATGCTACTAGTCCGCCTCCTGTGCTGTCTGGATGGGTGGGTGGGGGGAGGCCGTGGAGGCTTTGTCGTTCGTCGCCCGTAATAAACAGCGGCCGCCTAAAAAGTGAGGGTATGGACGTGTCGCGCGGGCGCGGTGGCTTGTGCGCTGTCAGCCACGGCTGTACTTGGCGCGCCAGGCCAGGGTGACGAAACGCCACCATTCCCAAACTCCCAATAGAGTTGGGGGCGCCACGCCCACGCGAGCGCGGGGGCTGCGGGCCTGCAGACGGCATCGATCGAATGCGGGAGGGAGCGGGGGAATGTGCGAATATTGATCGGATCGGGGCGTGGGACGGGACGCCGTCGGTTGGCCCTGGCCGGCTCGGACCTGCGGTAGACGGGCAGGGGAGACCCGGCGAACGGTGACTGGGAAATGGGATGGATCATCGGCACGGGTGACGTTATTACCTACCGCTACCGGTCGGCGGTCGCTAAACTGCTAATGCTAGCAGCTAGCCTACGGACGAGTACCGTTCCATGTGCGCTCGCGCTCTCCTTGTCCCGCTACGCTGTGACGTCCGCTGACGGACGCGACCTAAAAAGGGCAGCTTTTGCTGCTGACCATGACCCTTCTCTACTCCTAGATTTTAGTTCCGGCTGCTTGGAAGTGTATGTACCCGCATAGGAGTCGTTCACAGTTGCATCATTGGTACTCGGTTTCATTTCACCCGCCCCCGCGTTGGATTGGATTGGATGGGATGAACCCCGTTATCAACACCCCTAGTTAAACCCCCCGTCCTCTTTCACATGTTGCACTGTTCAGTCACTCAGAGAGGAACTCACTTCCGGTTCCCCGCCACTGTTGGTCTTTTTTACCACTTGTCTTTAGTGTTAGGCTGAGTTTCTTTTCTTTTACCCCCAGACAGGAGCACGATGTTTACTCTAGCCTACGAGGATAGAGCTAAGGGTTAGGTTGATGTCACTGAGTCTGATTGGTTCGTGTATCCAGAGAGCTTGCATGCATGAGCCAGGCTGCCGCGAGCCTGCACAGATACGTAAATGAAACCCGTTTCTGCGGGGCCTGGCTGGACATGCTTTAAGGATCGTGTGAGACTTGCTCTGCACCTCTGCCCAGGCAACCAAACAACGCCTCATTGCATCTTGCGGTGCGAGCACAACTAGAAGCAGGCAACCAATCGCGCCCAAAGTGTATATACGAAGATGCAAAACACTATTTACGCATTGTAGACAAATGAGAGTTTGAACTTGTAAACAATGTGATAGACGAGCTGGTGACAATAGCCCAAAACCATGTGTGGTAGAGTACGCACGTAGACATTTGGAATTTGGATAGCCCGTCGCATCAATAAGTCATCCATGTGTATATTAGAGATGGGTATGCATATGATGTAGGGAATTAGATGTACAAAATACAAATACACTTGTCCCCCTGTTGAAAACGATCTTTACACAGGCATGCCATGCATGGACTACCCTAGGCTCAGTCATCCCACTAGCAGGTTTGGACACGTAATGTGTTTGTTTATATACTATAGTTTTACATGGTACTTGAACTTAATACCTAAAACTTATCTCATTTTATACTTGTACAAGGACTTGTACAAATATACTATAGTTTCATGCGGTACTTGAATTTAATACCTAAAACCTATGTCATTTTATACTTGTACAAGGAATAATTGCTTATCAAATTTTAGAGTTGTTTACTACACTGTCAGTGGATAATATCAAATGGTATATTACCTGCTAAAACATTAAATCCGCCCTTGTCGCCTATTAAGCTGAGGTCACCAAACTCGATCAACACATGGCCATATGGATGATGTGTTCAATACTACTAACGATTTTATGTCGCATCAACTAGGGGTATGGTTACGAATCGTGGTGTGTGGCATGCTATTTGTTCTTTTTTCCAAAAGACAGATCATTACTCATACCCAAAATTTACAAAAAAACAATATTTTTTCTCCATTTGAATAATTATAAATAGTCCTATTATTTTAGTAGAATGGAAATTTCTAGTTCTGTTTTCAACTAGCTACCAATGTCAGCGACAAAACGGACAAACAAATTAGCACTGATGCGCACGAAGGTGGTGAAAATCCATTCTACAACATTAAAATTACTTAAGTCATTCGATTTTCAACTTCAAATTAAACAATGAAACTGATCAGCTATGGCTCTTAAACTATCAAAACTAGATAACATAAACTCCGAAGCCTAGTTTCAACAATTTATTTTTGAAAAAATAATAAATCTTATTTACTTTATATAATTCATAATTAATTCATTTTAAATCAGTAGAATATGAAAATTGTATCATTTTTATAAAAAATAAACTATCTATCAAATTACCAATGTTCTATCTAGAGTTATGTGAAGCTTATTTGAACCAACAGATTTAAAAATGAATATGTTCAAAATAATTTTTTAGAATTTTTTTAGAACATGTTTAGTATTTTATAGGTTAAAATAAATTAATTATGATTTTCCAAAAAAAATATTATTTTAAAAATAGAAAAAAATCATGGGGGCGTCGGGAACCCCCCGTCGTCTTTCAACACCCTCCCGCACTGCGTCGCGCCGTCGTCCCCCCAAACTCCGACTCCATATCCCAATCTATTGCGCCATCGATCGTAGCCCGGTTGTGCTCCCCTCTTCCTAGCTTCCTGCCCATTCTCTTGGTGGATCTGACACCACCGTTCGACCCCTCTTGCTCCGTTTCCCTAACTTGGCGGCCTTTTCATCTCGAAGAGCTTCCAGGCCTCGTCCCGAAGCGAAGCACGCAGGTGGCAGCTACACCGGAGGAATCTGAAGTCGGTGTCCTCTACTGCCTCTACGGACTAGCGTGGAGTGGAAATCTACCCGGATTTCTTAAAAAAAACTGGTAAGGACTTGCTTGCTTGCTTTAGTTTTTTCTATGCGAGTGAATTCTATTTTTCAGGAATCGGGATTCAACTTTTTTAACTGTATAAGCGACCAAATGCAAATATTTGTTGTGCCTTAGGTACTCCAATCCGTCCAGTTTGCTACAGATCTGGTAGCTGAAATTCTGCTGAGCATTTTCGGCTCCGTGTAATGTCCATTCTTGCTCTGTTCAAATCTATTTCCTGGTTTGTAAATTTCATGATATGCATGTTATGATTTTACACCAAAATGTGAAATGGACGCTAATGCTCAGTTAGTCAGTTGAATGTCGAAGGGTTGATGAGACCCTTCAATAGGTTTCATAGATAATAATAATAAGGTTAAATGTTAAATTTTGACCTAAGAACCCTTCAGCAATCTCCACGCAGGTGGAAGCTACATCAAAGGGATATGAAGTTGTTGTCCTCCACGGCCTCAACGGACTGTTGTGGAGTAGAACTGTAGAAGTCTGTTCATTTGCTGGTAAGGAAACCATAAGATGCTTGTTGATTTGTTCTGTGAGTGAATTCTGTTATCAGGAATCAGGGTTCCTTTTTTTTCATTGCAATCTATCAAATGCAAATCTTTCTTGTTGGGATGGATACACCATGTGTCCAGTTTGTTACAGATTTGGTTCCTGTGTTCTGTGTACCTGGTTCAATTTTAGGGGGTTTAACTGAATAGCTGAACAAATCTGATAACTGAAATCTGCTTAACATTTTTGGTCCCATGTAATGCCCATTCTTGCTTTGAGCAAATGTATTTCCTGAAATCATAAAAGAAAGCATCTTGCTCTCCTCCTGTAAATTTTATAGTAGTCATGTTATGATTTTGGACGCCAAGGGGTTTCTTGCTGAAATGGTTAGGTGGCTCCTAGTGGGAGCGAATTTCAGGTTGTGGTTAAAAAAATCATCTGTCCCACGCCAAAGCATAGGTCTAAGGACCGGCCAAGGTCACTGGTCGTATCACATGGGCTACGGTACCCCTATGCAAGGGTGGGGCTGAGAAGGTCTTCTTCTTTTAACAAAAATGCCCCGGGGGCTATCTTGCCCGCAGGTCGAGTTTTTTTAATGTAATATGATTTTGGACTAAACTCGCAATGTACACTTGTGCTCACATGCAGTGGCAGAGAGAGAGGGGTCTAGGGGGGCAAGCACCCTCTAAGACTCCAAAAATTGTATAGTATGTACTATGTTTTTCCTACAAATACTAAATTTTTAGTCTATTTTTTCTACTAATCATGATTTTTAGGTGTATTTTCTACTAATATGTTGTAGTAATTAGTAGTTATTTATCCATATTCAGTATAATTGAATGGTATAATGCTTGCTCACATGACCATATATACAGAGTTGACTGTCGAAGTGTTGACGGGAACTCTCAATAGGTTTCTAAGATAACAAGGCTAAAATTTGAATTTTTGCCTAAGAACCCTTCACCAATTTCCTGGCTCATGAGATTTTTATATGTTAGGTTGAGTAGCTGCATCATTGCGATTCAGGCTGTTTGTTTGTTATCAAAAGGATTTTGGGACTGTTCGTGGTTTGGACTGTCTGCTATTTCTTAACCAAAAAAAAAAGTTACATGCCTCTTTGTAGAATTTATGGAGCAATTTGTGTCACTTTGTTGTTTCAATTCCAAACCTTTTTGCTATTCCCTGGTAGAAAGATTGTTTTAGGTAAGCAAAAATGGTGCACACTGCTTTTGATCGGCCTGCAAATGTTACATTGCCACAGAGAAGTGTTTAGACATGATTATTTGTTTTGTTCATACGTGATGAGTTATTGTTTTGTTCTTACATACAGTGGTCCAGCTTCCTCCATGGTTCTAGGCAGCAGTATATCCATCGAGAAAACTTTATACGAGGTTTTATCTGTGAGTGAAGATGCCACATATGATGAGATCCGTGTGGCGTACAAGTCTGCTGTTCTAAACACACATCCTGACAAAGCACAGACACATGTTGAGTCATATGTGACTTCCAATGAGCAGCGAGAATTTTTGAGTGTGCAGAAAGCATGGGAAATTCTGCGCCGTCCAGAGTCTAGAGCAGACTACAATAAGCAGCTGCTGTTATCCAGACAGGCCATTGAGGTCGTTGCATCTGAAATCGAGGTTGGCGATATGATCATCGAGAGCACTGCCAATAATACTGTGGAGCTGCTGTACCCGTGCAGGTGTGGTGATTATTTTTCAATCACGTCGTGTGAACTTGGTGAGATGGGAATTTCAGTCAGCGAGGAGGGAGAAGTAGAACAGCGGGCGGGCAATTCCGTGTTGGCTTCTGTTATTCTGGGCTGTGGCTCTTGTTCTCTCAAAGTGCGATTGGTGATAGATAAAACTTCATGATACGTTTCAGAGTTCAGACTGGCTGGTTGTATGTTGTTGGGCAATGATCAGTTTGGAGTTTAAAGAAATGAGCAGATATTTTTACTTAGTGCGAGGTCCTGACGGTGGTTGCGCTGTGATAAATGACGTTTTGACCGCTGTAATCAGCTAACCACCATTGTCAATTCTGGCCGCTGGGAATTTAAAGATGTTTCTGCAGTGGTTATTCGTTACATCTTTGGGTTAATGTTGTTTATTGTGGGCCAATTGAATGGTCTCACCCGTCAGTCACTCACCTAAACAAAAGCTAAATTAATGCTTGATGTTCCCCATTGTTGATGGTTCCTTGACGAGAAGTCCGTGCTAGTTGCGGCCGTTGTTGTGCCGTTCAATGAAATGGATAGTTGCTATAAAAAAATTGAAATGGATAGTTCACAGCAGGCTCTGGATCCCCTCACACACACACGACACATGGATATAGGAAAGCTTGTTGTGGCCGTATCTGTACTGCTAAGCAAGGAAGCATCCCATGCAGAAGCGGAACGGCACTGTACCTTGTTTAGTGGCCGTGGATAATCTTTCAGCATGCATGTGGTGTCTGTAAAGTTATGCCTGCCGTTACCGGCAAGCCATTTGTACAAGACAGTGAGGTTTGCATTTGCAAGGCTCATTTGTTCCACTTGGGCTGTGTGTTTTGTTCTTTGCATATGGATTCGCAAGGCTCGCTGTCAAGAACTGCTTGTTATCCACGGCAAATTAATGTAACCCTTTCAGAAAACAGAAAATATAAAGGAGTAAAAGACAGAAACTTTGATAGATCTTTTTCAGCCTTGTTTGCCCGCCAAAATGAAAATCCCTTTCGTTTAACAATTCTCTGCAGCCGGGGCATCTCGTCCCAATTCGAGGACCAGATCCTCGTCGCATGAGATCCCTAGCCAGCCTCCGTATCGATCGCCTCAACAGAAAAGAAATATTCGCGCATCCTGATCTTTGATTCCCCATGCCTGCCCCTGAAAGCTACATCAAACCACTATCAGGAAATGCCTAGCTTGCTGCATTTTTGCGCTCTCTCTGTCTCCAAGGTCGCACGGGTTCAGTGCTCGATGACCTCACCATCGTTGAGATTGAGGGCCTGTCTAGGCGCGTCGGGGCTGGCCTGACACCCTCGATCGCCATGGATCGAGGAGTGGGTCTGCGGGTGAGCCGTTGGTTTTAGCGTTTGCTTCAAGAGAGACGCGAAAACAACGGCCACGACGACCCGCTAGCGCATATGCGCTCCGCCGCGCGCGATCGAGGAGGAGACGCCGTGCTGGACTGCTGGCTCGGTCTGGTCTGATGCCGCCTCGGCAACCGCCGGAGCACTTGCTGACCGCTCGGCAAAGCCCAAGAGTGTTGCGCATTCATGAGTACGCTGCACGGTTAGTCCTCCTCCATCGATCGAGCCGTCGTCGTGTAGTGTAGATCACACCGATCATCGGTGAGTGCTGGCAGGTTGAGCGTACGTACATAGCCAAGACGGCGAGTTCATGTTCATCCGAGCCGCGACGTTTCACCGGTAAATGCGTGCTGCCGATTTGGTACTACTGTCTCGTCTCGATCGGGACCGAGAATCGTGTAGGTTAGCTAGGTTATTACTACTAGAGTAAGTGCTACTGTTCATGTGTAATGGAGTAGTGACGACAGGGGAAGCTCAGGTTCCTTTCGTGCTCCGTGGACTTGTTTGCACCCAAAATGTTGGAAATTTGTTTCGAATGCACCCGTATATCTATCCGGAGCAGAACCTGACGCCGCAATTTCTAGTCGGCTGTCCAACTCAAACTACGTGTATTTCTTCTCTTGCTTAGCCTTCAACCCAAAGGATTACCGAACGAAAAATTCGATCCAGGACGCCACACGCTCTCGCAATAACAAGCTTCTCGTCTTGCGCTTTTAAGTTGCCGGGCACTTGTCATGCACGTCCACGTCCCGCCTCTGTGAAGACCCATTCTCCGATCTCCACACTCCACACACATGGACCGAGCTCTGCTCAGCTCCCCATTTATATCCGCGCCACTCCCCATCCATCGGATCACGAGCTCCCCTCCCCTCGAACGGATGAACGCCGGGGGAAATCAAGGAAGGGGGAGAAAAAGAAGAACAACTCGGTCCGTACTTCAGCTGCGCACATCGGTGGACGTTGATCGTTCCTGGGCAGCTAGCCTGAGCCTGGTTTTTGATCGGGGAGCGAGGGAGCAATAATGCCCTGCCTGGCGCAAGAGTTCCACTTCCACCCCAAGCTGCCCGCCGCCGGCCACTACTGCAAGTCCCTGTCGTCGCTCATCCGGGAGACCTACGCGCACTGCCATGTCCCCTGCGTCAGGATCCCCGGCGCCGCCGGCTGGAGCTCCGCCGAGGACAGCGACGACGACAGCGGCCTCGACGAAGCGCTCGAGACCAAGCAGGTAATTTAAGGATATTATATACTAGCATACACCGCGTGCGCGTGGCGTTCGAGTGCTTGATCCGCCCGTTCATCCGTCACGGAGGTCGGAAGAAGCACGCGCGTGAACGTGGCACGTCCGTACTCACTCGTGCATCACGACGCGCGCTCTTGCCTGTACGTGCAGGTGATCCTCAACGAGATGAGGAACCGGCAGCTGAAGAAGCGGTCGTCGAGGTGCAGCATGGGGGAGTCGCCGACGCTGCCCCTGTCAAGCTCGGCCTTCGCCTGGTCCTACACCCCGCTCGATCCGAGGACCGTGCTCGAGAAGGCGTCCAGTCCCAAGACGTGCGTCTTGGTGGAGGGGGCCCAGGAGAAGGCGGCGCTGGAGGAGGAGGACGAGGCAGCCGGCGACGACGGCGGGGACTGCGACGCAGACGACGAGAGCGAGGCGTTCTTCTCCGTGAAGAGCTTCTTCACGCGCAGCACGAGCCGCGCGGCGACCGTGGCGTCGTCGGCGTGCATGGAGATAATGGGCCCGCCCCCGCCGATGACGCCGGAGGCGTGGGAGCGCTTCCGGGACTGCGAGGGCTGGCCGTTCGGGCTGTGCCACCGCCCCGCCGTGCTCCCGCTGCCGCCGCTGCCCAGCACGCCGGCGGACTCGTGGAAGTGGCGCAAGAGCGCCAGCAGCCTCGCCGCGAGCCCGGCTCCTGCTTACGCCCACAGAATCGCTTCGAGCAAAATGACCTCGTCGCCGCCGTATTAGCCGAGAAGAACCTGGATGAGCCGTCCGTGTCAGCAACCGTGCTGAGACGTGACGACGACGTTTGCAAAGATTTCAGCTGTTAGCCTGCGAGCTCTTACAAGAATGTTGTCGGCAGTAGAGCTTCTTGTAATCTTGTTCATCGATCCGCCCGCGCGCGTCTAGAATGCAGAGTTGATTCCATAGGAATTCTACAAGACAACAAGAAACATCTGCTCCGACAAAAATATAAAAATGTCAAGTTCCCCACAAAAATTCCTTTGGAGATGTAAAGATGTTGGATGTATGTTCGAGGCGGCCTTGCTGATCTATATATATCGGATGGATTACGGGTTCTGAATAACAAACTCATGTGTACTTTCAGATCTTGTGAGTGGAATGCTGTAGTTCTGGCCTCTACTCAGAGACCCCATCGCTCCTGTAACCTTCATCTGAAATTTCAAGAAATGATGTTTCTATTTCAAACTCAACATTTCCGCACTCAAGTTTTCTCCACAGGGAAAGTTTATAAAGTCCTTTATTCCATTGGGATGAGCTGAAGACAAGTTCGCACTAGCACTCCGACTGCACGGCATGTAAAAGCAGATGGAATGGAACAAAGTGCAGAGGAGGAGCGCACGGTTGGGTAGCTTTACTCGACGACTTGCCAGCTGAGGTGACCAAAAGGAAAAGCGGCGGCATGCTGCACCGTTGCCGAAATATGAAATGCCGGGAGGGGCCGAGCACTACATACACTACAGTCTACAGACTACAGTACTGTCTACCGCACTATAGCAGTCTACAGCTCTGGTTCTGAATCATGATCTAGTGGGGGCCAGGCCTAGCCCAATTCGGTGCAAATCGAGAGGCCAGCATTCACAAAGACAGCAGAGGTTTGTGATGGGAAGCCAACTGCCTGATCCGTCAGTTAAAAAAAAATAGTGAGCAGGCTGGTCAGGGCCACAGGCCCACAGCTTTGATGGGGGGGGGGGGGGGGGGGAGGGGAGTGCTGCAGTTGAGCAGTTCAGTAATCAGGAATGATCTGGTTTGCCTTAGAATCGCTGAGACGCTGACTACTTGGGCAGTTGGGGCTTGGGGGGACTGAAGAAGGGCAATAGCAAGGAGAACAATGAGTTTAGGTTGTGTTTAGCAGGAGGAATTAAGACAAAGCAAATGACAAAAATCTGTTGTGTAACAAAATTGTATCTACAGTAGAGTTTGAATATGGGCGGTAGGATGATTCTTTTGCTGGAATCAGCCTTGTACCCTATCTCGTGGCATTTTTTTCCTACTTGGGGGAGTGAAGAATGCAATCAGAATTGGTGTAACACCTCAGCTATATTTCTTTTAATTTAAGTATAAACCGTTAAGGCTTGTGTGATTCAATGTGCATGGTATAATATTTTAACTCACTAATTTAATAATTTTCTTGAATTAACTAACAAAAAACAATGTCATGCTGCATTCATATCGTTGCACTTTTATTTGTTTAATCCATATGTGCGTTTATGAGTTTAAATTTAAATTTAAACCTCAATCTTTCAAATCTTTCTCAGAAAGGGTTCATTTCACCCCCTCCCTCTCCCTGACTTTTGCCCCGCCCGCCTCAACCCTAACCCTCCCTTTACTCTCTTGCCTTCCCTCTCTCCTGCAGGGGCCCACCTTGCCTAGACATGATCTGGATCGTTGGTCCTAGAATTGACGATTGCGAGCCACCTGTGACCAGTCAATACCGGTAAACATACGCTCAAGTGACGGAGATTTTGCTAAAGAGCCCTTACCATAGACCTCAATCCTATTTTGTTTAATCTAGGCCCCTGGTTTCATGTGTTTAGCTCATGATCCTTGTATCTATAATCAAGTCCTTGTTAGTATTTTAGCCCTAAAGCCTCTCCGCCGACGAGATCCTCTCCTTCCGGCTGCAGTGGGGGTGTACTCCTCACGCGGATCAATGGCGATGTTGAAGGGGTATGCGGCTCGCCAATTCCATCCGATAATGAGGGTCTCAGGTCGGTATCATTGTGGGGTGCGCTAGGTGAGCTCAATACCATGTGGAAATAGGTGACAGTTCCTACCTACAATTTTGTGACCATCCAAACACTAAAATTTGGATCTGGCATTTCCAATACTGAAATCCATGCTTTTTTTTCTAAAAGATTGAAATAGGTGCTTCAATACTAACATTGTTGGACTGGACTTCAAGCTTGCTATTTACAATACGGGTTGTAAGACAAACAAGTAAAAAGGAAGAAGATTTTCATAAGTTTTTTTTAGAAATATAGACGATAAAATAATGAGTTAAGTCTATTCCTTCCAATTGGTTCTGAGTACGAATAATCTCCTTGAACTCAAAAAAAAACCATAAAACCATACACCCAAACTCTTAAAATCGGACAGACTTCCCTCCTAGGATAGGTTTTAGCCAATTTTGAGCCACATTACCTGTTTTTTGCATCACTTCAGCTGTTCAGCAATAGCCCCACATGAAAAAATGAACCAAACAACCTGACATGTACAAAGTGGCCATGCCTTGCATGGCATGGGGCCTCATGTGAGTCTGCACCAAATAAAGAAAAAAAATACATTCTTCCCACCTCATCTTTCCCTTCTCTTGGGGAACTAGATCGCATGCAGTCACCACAATTGACTTGCCCATGCAGTCATGCGACCATGCCCGTCCCCTGCTAATCCAACATCTACTAGATCCCACCGTCTGGCTCCCATATCTATGCCAAAGGGGCTTTGCCGGCAAACCGCAGCGAATGTCTGGTCCTGAGTTCTGTTGCTCACCATTGACCGAGGAGTGTAGGTGACATTGATCAACTTCAACTTTCTGCATAAAATGAAATATGCTTATTTGAGGTGGAAGGAAATAGGTTTGTGACACTACAGTAATTCTTTTATCTTGCTTGGGATCCTCCTCGGTGACCATTACAGGGAGCCAATTTACATAACACAATCATTCTATAGATTTGCGGGCGTGCTTTGCTCAGGGCGGGGTGATGGCTCAGCAGATGGAGCTACGCGTTGTTGGAGCACTCCATCTCATCTACGGTGGAGGCAGGGTGGAGGGCGCATTGGCGCTGAGGCGTGGCCCCAAACAACAGCACCGCGACATGCGAACTAGTAGCAATTGCTACTAGGGTTTTGAAAATTGATTGATAATCATGATTATCGATGGTATTTTCCAGTTACTAACATTGACCGGTATCGATTTCAATTGATTTTTCAAAGAATATCAATCTAAAATTCATTTTTACAAATGACGAGGAAATTAAAAAAACTAAGACTTCTCCTAAACTAGTACACTACCATACATTCAAAATAAAACATTGTTTACTTAGTGAAAATAATATTTTTTGTGTAAACCTCGTTAACATCCGTTAATAATCGATCCTTTACTAATGATAGTCGACTCTTACCACTGTTAACTGACTCTTTACACTCGATTCTCGATTCTTCTTAAGGGAATTGACCAAGTATGTATGTGCTGTTTTTTTACGTTGTTGTATGTTTGACATAATTTAGCAGTTGTAGACCCGATCTATTGTATGAACTTATTTTGAATTAGTTATGTTTGATGATATAATATTATGATATGTGTTAATAATTGTAATGGTTTATTTTTAACATCGCTGCATTGCGATGGTTTTATTTCATCTTGTATAGATTAATTTCATATTAATATGTAGGAGCATTGTATGTACTACCATTCATAACCTTAATGTATGGATCACTTTTCGTGTACTAAATGATTTAGGGAGTTGTTGAATCCAAGTGCAATATATGAATAAATGGTTAATTATTGTGCAATTTCATGTAAGAATATGTAAATACATGTGAGCCTTATGCATTGTCATAAATGTCCAACACGGATGAAATAACATCAAATATCCACATTTTTCACCGCCAAGATAGGTTTCTTGCCCTGTTGCTCCATTCAGCAGTTTTCATCATTTTTTGTCGATTATCGTTGATAAATTACTGATTAACGTTTTTAAAAAAAATTTAATTTCGTTTAATTTCTCATTATCTTTTGATTTCTCATCAATTTTCGATCAGCTGTCGATATTGGAGTCCACCGAGAACGTATGACTCGCGTGGGCCGTTGCCGAGAATGGGGGAGGTTGGAGCGGCATCGTGGGCTGAGATGGGCTACTCTCAGTTACCTGAGCCCGCCCGACCACGTGCGGCCCGCGAGACGAGTTGGTGAATCGTTGGATTTCAGGGACGGGCGCGAGATCCCGGACTGCACCGGCAAATCGATTGCCGACTTGCCGTGACTTGCTGACGGCAGACGATCTCGTTCCCCTTCGCGACGCCACCCTCGCCAAATCCGCCAGACCGCCGGCCAGGCCTCCCCGTCCCCGGCGTCGCTTGCTTCGCTGCCTGTTCCTCACGCCGCGCGCTTCTCCCGCGTCTTCCAGCGCCGCTTCCTTCTTCCGCTTCCGCAGCGCTGCCGAGCTCCCTCTCCCTGTTGTCGGTCGGACGGCAACAGCTCGGCCCCGCGGCAGTTGCCTAGGTCTTCGACGGGCACTTCGCCGGCGACGAGCACCCACTAGGTATGTCCACTCCCATATCTTCCCTTCCTGCTTTCCAGAAGCTATCTGTAGTTGGATCTGATCTAATTACAAATGTCGGACTAAGTTCGATCTTGCAAAAACAATAAAATAAAATTGGGTGTACACCCATGACCCATGTCCCATACTGGGTCCGCCCTGCAGTGCCTACCACTGCAAACAATTCGTCAATTTATACATCTGTAACTTCAATTAGATATGGGATGGGCAAAAGAATCATAACAAAACAGGGTCCAACCCTGGTTTATGGTCACTGATCAGGAAATTGTCATGTCACAATTGTACTCGGAGAATTTTATGAAAAATCCACTGCTTACTACTAGTTCATTGCTGCAAAGAAAAGAAAAACAACATGCATCCTAGGCTCCTGGCCTGTGGCAGATCACCTCAACACTTTGGGTCCTCCTCCAGCGCCACATTCTGCTCCACTGTACAAGGTGGGGACATAGGGGCTGTTTTGCATGTATAGGTGCATTCATGTGTTTGGTTTGTTTGCCTGCTGCCTCGATGTTTGAGCTTTCAAGAATTTCCTTGCTAAGTTGATCAAGCTACATTGGCTCTCCTTCAAAGGTAAGGCTTTCCTTGCTGGGTGTGGCAAGGCTAGGCAAGCCAGCAAGTCAGCGACAATACCAAACAGCCCCATAGGCAACGTAAGATCACAGATGGCCGTGGCCCATCTTGTCAGGTACTCAGGTCAGGATGGGTTGTCTTAAGGTATGGTTTGGTAGCAATAGGACCATTGAACTTGGAATCATGTGGTTTAAGCGAAGACATCTAGGGTTTGCACTTCTGCGGAAAATAAATGGTGATATAAAATATGTGGTTCTATGCGCTTTATTTTGATATAATTCAAGTTAATACTCATTTTCACTAGAATGAGGATATTCAACACGATTACTGGTCATACACAGTTATAATCAGTTATAGAAGGTTCCAAAGCTCTAGAACAGAGCCGCAGGTGTTCCTGTGGTACTTTAGTTGATTGAATTGTGATCGGCATCCACCTTAAGGATTTTCTCTGCTTTTTCTGTTTTGATGGTTTATTCTCTTTGTCATAGCCACTAATTTTTCAAATCCTGTTAACTGATATTTGTAGGCCAGATTCCTTTGACTGGACTCGTGGAAGCCTCGTACAACTATTGTACGAGGCTGCTGCATTGAAGATGTCAGAGTTCCTTGACCTAGAGGCACAAGATGGAATAAGGATGCCGTGGAATGTTATTCCAGGCACAAAACAGGAGGCTGTGAACTGTGTCATTCCTGTTTCCGCTATCTATACACCTCTGAAGTCAATTCCTGATATCCCGGTTCTCCCATATTCACCCCTTCGCTGTCGCATGTGTCGTTCCATCCTCAACCCTTTCTCGATTGTTGACTATGTTGCCTAAGATTTGGGTCTGTCCATTCTGCTTTCAACGCAATCCCTTCCCTCAGCACTACTCCTCTATCTCAGAAAATAATCTCCCTGCAGAACTCTTTCCTCAGTATACCACCATTGAGTACATGTCCTCAACTGAAACTGGTCCTACAATGCCACCAGTTTTCATTTTTGTTGTAGATACTTGCATGATTGAAGAAGAAATTGGTTATTTGAAGTCTGCACTGGCACAAGCTGTTGAGCTATTGCCAGACAATTCCCTTGTCGGATTCATTACTTTTGGAACGTATGTACAGGTAAAAGCTCACTGTTTTCTTGCTAATGCTCCATATAATTGCTGTCTTTGATGTTTAATTGGATAGTTCAGTAACATATATTATATCTGTGCATTCAGGTTCATGAATTGGGTTTCGGCTTGTTGCCGAAGTCATATGTGTTCAAGGGAACAAAGGAGGTCACCAAGGAACAAATACTGGAACAGATGTGCTTCTTCTCAGGGAAGAAAATGCCTACCACAGGGGTGATAGCTGGCACCAGAGATGGTCTTTCATCTGAGAGCATCGCTAGGTTCCTGCTGCCTGCTTCTGAATGCGAGTTTGTGTTAAACTCAGTTAAGAACCATTTACATTAAAATAGGTCCATACCATACATAATATCTTCATGTTTAATATGAAAAAATCTTATAATTTCACTATATGTAGGTTATTGAAGAAATGCAAAAGGACCCTTGGCCTGTTCCAGCTGATCAGCGTGCATCAAGGTGCACTGGAGTTGCCTTAAGTGTCGCGGCCAATCTCCTCGGTGTGTGTGTCCCTGGATCAGGTGCTAGGATAATGGCATTTGTTGGTGGTCCGTCTACAGAGGGACCTGGTTCTGTAAGTCCAAATTCTCTCGACCAAATGCCATTTTCTTTTAAGCTATCTTTGGTTCCTTTTAACTGCATAAATACTTGGCTATCATGCCTAATAGAGGGCCAATCGGGAAGGTTCCTTCACAGACATAGAACCAATTTTCTCTGGGAGTGCTACATAGATTCCTATAAGCTCTAGAAATATTACTATTTTTGTAACCTATTAGGTACTTCCAACACCATAGGTGGAGTGTAATATGTTCCCATGATCTCAGTCTGTCTGGATTTGATGCTACAAGTTTAGTATGGTATTTACATGATTGTCTCATTTCCTAGAAATGATCTGTTAAATGCTAAATGACTGTTAATAGCCATGAGTCTGGGGGCAGTTATTTTAGTTACGCAGTTTCACTGCGGTGTATGCTTGAGTGTTATTTCTTTATATTTGATTGGGGACTATGTTGCTATGAGATATAACCATTAACCATAAGTGAAGATCAAAGCCATCCTTCACTTCTATTATTGTACTTGTACTTTGTCGTCTTCTTGATATGGCTAACTCATGTTTATTTCGCTATTTCCATTGGATTTACGTTCACCATGGTTCTCTTCACATCACTAGGCGATATTCTTTGCTCCGTTTTATTTGTCTGAAAAACTCATATGAGATTAAATCTAGCACTAGTGCCAACTATGATTTTTGTAGCACTTATTTTTCAGAGACGCTTCTGTGATATTCTTTATTGCGCAGTAGGATGACTGTCTTGCAAAATTTCCAGATTGTATCCAAATCCTTGTCAGAGCCAATTCGCTCACATAAAGACCTTGATAAAGACTCTGCGCCACTTTATGACAAAGCTGTTAAGTTCTATGATCAAATAGCAAAGCAGCTTGTGCACCAAGGGCATGTGCTGGATTTGTTTGCTTGTGCAGTCGACCAGGTTTGCCACTTGTCACCATTTTTTGAACTGTGAATTATAAATCATAACTCTTTACGGACAAAAACAGCTAGCTGATGTCTCCTACTCTCCTTTGGCAACATTCTCTTTTGTTTTTTTTTCCTGCTTGCTGTTGATGCATCTAACTTTTATGAATTAATCCATTGGTCTGTAGTTCATTATAAGACTTGTAGGGCGATGTAACTATTCAAGTTTTTATTTCTTTTGCTAAAAAAACATGGATTTATCCCATACAGATGTCTATCCATAGATTACATCATGCATTTTTCTTATTAAATCATGATCTGGATTCATAACCGAGATTGATAATGTCGTAAAGTAAAAGTATTCTGAATTTTCGATATACACCGTTAACTTGCCAAATTTGTCGCATAAGAAACAAGGTATTTCCAATGTTCACATTTAAGACAGTGTACAAAGTTGCTTCCAATAGGACAGACAATCAGTGTTATCAAATACATTGATGAAAAAGAAATTTTGAATGGACAGGTCATGAAATACCACTGCACATTATTTTCAATGTGTAAATTTAGATGTGTAGTTAACTTATTCTGAACTAACAATTTTCTTCTTTATTTATGGTTTGATTTTATAGGTTGGAGTCGCTGAGATGAAGGTTGCAATTGAGAAGACTGGAGGAATAGTTGTGCTTGCTGAAAGTTTTGGTCATTCTGTTTTCAAGGACTCACTTATCCGCATTTTTCAGTCAGCAGATGACAACCTTGGTCTATCATTCAAGTAAGTGTTCTTTCATCTATCTTTATTTAATTGTTGTGGCAGTATGACTTTTATTTGATTGTTTCTAGAGAAGATGAAATGGAATGGTTATGATTGACTGTTGAACTTGCACACCACAGTTTCAATTGGGAGGGATATTGCTTTCCGATGTCACTTTTCAGAATGGTGCATTATAGATACTTGGTTTCCCACTTTCCCATTTTTGAATAACATAGAGTCAGTGAGTCACATCTATCTAGTCATTCTACACACCAGGAGATATAGCTGTGCATAGTCCCACTAAAGCTCTCATTGTATCCCAGCTGTTTTGCTAAGTCAAGGCATTCTACAATTGCTTAGAAGTGGATTGACCTCCAACCGCTGCTTTGAAACATAGCATCTAGTTCATTGTTGACCATAAGGGAAGGTGACTGACTGGCATATTTGTACTCTGTAAAGGCATCCTTTGTTATTCCTTGCTAGATAATCCCATGTAGGTTATCACCTAGCAGTGGCAGGCTTGCAAGATTTCAGCGGAACATTTCGCTTGTGATAATTCAAGCTGAGATATCTTTGTTTACATCCTACTCCCTCTGGTTGCAATTTAAGTCTTTCAGGACATTGACACGGTCTCAAATATGTTACTTTGACTAGTGATTTTCATGAAATTATGTTACTTTAGATAAGAATTAAATATTGTGACAACTTTAAATGTCAAATCTTGTAATGCGAATTTTATGTTCTCGATCTGCATATTGATGGTTAAAATTTTGAAAGGCTATATATCAATCAGAGGGAGTGCCTTTGTGGAATTATGGTGTTTTTATTATCAATCATATTGTTAAATTGCCTCTGCAGTGGTATTCTTGAGATTAACTGCTCAAAGGATGTAAAGGTTCAAGGCATCATTGGACCCTGTACTTCCCTGGAGAAGGTATGACACTATGACCATATAACAGCTACTTTGTTGATTAGGCATACAAATGACAAGGTAGGGTTTTCCCCTGTTGTTTCAAATATTGCTGTCATATTATGCAGAAAAGTCCTTTGTCTTCAGACACAGCTATTGGTCAAGGAAACACTAGCGCTTGGAAGATGTGTGGTCTTGACAGAAAAACATCACTTTGCTTTGTATATGATATTGCAAAAAAAGATGGCCCAGATTCAATTGGTCAATCAACAAGCAATCAGTTCTACTTTCAGTTCTTAACCTAGTAAGAAGATTTTGGTTTGGCTTATTCCTATGTACATAGCTAATTCCTTTTGGGATGAATGTCTGACTAACTTGAGGGTGACATTCAGCTATCAGCACAATGAGGGTCAGATGAGATTAAGATCAACCACAATCTCCAGAAGATGGGTCTCTGGTGCTGATAATGTGGAGGCAAGTTTCCTTTTACTTGGTTGATCCGTTGATGCAATAATTTTGAATTTTCAAGCACTGTATTAGTTTATTTCGCAAGCTATATTTGTTTAGCAGATATGGCGAAGTTCTTTATATTTGAAACAGGCACATATGCCTGATTTCTATTCCTTTCTAATGTGTTTTTTCTGTCGTTTTCTTGTTTCTCTTTTGAAATGGCAATAAAGTATTAGTTCCTTAGTAAGTTCATATGTGTTGTAGGAGCTAGTAGCTGGCTTTGATCAAGAAGCTGCTGCTGCAGTCATGGCACGCTTGGTGTCATTCAAGATGGAAACTGAGGTACCTCCAGCATATTTTGCTTTAGCATTGGTGCAAATGTACAATCTTTTAGCTGTTGTGCAATGAGACTCTTTGCTGTTTTGATGAGATGGCCATATTAACATGATATATTGTTGTCTAAAATGGGACATTATAGTCTTTATAGATCATTCTGTCCACGCACTCCCTTTGCAAGTGCCTGTCCAAATCTGTTCCCGAATTTTATAGGGGCAACCTCTACTATCTGTGCTTACAAAGAACATTTTTAGGAGTATATATAGGCTCGAGGGATTCACGAAGCATGCACAATAGTTTATAAGTAGTTTGGCTCATCTTAGTCTAACATTTTCCGGTCATGGAATATTCCAGGTTGATTTTGACCCAGTAAGGTGGCTTGATCGAGCTTTGATACGCATATGCTCTAAATTTGGGGACTATCAGAAGGAAACACCCTCATCCTTCAGTTTATCCCCACGTCTATCAATATTTCCCCAGTTTATATTTAATTTGAGGCGTTCTCAGTTTGTTCAGGTAAACTATTCACCCTTTTTCCCATTAACCTATGCATTGAAGATGAAAAGTGTATATCCCCAGATACTAATTATTTATCCTTTGCAGGTTTTTAATAACAGTCCTGATGAAACTGCGTATTTTAGGATGATGTTGGACAGAGAGAATGTAGCCAATGCAGTTGTGATGATTCAGCCATCACTTATATCATATTCATTTCAGTCAGGGCCAGAGCCAGTTCTTTTGGATGCAACGGCAATTGCTGCTGACAAGATCCTTTTGCTGGATTCTTATTTTACTGTTGTCATATTCCATGGGGTAACCATTGCACAATGGCGAAATGCTGGTTACCAAGACCAAGAAGGTCACGAGGTAACCCTTAATGGCTCATAGCTTTGCGATGTTAGTCTTCAGAGGTCCAAAAGCATTCTATTTGCGCATTATTTTTCGAGCATGTTTTAAATATGTCACTTCAGCTTCACATCAAAATCTCATTGCTTATATACTGTAGTGGTCAGGTTAGGTTACATCATGCATTACATGCTATAGCTACCATCTGGTGCTTACTTGGTGGTCAGGTTGGGTTACATCATGCATTACATGCTATAGCTGCCATCTGGTTCTTACTTGTACAGTTTTCAGGCGTTTGGCCAGTTGTTAAAAGCTCCACACGAGGAAGCTACCTCAATAATAAAGGAACGATTTCCTGTACCCCGTCTGGTAGTCTGTGATCAATATGGATCTCAGGTATTCCTTTTCCTTTCCCATTCTAAATTTCTCTAGTCCTGTTTGGACATGATCCAGTGGACTTGATAGTTTATGGATTTGTTTTTACATGATATAAGTTCATGGCTTAGTGAAGTGATACCCTCTAGGCCTCTATGTTCCAAAGTATAGGTCGCTTTAGCTTTGCTAAGTAAAACGTCTCTAAATTTGATCAAATTTTAGAAAATATATGTTAACATTTAGTGTCGGTCTTCTTATTTATTTGCACACCTTCCCCATGTGCTATTGTATGTTGTTTGCTCGAACATGCTATTGTATCTTCTGTCTAGAGGAACTAAAAGTTACTTCTGAAACTGCAGGCTCGATTCTTACTGGCGAAGTTAAATCCATCAGTGACATATAACTCGGATAATCCCTCCCCTGGTGGAGATGTCATATTTACAGATGACGTGAGTTTCCAGGTTTTCATGGACCATCTCCAGCGGTTAGCAGTCCAATAGGATGTGACCAGTGCACAGAGCAATTTTGATCATCCCTTATGCTGTACATTAAGAAGACCATTTAGTTTGCAAATGTCTTGCAAATTCACACCAACTGGTTCTAAAATATATATTTTCTTCCTTTTAGCAGATTTTTTGTCACAATTTGCATCACGATAATCATCATTGAGCTGCAGAATGAAGAATCGTATTTTCTTCCTCTAAGATGGCCACATTTCTTTGGACTGGCCGAAGATGCATCTTTTATACACTAGTTAAGTTACGTATTTGCTGAGGTCCCCAGCTTGGGATTAGCGAGGCCAGGTTCTCTGGTAGAGGCGCTGTACAGCAAACTAGAGATTGATGTCTCTAACACACGATTACGTAGTAAGACCATGTTTAAATCACACGACTAATTACTATCTGGCTAAAAAATAAAAATTAGCTTTAACACCTCAACTAACAATAAGCCGCCATTAGCAGATGGGTGAGAGCAAATTTGGACCACTAGTAGGTAACATAATAGGAAAAGTTTGAAATACCCTCGTATTTACGTTATCCTTACCTCCTCACTATTATAAGATGGATCACCCACTGTTATATTGGGGGTATGATTGTTCTCCCTCAAAAACTAGCCAAGAATGAACCATATATCCAAACAGTCCCTGGGTAATTATTAGCTGGATAACAATTAGGGTTTATTTGGAAGCAAAGTTTTCAATGTCATGGTTTTAGAATACCATAGTTTTATATTGGTCATGACATAACTATGTTATTCTAAAACTATAGTGTTTTACTGGTCTTTTACTCACTTGGATGAGAAACTTTGATATGGATTGGAGTTTACAGTACTCCAAAAATATCATGGTATTAGCAATACCATAGTTTTAAATACATAGAATTTTCAAACAACTTTTGATCCAAATATCTTGGTATTCTTAAATACCATAGTATTGTCTTAAAAATCATAAAAATACTTTGTTCCCAAACAGACCCTTACATCTAGCCTCTAGCAATCAGTCAATTAAAAAAACAGTTTTAGCCTATCCAAACATGACCCATATAGCCATACGGCTCCTTTTTTTCCCCTGAAACTTTACCATGCAGTTTGTCCAACATTTTTATCACATTTCCCTCAAAAAAAAATTTCAAAACTGCATTTCTCTTAATTATCTCTTCCCACCCCTCCTCCATTTGAGACTCCTCGCCATATATAGTACTCCTACTTTTTTCTTATCTAGGGCGTGGTGCATTAACCCCTTTCGTTCCTAGAGCCGGGGACCCCACCACAATTGTCGCCCTTGCTTCGGCCGACTCCTCCACCTCTTCCACCTTTGGCTCCGGTGGCTTCCACCTCCACCGTTGCCGCTAAACCTCATCACGATATCTACGTTTCCCTCGCCTCGACTGCAGCCACCCAAACCATCCTCTAGGTCCGCCGGTGACGACAATAACTACACCGGCAGCGCTCAAGGGCACTTGTCGCGCGCTAGAGAGAGTTTGTCTTGTCGTCTCACCTCCGGCTCCGATCCGATCCGTTGGCTAACGACTGTGGTTCCCGGACCAGCTAGGACTTTTCTACTGGAGGCATCAGACAAAGCTTTTTAGCCCGAATATTAAAAAAAAAGGGAGAAAACATACATCATTCCATGGTGTGGTCACGGTGTGGCAGCGTTCGTCACCACCGCTGCATGGTGTGGCCGGACTCGGACCTAAAGGCGTACGTGGCCGCGTGGGTCATGATCTATGCGATGCCGGCCGTGGCAGCATCGATGCAGTGTGTAGTTATTTCATTGCGTTACTCGTTTATGAATTATGATGCAATGCAACCTCCCTGTCACAAGATCGGAACATCCCGGCCGCCGTGCTGTGGTAGTAAGGACCGAGCGCCGGATGTTGTCTACTACGCCATGGACTCCAGCGATCTGGTGGTGGCCGGGCTCAACAGCAATTACTAGTACCAGAATTGTTTTTCCACCTCAAAAGAGCCCGCCTTATCTTTGGAAGCCAAAGCCTGCCCGTTTTGCCACCAACAAGGCCACACCAGCACCTCCCTCCGCGGCCATGGACATGGAGCCCGGCACAGACGAGGTGGCGTTCGAGTCCCTAGCGCACTTCCGCGTCTTCAAGAGCGGCAGGATCGAGCGCCTCAACCGGCCGCCGGTCCTCCCCGCCGGGTTCGACGAGGCCACCGGCGTCACGTCCAAGGACGTCGTCCTGGACGCTGCCACCGGCCTCTCCGTGCGCGTCTACCTCCCCAAGGCGGTCCAGGAACCGTCCAAGAAGCTCCCCGTCCTCGTCTACTTCCACGGCGGCGCCTTCCTCATCGAGTCGGCCGGCTCAGCCACGTACCACAGGTACGTCAACCCGCTCGCCGCCGCGGCGGGCGTCCTCGCGGTGTCCGTGACCTACCGCCTGGCCCCGGAGCACCCGCTCCCGGCGGCCTACGAGGACTGCTGGGCCGCGCTCCAGTGGGCGGCGTCGGCGCAGGACGACTGGATCGCCGAGCGCGGCGACGTGGCGCGCCTCTTCCTCGCCGGCGACAGCGCCGGCGCCAACATCGTGCACGACATGCTGGTGCGGGCGTCCGCCCACGGCGGGCCGTGCGTCGAGGGCGCCGTCCTGCTCCACCCGTGGTTCAACGGGAACGCGCCCCTGGAGGGCGAGCCGGAGCTCGCTGCAGCGGCCACCGCTGGGCTCTGGCTCTACGCGTGCCCGGGCGCCGTCGGCGGCGCCGACGACCCCAGGATGAACCCGCTGGCGCCCGGCGCGCCGTCGCTGGGGAAGCTCGGGTGCGCGAGGATGCTGGTGTGCGCCGCGACGCAGGACGCGCTCTACGTCAGGGCCCGCGCGTACTACCAAGCCGTGGCCGCCGGCGCTTGGCCCGGGGACCTGGCGTGGCACGAGTCCGAGGGGGAGGACCATGACTTCTTCCTCGGAAAGCCTGACTGCGACAACGCCAAGCGGCTCATGGACTGCATCGTGAGCTTCATAGCCGGGGCCTGACTGGCTCCGGTGCTCCCTCACTGTGCGCACGCAGCATTCGATGTGTCGTCCCGGCGCTTAAATTTCAAACTCTGCTCTATCCAGAATGTGAGAGCATTGTTTTGCACGTTTATTTGCACGTACCATTAGAGTTGGCCTCATTGATGAACTCATGCGGGGATTTGCTGATTGAATTTTCTTGTTGCCATTATGAATTTTCTTGGATTGAAGTTCCCAATATAGGTCATTGAACTAATGAATTTTCTCCTTGAGTCTACTTTGGATATTTTTGGATTGCATTGTGGTTAAACCTACAACGGATCAAAATCTCTTTCAACCCTTCCAATCTCTCTCAATCCAAGAGAGACCTTAAACCTTAAAGTATACTCCTATATGCTACTGAAATTGTTCTTGAAATTAATCTTTTAACACTATATTAGAGAAAGGCATTCAGTCCCAACGATTAGTTACACTGCAAAAGAGACGTTAGTATAAGCCCGAGTACGTTAAAATAAAAGAATAGCATTGATTGTATTGGAGGAGGGTTTCCAACTGGTAAGTCCATGTTTCCGTGATTCCGTCGATCATTCCAGCTCTGTTAGACTGATATCACCCAACCGTTACTAAAGGAGGGTTTTCAAGCGGGTACTCAAGTCTATATGCACTGTATGATACTGTAAGTTTTAACGAGCATAGAAAGCTTCTCTTTCACGTACAATGCTAGTTTCCATGCATGTGGCTCGATCTGCTAAACTATCATCACGCCGTGCATGAACAGAGCGAGAGTGACCACTGTGTTAGTTGCTGTGGCTGACGAGCGAGAGTGATATACTTACTAGACTCTGGGAAAAAAAACAAGGGGAACGTCAGGGATCACGCAACATGAACTTGTCATGTTGTACCACATAAGAATCATCGTACAGATGCGCGGATTCGCCTTCACGTCCGATGTCTATGTGCAGATTAAAAGGCATTAAAAGCTACAGCTAGCTTCTCTACTATCTGATGAATGAACCTTACAAAATTCACAACGCAGAGCTTGCCAATAACCCAATACTCTTACTCCTAACACAACACAACACCACGCCAGGTAACCATGGAAACAGATGCCGACGAAGGTGGTGCTCGACGCCCCGGAGCACTTCCGCATCTACAAGAGCGGCAGGATAGATCGTTTCCACCGAACGGTGCTCGTGGCCCCGGGCGTCGACGATGCCAGCGGCGTCTCCTCTAAGGACGTCGTCCTCGACGCTGGCACCGGCCTCTCCGCGCGCCTCTTCCTGCCCAATTGCCAACAACAACAACAACCTTCCAGCTGCAAGAAGCTGCCGATCCTCGTCTACTTCCACGGCGGCGGGTTCATCCTTGGGTCCGCCAAGTCCGCCACGTACCACAGCTACCTCAACTCCCTCGTGGCCGCGGCCGGCGTCATCGCGGTGTCCGTCGAGTACCGCCTGGCCCCCGAGCACCGGCTCCCCGCGGCCTACGACGACTGCTGGGCCGCGCTCCAGTGGGCGGCGTCAGCGCAGGACGCCTGGGTCTCCGAGCACGGCGACGCGGCCAGCGTCTTCGTCGCGGGCGACAGCGCGGGCGGCAACATCGTGCACAACGTGCTGATGAGGGCTTCGTCGTCTGCGGACGACGGCGCGCCGAGGGTCGAGGGCGCGGTCCTGCTCCACCCGTTCTTCGGCGGCAGGACGGCCGTCGTGGGGGAGACGCAGCGCGCGGTCACGATCACGGGGAAGGTGTGGGGGTTCGCGTGCCCCGACGCGGCCGACGGCGCGGACGACCCCAGGATCAACCCGTCGGCGCCGGGCGCGCCTGGGCTGGAACGGCTCGGGTGCGAGCGGGTGCTGGTGTGCGCGGCGGAGAAGGACTGGCTGGCGCCGAGGGCCCGCGCGTACTACAACGACGTGGCAGCGAGTGCGTGGCGCGGAAGCGCGGCGTGGCTGGAGACGGAAGGCGAGGAGCACGTGTTCTTCCTGCACAAGCCCGAGTGCGGCAGGGCCAAGGCGCTCATGGACCGCGTCGTGGCGTTCATCGCCGGAGCGTGATCTGTGCTTAAATGCTCAACGTGCTTTTGCTGGTTTCTTGATGGAATAATGCTCACCGTGATCGCTTGCCTGCCTGGCTGTCTTCGCTCCAATTAGCTAGTAAGCACTGCTCAGATTTAAACCTGCTTGCCTCCCTCGTTTTCACTACATATCGTAGCTTTGTAACCCAATCCATATAGCACTTCGGATGTCGCAGTTTCCGCCAGCCCACGGATACCATGAATATTTGAATAAAACTGGCATGTACTTTGTATAGTTTGTACGTCTATCCAGCGAGCCAGTTGTTTCAAGTGTTTACACTAAACAGGCTGTCGGACCGTGTCGGTACCCCGGGAAGGCATACCCTGGGACGCCGACAAACCACCTCCACATCAGCACCAGCTGTAGGGTAGGTCCTCAGGTGGACCAAGTCGAAAGCCTGCGCCACAAGGGTCATAGTGGGCACTGGGCAGTGTATCGAGGCCACGTATCGGGGCCACTCTCTAGTGCAAGGTTAATACATGGACCAATTGAAGGCTCCGTATCCTTGCCTCGTCATCAAGAACCAGCAATAAAATCAATACATACAATAAATTTACTCTTAGATAATTTTAGATTGATTAAACTAAAATTAAAAATATTTAATGTTTGGAGAGAAGAATCACTTCGATTGGCTGGAAGAAAGAAAGAGTTACACTTAACTCATGCAGCAAGCTATAAGACCGTCTCCAACGGACTAACTAAAAGGATTGCCTATCACTGTTCCAACTACTCATGTCTCTATCTACAGTAGCGTTACAATGTCGATTTGTACTATAGGTAATCCATTTGGGCACTCCACTGAAGACGGTCTAAGCGGGCTCTTTCTCCCCGTAGCGCATGCTGGGCCAGGCTCTTGATGGAGCACTCACTTTCTTCATTCTCTTGTGTTCCCACCCTGTCACCTAGGATTTTGGTGATGTGAAACTATCTGGAGTCTGTCTAGTCATCCTTATTATACTTGCTCTTAGCTTGCCTAAGGTGGGTCACAAACCCTAGCCCCACATAGTGCCCCTTGGTACGGCTGGCCTCAATCGGCGGACCTCGTATGGATTCGCCTGCCAAGACCGGAGGCTTAGGAGGACAGACCTATGGGCTTGAAGGTCAAGCCCTGAGATCGCACTACCGCCCCCAGGAGCCACGCACGCCGGCCCCCATCCCGCTCGCCGCATGAAATGCAGTGTGACTCTAGGGTCAAAAAGAGAAACGGTGTGCAGGCCATCCCTGCCACTGTGATGAATAGCAGACTACTACATGCACAGTTGGCCGCCCTGCACCACTGTGTTGGCCGTCCGACAATGCTGCTGCCATTCCGTGAGGTACAACGGCAACATGAACACAATCTTCTCCCCAGTGGAACATTAAATGAACTCCTGTAGCCTAGGAGGCACGAGCGCGGTTGTACGCACACCCTCTCCTTGCACTATAAAAGGAGAGGGCGGTTTCCACCTGTCCGCATAACCTTCGCAGTGCCCTAGCCTTAGCTCCCTAGATAGTCATCCTTAACTTGTAAGCTAGGTCTTCTTCCAATAGCAATCTACACATCATGTAGATGGCGTAATGTATTACACTTTGGTGTCCGAAACCTCTATAAACCTCTTGTGCATCAAGATCGTTATAGCTCTTAAGAGCAGTTAGTGCCTAGATCCCCCGTTCTTCCTTGATCTTCTGGTACCCTCGGTACCTTGGTGTTGACACCCGTCTACACAGGTATTTCTATAAACCACGATATTGCCCAAAAAAACATAAAATACTAAACTTCAAACATGCCTTAATACATTGAGCTAATCTTAAATCCAACAATTAGCATTTCATTTGTCATTTTGACATGGTTATCGTGTAAATGTTCTATTTAAACTTGTTTACGTTGTGTCCTAATTTACGGGATCTTTGGTAATATATGATAGTGTGAAGAATCAAGAAAATCGCATGTAATTTTATTGAATGCCGTCTGTCAATAGGTGAGAGCTAGCACAGGCATGCCGTTGGCACTCCATGTCCCTCCCAACACACAGCTAGATGATCTTACAGCCGATTACCAATCAATTAAAATTTAAAAATGAAGGTAATTCGGTTGTTCTCGATATGTGTCTTAAGACAACACCCAAGGCCCACACGCATATTGTTAGCACGTCATGGCCATAGTTACAAGATGCATGTGAGAGCGAGATTTGAACTTGCACCACAAGTTCTAGGTTGCTCACAGAACGGTGGAGCATACTGTGTTCTGTTCAGTCAGAAAAGCTATAGGACACTCGAGTGTTTCCGCCGGCTCCAACCCTCGATTTTTTTATCCCTCCGATTTTGAAGCAATGTGTCTAGTTGTCCGTTCGATCAAGTCTGGCAGCTGTACGTCCTTTGGCTGTATACACGTCCATTACTTCTATTTTAATTAATCAGGTGAGGGCTATTTTGGATAAAAACTCATTTTCGAGGGATCGGAGGTAATTGAGAAAAAAATAAACTAATATTTTTTCTCAATTCTCTCTGACTCTAATCGAAAATGATTGATCCAAACAAACCCACCAAATGGTACCCTTCCTGTTCTTTAAAAAAAATATTTAGCATTTCTTCTAGATGGATGTTAACAACGATCAACTAGACTCTCTAGAAAAGAAGTGAAATAAAGAGAACACGCATCATTCAGTGGTCAACAGAAAAGACGTTTCTACAGCCGCGAGGATTCACACCAGTCCCTCGCAAAGCTCTCACTATTTGATTCTTCAAGCGCAGCGCAACCAAGAATCCAGGACCAGGATCATTCAACCAGAAGCCGCTTTAATAAACTGCGGAGAAGGTTGCAGCTGAAATACGGAGTAGCGTCGGACGCAACACGAGGCCAAATAGGAATATAGCCATGGAGCCCAAGGCCGACGAGGTGGTGCTCGACCTCCCGGAGCACTTCCGCGTCTACAAGAGCGGCAGGGTAGATCTTTTGCACCGACCAGTGTTCGTGCCCGCCGGCGTCGACGATGCTAGCGGAGTTGCGTCCAAGGATGTCGTCCTCGACGCTACCACCGGCCTCTCGGTGCGCCTCTTCCTGCCAAAGCTCGAGCTCCTAGGACCGTCATCGTCGTCCAAGAAGCTCCCCATTCTCGTCTACTTCCACGGCGGCGGGTTCATCGTCGAGTCCGCGAAGTCCACGGCGTACCACAACTACGTCACCTCCCTTGCGGCCGCCGCCGGAGTCCTGGCAGTGTCCGTCGACTACCGCCTCGCCCCCGCGCACCCGTTACCGGCCGCGTACGATGACTGCTGGGCCGCGCTCCGGTGGGCGGCGTCCGCGCAGGACGGGTGGCTCGCCGAGCACGGAGACGCGTCCCGCGTCTTCGTCGCCGGTGACAGCGCCGGTGGCAACATCGTGCACAACATGCTGGTGCGGGCGTCCTCCACGGACGACGCGCCGACGCCGAGGATCGAGGGCGCGGTCCTGCTCCACCCCTACTTCGGCGGGAGCACGGCCATGGAGGGGGAAGTGGAGGGCGCGGCCGCGGTCATCGCGATGTTGTGGGCGTTCGCGTGCCCCGGCGCGGCCGACGGCGCGGACGACGCGAGGTTCAACCCGATCGCGCCGGGCGCGCCGGCGCTGGATCGCATCGGCTGCGAGCGGGTGCTGGTGTGCGTGGCGGAGAAGGACTGGCTGGCGACGAGGGGCCGCGCGTACTACGAGGCCGTGGTGGCCAGCGCTTGGCGCGGGGACGCGGCGTGGCTCGAGTCCAAGGGGGAGGAGCACGTCTTCTTCCTGCACAAGGCCGAGGCCGAGTGCGAGAACGCCAAGCAGCTGATGGACCGAGTCGTTGCCTTCATCGCCGGGGCCTGACGTGCTCCGTCCTCCGCCTCCGAGTATCTATCTACTCTCTAGCGGCAAGAGATGGAGCCGTGATGTACTGTGCTGTGCTTGCTTTTACTACCACAAGACAAGAGTTCGCCGGTGTTGAATACTCCGTATATTGTAAGCTCCAATCCATATATATTATTGATAAAGGATTTAAACTAATTCTCTCTTAATTCATTCTTATATCGGATCGCGCGATGTATTCAGTATTAGTGGACTTGTCCCAGAAATACTGTGGAAATTCTGTAAAAGCGAACAAATTTCTATCCGGCAACGTGGCACCTCATTCAACCAAATGCTTCTCTGGATATATTATTGATAAAGGATTTAAACTAATTCTCTCTTAATTCATTCCTATATCGGATCGCGCGATGTATTCAGTATTAGTGGACTTGTCCCAGAAATACTGTGGAAATTCTGTAAAAGCGAACGAATTTCTATCCGGCAACGTGGCACCTCATTCAACCAAATGCTTCTCTGGACTAGTCATGCAGCACGATCCCTCTCAAGAGTCAAGACTATTCGCAGAGGAGGATGACGACAGGTATAGGTAATGCAGATTGTATTGAGTTATTGACCGATGAGACTAAAATCCATCAATTTTTGGGACGTGGATCTTTGTATGCATTTTGTGTAGGCAGGTAATTATTACACAGTAAACCAGGCAGGTGATTATTATAGTAAACCCAACCATAAAAATGGATATGCTGAGAAAAACACGCAAGCAAATAAGAAGCGGTGCTGCTATGAATGTGATGGGAGGGCAGAATTACCTTGGCGTGACGGTTTCATGCTCCCCGAATAATCTGGAGTACGTTTGAGTGCAGTGTTATTTTAAAAGCACTTATGGCAGGCCTTTGGGCTTCCGCAGGTATAAATGTTCAAATAGGTGGTGTAATCAAAACATTTTTCCCCCAAGAACCTGACGACAGGGAGCTTCTGCAATTCACTTGAAAATAAATGGCGCAATCCAAACAATAGCTGGATGAAATTTGATAAAATACTTTTAAGTGTACAGTCACCTACAGCAGGTAGCCTGCATTCACAACACGTTAGGGCACTATCAATCTGATTAAGCAACTAAGCATCCAAAATACACCAGCCCAATACATACCAACCCAGTTTAAGACTGCATGGCATCATCGCCATCTGTTTCCCCTGGCACTTCATTGAACATGTACTGGCTCTGGTACTCCATCAGGTACTGCGTTGATCTCTTCACGTCCAAGAAGAGCTGGTAGACCCGGCTAATGTCCTCCATCTCCACCACCTTGCCCTTGCGCTTCTGGCAGGCAAGAGCGGCGGAAGTAATCAGATGGATCGCATACCTCAGGGAGGTCTCAACACCAATCTTTGTAAGCAGAACTTTGGCGTCTGCAGACATTTCCACATCCTCTTCGTCGCACCTGATGTCCAAGATCTTGCGGATCTCGTCCTCCGTGTATGGTTGTGTCGTGATGATCAAGAGGCGGTCAAGGAAGTCTGGAGGTATACCATGTGGCGACCGGTAGTTTGTCCCGCGGATGGATGTGATCCCTCGGTTCGTTGCGATGACTAGGATTGGAGCCATATCGTTTTCCAATGCACGGTTCAGGAAGGAGAAACATTCGATATCTAGCATGTGGACCTCATCAATAAATAGAACACCAGGAACGATCTCAGCCTTTCCTTCCTCTCTCCACTCTGCAACTTTTGTGTCGATCTGCTCTCTAACCTCAGCACGAATTTCACCAGTATCACCGGTGAACAATGCAAGGAAACCCTGTGTCCTGCACAGAAAATAGCAAGATAAAATAAATAACTGCCTGATTACTCTACGTTTTGCACTGGATAAATGACACCTGAAGCCTAGTAACTTTATGAGCCATGCGCTCCATGAAACTAACAAGACAATTCATCATGCAGGCATGAGAAAGATCTGATGGAGAAAAAAAAGTAGTTCAGTGCACTTAGGACAAGACAGTATCCTCTAATAGATTCATAGGATCAGGACAATTGTTTCATAGCAACTGTATTTAGCAAACATTTAGTGTCACAATCAATTAAGGATATCAATGGTTCCAGATATAAGACAGTTATTTGCTAGCAAAATCTCTGTAGCTTATCTTCCAGGACAGCGTCCGTATCTTACATATGCACATAAATAGCTTCTAGGTGTGGATATGACTAACTTGATACTAGCATGTACCAGTAGGCTTAACAATTCACATTCCCTTATTCTGAACTTACACCACTAACCAAAAGTGAAAGCTAAAACAAGATCTAGTGGGTCCTTTCTTTGATTAAAGTTACAGAAGTCTGCTGAATAACACATACATTCCCCATTCTCAGCAAGGTGAAAGGCAAAGGCACAGAATATCCCATTTTGTGCAGCCAATAAGAATTATACTACTTCAGAGTTCAGAGGTTTCTAGCTCAGTGCCCTAAGCCCCTAACAACTTACATACGCCACACAAATGGATAGTCTTTTCCAGTGGAATGACAAATCTTATGGGACGCTTATGTCAATAGGTAAAACTCTATTCCTGATGGGATCTCCTCAATTCAATCAAATCAAACAATTCGATGATTATGTCAAATTTATTCCCTTGCTATTCGAGACAACTTAAGACATGGAACATATCCAAACCGATTACAATTACTAAATTTAATTTGGCCATGCTGCTTTTTCAGAGATTAATATCAATGTAAATAAGCTTCAAATTTGTGGTGGTGAACTTGTGTTGTAAGTTAAATGATCTGCACCACCACAAATTTGCTTAACAATGGCCAAATCAATCACAACAGTAGCTTGACATGGAGCAGCGATATGCAATTCATATTGATCAAGATTCTACAGAATAATACTTGCATATCTAAGAATCCTATATCTATATGGGTGACTTTTTCTTCAGGTTACAGTTTGAAACCACTTGTTTTCCCACAAAAATAAAGGGATTTGGCTTAGGATTGCCCAGTTTTCATTCCACATTTGGGAGTTAGTGAGTTACCACTTAGCAGGTTTCCATATCGAGGCTCAATAGAATTATGTCTGTACTATCTACCAATTTCACCATATCCCCTGAATTCATTGTTCACTGTAGTCTAGCAGCTCATCTTTATTTGAGGGACCCAACTTGCTTATTGCAATACAAAATTAAATCGATTCGAAATGGATATATCCTAAAGCTTTTCTCCTCTACCCCCTCCTTTTTAGAGTATTAAAAAACATACTATAACAATTGATTTTCCCTTTTTCTAATCTGAATTAGAAATTTCATTTTTGACAATTCTATACAAAAATTCAGCAACTATTGATGAATCATCACTAACACTCGGCAAGTTGGCATAACCAAGGCAGATCCAATTCACTATAGACCATCCTAGTTTGTATAATTACAGGAAAACTTTTCACTGTTATGGTGATATATGTTTTCTTGTTGTGGCAATCTCTAAAATCAATTGTCTTTTAACATCAACAATCATTACAAAGGTACAATACGAATTCCCTGGCCTCAAGTAAAAAGGTTGCTAATTTGCTACTTATATCAGCATCTGTTCAAATCTAAGATACGAAGGAAATCATACAAAGGAGTGAAGTGAAGATACCTGCTATTGATGACATCAATCTCGTGTAAGGTGACACAGTGCACGACCTCCTTGCGCTTCTGCAGCTCACCATCAGGACATTTGACAAACTTGGTGTGCGGGCCAACAGCATCGTAATCCCGCGACCTACCAATGGAGCGGCCAAGCTTGGTGACCTTCCCGGAGGCCTTGTCAAGCGCAATCACATCCCCGCTCTGCACCTTCTCTTTCCCAAGAGCCTCAATCATCTTCCCCCCAAGTTCGTACACCGTCTCCATGTCCGTCGTCTTGAGCGTGAGGCGCCCGGTCTTCCCGGGCGCGGTAGCACCGGACGGCGCGGCCGAGCCGGCGGCAGCGGACAAGGGGCGGTCGATGGATATCTCGACGACCTCGCCTTCGATGATCTCCGCCTCCTCCTTGATGCGGACGCCGATGGCGCGGCGGAAGGCCTGCGTGAGAGCCTCGGTCTTGGAGAGGTCGAGGGAGAAGAGCTCCGAAGCGGCGACGGAGGCGAAGGGCGTCTCGGCGCCGAGCGACTTGGCGATGCCCATGGCGAGCGCGGTCTTGCCGGTGCCGGGCTGGCCCGCGAGGAGGACGGCGCGGCCGGCAATCTTCCCCTGGCGGATGAGCTGGAGAATGAGCCCGGCTGCGCGGCGCGCGGGGAGCTGACCCACCATGCCCTCGGAGGCGTCGCGAGCCTCGAGGGAGGAGTCCAAGCCCCAGGCCCCGGATGTGGGAGTGCGCGCCGATGCGCTCAATTCGCGTCAGGTCGCGGCTCTCCGAAAGCCGCTTGAGCTCCGCCATGGTCTGAACCACGCGCCGCCTCTTCGGCGCTTTGCTTTTTCGCTTGCGGTGGCGGCCGGCGCCGGGGTGGGGTTTGGAGAGGACGAGGAATGAACTAGGGTTTTGCCTGGGATGGAAGGACGAAGATGGCTGGGCCGAGAAATTTGCCTACGAAAAGTGGGCTTCGCCCTCTGACGTCCCGCGGATCCGATAAGAATGAAAGTCGTGGAGGAAAAAAATGGAGTTTATTGTCATTATAAGCTAGGCTGTTTGGTTTTATGTTTAAGTTGTCTCACCTTAAATTAGGTATAACACGGCGTGTTAAGATAGTTATTTAGTTCTTTGACTAAGATAAAAAAATGTCTCATCTCATTTACAATAATGTAGTTAAATTTTGTTGTCTCAACTTGACTTTAGCTGTTGTATTTTGACACCTCAAATTAAACATTGCCGAAGATGAGATGAGGCACCTTAGGTACAAATCCAATTCTAAACAACCTCAGAATAAAATGGCATTACAATGGCATTTGTTTTCAGATTGCAGGCTGGAAAAGTGTAGCTATGATTCTTAATAAGATTTCTGGTGCTCTTCAAAGCTAGAGGCTACTTTGCCTCAGGACAAATGAGGGGAGCTCGACAGTTACTGTTCAAAGCTGAAATAAGAAGCAGCGCGTCCTGGAAGGATTCTCTGGAGATAAGCAAGATCGCAGGTCCGAGGCTTTTTCTGTTTGAGAATGCTTTCAACCGGAAGGAGAAGGAGGTGCCACGTGAGGTGGAAACTATGCTAAGTGCTGAGTGGGATGAAGCCTTGGCTACGAAGAGATGGCTTGATCTTAGATGGATCTCGAATAGCTAAGATAGAGGCTGTCTGTGGCTCTGTTTGGTGGTGCTTGTTTCTGTAGGTTTAAAGTCTTATTTGCTGTGAGGTGTTTCGGCTCTGTTTGGTGGTTGTTGTTCCTGTACGTTTGAATTTTTAAAGGTTGTGAGGAGTTGCGTTGAGGTTTTTGAGCTACTGGTTTCAGTGTTTGGAAGTGTTAAAAAGAACGTTGTAAACAGATTGATGGTCTTTTATATGAAGACGGTGGAGCGATCCCTATGACTCTAAAAAAATGGCATTACAATTTT
Source organism: Paspalum vaginatum (assembly GCA_030272315.1). Taxonomy (NCBI): domain Eukaryota; kingdom Viridiplantae; phylum Streptophyta; class Magnoliopsida; order Poales; family Poaceae; genus Paspalum; species Paspalum vaginatum. The sequence continues at coordinate 13,021,742 of CM059013.1, read as the reverse complement.
CGAAATAAGACAGGGGCCATTACAACTTTCGTAGAATTTGAAATACGCCATTGTGTACGTATTAGAACCGTCCAGGACCCAGACGCAAACGTATGTAGACGATACCCATTTCTGTATGGACCTGTATTGCCCCTGGGCCAGCTCGGATAAGTGGCTTCGACGTCACCGCCGTTGCTCACTTCCCTTCTAGTTCCCCTTCCTCCTCGACATGAGAGAGCGATAAACCTTAACCCTAGGCGGCGGCAGCGAGCTGCGCGATAGTGGTGCTGATCTAAGCCTTGCGAGCCTTGAAGCATGACCGTGAAGGATGGAAGAGAAACACAGCCCAAACGCGTGGGCTGAGATTGACAAGGTAACAGACAGGTACGGCACTTAGCTTCATGCTGACATAAGATTTCAAATTCTACGAAAGTTGTAATGGCCTCTACCTTATATTGGAACTTCTAATGCCATGTATCCAATTCTTGACATTTGTAATGGCATATTTCCAATAAACCCAAAAATTGACCCACTGGATAATTCAAAAATGAGGAAAAGAAAAAATTAAATTAAAAGGAAACACCCTACTTGATTAATTGGTGTTCTTTTTTATTAATCCCAAGACAAGAAAAGCATCTGATGGGTATGAGTATAAAAGGAACTAAGACTGTGGTCTAGTCTAATGAAACTGTAGTCCACTACTGGTGTCTTTAGGAAATATATAAGTGGCACCACTTTAGTTTGTATATATTTTTTCGGATTACATGTTCATGGTTTACGGTTTATCATGTCTCTTTCGTTGTTGTCACCTGCGTAGAGGAGTCGCACAGTCTGAGGCAAATCTAGAATACGGCGGCGCATGGATGGGTGGATGGAGGAGTCACTGGCCTGAGGCAAGTCTAGACTACGGCGACTAATGGATGGACGTGCTTCTCTAAATTTACTTTTGCTGACTTTGGGTCACTCACATGTAAACCCAACCTCACCCGTAAGTGACCCGCATTAAAGTAAGAGAATCCCCATAGTGCATGAATGGGACGAGTACAAGGCTATTGGAGGTGAGGACGGGAATCAACGAGCAAGCCAAGGCCCAAGGGTAGTTTGCTCTCTTCGTGCTAATTTAAGGAGGTGAAATGGTTAAATCATTTAGAAAATGGTGAAAAGTTTTTATTGCGTTGGGCATGTTGGGTAGACCATAATGCACTAAGAGGCGGTAAATTAGAATCTACACTATAAAAGAATGAGTTTTCGTAATACTATTTTCACACAATGAATACCCACGTCGGTCCCTACTGTACATGTTAGAAAGTATTGAAAAGAGACTAAAACAGATAGAAGGAAAATTTTTTAACCTTTGGTCCTTTATTTTCTCATCTGGTTTTGTACCCATATCTACCAAGCAGTTTCTTTATCTTTGAATCTACGCTATAAAAGAGCGAGTTTTCGCTAAACATTTTTACCTGCGAAAGCCAACCCATACCCCTCACGCTGGCCCTACTGTGCAGATTGAAAAGGTTTAGAAAGTGATAGAAAGATCCAAAACCAGTACTTGCAAAATGTTTTCACCATTCCAAAGCTTTTTTTACAACTGATTTATACCTTATAGTCTTATACCCATCTTGAGTGATTGGAGAAAATTATGGATCCAAATTAACCTTCCTAATCTACCCACCCAAACCCAGCGCCCCTGCCTTACTGCACGCAACCCCAGGCCGCCGAGCGCCCCTGCCTCCAGCGCCCACCCCACCCCTGGCCTCCCGCACCCGCCGCCACATCTTCCTCGCCCCGCCCCTCCCCAACGCCGCCTCGCCGTCACCCATGCCCTCGAGCCCGCGCCCACCCCGTCCTCGCGCCACCCCCGGTAGCCTCGCGGAGGAGCAGGCGAGTGCGCCTCGGCGCCCCCGCCCCTCTCCCCAAGCTCGCTGGCCCTTCCTCACACCACCCCCGGTAGCCTCGCGGAGCAAGCGAGTCCGCCGCCACGCCTCCGCCTCTCTCCCCAAGGCCGCCGGTCCCATCCTCGCGCCACTCCCGGCAGCCTAGCGGAGGAGCAGGCGAGTGCGCCGCCGCGCCTCCGCCTCTCTCCCCAAGGACGCTGGCCCCGTCCTCGCGCCGCGAGCACAAGTGTCTGAGCAGAGGAGCAGTCAACGGAGCAACGCACAAGCGAGCTAGCGGCGGCCAGGCCGAGTGGTAGGGGAACAACTAACACGCGAAGTTGAGGAGGCGGTGGCTCCCTTCACCTCGTCTTGTGTGGCTCGTGCACGACGGTGGTGGTTGGTCGGCCGCGTTGGGACCCAGGTTCCCTTTGTCTCGCTGCAAGCATTGTTTCTTGGTATAGTCATTGTTTTCTATATTTGATCTTTCATGTGACAAGTCTTCGATACTTCTCAGGTGCATGATTTGATGTGATATTTAGATCCTTTGGAATTCTCTGCTAGCATGACATCTGTTTATGAAGTAACCAGATGCTCAGTTGATGTGAGTACTGAGTACCCTCTCGCAGAATCATGTGTTTTTTCATTCGAATTATTGGCTATAGTAGCCGACAATTGACACACAAAAAACTATATATTGCAAATTTCAACTGAAAGGACCCGATGCAAATCATCATCTAGGAATTATGTATCCTTGCAAGTGCCATGTTTTTTTATTTCTAACACCTCATGGGGTTAATTTTATCTCAAAGGAAAACTTTTAAGCCATGGTTGATTGTTCATTTGTTTTTGTGGATCAGCAATTATGCACTTTAACTACTAACTAAAATTCACTATGGGTGCTAGAGTTGTAATCTTGTATTGACATATTTGTAGGCTATTATCGGCTAGAATTGATGGGTACCGAAACATGACCACTGAACCTCTACTATTCCATGGACATGGAGTTCGATGTACGTTTTGACAATTTTTCCTTTAATTATAATGCACACGCTACCACCTTCGGTGTGTTACAGGTATTTTCTTCATTTACGCATAGCTACCTATTCTATCCCAATTCCCAAGCGTGTTACAGGTCTTTTTTTCAGTTACACATGCTTTGGGCTTTTCTATTTATAGTGCGTGTTCACTGACAGGGACTACTAGTAACAACTCAAAAGCTGAACTTGAACATGCAAGTGCATGCTCCATGCTCCTCATGGGCACTGATCCTTCCTGACTCGTGCACCAAAACTCATGGCCGAATGAACTGATTATGATATGCAGGTGATGAGGGAGAGGAACAACAAGTGGATGTGGTACCAGCAGGAGTTGGTGCCGGGTGCAGCAAGGTCAATGGCACAGCATGCACGCTCAATGAGGTAATCTTCTCTACTTCTTCCAGGATTCGCAAAACATGCTAAAACTGATTCCTTGTCTGTCGCACAAGTGTGATTTCATTTCTTAAATAGGCTGACATATGGCTGCCCGCCATGGGTGGCCGCCGCTCCTCCTCGCCACCCCATCGCCACCGCCGTGGCCCAGCGTACTCAGCCTCTCTGCTCATGTTCTGGGCAGAGGAGTAGCAGCGGCGGAGCGGGCTGCGGATCTGCTCGGAGGAGCGGCGGCCAAGCGAGCGGCGGTGTTCTTGGTTCTCTAATGTACCGTCTGTTTCCTTTTGCGATGCTTGCGAGCAGCGGTGTTCTTGGTTCTCTAATGTACCATCTGTTTCCTTTGTGATGCTTGCAGGACACAGTGCTCAGGTGGGATTTCTTGGAATCTCTTCTCCAGCAGTGTGCTAGGTAGTGGCCCAGCCCAGCATCTCCTCACCTTCAAGGCTTGCTGAGTAGTTCATGGCTGGGTCCTACCTATCTGTTGTTGCTTCGTTTGCAGGAGCATCCATGGTGTCAGCGCGAAGGTCCAGCACACACTTGGTGAGTGCTCAGCTTATGTCTTGCCCTGTGTTGCTCCTCTTCGAGGTTTGGTTGTTGTGTGGACCGTAGCTCTAGATGGTGGATGGTTTCTAGGCGCATTTGTGCTTTAGTTTTGTTTTGTGTGCATTTGGCTTCGGTTGACTCCCAGACGTTTTAATGCCGCGTCTGGGACTGCTTGTGTTTGTGTATCTCAGGGGTGTCAGTCCTGGGAAGTTTTGTATGCATACTGCATAGCATGCTGCCTTGTAAGCTGAGTGATTCTTCTATATAGTGTCCTACTGTAAGCTTTATTGTTTCCCTCTGCTCATGATAAGCTAACGGTCTAACTGTTTTTTTGTGGTTCCCTTTTCCTTTTGCCTCCTTGGCCTTTCTTTAAAGGGGTATTGCCTCCTGTACTTTTCTTTGCTGAGGCTTCTGATTACAAAATCTTTCCTATATTTCTTCTTTTCCAATGCATTCACAGAAGAGCACCTTCATGTTTGTGGTCGGTTCTTTGTGCAAAAAGGCACTTCCATTGTTGATTTGAGCCTTTTTGATTTGGCGCATATAGCAGAGCATGTTGATGAATTAAGCTCTTGATATAAATTTGCCATCCTTGTGTGCCGCTACTCTTAGCATGTGGTGTTGTATCTATGGTTATGTCATCTTTAGAAATCCAGGACCGTCTATCAGGCATTGTGTAGTTAAATGCTTATAGTTTACATGGTGCATAGCTTTAGAAATAGCAGGCATCCGTGTTGTGATTCTTCAAGTCAATGGTCCCTGTTTTATCATCTCCAATTTATGTTATTGTTTGGGCTATCATCTGATATGAGGAGATTATTTATCCCTGGCTGACAAAAATTAGTTGTGATGCATTGCCATGTTGTATAAAAATTGATGTCCCCTATTAGTGTCCATTAGTGTCTAGGTGCATTGTGGTGCTTTCATGCGGAGGGTAGAAACCAAAGATATTTTAATGTCAACTTGGGTTCATTCGCTTTACATAGGAATAAAAACTCTTGAAAAGGCATTCGTTGGTCTGCCTGATGCTATGTTTTACGCAGTTGCTCCATGTGTGACAAAATCTAGCTATGTGACTCAAATAAACGCTTATATGAAAAGGGTTTTCATTATATGTCTGCACTTACATTGCTAACTTTGTAACCTAAATTCTTCTTATTCCTGTACACATTGCAAGATTGGCAATAACACGTGACAGCTTTGTTTTTTTCTTTTTGGTTAGCATGCTCCTCCTTAATATATATAGAATTAAGGGTGCTAACTTAGCTTCGACTAGTTTATTTGGCATCTCATCTGTCATGTACTCCCTCCGTCCTTAAATATAGTGTTTCTTGGATTTGTCTAAAGTCAAACTATTCTAAGTTTGACCAATTTTATAAAAAAGAACAATAATGTTTCTAATGTAAAATGGCCATTATTAGATCCATTATGAACTATATTTTCATAATTTACTTCTTCGGTGTGATAAATGTTAATATTTTCCTCTACGTTGGTAAAACTTAAGATTATTTAACTTAGGACAAATCCGGAAAACATTATATTTGAGGACGGAGGGAGTATGTGCCTTTGTAACTCACGAATTTGCAGAGGCGTTTCCAGTACCTAGAAAATTGTTCAACTTAATCTTTTTATCAGATCCATTTACCATTTTCTATCTAATATTATTTATGTGCTATCATTCTTGGCTCATGATTTAGTATCTGCAAATGTTAACAATCTTGCACAATTTTCATGATGGAGGTAGCACAATGAAGCGTGATGCGTATGATTTCCAAGAGACCTGTAGCTTTGCCATCTAATGCGCCTACCCTTTCTATCTTGAAGTCTGCAATTAGTGGTGTCACTATGATCAATTTATGATTTCTCTATAATGATTTTGAGCCATGTCTAACCTCTGGTCCACAAACACAATTTCTTGACAACTGATTGACACCCTAACAAAAATATGGACAGATCAATGCAGCAAAGCAATTATCCTTATATTTCAAAGGTGGTGTCATAATTGTTCTATCCACATTTATGTGCTATCCTACCAAAAGTCTTTCTTTCCATTTTGGTTTCTTCTCTTTAAACGGATCGATTCTCATGTGGCTACTGGATCAGGAATTGGACTTGAGCAGCTTTTGTGTCACAGCTGTACTGCCTTCAGGTGGGTAAGTATATTATTTCAAGTCACTTAATGAGTTGCTCCAGAAGGTTAGGAGGTAGTACACACTATTTTGCTCTCTAGGATATAATGAGCAAGATGTGGTTTGTTCAAACATTTATATTGTTTTTTGGAAAACTGAATTAATGAAGTGATATATTGAACTAATCAAGGTTGGATATGCTTGCTTGAATTCTTATATTATGTTCTGCTCTACAAAATGTTACTTCGCGTGCTATCATATTCTGACAGTAGAGTTAGTGAGTTGATGCTATTGTCAGCTTGAGTCAAGAGCTGGAATAGAAATTGTGTTTCATTGACCACAAGAACATCGTTCTGCCAAAATGTTACTTCTTTACTGTACACATATGTTTATCCATTCCATAATGGTAGGAGTAGATCTATTGTACTTACAGTTCTTCTATTTACTGATGTTTGATGGTTTAGTTGTTTCCCTAGAGTCATATTACAACAAGGGCCATGTTGAGAACATGGACATACTTGGCACCTCTTCAATCCCGGTGGAGAACACCTGTATCTGTCACTGTAGTTCCAACTAGATGCCGCAAGCTTAGTGTAGTATAAATTCATGTATCTCTGTGTTACTGAATTTGCCTTTGATGTTGTGTAAGGACCGCTACTCTACTACAGTGTATTGTTCTGCATCTGTATTGTTAGTGACTACAACAATCTCTGTGAATCAATAAAATTAGTGGTTGAGGAAAGGTCCAAATCACGTGCAGAAGGCAGACTGAAAACCTAATGCAGACAACAGAGCGAGCAATGTTTGGCATTGTTGACTTCTAATTAGTTTTACTCTTTTTACAACATCCTACTAATTTGTAGAATGAACTATGTTGCATTTTTTTATTTTGTAAGAATATATTAATATATTTTTTTGTAATTATATATAGTTGCAACTTTTGAGTTTTATCGTTTCTATTTCCACGTTCGTATATCGTCAAAGCTAATATATTTTTTATCTTTTCAAGGCTAATTTTTTTCTTCATACGTGCGGCATGCAGTCTCTACTAGTTAATTTTAAAGGGATGATGTCAATCAAGTGTGTACCCTTCTTTATAATTGTTAGTTTTTCCTCTCCTTTATAAATTGTTGGACCTGCCATCCTGTACCATGTGCATAGTGTACGTATATCTACACTAGTCTATCTATATATACCCTATAAAAGAGCGAATTTAAAAAAAAACTATTTTACTTAAAAGTTTTTTACTTATCCTATTTACCTACCTTTAGATTAAAAGATGGTCCCACCATCCGTACCATCGAGCGGTCAAAAAAACGCAGTATGGCCCACATGTTACGCGTGTTGACAGAAACTTGAGTTTCTGCCATACCAAAAGCTCAGGCATCGTTCTCGGTTTTTGTTTTTTTTTTCACCCAAACCTGTACCCGCCGGTTGTGTACCCCCACCCAAATGCATTGTACCCTCCGTAAGGTTCGACCATTAGCGAAACAAAACTAGCATTGCAGCCCATTAATCCTACAGCCCATTAATCATACGGGTTTGATTCATTAAAGCCTAAACATAGCAAATACACCGTAGATGCACATCGAACCCAATAATATATAATACCAAATCGCTATTTAAATGATGAATAAACATGCTTAAAACTATTGATCAAACATGTTTTAAAAGTCAAAGTCTCATGGCTTGTAGCAGTAGCTCAAGCGTAGCAAGAGGTCGTTGTGGATGACCCGTACTGGGCGCAATCCTGGGTAGAAGCTCGGAGACGCCAGCAATGAACGCCGACTAGGCCTATGGGATCACGGTAGCCCTTGTTTGGTTGCTTGGATGAATGTCATGGCCAAGCCTGCCAGGCTCCACTCGTATTGTAGATTTGGGCGTTTTTTTTTAATCCAGGCTCATTGGATTGGATGCAACCTCTTACAGCAACTAATAATGTTATTAACGTATGATTAGAGTATATGGAGTAGTATTAAAATATTTTAAAGAATCTTAAAACACAATAAGATAAAGTAAAAACGATAAGAATGTAAGTTTCACAAAAATAAAATATTGTAGTGTCATATGTTATGAAGGTTGTCTTTCATGCAATATGTCTTTAGTGCAGTCAACCAAATAATATCTTTTTCTAGCCGGGCTAAACAGATATATGCAACCAAATAACATGCTATTGCACACAAGCCAGGCTAACTCATAGATACAGACTAAACCAGGACATGCAGACAACCAATCAGGCCCAGTGTGACCAGGGCAGAGCTGCCTTGCCCGCCGTGGCGGCGTTGACGTGCCATGCGGAGATGGAATGTTTTATATCTAACTTCTACAAGATGGTTTGTTTACGTATGTTTTAAGTCCAATACACTCATCTATTTATTTCTGTCCATGGACCATGGCCCGATAAAAAAGAAATCAATAATTGGCTATCCATCAATCAACACTTATATGTTCTTTAAATATGAAATGTGTGGTATTGGGATGTTTTGACCAAGTATTATAAAATTTTACTCACTCCGTTCCAATTTATAGACCGCGGGACTTTTTTACACCAAGTTTAACTTACTAGTCTTATTCAAAAATTTCATAACTATCATTTATTTTTATCAGTGATTTAGTTTAGCATGTAATATATTTTAACTATGATATGATTTTTCCATATTTTTGCAAATTCATTGAATAAGGCTAGTTAGTTAAACTTAGTGTCAAGAAAAGTTAAACGACCTACAGGTTTTAAAAGGAGGGAGTATCATTTATGATTTTGCATTACATAAATGACATTAGTGGAGTAACGGTTGATTAAAGTTTTTTTTCCTAAAAAGCACTAATTTTTGTCATAACACCTTGATCGGGATGAAGCTAGATTTGGTATCTTTAGCACCCTTAAGACATAGATTGGGAACTCTTAGATTGAGTAGGGTTGGAATGTATTGGGTGGGATTGAGGAGCATTTATGATCTATTGTGGATTTAAAGTTTAAACACACCCTAATTCTACTCAATCCGCCTTCAATTCAAGAGTTGACAAACTAGGACTAATATGGTATTTTATGCAAATAGTACTAACTGCTTGTGCTGTTGAATGTGTGTTGCAACGGAAAAATTGTCTATACCATCATAGTGGAATATACTTGTGTATTGTTAAACGTGACAAAAAAACGGACTTATATTTTAACGTAGTGTATTCTTATATATGCAAGTTGGATTGATTAAAATTAAGGACCCATGCCATGTAGTATGATAGATTGATTTAAATTAGACCCACGCGTTGGATTGATTTTACATTAAGAAGTCATATCAAATAGAAATAAAGGACCTCGTTGATAGTGTAATTTGGTTGGACAAATCCGTTGGTAAGTCACAAATACCACTTTAATCACAAACACCGCTTTAGAAGCAACAGCTACAACACTGTGTAATTCTAACCATAAATAATTAGTTTCAGCAACTACAGTGACACATTTAAGTATTACACTCGACTGTAACAAGTGACCAAGCAACGATAACTTTTATTTTACGTACAAAAGCCGATATCAAACTTACAATGGCTTCTACCAAATTATTTAGGTGAGAATGTCATGCCTCAAACTAGTAAAACTATCATGCCCAAAACTATGGCATGTTTGTAACAGTTGACACAGAGAAAGTCTTCACTTTCAGGTCCAAAAAGTTATTGCCATGCCATACCTTAACAAAAACATTCAATTTCACATGCTTTCAACACAAACAACTTTCCGTGAAAACTCAATCTCGCCACTACCAGCAATAGGCATTCCCTTGTCTCCAGGTATCAAGTACTGTAATATTACTTCCTCACCCAAGCTGGTAGTACAAACAAAAAACTTTCCACGGTAACCTGACCCATCGGTGATTTGCACACTTACTATAGCCTCCACAAAGGAACAAAGATGGCCATATTTAAACTCCACAATGCTAATCTTGCTAGGGTAATTAGTGATAAGCAGGCATGACTTAAGCGGAGCTAGATGTGTCAGTGGCATAGCTAGATAGCTAAAGTCTTTACCCTCAGAGGCTCAGATTCATCAGAGCCCTTCAACTCTTAGCTCAACCTCAAAGGTCACGGGACAAATCATCACAACAGCACGGGTAGGGCCCGTCAGTGCTATATGGGTTCTATATAATCAAGAATACATGGTTAATAAATTGAAGATAAAGATGTAAATATTGAGTAGAATAACCAACATAAAAACTGCAAAATCAACAGCGTAAATGATGTAGGCTGCATTCAAGAAAAGAGGGAAGGAAAAAGCTAGCTAAGGTTAGAAGAAAATTGTGGTTTATCTTTTAGGTTGCTATCACTAGTGGTGTCCATTGAGGGTGCCCAAAACACTGTTTTGTACTGTGCACGTTTGTATACAGAGAGAAGTTTGAAATATAGGAACTTGGATGGGTATTCTGGTGAGAATAGCCTTAGGCAGAACATCACGAAGGAAAGTAAAAAAGATGGTCAACAAAAATCCATGCTAAAGGTAGTATGTTACAGAACAGAAGTATGGGGAGGGTGGAATCGTCAGTGGCCAGCGGCCGAGCAAGAGGAAAGGGTTCATCCTTTTCTACTTCTTACCTACCTTCAACTGATACATCTTCTCTCCTTATATAGAGAGGATGGCTAACCCTAATGGGCCTCTCATACTGCTGGCTTGGCCCACAAGCCCCTAGCTGACTGCTATAACATAGTATGAACCTCCTAGGTGAGGATTTGACAATTATCCCTTTTACGGTTGAAGATAATATTGCGTCTGAGATCAATTGCGTCACGGAGGGCAACCATACCAAACACATGTAGTGACCACGGTAGACTTATCTCTTACTCCAATAACTTTAAATGAAAATATTTGTAGAGTCTCAGCAGGGAGGGCAGTGTAACATGTTGGGGAATGGGGAAACATGCCTAATGACTTGAAGGCCTAGCCCATGTTAGATAGGGACTTATTTGTAATTTTATAGTTTTTCGGTAGAATTTTGGTAAATGAGCACCCCTATAAATATGACCCTGAGCGGTTGTGACTCGCAACTCAGTAATAAATAAGTTACGTTTTTACCCTTCGTCTATGTTCCATCTTATGTCTTAGCGAAAGTTTCGTCTGCCTCTCCGACGAAGCTTGGTGACACCAAAATCTGTCTGGTGTATTAGTTTTTGTAAAACGCATTGGGGGGATCTTGGTTGCATATAGTAAATTGCAGAAGTGAGATTACTTCCAAGTACAAATGACACCATAGCAGCAAGCTAGCAAGTTAGCAACAAAAATTAGATCAACATGTAATAGGGTCAACATTAGTGTTATATTGTTGCCAAATTGTGATGCTGACACCACGCTATTTATCGAGGTCTGATGACAATAGTTTGATGATAGCAATCAACCAAAGTAAAATTAAGTTGCGTGCATCAGAGTAACCTAACTGATCATTATGTATTGATGAGAAACAACAATATTCACCCTTAACAACTAGTTAGATATAGTAAAAACAATGTAAAGGAATAAAACAATCACCTAGAAACGAGATAGATGTTCAACTCCAAACAAAGGAGGAAAAAAGGACTTACTGGTATCCTCAATGTTGCTGAAGTGGCTCCGCTTTCTTGCCAAAGTGGTTGTGCCTTTCTTTATAACGGCTCACCCACGACACCACTACTGCACATTAGACAATACTTGTCCATTCTCCTCTCAAAACCCTACTCACGCACCGCACCCACCAGCCATAAACCACAGAAATCAGGGTGGAGGCCATCGCAAGGGAGGCCCATGAGCATCCATGAACTCACTTCAGATGAGTATGGCCGTTGCAGGTACCTTGCTCTCTCAAACCCAGGTTCTACCAAATCCAAGGCTCTGAGGGTTAGTCAAGCAAAAGAGAGCAGTATGATTTATTTGTGTGTCAAGTTTGGTTTGTTAGAATCTTGAGCCAAAGCTAATTCTTTAACAAATGCCGGACAGTTTATTGATACATCAGTTTCTTTCTTGTTGGATCTATTGCAAGTCCATTTCTTTTTCTTTTTCTTTTTTTTTTTTGCAAATGTAGTATTTTAAGACTTACGAAAGTGTTTCGGGGATTGTCATTGTATCCGCATTAGAAATGTGATGCCCTGGGCATCTACAGTGCATATTATGTGCATCATTTGCTTAATCACATCTCCCATGCATCATTTCATCTCAAGTTGATATACCTTGGCTCACATGAACATGTATGGTTAAAATGCTACTAAGTGAACTCAATTTGCTGCATGTGTGACAACATGAATGTGATCATAACTTTTGTTCTGTTGAGTTTTGTGTGGAACTTTTTATACCAAACTTGTACATAATTTAGTTATGAACAACTTTGTTAATTGGGGTTTAGGAAAATAATGAAGTTTGCTTGGTGTAAAGGATCCTTTACTGTCACCCAACAAACACAATCCAAACCTGAAATGTTTAGAAATCTTCATTTTTATATAACCTACAATCATTTTCATGCAAAGGTCCAATTGATAAAGTTGTAGGCCTTGAAATTTCAAACAACATTTTCAAGAAGACTTTTGGGAGAAAATGGCTAAAAATAGGACTTTTGAATTTTCTAAGGAAAACAGCTCTCTGCCCAAACTTAGGGCTGCTAGGTAAATTTGAATTTAAATCATATTTAGACTCAGAATTTGAACTTGAGACTTTTTACAAAGTTGTAGAGCTCAAAGATTACAACATTTCATGCAATTGGGCCTTCTTCAAATTCGGCCTAGAAATGGGTCAAAATAACCATTTACAGAGGCTAAACAAAAACAGAAAAGTGGGGTTTTCCATTTTTGGACGGGTAAGTCGCTGACAGGTGGGCCCGTGGATCCGGGACGGCCTCGCTGCCCGGACGGCGAACGCCGCGTGGCCGGCGGCGTATGGGCGACGCCCTCCGGCCACGGATCGAGCCCCCGACGACGTCCTTTAAGTGGAGATGCTCCTCCTCTGCCGAACCCCTTCTCCACTTCCGCTCCCGACCACTCTCCCTCACTCTCCGCGATCACGCCGTTCACGCCGCCATTGGAGCCGAGCTCAGAGCTCGAGCTCGCGCCCGCTACGCCATCCACTCCCCGCGCCCTAGACCCCCACCATCGTGACCGCCTCGTCCTCGCGCACTCGGCACACAAGATCTCATCGGCGCCCGCCCCTCGGATGCGGAGATCGAGCGTCGCCGCGCCGCCGGTTCACGCCGACACCGCGCGAGTTCGCGCACGGTTCACTGCTGTTCCCGCCCCGTCCTCGCCGTCCCTGTCAACGCCGTCACCGTGAGGTAGAAGCCTCGGCCCAGGAACAACTTCCCCGCCTCACGTCGCGGCCGCGGCGAGCCGGAGCTCGCCGGCGCGCGAGCGTTCCCGCGCGGCCGCCACTGGCGCGAGGAAGAAGAAGGGGGCCGATATATTTTAGATCCGGCCCCTGAGTTTCTTAAATTTGCATTTAGGTCCTATGAACTATGCGCTGTGCCTTAAGAATCTTCTGATCTAGCCCCGAAGTCTATGCATAATCACGTTTAGGTCCTGGATCTGTTGATTTTCGAAATATTTGGTATCATTCGAACTATGAACTTTGAAAAATCATATAAAAATCATAAAAATACAAAATCAGTTGCATTGTGTTCCTTTTGAATGGATCTATCTGGTGAACATGATGGTTGAGTAGGAAAGTATAAGTTTGCCCGTGGATCTAATGCTTTTGAGGTTTTATTTTTCATATTTAGCTAAAACTTTGGAAAATCAGATTAAATCAAAGAAAAATCCAAAATGGACAACATTGGTAGCTATGAACTCCTCTTGAACAGATCTACCTGCTGGGTATGATGTAGGAGTGTGCATTGACAATTTTGCCCATGATTTTTGTGCATGCATGTAAAACCCTAATAAATAGGAAATATAGGTTAAATAAGCTCCAAAAATTCTGAAATTTAGGCAGAGGCTCTGCTAGCAAATCTAGGCTTGGTATAAATTTTGGTAGCCCAAATGCTTACTCTTTAATTACTGTTTTACCCTTACCTAGTGATTAAGCACATAATTAGCAAAAGAAATGGTTTCTATATGAAAATAAGCTATAGATGGCTTTGTGGTATTTATATGGATTCTAGCTGATGTAAGTAGCTCACTGTTGAAACTTGAGGCTGTGCATGTAAAGTTTTGGCTCTGATTTGAAAATGGTAGAAATAATGCATATTTAAGTAAATAATAGAAAATGTGAGACTAGTATATTTAATAAATGCCACAATAGATCATATTTGAAACATAGGAGTATGTAAGTCTTAGCCACTAATTTGGAATGCAATATAGGTCTTAGCTACTATTTTGGAATGCATGTTAGGACAGGCTAAGTTAGCTATATGGAAAATAGATGTCTAAGTAAGCTTCAGTCGCTTCACATGAATGAATGCTATCTCGCCACACACCCCCACGTTGTTATATGTGGTAGACTAAGTTAACTTTAGATGATGGCTTGTACGGTTTCTTAGTACTAAACAAGTTTCATCACAAAAATGCATAACTCTATTCCATAAATCATGATTCCTTGCATCGCATCGGCATCATAAAGCCAGCATTTGCACTTACTCATGTTCAAATTGCACTATGTCATGCATATAGATCCCGCGAGTAAAGGACACCCACCGGATCAACCGATCGTAGAGGAGCCCTATGAGGAGCTGCACCAGGAGCCAGAAGACTAGCAGGAGGGGCCCGACTACGCTCCGGAAGAAGCTACTGACCCTAGCGAGGAAGGTAGGTAGGACCATGCTTAACCCAGCAAATAAGTTATATTTGATGATTTACGCATAAGCATTAAGAGTTGTTTGAAACCTACTGCATTAGACTCCTTGGCTGCTCTGGCCCTGGCACTTATATTTAGAGTTCGCAGGACGAGTATGCCTAGAAGATGCTAGGTACGGGTAGACACGAGTGTGTGGACTCGTCACCTAGGTGCTTTCAGAGTTACAAAGATGTTACTATTATGTCAAATATTACTTATGCTCATGATTTAAATGGAGACCGGGCGGAGATTTTATTTCAGTATTTACTTTTCAAGATGTCGCACTTGGACTCCGCCCGAATCGTATAAGGCCCGTCCGCTGTTCGTCTGCTGATCGGCATAACATTGATAGAGTGCTTAACCGGGATATGGGACCGGTGAAGTCTTACCTGGTTTTCGAGGTTCTGCCCATCCACTTGCTGGAGGCCAATGGGCCCGGGGGCGCTTGTACTTGAGGGAGGGCTGACTCAGGGCACTGTGGTATCGCTCCTGAGGGGGCACAACCCAGGGGTTAGGTGGGGGCGCTTTGAATCTTGGGACAAGACAGGTGGAGATTGGGACTATATGTGAGAACACGATAGCTAGTAAGCATATACCCCTGGCATGATAGTTATTTCCGGTAATTAAAATCGATTCGAATCGCTCATGCCTACCAGGTGTGGGAATGCTAATAACGCACACGGGCAACGTAGTAACTAATTAAACACTCTGTATTTAATAATCACGATTTTGAATATCACGTGTTTGTATTGAACTGTTACATTTCTGCAAATTTACTGTTTTGATGATGATTATACAAATGATGAAAACTTGTTTACTTATGCTGATCATGACACTGTTAAAACCAATGGCTAAGGATCCACTTACTAGTAAGCAGCTTCGCGTCAGCCGTAAGCCAAATCCATTAAGTCCTACTGAGTAATTAGTACTCAGAGTTTGCCCCCATATTTTCAGCACAGGTATGGAGTTCATGGTTTGCACCTATGTTGGAGGCGGTGCATGCCCCCACTTAGGATGAATCGGCATGAGTGGCACAAAGGCAACATCGGTGGGCTCGATGTTGTTACTTCTAAAATGCAAATCTTTTGTGATGTGATGGTGACATCTGAACTTTATCATTCCGCTACGAGAAAACTTATGAACTTGTTATTTTAAAACTCTATGTTGGACTTGTACTATATTTGAAATCGGTTTGTAACTAAGTCTATCATTATGCCATTTCAACTGCCTGTAACGATGTATCTGTTGTGGCTCCATCGTGGGTCGGATGTGTCTGATGTCGGTTCTTCTGGGAAACGGTATTATCGGGGGTCAAGTGACTCTCGACGGACGACCGGGTTTAATTTGGCCTAAGTGCACTGTGAGCCAAAGGTGGCAGGTGTGCTTAGCCCAGATTAAATCGGCGGTTCCGCCACAAGAAACTTGTTTGGTTTGGAATTGACCCACTTGCATCCCTGAGACTAAACATTCCTACACATGCATTGGACCGTGGGACGAATGCATTCAGGCAGGGACGCAAAGGCTGCAGGGAGTAGTAGAGGGATTGGGAAAGGCCGTTCGTGACGATGGCACTTGACAGATCGTCATTAGCTCCTCGCCCAGAGCCTTGTGAGCGCGTGGATTAGAGCGTCTCAGGCTCCCTCCTGGTGGTGATATGGTAGATTGGGAGAATGAACCATCGGACACACTGCGGTGCCTTGAGCCTCCCCTCCTGTGGCAAGGTTTGCTTCCCCGATGGGTTGTATTAGGGCACTAGGTGGTCTGAGCTTGTGAGCTGTACCTCAGTGTTCTTGCGACCTATTGACATGTTTTAGCGCCAATCACCAACGATAAGACCTAAACCAATCCTCCCGGGAGGGATCCCGTCAGGGAAGATCAACGTTAGGGGTTGCTCTAGCGTCGGCAGGCCACCTAGAGCTCCTCAGGATGGCGTAGAGTTGACAGGTTCAATTGTGGATGCGTCAATCGTCCTGGCCCCTTTATATTTATAGGGAAGGGTGGTCTTAACCCTTGTACAAGTCGAATCTCATGAGATCCCGCACAAATCTTACAATTCGGTTCGGACTTGACTATACCGGATAGTCCGGTGGCACTGGACAGTCCGCTACATGCCACCGGACTATCCGGCGACGCTAGCCAATGTGGCACTGCCAAATTAGGTGCTCAACACATGCCCCCTGCCTTTAGTGAAGGTCATGAACTAAAAGCACCAGAAACCTTTACAACTTCGAGAATCAACAGATATCTCATAATACAATAGTTTCGAAGCAAAACTAAACCTCCGATGCGGTATATCAGCCTTTTCAAGCATCTTGCCACATGCTTGGATAATATTTCTTCAAAAAGCGGCCATTTAATACTTTGGGCAGTTCATTACCAGGAACCACCCGCTTCACCTTGTATGGACATCGCCAACTTGGGGACCACTTGCCGAATCTTCTGTCTTTGGTCTTCAATGGTAGCACCGTCTTCCACATGAGTTCTCCAACCTGGAAATTCTTGACCTTGACCTTCTTGTTATACGCCTTCACAACCATGAGCTTGTCCTTCTCAATCTCCTTTAAAGCCATTAACCGCTTGTCGGTCACTTTATCAATGTTGTCCATCGTCATAATATTCACCGACATCTAAATCATTCTGCCTTGCAAACTTGTATGCATCCAAATTTACCGCTACAGGCAACATGGCATCCTGACCATACACAAGCTCAAATGGAGAAACTTTAGCAGCATGATGTTTAGATATTCTATGAGCCCATAAAGCTTCAGACAAAACCTCATGCCAACGTTGAGAATAATCGGTAACGTTGAGAATGATCGGTGATCTTCTTCTTAATAAGATTGATAACCACTTTATTACTAGACTCGGCTTGACCATTAGCTTGAGCATAATATGGAGATCAATTAAGTAACTTAATCTTATATGATTCGGCAAATTCAGATACCTCCTTAGACATAAAAGAAGCACCTAGATCTGTAGTTAAAGTTTGAGGAATACCGAATCTATGAATAATATGCTCAGTGATGCACTCAATTACCTCTTTATGCGTCATATTCTTCAAAGCAACGGATTCAGCCCACTTGGTAAAATAATTAGTAGCCATTAACACAAACCGATACCCTTTAGAAGATGACGGATGAATCTCTCCAATGAAATCTAGACCCCATCCTCTGAATGGCCAGGCTTGATAATAGGATGTAATTTAGCAGCAGGTACCATCTGAATATCTCCAAATCTTTGACATACCTGACAGCCTCTATAGTACTTAAAGCAATCGGCAATCATCGTAGGCCAATAAAATCCAGGTCTCCTCAAAAACCACTTCATCTTCAGAGCTGATTGATGAGTACCACAAATGCCTTCATGCACCTCAGCCATAGCCAATACAACGTCATCAGGACCTAAATACTTAAACAAAACACCACTAACAGTTCGATGATATAAGTCATTATTAATCAAAACATACTTAAAAGCAGCCCGTCGAACTCTTATTTCTGTTCTGGCATTTGGATCTCGTAGATATACAATAAAAGGCCTTCTCCAATCATCTGGATCAGTTACACCATGTTTCCAATCATCCAAAGCCAAAACCAAGCACCCCTACGTTTCAGCGGATAGTCCGGTGACAGTCATAGCATAATCCGATGGTTCACCGGATAGTCGGGTACGTCCTGCCGGATTGTCCGGCATGCACAGTTCCAGCACACAACCTTCTTCGAGCATCGGTTTCTCGGTAATATGAAATTTACCTTTTGAAACACGATAACCAGATGCTTTTCATGCCAATTGTTTGCCCTGGAGTTGTCAGTTTTGAATATATGAAAAATACCAAATTCATCAAAGCAACGAATAATATCACGACATCGTTCTAAGTAAGAATTCAATACTCCATCAAAACATTGGCATTCTTCTGAAATCTGTTGAACTACCAACTAAGAATCTCCAAAGGCTTTCACACATCTCACTCCCATGGATTGTAACAACTCTAAACTGAACAACAATGCTTCATATTCCGCTGGATTATTAGTACAATGAAATTCTAATCGGTTAGAGAAATCAAATGTAGCACCTTGAGGTGAAATCAACACAACACCAATACCTCGCCCTTCATTATCAACTGATCCATCAAAACAAAGCTTCCATGGAGCAAAAGTAACATAAGCTATATCTAGTTCATAAGAATCATTAATCCGATGTTCTACTATAAAATCAGCTACGATTTGGCATTTCATATATTTCAAAGGTTCATAAACCAAATCATATTCTATCAATGCATAAACCCATCTACCAACTCTACCACTCATAATAGCATTATGCAACATATATTTGATAACATCGGTTTGGCGAGTTACTATAGAAGAACTAAATAACAAGTAATACCTCAACTTGGTACACGCATAAAACAAGAATAAACATAACTTCTCAATGAAGGTGTACCTTATTTCGGTGTCAACCAACCTCCTACTCAAGTATATGACCGCATGCTCTTTACCTTCGATTTCTTGAGTCAATACAGCACCGATAACTTTATCTTTCGCAGCAATATACAACCTGAAAGGAACCCCACTCTTTGGTGGTTTAAGAACCGACACCGAAGACAAATACTCCTTAATCTGCTCAAAAGCCCTTTGCTGTTCTGCCCCCAAGTAAAATCAGCATCATTCTTTAATCGAAGAATAGAAGTGAAAGCATCAATCTTTCCGGCAAGGTTATATATGAATCGCCGCAAATAATTCACCTTGCCAAGAAACTTTTGCATATCAAGCTTACACATTGGAGCTGCCACTTTCCAAATAGCTTCTATGCGACTAGGATCAACTTCTATGCCATTTTCATGAATAATAAATCCTAGAAACTTTCCAGCCCACACACCAAAAGCGCGTTTACGTGGGTTCATCTTTAAACCATACTTGTGCATCTTCTCAAATGCTTTACGCAAATCGGCTAAATGAGAATCAAAAGCGGCCGATTTAACAACTATGTCATCAATATAAACTTTTAAGATGATTCCTAGCAATTCATGAAAGATGAGGTTCATAGTCCTTTGATAAGTAGCACCAGTATTCTTTAACCCAAATATCATGGCAGTCCACTCAAACAACCCAATAAAAACATGACATATAAATGCCGTTTTAGACGTATCTTCTTCAGCCATAAATATTTGATTATATCCGGCCTTACCATCGAGAAAGCTAATGGGCCTGTTCGGCCGGCTGGCTTCGGCTGTATCTACAGTAGTTTGTGTCTTGTGCTACAGTGTTTGTCGCAATTTGAGACAGCCTCTACAAGAACTATTGTATTGTGCTACAGTGGTAACAGCCGTAGCAATAAACAGGTGAACATGCCCAATAATTTTATTTCCAGATGCGCTATTTATTAACATGTCGGCTATAGACATAGGATACTCATCTTTGGGTGTAGCTTTATTCAAATTGCGGAAGTCAATGCACACGTGAAGCTTGTTGGAGTCCTTTTTCTCCACTGGCACAATGTTAGATACCCAATTTGCATACCTACAAGGTCTAATAAAGTTGGCTTCCAAAAGCCGGTGAATTTCAACTTTAATCCGAGGATAAATATCAGAACCAAAATGCCTCGGTCTTTGCTTAAAAGGCCAAAAACCAGGCTTACTTGGCAGCCGATGCTCAACAATATCACGGCTCAAACCAGGCATCTCAGTATAAGTCCAAGCAAAACAATCAGAATATTTTTTAACAACCCGACCAATTTATCCCTAGAATCGAATTTCAAGGTTTTGTTTACAAAAGTCGGCCTTGGAATAGTACCATCACCTATATCTACCTTTTCCGAAAGATCAGCCGATGTAAACCCTTGTCATAACTTGTCTAAGTCTCTAAACTCCTCTATTACAAAAGAATCAGAAATAAAATTACAACCAGAATTAAAAACACAACTACACCTAGAGCTCTGTCCATCACCGGACTGTCCGGCACGGCTTGCCGGACTGTCCGGCAGCACACCGGATAGTCTAGTAGGTGCTGTCGCATTATCCGGCATCGATACATGGACCTCCTGCTGCCTGGACTTCATCGTGTTTGGCTCTTTCTGGTCTTCACTCCCTGCTGATGCATGCATTGGATTTACATGATATAATTCAGCCGATTTTTCACCGGCTCCAACATTGTGGCGGAACCGCCGATTTAATCTGGACTAAGCACATTCGCCTCCTCTGGCTTGTAATGTGATTAGGCCAAACTAAACCCAGTCGTCCGTCGAGAGTCATTTGACTCTCGATATTAGCTTTTCCCAGAGGAACCGACATCATACACATCTGACCCACGATGGAGCCACAACAGATACATCATCACAGACAGTTGAATAGCATAATATTAGACTTAGTTACAAACCGGTTTTAAATAAAATACAAGTCCAACATAGTGTTATAAGGTAGCAAGTTCGAAAGTTTCTCGCACCGGAAATATAAGTTTAGAGGTCACCATGATATCACCAAAAGATTTGCATTAGAGGTAACAACATCGAGCCCACCGATGTTGCCCTTGTGCCACTCATGTCGTTTCATTCTAAATGAGGGCATGCTCCGCCTCCGACACAAGTGCAGACCATGAATTCCATACCTGCGCTCAAAATACGGGGGCAAACCCTGAGTACTAATTACTCAGTAGGTCTTAATGGATTTGGCTTACGGCTGACGCGAAGCGGCTTACTGGCAAGTGAATCCTTAGCCTTTAGTTTTAAACAGTAACATGTGTAACATAAGTAGTAAGTTTTCATCATTTGTATAACCTTCAACATAACAGTAACTTGCAGTAAGGTAACAGTTCAATTCAATCATGTGGTATTCCAAAACCATGAGTATTAGATACCAGAGTGTTTAAGTAGTTACTACGTTGCCCGTGTGCATTATCAGCATTCCCACACCTGGTGGGCATCAGCGATTCGAATCGATTTTAATTTCCGGGAATAACTATCATGCCAGGGGTATATGCTTACTAGCCATCGCGTTCCCACATATAGCCCCAATCTCAACCTGCCTCGTCCCAAGTTCGATTCACTCCCGCCTAGCCCCCGGGTTATGCCCCCATGATGAGCCTGCCGACATCTCGGTCTCCCCATCATGAGTACCAAGCTCCCCCGGGCCACCTTCCTCTCAACCAGCGGGTAGGAACGTGTCTCTGTGCTTCGGACGAGCCCAGGAAAGACTTTTCCGGTCCCATTCCCCGGATAAGCACTTTAGCAATGTTATGCCGATCAGCAGACGAACAGCGGACGGGCCTTAAACGACTCGGGCGGAGTCCAGGGTGCGACATCATGAAAAGTAAATACTAAAATAAAATCTCCGCCCGGTCTCCATTTAAGTCATAAGCAGTAGTAATAATTGACTTAATAGTATCTGTTGTAACTTTGAAAACACCTACGCGACGAGTTCACACACTCGTGTCTATTCGTACCTAGCCATTTCTATGCATACTCGCCCTACGTACTCTATGATTAGGTGCTAGGGCTAGGGCGGCCAGGGAGTCTAATGCAATTGGTTTCAAGCAACTCCTGATGCATATGCGTAATCAATCAAGTATAATTCATTTGCTGGGTTAAGTATGGTCCTGCCTACCTTTGCTTATTCTTATCAAACCAACAAACTAAACTAGGTTAGTTTGTCGGGTTGTGGGGCTTTGCCCCAGGCAACCCCTTGATCACTTGGACAACTCCTCCTTCCAAACACGACTGATGGGATCTCCAGGTCGTGTCTGGGGCTTACTTGATCTTCTGGATCACCATTGCTCAAAGTAGCTCCCGCACTTGTTTCTCAATCACGTATCTGCAATAAGCGTTGCTATATGAATGCTATGCATGACACAGTGAATGAGATGCACGATCATCAAGCATACAACTGATTAAGCAAAATATGAGGCAAACATCTAGTTACGCATGTAATGGATTACTAGCTCAATCAAAACATCCCGACTGGCACTAGCATTAATATTACTTTTATGGACCCAAAGCAAACGTGTATGTAAAATCTCACAAGAACACATATACAAAAATCAAATTGTCAATCACAAAGCTAACATGGTGATGTGAGCCGATAAAACATGCAATAATTATTTAGGCATTAAGATTACTATGGTAAGTGTGGTGGTTTTTATTGGATATACTAGTCTCACATTTTCTATTATTTACGTAAATATGCATTATTTCTACCATTTTCAAATCAGAGCCAAAACCTTACATGCACCATCTCCTACTCTAGCAGTGAGTCAAGTTCATAACTTAGAGCTCATACCAAGCCTCTAAAGTCACTTGGAGCATTTTTTTTTACCATAGCAACCTTTTCTTAAATTAAATATACGCTTAAAAACAAGACAAGGGCAAAATAGTAATTAAACAGTAAATGCTAGGGCTACCAAAATTTATACAAAGTCTACACATGTTAACAAGGCCTCTGCCCAAATTTCATAATTTTTGAAGCTCATTTTACCCACATTTCCTATTTATCAGGGTTTTTCATGCATGCACAATAACAGGGGCAAAAAGTTCTTTTCATACCCAACCATAATATCCATTCTGTAGATCTACTTAATAGGAGTACACTGCAACAAAGTTTGTATTTTTCTGATTTTTATTTGATTTATTACGAATTTCCAAAGTTTCAGCCGAATTAATAATCATTTTATTTAAAAACCACATATCTAAGGACCTATAACTAATTAAACGTAGACTTCAGGGGCCTGCACAGAAATAAATATAGACTCAGTGAATAGTGTTTAAACCAGAGTGCGCAAAAACGATAAAATGGAGGGGGATATTAGCAAATCCACCCTTCTTCTTCTACCTCGCGCCGACGCACACAGAGGGGAGGAAGGTGGGCTGCGGCGGAGGGGAGGGGCCACAGGCGGAGCGCGCAGGCTGCGCGGGTGCGAGGGGAGCTTGGAGGGGGCGGAGTGGAGGCGCGGAGAGGCACACAGGGGCCGGGCGCGCCCGTGAATCGGGATGGCGCCGGTGCATGGAGCTCCGGGGCGGCGACGTCTCGATCTGAGCGGAGAGGCGAGGCAGCGGACCGGGGACGGGCGTGCCGGGTGCGCAAGGAGGTGGGGAGTGGAGTGGGGCGCCTGGGCGTGAGGCGCGCCGGAGGGGCTGGGCGCGAGCTGGAGCTTGGCTCGGCCGGCCATGGCGGGCGTGCTCTGCGTGTCTCAGCGCGAGCGGGAGAGCGAGGGCAGCCGGGAAAGAGAGCGCGAGCGAGAGGGAGAGTGGGGGCGAGTGAGAGCGAGGGGCAGGGCAGGCCGGGCGTGGCAGGCGGCGCGTGGCCATGGCGTGGCGCGATGGCGCCCATGGCGTGGCGCGCTGGCGCCCTTCGCCCGCCGCGTGGGCGCAGGGAAGGGGAGGAGGAAGAAGGCGACGCGCGGGTGGACGCGGTCCGTAGACCTGGTGACAATGACAAGTGGGTCCGAGGCGAAGGGACAAAAGGTCGGTCCATAAACCGGGTGTACAATTCGACCGACACAGGGACCAAGTGGGGCCCACAACGCTTGCTGCCCGCGGGATGGGTTCTGAGGCTCTGCCATGTGGGGCCCGGCTGTCAGCGACTCATGGAGAAAACAAAATTCGAAAAAATAGAAAAACCCCTGTTGACTGCAGGAAGACCTGTTTGAAACTTGAGTTTCTGGGTATTCTAGAGTCCGAATTTGAAAAGGACCCAATTGAATGAAACGTTGTACCTTTTAGGGTCTACAACTTTGTCAAAAGGAGTAATATCAGATTCCAATTTGAATTTAATCTGCTGACTCCAGTTTGACCAAGGTTTAATGCAAACTTCGAAATTCCTAAAGTCTATTTTATGCTCATTTTCAGAGAAAGAGTATTATACCAATGTTGTGTAGTTTTTAATTATCTACAACTTTCTTATATGATGTTTTGCATGATAGGGACTTTTGTTCCTTTGAAATTTGAATTTTCCTTACCGATCAAGTTTAGGCAGATTTTTGCTTTTTCATTAATCGACTCAAAACTCCACCTAAACCCTTGTGCATGTCACCACACTCAATAACAAAGTTGATCCACATAAAATTGTCTACAAGTTTGTTATAGAGAGTTTGGTCCAAAACACATTATATTTTGAACTATAGTCACAAGTGCACTCAGGGGTTTTGCATATTCCACTAGAAAATTTTCGACTTCGTGATTTACTAGCCTAGTTGTTGCTCTTCTCTAAACATTATTAAGCCAAATCCTTGACTACCGCAAATCTAATTGCGTGTTAAGACTTTCGAGATGCCGGGGGCATCACAAACATCACAGGAATAAAGCCCTCTTTTCCCACATTTAGATATTGGTAATCGGACAAGTCAACACCCATCAAACATCTAGTATTATCATAAGCCTAGACTACCGGAGCATCGGCAGTAACAATGCAAGCCGATGGATCAGCATAAACCATCTCAATCTCATCGCCAATCCAGTGAATAAGGAATTGATGCAATGTAGAAGGCACACATTGGTTGGCGTGGATCCAATCTCTACCAAAAATTGAACTGAAATTACCTTCTACTTCAGTGATGAATAATGCGGTAGCGATCGACTTGCTCTCGATGGTGAGCACCATGGAAGCAACTCCCTTTGTCTCGATGGGGTTTTTGCCTCCCACGCTGCTGAGTGTCATGTCAGTCTTGACTAACTCGGCATTTGTCTTGCCGAGCTTCTTGGACAGATCGTAAGGCATCAAATTTACTATAGCACCTCCATCGACCAACATCCGAGACACAGGTACCCCATCAATGTGACCACGAACATAAAGAGGTTTCAAGTGATTAACCGATTCTTTTGGCTTTGTGAACACAGCTTCTCTTGGTCCAAAATTAACTGAGCCATAACCTCTTCATCTTCACCGATAATATTATAATCGGCAGAAAAAATAATCATATTAATATCCATACCTATATGTTTGGGAGAAGCTTCGTAATCGACCATCTTCTCCTCTGGGATGTCTTCTTCTGGTGTATCAGACACATCAACAGGTGCAGGAGCCTCCATGATTTCTGGCGCTGTCTTTGTCTCTGTTTCTACTGCTGCCTCCTGGTTACCGAATAGTCCGGTAGATGTTACCGGACAGTCCGGTGGCTGGGACTGTTCTTGTTTAGCCGCTTGTGTAGGGATTTCAGCGGCTTTCAGCTTCCACTGCTTTGGAGGGAACACTGGATGTGTGGCATTGAAGATTCGCTCAGCCTCCCGCTCCCTTTTCTCCTTGGCCCGCAAGCGCTGCAATGTCCTCTTCTGAGTATGAGTTAAACCCGATGGACACCATCGAGGCAAAGAGTACTTTGGATCTAGTGGAGGCTTGCTGGAGCTCGCTTCATGATCATTAGCCAAAGAAACTTTAGAAGAAACTTCCTTTGGCACATCATCAGCCGATTTCTCGAAAACCATCGGCATCTTGCAATTATTATTGAATACCACTTTATTAGCCCCAACATTCACATTACTAACTGCAGTTTGCAGTGCTGATTGAGTTGGAGGTGATATTGGTTGAACCGGTGCTTGCATTGGTTGAACCAGTTTTGTCGAAAACTGAAACGTTTGTTGTAGGGTACTGAATTTTGCAATGGTTGCCCCCCTGCCAAATTTGTCGGCATTGGAGGCCGGTAATTCTGGCATGGTTGTTGATTTTGCACCCATGGACCATATTGAGGCATACTCAATCGATCATGTACTGATGAAGTCAACCTGTCAAACACAGAAACATGCGGTGCTCCTCAGTTCTGATTATAGTAAGGATTGTAAGCATAAGGTGGACACATAGGCATTGCACTCCATGCAGGATTTTGCTGAAAGTCTTACGGAGGACCCCACATCATGGGAGGCATCACGGGTGCTGGTGGTGTTAGCTGAACCACCTGAGGAGCCATTTTTGTCGGCTTCCTGTGGTGGTGTCCTTGGTCGCTTGTATGGCGATTGCGAGAAGCGGTCTTTTGCTTTTTGACATATTTGGAAAGCAATTGATCAAAGGTCGGACCATATTGATACCCCTTACCATGGGTCCTCTCTTGATGCTGCTTCCATTGTGTGACCTCTGGCTGCTTCGGCTTGAAGGTTCTCATGTGCTGCTGGTGCACACCAGATTGTCCGGCAGGCTCTGCCGGACTGTCCGCCGTATCGGACTGTCCGATAGCTGCTGTCGGACTATCCGGTGGCGCAGCCTTGGGAGCTCCCTGCTAGTTCTGCTACCCCCCAGCACTGAGAAACCTGCTAGTGATCCTCAGTGTGTCCTTGCCATCTGCTGTCTTCTGCTTGATCAGCTCCCTGGCCAAAACTTTAGTATTTTTGTCGATTAGTCTTGAAGAGCCTATTACCACGGCTTTACCTTTGCTTGCATCGGCGACTTCTGGCTGAACCAAGACTTTCTTGCCGCTCAGGTCCAGAGTGTTCATGGGGAACAGCCGTTTGTCAATTTGCATTTTAGGAAAGCTCATACGGCCTTCATTCACTGCCGATTGTATCTGTCGACGAAAAACATTGCAATCATTAGTCGCATGGGAAAAAAAATTATGCCATTTGCAATAATCTTTCTTCTTTAACTCATCGGCAGAAGGAATAGTATGCGGTAATGTAATTTTTCCACTTTTAAGAAGCTCATCAAAAATCTTATCGCATTTAGCAACATAAAAAATAAACTTAATTTCTTCATGCCGATTCTTATGAATCGGCTTCAGAGATGGACAAGTAAATGGCTTATCCTTAGTAGACCATGTAAATTGAGCTGCATAAATTTACTTAGAATCATCGTCGGAACTAGTCGAATCATAATCTACAAGATTCACATTATGACGAGCAACCCTTTGTATCTCCCTACTTCGGCTTTCTATAGCCAAAGCTTGCTGATGTAACATAGCCAAAGAGTAAAAACGTACGCCGGCTAGCTTTTCCTTAATGTATGGTCTTAATCCTTCAAGAGCTAACCCGGCCAATTCCCTATCGGAGGCACTTAACTGGAAGCAACGGTTTCTAGTATCCCTAAATCTCTTAAGGTAATCGTGAACCGATTCTTCCCTACATTGCCAGATTTTTGATAAATCGGCCAATTCTAACTCATATTCCAACAAAAAGAAGAGATCGTGAAATTTAGCCTCCATCTTATCCCACGGATTAGATGAAATAGGAGGCAAAGAAGAGTACCAAGCGAACGCACTTTCGGTAAGAGACAAATAAAATAACCGAATTCAAAAAGCTTCGGTTCCAGCTAGATCTCCCAATTGAGCTGAGAACTGACTAATGTGTTCCCGAGTACTCTTATTGTCATTACCGGAAAACTTAACAAAATCCGGTGCTCTAAACCCAGGAGGAAAGACATGAACATCGAATGCACAATTATATGGTTTTTTATAGGAATTAGCAACAGTAGATGTGTCAATCTCTGTCTGTTTCTTAAAAGCGGCCATCAACTCCATGCGCTTGAACCTCCTCACAGTCTTATCTCCAGTTCTCCACCTCCTACTCCTGTGGTGTGTCGTGCCATCGAGTTTTTATCACCCAATGCCCAATGGCCAGGTGCTGGAGGTGAGGAGCGCTGCACAAGCGGAAGTAACGATGGTCGATGGGGCCGTGTAAAATGAAGATCGGGAGGGGAAGCTATAGAGAAGGCAGGGGAGGAATGCCGACGCCCATCGCCGCAGGCCCTGTGGTCGCTGAGGCTACCACGGTCCACCAGTGATGCGTTGGCTGCACGTTTTCCTTTTTTTTTTTTTTCAGATTTGGACATAACGATCGGCGGCTAGCGTGGCAAGCATGGGAGGCGGCAGAGTGGCTCGGTGCAGGCGGCGGCGCGGAGGCCATTGCGGCGCTGCTTGCGCAAGCCGGCTGGCCGGCACGGGCTAGCTTTGAAATGAGGCGTTTGCTTTGAGGTATCATCCCAGAAGGGGTGGTGTGGTGATGAAAGTAATTCCATAAATTTTGGTTCCATAAATTCTGGTGCGATGAATCCATTTTTTGTGACTATGTAAGAGGAATTAATCCAAAAGGGTTAGCTTTGAGGTACTACCATTTACTTGTGCCATTGCTTCTGTTTCAATCATTTTCTTCTAACCTTTTTCATTGCAATAGACCCAGAAATGATGATTGGACTAATTATCTCTTAAAATTGTTTTTCGCTTGGAAAATGGTGTATCAATATGCATATTGTTCGCATTTTAATCTCGTCTAAATTAGATTTGTGCTTTACGTTGTAAGTTGTATCCGAAAGTTATTACCTTAGCACTATAATATGTCTGTAACACACTGATTGTTGCTTTGAGTTTTTTCTGCAAAGGTAGCTACAAGGTAGCTGAAAACACTGTTCCGGCTGAATGATTGTGAGAGAAAAACACTGTTTTATAGTTGAAAAAAAAGCTGAAAGTAACTCAAGCCAACAGGGCGGTAATTTAGCAAGGTCTTGTGTGAACTAGTGTGCATAGAATGACATTTATGAAAATTTCTTTAACTAAATAACTAAAACAAATCATAGGTTCATAGAATCCAAAGCCATGGATGTTTTTCAAATCCAACTATGTGGATCTTTTTTCCCCTTTTTCTAACGTGATACTTTTTTTATAGTCAGCGGTGGAGATGTTTTTATTCTTTTCACAAAATTCGTCATTTTATTTGTACTTTATATAAACAATTCGATTGTTATCCTCTCATCACGAAGTCTATCTTTAGCTGAGCTAAGATTCTCTCTTATTTGGATCTGAAATGTACTATACTTTACTGAACTACTAATACTAATCACGCTGCTCTCCGCGTGCCCGTCGTCGCTATTCAGATAGGCGAAAATGGGAGGTGCGGCTTTGCTTCGCTAAGCCTTGTTTCTAGATCCACAGGAACTCGACGAGCCGCTTTGATCTGCCACTGCCATGGACGACGAGGTAGTGATTGGCTGCGACGCCTTCCGCATCTACCGGAGCGGCAAGATGGACCGCCTTCACCGCCCGGCTCGTGTGCCCGCCGGCCTCGACCCGGCGACGGGCGTCACGTCCAGGGACGTCGTCCTCGACACCAGCACCGGCCTCTCCGTGCGACTCTTCCTTCCCAGCCTCGGTACGCGCATTCCCTCATCCAAGAAACTCCCCATCCTCGTCTTCTTCCACGGCGGCGCCTTCCTGATCGAGTCCGCAGTCTCGCGGATGTACCACGGCTACGTCGCGTCCCTCGCCGCCGCGGCCGGCGTCCTGGCCGTCTCTGTCGAGTACCGCCTCGCCCCCGAGCACCCGGTCCCAGCCGCCTACGACGACGCCTGGGCCGCTCTCCAGTGGGCCGCGTCGGCGCAAGACGAGTGGCTCGCGGAGCACGGGGACACTGCCCGCCTCTTCCTTGCCGGCGATAGCGCCGGCGGCAACATGGTGCACAACATCCTGATAAACCTGGCGCGTTTTCCCCATCCGGTGGCGCCTAGAATCGAAGGCGCAATACTCCTGCATCCTTGGTTCGGAGGGAGCGTGCCCGTCGACGGGGAGGATGCGACAAAGGCCAAGGAGATGGCCATGATCTGGGAGTTCGCGTGCCCAGCCGCGGCAGGAGGCGCGGACGACCCGCGGATGAACCCAATGGCGCCAGGCGCGCCGGGGCTGGAGAGCCTCCGGTGCGAGCGGGTGCTCGTGTGCGCCGGCGGCAAGGATTGGGCGGCGCCGAGGGACCGCGCTTACTATGACGCCGTGGCCGCGAGCACGTGGCACGGGAGCGCGGCGTGGTTCGAGTCTGAAGGGGAGGGTCACGTGTTCTTCCTCGAGAAGCCGGAGTGCACCAAGGCTAGGGAGCTCATGGACCGCATCGTCTCGTTCGTCGATGGATCCTGACTCCTGAGCACCGAGTCAGGACGAACGGTGCGTGAGCCGTGCGGTGCTGGTCTGACTTGTGTTTGCGTGCTGTGTCCATTTCCCATACTCTGGACAATACTGAATGGCTGAATCCATTTGTTACCATATCGGTTTGATGGCAACTTGCAAGTTTGCTGTGAATTCTAGAATTTTGTTCTGTACTAAGGCCTTAAGAACGTGGGAAAAAAAATCCGGACTATGTTTTTAACTTTTTTCTTTGAAATTTCTATACATGTTTCTGCAAAATTCCTGATGAGCCTTAGCCTTTGCACAAAGCTATTCTATTTTTTTCCTGAAAAAAACGTTGCGTAAAACTACACAGGGGACGCTACACTCATTCAGGGAGTTGTATGGTCGACCAATACAAGCGTAGCGCATAGACTACTGTCTACTAAAGCCCACAAACGCAAACAATTTTCAAACCAAAGCCAAAGAAAAGGAAGAGCTAACTTTCGATCCTGCCATTGGTTCTCCAACCAAAATTATTATAAAAAAAACTCCAATATAGTAAGTCTAGCATTTGACAAATAAGTGGAAAAGGACATAATTAACTAAGACCAGCCTTCCTCCCACTAAAAGAAGTTTTTCTTAAATCTTTCTTGTACCAAAGTCAATCTTTATCGAATAACTTGCGATGATGCATGGGGACTCCTAGACATGTGAACGGTAAAGAGCCTTTACACCAAAAAGCTCTATTACTCTCTCACGCATAGCGCTGAGTGTTCCATATAGAAATACAATTCATTTTCATGAAAATTGGTCTTAAGGCCTAGCAAATGTCCAAACGCACAAAGTACTAGTTTTAAGTACTTGGCATCCGCAGGACAGTGTCATTCGTATATTGCAAAACCAAGAGATGCCCTTTCACCCAAATGGGGCATAATTCCCAGGAATTGTCCATGCCCTTTTGTGCTAGCTAGCGGTCAAAATTGCCAACACATCGACACTACAATGTTTGCATCTTCGTTGTGCATTGTCCTCACATTCAACAAAAGGAGAATCGGGGGAGGTTGACGAGGATGATGGCGTGTGTTTTCGTTTGCAGTTAACATCTTTGTCGAGGACCTCCGTGTAACACACACGGTGTACTGTCGTGTTCTTCAATGAATTTGATCCATCCAGACATCCAGTCCACTCTACCCTTTGCAAAAACAATTGGAAAGAAATATAAGAGAGCTGTCCATGCAAGGCCGCATGGTCTCCGAAGCAGAAACGAGGCCCATCGAAAAGCCCGAAGTCGAGCACTCGGCCTGCGTCCGCTCTCTCGTTTTACGTAAAAGAAAAAGAAAAATCGTGGATGGCGCTGCACGTGAAGAGAGACGATGCTACGTCAACCGCCGCCTCACCCATGCAGTCGTGCACAGTGGCATGGCACACCCATGTCGCGCGCGCCCGGTAGTGCTTCTTTACGACTTCTGTCCTCCACAGCGATAGATACGGTGGCGTGGCAGTAAACAAAAACCGAAAACCGGCGGGACCCGAGGCCCGTCGCCCATGAAAAAGCGAAGAAAAACGCGAGAAAAGAGGGCTCACACTCACATGCAAGGCGGGGCCGAGGAGGGCCAAGGCGGGGCCGACACGCCACGTGACCGCGTGGCATCCCCGAGGCCGAGGCGAGGCCCCGGGTAAAAGCTGCGCCGCATCCGGTCCTGCCCGTCGCGTTGCGAATCACTCGCTGCTCGCTCTCCGGCCCCGTCGCAATTCGCGCAGCAACAACGAGACGGCGAGATCACAGGCTCCGTCCCCGCCACCCCACGCTCCACGCTTGCACAGTGCACGGCCGTCGCCCGCGGCGCGGCAGCCTTTTTGGCTACCTCTGGAGTCAGGACCGGGGAACAGCGGGGGGAGCCAGTCACCGGAAAGGAGGGAGGCGAGCCGGCGCCCGTCCCCCGCCGCAGTCACCGGCGTCCCTTTGGCGACATTTTAGGGAGTGGGGAAATGACGCTGATTATCCGGTCAAAGTATATATACTACCAGTAGTAAAACCTGCAGGTACTAGTATTTCCCACGGAAATCCGTTTCCAGTCTAGGAGGGTTCACAATTTACCGTAGCTCGAATTTCGTTTTTGATAAAAAAAAATTCACTTTTACTATTTTGATTTTAAAATCGAAAAACACCAGTTTTCAAACCGAAATTCGCTTCCCGATGAGTGTGGCGGAAATGAAAAATTTCACCGAAATCCGCTACTTTTCGGTGGAGAATTTAAACCCTGGTCCAGTCCAGCAGCTCGGCCGTCCGAAACCCCCGTTTAGCAAGTACTCGTATACATGGCATTTTCGTGCAAGCTCGAAAGTAGCGGGGGAGGTCATGGCTCATGAGCGTGCCGCGGACCACAATAGACATCCCACGTGAGGAGCCTGGACGTTCGGCGGGCTTGGCTGCCGCGCGTATTTGGGCGAGCCAGAGATACCTTGCACCGGAACAGAATGTTGCCGGTTTTTTTGATAACTACAGGATGTTGCCGTTGCTGTAGGAGCCAGCTCTCACAGATGCAGTCAAGCGCGCGGTGGTCCCCCCGAACTGTGCCGCGCCCCGCGGCGACCTTCATTATTGGGCCCAAGCGCCCCGGCCGAACACGCGCGAGGAGTGGGAACGCCATAGCCTGATCGGCGATCGCCTCGCCACCGGCGCCGGACGGCCGTCTGCTGCCCTGCCGAGTCCCATGAATGCGGGAAACACACTGACACGAACGCACTGCCCCGAGGGAAAAGAAAACGGAGAGTGCTACTACGAGACACACATTCTCCGCCTCGGACCACGGTGGCCGCGGCGCATGTGACTGCCACAGTGATAACATTGACCACTCTGGAGAAAATCACCACCGTTAATAGCACTAGAATAAAAATCACACACTGCGATCGCCGCTAGAGTATTATATTATACTCCTGATGATGAGACATGAGAGTACTGTGACCGCTAGCTAGCTGCGTCAGGATCAGGACAGCACGCTAGCTTAGCTTGTGGACTGCAGTCAATGAGACGCGAACGAACGAACACCGGTCCCCCTCTCCTTCCGGGCTTGATGGGGAGGAACCGTTCTTCCAACGTACGTAGGAGTACTACAGTATAATAGCGACCGTAACCGACCGGTAATCATCAAGACAAAAAAAGTAACTACTACGTACGTACTATAATCACCTCTCACCACTCCTCGCTAGGCTACTATAGTAGTATACTGATGATGCTGTCTGCCGCGGTACAGCAATTGCTAGTCGCGGTTAATGAAGTCGACGAGCTTGGCCATCTCGGCGAGCGCCTGCGGCGAGCCGAGCTTGGTGAGGAAGTAGACGTGGCCCTCGCCGGGGGTCTCGTACAGCTCGGCGTCACCGGGCCAGCCGCTGGCCCTGAGCGCGGCATAGTAGGCGCGCTGCCAGGGGCTGAGCCGGTCCTGCTCCGACACGGTGACGAGCACGCGGGAGGCGCCGAGGTGCTGCCACGACGCCGGCGGCAGCACGAGCGGGTCGGCGTAGGGGTGGTTGATCGGGTACCGCCCCGCGCAGATGAAGCTCCAGGTGCGCGCCGCGGACTGCAGGTAGGCCGGGTCCACGGCGTCGGCGCCCACGGGGCTGCGGCCCTGGAAGTAAGGGTCCAGCAGCGCGACGCCCCTGATCCGCGCGCCGCCGTCCGAGGCCTTCCTCCCCGGCGCGCAACGCGAGGTTGTGCGCGATGTTGCCGCCCGCGCTGTCCCCGGCGAGGAAGAGGCGGGACAGGTCGCCGTACTGGGCCAGCCAGGGGTCGGAGCCGGCCAGCACCCACCTGAGCGCGGCCCAGGCGTCGTCGTACGCCGCCGGGAGCGGGTGCTCCGGCGCCAGGCGGTAGTTCACGGACACGGCCACGGCGCCGGCCCTGGAGGCCAGCGCGTTGAGGTAGGCGTGGTAGATGGGGGTGAACGCGGACTCCACCACGAACGCGCCGCCGTGGAAGTAGACGAGCACGGGCGCGCGCGCGCTGTCCGCGGAGGCTCGGCAGGTAGAGCCGCGCGGAGACGCCCGCGGACGCGTCGACCACGGCGTCGCGGGACGTGACGCCCGTCAGCGGGTCCGACGACGCCGCCACCACGTCCGTGCCCATCAGCCGCTTCACGCGCCCGCTCTTGTACTCGATCAGGAACGGCGAGAAGTCGAACTTCACCTGCGAGTTGGGGTCGCCCGCGCGCCGCGGCTGCTGCAGCAGGCGCCGCCGACCCGACGCCGCGCCAGCCGGTCCAGCAATGCGAGGCGCACAGGAGGAAGAGCAGGATCCGCGCGGCCATCAGGCGCTGGCAGAGGAGAGCAGCTCCTCATGACAGAGGAAGAGTGTGGCAGAGTGGAGTGTGAGCGAGGTGAGCTGCCTGCCTGCCCGCCCGCCCTCCGCGCCTAGCTGCTGCTCTGCTGCTGCTGCGTCTCGGTTGGAGCTGGGAGTCCGGTTATATGCGCGGCGCGGCGAGGCGCGGAGGCAGCCGACACGGCTGGGCGCACCGCACTAGTCTATTTTCGTGGCGCGGATCGTGGAGGTGGGCTTTCGACGACCGCTTTAGCGCCGGCCGGCCCGCCCGGCCTTTAATCCCGCATGGCGCTGGCTGGACCGTACCGTGCAGGGCATGTGCTTGCCCGCCCCGCGCGATGCGCCACAGTTCACACCCGCCAAAAATTGCTTTAGGATTGCTGCTAATGGCGCGATTTCTGCTCTTGATTTGCGAGGGGGAGCCCGCGCTTTTTCGACGGACTGGAAAGGCAGGTTTTCCCAGCCTTTTGAGCGTAAAGTTTCAGCTTCTTAATTGAAAAACCAAAAACTGACGGTTCATACTTCTTTATTACTCCAACCCGTTTGCGACCTCTGCAAAAGCCGCGAACGAACCCCTGCGTGTTTGCGCGAATCACAGCATGGGCTTTAAGCTAATCAAAGCACGGACACCAGACCTTTGCCACAGCCTGACAGCCATGGTAAGTACTATACTACTCATTCGTACCTTGCTAGTTCCACCCGTGGTTAAACTAAAAGCCGGTGCACAGGGCACACTGATCATTCAGCATTCAATGCCATGCGTGAACACAGCACGCCCGTGTGTACCGTTCCTCCTCCACACAGTGCTGTCCGCTGCCCCCGCCGGCTCCCATACCGATCTGTCACTCGGCGAGCAGGACCGGGCCTGCCGCCGTGCCGCCACTCGGCGATCAATCACCCAGGTGGCCTGAAACTATCCAGCGCGGCGGCACCGCCAGCTGCGTGTGGGTGACAGCCCCGGCCCCCCGCTCGCTTTGTCGCAAAGGCACGGCGGCACGGCAAGGAACTGCAGCCCTGTGCTGTACTCTGGCACAGCTTTCGTGGAGCCGCGCCATAAAACAATGTCCCGCGACGGGATCACGGGAGCGCTGCCGCCCCTGCCGCCGCGGTGGATCGGCCGGACGCTTGCGAGTCGCGTCAGTGTCGCCGCAGAGAAATGTCGCCTGCCTCTGCCTGTTTATGTGACGGCACGATCAATGCGGTTTTGGCTCAATGCTAGTAGACGGCACCATCCGCCCGGTGTGAACAGCGCCTGTAGCTGTGACTGTGAATCTGTACTCTCCTGGCACGTGTAGTTCTCGCTGGATGTACACCTGTTGCCGCCGGAGCTTGCCGGCCGGGGCCGTCCGGATTCAGAGCCGCGCTAGCGCTTTCAGTGCCATGAATGGGTTTCATAAATCCGTCTCCCAGAATCATGTGTTGGAATCCGGCAGTGCCCCCCGCTCACCCAACTCAATCAATATAAGTACTACTAACCCCCGAACTGAAACCGGCCCTGACACGACATGAGTAGTACTAGTGCAGAGCACAGAGGGAGAGAGTAAAACAAAACCACAACAGCATGCAGGCGCGTACTGCACTCATGAGGTAGATCCGGTAAAGGCGAGAGCGGCATGCTGGATGGACAACCTTGTACAGCTCTGAACCCCGCTGCGATTCCGTGGAGCTCTCACTCTGCATGCCCGATGATGCGGATCCCGGGCACGGGCGAATCAGCGTGCTGCGTCCACGACGCGCCCCGATCATGGCGGTGCGGAGTGTGGACCCGAGCGCATGCAGGGCGGTGTACGTGACCTTTACTCTTACAACTCCCTCGCCCAATTCCTTTCGCTTTTCCGTGCAGCACCCGGGCCACCATCGAGCAGTTCGCCGCGCCGGTGCTAATTAAAACCCCGGCCTGCCGGCCGAGTTGCGCGCCCGCGCTTAAAGACGACGGCAATGATCTCGACAGCGACGGCCGGCCGTCGCTGCGAGCATGGGGACTTGGGAAGTTGGGAGTACCTGCGGAGACCGCAGCCGGAAATACCGTTCCCCCGTGCCCTTTTCAAGCATAAAGCCAGCCCAGCAACGCGCGCTCCCGGTGGTGTGGTCAGTGGACGTGCGGCCACGACGGCGTGCTCGTTCTCAGCTCGCCGCCCGCCCGCCCGTCCCTTAGGTTGCCTCGCCAGTTTGCCGCGGAGCACAGCAGGTGTCCCGGATCAGCTACCCGTGCCGCACGATTTGCACCTCGATCACGAGCCCGATCCCGGCCCTGGCCTGGGGGACCGCTCAGCGATTTGGACCCAGCACTCGGTCCCCGGCAGCGGCCGGACCGATCGCCTTCGCCGGTTCCGGGTGCTGGAGGACTGCGCCATGAATGGAGCTCCGTGCAGCGCACATGCCGTGCCCATGCCCCTATTGCCTTGCCTGGTCCGCGTGTACGGGAAAGAGTGCACAAGGCGGGGGCGGGACGGGCCGAGCCGGGCTCGCAGTGAGCATGCACGCGCCGACGACACGACAGCGACCGGTGAAATTGTGAAAATGACCGGGGGAGGGAGGTCCATCGAGCACATGACCCAGCTGCTGGGCGGTCCGGCGCTCGAATCATCCAACTGTTCGTTGCTGCGAGTGCGAGGGCAGTGAACACTGAACAGACGCGTCTGTCCTGAGATCCTGGGCTGTCTGTGCCTGCAGTGTTCATGCACGCTTCTATTATTTCCTGCGCCCAATTCGCCTGTCAGTCTGTCACGAAGCTTAGCTGTAACGGTACCCTGCTTCCATCATATGAATGCAGTGCAGTGCAGTGCACCGCACGAGGGGCCCGGGTTAAAAAAAAAAAAAACTGCGGTCGACACAAACTGGCTGCCCTGGCACACTTTTGCATCTCGCTAGCTGGACGCACGGAGCCTCGTTCGTTCGGAGATGTGAACTTGGAGAATCTAGCATCCACGGACAGCTGTTCGTCGCAGTGTGTTGCTGGTAGTGACCGTGCGTGTATCGATTCCTAGCTACTGTACCACAGTACTGTAAAGTACTACTCTTCTGTCTGATCGGACCGAACCCTCGTCCTCCTCCTTCCTTGGGTTTATCCCTGCTCGATCTGACCGGTGAATAATTAGGCCAGGTGTCTCGACAGTCACCAGCAGGCTGCAGGTACTAGCCGAGTAGCACAGTACAAAAGGCACAGTCGTCTCTCTGAGACATTCACCTGCCGGTAGGCAGTATGCCAGTATACGTACTCCCAGCAGCAATGCCCGCCAGATTGTTGTCCCGGTCCCGGACCCGGAGACTCCGGCGGTAGCTCAGATCTGACAAAAACGTCCCGGACGCCATTGAAGGCGTCCCATGCATGGTCGACGTGGGACTTGGGAGACGACGATAGGACCGTGAGCGTTCAGCCAGTCCCTCACGGAGACAGGGCGCTCGATCACCCACATAGGAACGCTCTAAGGAAAAACGAACTGAATGAAACAGCCAAATAGAATTGGACAAAAATAGACGCGCACAAAACAAACCATCGGCCCAACATAGAAGACGGCCGACGATGGATAGCCGTTTTGTTGTCGCCACTATAATCAATAAAGCGGCGATGCAATTCTGTTTTTTTGTTGGTGATGCGGCCCATGAGGCCCATGAAGGGCCAGGCTACACTGAAGAGCCTGGGTGGGTGCTCAGAGCCTAGCCAATGGGTGCTCAAAGTCCAACACGAAAAGGACAAAATAAAAGAAAAATGAATGAGATAAAAAAGAACTTATATGTATTAATAGTGATCCATGTATACTAATAAAACTGTAACACAAGTATTTGTTATGACATTGGAGAAAATAAGAAAAAAGGAACAAAATGAAATGTAAAAAAGACAAGAAAACAAAGGGAAGAAGAAGAAGAAAGACACGTCCATACGGGAGAGAACAAAATGGCCAACGAATCCAAAAGAAAAAAAGACTATTGGAAATCGATAACTAAAAGACAAAAACACATAAAAATGACCTGAAAAGGGCGAAAAACGAAAGGAAGATATCCATTTTACAATCTTGAATTACCATGGTTGTCTGATTTTTCAACACTGAACTACGAAAACGAGTAGTTAGGGCCCCTCCACTAACCAAATCAGATGAACCAAATCGGACA
The DNA here is from genome assembly GCA_030272315.1 of Paspalum vaginatum. Taxonomy (NCBI): domain Eukaryota; kingdom Viridiplantae; phylum Streptophyta; class Magnoliopsida; order Poales; family Poaceae; genus Paspalum; species Paspalum vaginatum. The sequence goes on along the minus strand of CM059013.1, from coordinate 12,982,825 downwards.
AAAACACCCCCTTACTCGGTTGAAAGCAGCATCAAACTGTTGTTTTTATCTTTTAATAATAAAACATTGTTTTTGTAGTCAACATTTTTGTAGTATACAATATAAAATAATTTTGATTTTTAGGGATTTAAAAAAGTTTTATTATGTTTAAAAATAGTAAACCGTCATCAAAACCGTTTTCAACTTGGCTAAGGGGTGTTTTGCGTCCGGTCCGGTTTCGCAATTCAAGATTGAAACTCAGACAACCGCTATAGTCCGAAATTGTAAATAAAATTTTCCTAGAAAGAACCAGCGCTCATATGTGATGGGAAAAGAGAGAAAGCGATGTTCCGCTGGCAGGAAAGAAACAAGAATGGGCACAAAAAAAAGATATAGACTGGGCGCAACAAAGATGAAAGCGACGATCCGCACAAAGCACCACGGCCCAACAGGAAAAAAAAACAATATCGCGCAGGCCGCAGGCATATGCGACCCGACGACTTGGAGCGCCCACGAGTCACGGGCTCACGGCTCGCCTCCCCAGCTCGTCGGAAATTTCCGCGCGCCACATGCTGACATGCCCAGGTGACATTGGTCTAAAAGAACAAACAATGCAAATTTCTTCCGTTCCACTCCCGCGATGCAGCCCCTGCTCTGCGACTACAATACTGACTGACTGCAACTGCCTTGGCGAGTTGCTTACCTACCGCGTTCAGAAGCTTGAACCATCAGCTCCCTCCAGCACCTTGCTAGTTGCTACTACAGTCCCCACCCATTGCTCCCCCGCCGGCCCGCCCGCCATGGATCCGAGCTCCGATATACTAATCGATACCCCGTTCTTCCGCATCTACAGCGACCGGCGCATCGACCGCCTGGTGGGCACCGAGACCGTGCCGGCCGGCTTTGACGCCACCACCGGCGTCACCTCCAAAGACGTCGTGATCGACGGTGACACCGGCGTCTACGTTCGCCTCTACCTCCCGGGCACGGCTGACAAGAAGCTGCCCCTACTTGTCTACTTCCACGGCGGCGGCTTCGTCACCCAGTCGGCGGCGTCTCCGACCTACCAGCCCTTCCTCAACTCCCTGGCCGCGAGGGCCGGGCTGCTCGTCGTCTCCGTCAACTACCGCCTCGCGCCAGAGCACCCGCTGCCGGCGGGCTACGAGGACTCGCTCCGCGCGCTCAAGTGGGCGGCCGCCGGCGCCGGGGACCCCTGGCTGTCGCGGCGCGGCGACCTCGGCCGCGTCTTCCTGGCCGGCGACAGCGCCGGCGGCAACTTCGTCCACAACGTCGCGATGATGGCCGCCGCGTCGGAGGGGGTGAGGGTCGAAGGCGCCGTCCTGCTGCACCCCGGGTTCGGCGGCCGGGAGCCCATCGACGGGGAGACGCCGGCGTGGGCGGAGCTGATGGACAAGCTGTGGGTGTACGCGTGCCCCGAGGCGACGGACGGCGCCGACGACCCGCGGATCAACCCCTCGGCCGCCGCGGCGCCGAGCCTGCGGGACCTGCCGTGCGAGCGGGTGCTTGTGTGCGCGGCGGAGCGGGATATGCTCCGGGCGAGGAACAGGGCGTACTACGAGGCCCTCGCGGCGAGCGGGTGGGGCGGCACGGGGGAGTGGCTCGAGTCCAAGGGCGAGGACCACGTCTTCTTCCTCTTCAAGCCCGGCTGCGCTGAGGCCTGCAGCGCTCATGGATCGCCTCGTCGCGTTCTTCTCCGGGAACTGAGCTTGCTTGTCGTGCGTAAAGTGTGTCAGTGTGACTGTGTGACCGTGGCCAATGGAACAAGCGAAGACGCAGATTCATTGCTGGATTGAATGATTTGAAATTTGTGAGTGAATAATTGAGCTTTGCAGCCACGGACTGAGCAGTTGTTTCGGCATTCATCCAGTAATAAATCGCACAAAGATTACCAAGGGCCTCTTTTTTTTTTATCAAGAATAAAAACCGAAGACCAAAATCATTTGGGAGATGCTATATATAAGGAGTATGTGTTTGTTTTTGTTTGTTTCAGACTTTCAGTCAACAATCCTCGCCGGAGATTTGTATGTGTATGACACTTTCGGCCAAAGTAACGGGGTATGTACAGGCACCAACCTAGCACATTTCAAATTTAACACAAAGCTGGTTGCTAGCCTAGGTTTCAAAATTACGGTATGTGCTAGATTCATGATCAGTCTCAATTCACATCAGGAATTCAGGATCAAGAGATTGGGCTCTTGCAATTTTGAATCAAAATTACAAAATGTGTGTATGTGTTCCGCTGAACCACTCACCAGGTGCCGGAGTGCGGAACATAGCAGAAGCTAGCTCAACAGCGCCTGACAAAGTCGGCCACGACGGCGAGCTCCTTGACGGCGTTGTCGCTGCCGTGCTTGGGCAGGAAGAAGACGTGCCCCTCGCCCTTGGTCTCGTAGAACTCGAGCTCCCCCTCCCAGCCGCACTTCTTGATCCCCTCCGCGTACGCCCTTGCTCTCTCCACGAACCAGCACTGGTCCGCGGTGGTCACCAGCACGCGGCGGGACCCGAGCTGCCTCCACTCCTCCGGCGACGCCATTGGGTTGATGTACGGGTGGTCGAGACCGAACTTTCCGCCGCAGATGAATCCCCACGTGGGGTCGAAAATGGCGCGGTAGCCGGGGTCCGTGGGCTCCGCACCAAGCGGCTCTCCCCCCCAGAAGTAAGGATGCAGGAGCACGACGCCGCTGACCGTGTCGCCGCACCCCTCGAGGCCGCCTTCCTTCCGCAGCCGTACCGCCAAGTTGTGCGCCATGTTAGCGCCGGCGCTATCCCCCGCGAGGACGATGCGGGAGGCGTCGCCGTGCGCGGCGAGCCATGGCTCGGCCTCGGCGCCCGTGCGGCACGCGGCGACGACCGCCTTCAGGGCCGCGAAAGCGTCGTCGTAGGCCGCGGGGAGGCGGTGCTCGGGCGCGAGGCGATAGTTGACGGAGACGACGACGGCGGGGACCGCGGCGGCGAGGGAGGCGGCGTAGATGTGGTAGAGCGGGGAGGCGGCGGTGTGGACCAGGAACGCGCCGCCGTGGAAGAACACGACGACGGGGAGTTTCTTCCCGGGATCCGCTCCGGAGGGGAGGTAGAGGCGGGCGGAGACGCCTGCGGCGGGGTCGAGGACGACGTCCTTGGACGCGACGCCATTGGCTGGGTCGCCGGCGGGCGAGGGCGGGACGGTCTCGGTGCCATCGAAGCGCTCGACGCGGCCGGTCTTGTACATGCGCAGCACGCCGGGCATCTCGAACTCGAGCTCCGAGTCAGGGTCCATGGCGGCGCGGGGCTTGAGGAGGCCTGTGGATCGGGAGCCGGGCGAGCAGAGCGCCTAGCGACGCGATAAGGAGAGCCGCACACAACAACCGGCACGACAATTCGGGCATCTTCTGCGCTTTTCCGTTGTTGGTAGGGAGAAGAAAGACACGTCGATACTGCCAGATCTGGTGGTTGGATTCAACTGGAACTCGTGACAGCCGTTTGAGCAAGGCCGGCCACGCTACCATCCTAGCCTGGCTACCGCAGAGCGAGGCCGGTGTTTGGCAACGACGCCCATCCACTTTAGCCAGGCCCAAGCTGTCTCCCCGAGCCCGATAGGGTGGCTCAACAAGAACGCCGAATCGGCCGTTTTGTCGTGGCCCGACCAAATCCATCTAGTGGTGCGGGGAGTGGTCATTTTTGCGCAACCCTGCTCTGCTCTCCGTCGCCGCCGGCTTGCCGACCGCCGGTCGCCATCATGGCGGCAGCGGCGGCGGAGGCTGTCATTGTCCTCCTGGCGGCGCACTCGTCGTCCGCCCGCTGCTCCCCTTCCGTCGCTGCGCAACTCGACTTGTCGGCGCTTCCGCCTCCACCGCCTCCGCACTGCGCGCTCCTCTCCTCCGAATCACGACGGGGAGCGGCCACAGCGACGCCGTCTGCGGCGACGCCGGCCGCGATGATGTAGAGAGGGGTCTCGGGGGACAGGGCCGCCGGGCTCTCTCCCACGGCGCTAGAGGAGAGAGCCGCCACCACGAGTTTGTTCGGCACGCCGCTTCGGCCCTCTCCGCTGCCATTAGGGAAGAAGGGGGCGAAGGCGAGGCTTGGGCGTACGCATCGGCGGTGGAGGGTCGGGCTTGAGGATGTGACCGAGGGGGAGCCAGGCGGCGCTCGTGAAGCCGTAGGATTGCCTGCTGCCACCATGGGACGCCATTGTGAAGAGGAACGGGGCGGCGGAAAGGGTGGGCAGGCGTCGTCGTCGGGGAAGGCGGGATGAGGAGCGACGTCAACGGTGGCAAGGCGGGGAGAGGGCGGGATGCGGCAGTGGCATCCAAACACAAGCCAGTTTTGTACACTTTCTCTAGCCATGACAACCAAACACAAGCCAACTTTGTACAAGACCGACCTCAGCCGGCCTATGTCTAGCCTGGCCTACGGGGGCTGGCCAGGGTAGACTGGGTCGACAACTAAACAGACCCATAATCCTAGACTTCTGATACACTGGCCGCTGACCAACCCTACCGACCATAGGACATAGGTCAACCAAAAAACTCTGAATGTTAAGTGACAGTGCTAACCTTTCAACTCAAAATTTTAAATAAACTTAAACTCAAAGCTTTCAACGTCAAAAAATCAACTCCAAAACCTAGATCTAATTTTGAATAAAACCTAAGAATTTTTACAAACGTGCCACCTAAAAACCATGCTCCCTTTGTTCTCAAATATTTTGTCACCGTTGACTTTTTTATATCACAAATTCCGTAATTAGTTTTATTGTGATTTGTTCTAGGGCTCTTTGGAACACAAGAATTATTTCTAAGTCCTGCATTTTTTTCCGTGAAAGTGAAACTATTTTTTCTTGAAATATCTATAGAATTCATGTGAAATATCTGCGTTCTAAAAAACATCATATCGATAAGAGTGGTTTGAGTGTGAGTTTTGCATGTTTGCATAAAGAGGTCCAGAGTTATTATGGACCTATTCGTTTTGGTCCTATATGCATCGGGTTGTGTACAGGTATTATGCTTTCAAGGTTTAATCGATGCCGACCACGACTTACTTTACCGCAATTGTTAAGGTATGCATTTGAAACAATTTTTTTTGATAATTCATAAATGATAAGCATCCCCCTCCATTCTCGTTAGTTTATGTCTTGAAACCCCAGTGATTGTCTCTCTAAACTATCAACAAAAAATAGCCTATAGCAGCAAAATAATTTTTTTTACATATCACATGATTTTTCATGCACCTTTGGATTTGGGAGGGGGGCATTATGATACCACCAGATTGGTGCCAAACCATTTTCACACCCTTCATATGAATTTTTGGAGTCATCGGTACCATCAAATGCCGTTAGAAATATATTTTCAAGTGCGATCGAAAAGAAAAAACCACCCCTACACATAATTTGCCAGAGCGACATGTAAAACCAATTGCAAATTTATTTTCAAGTACGGTAGATCAATTTCCAGTGGTGCCTTTGCTCTCGTCATTGCAATCCACCATTTCTAGCGACCTTTGCCTAGCGACGGTTTTAATGACTGTGACTACATATTACTTTAGGCCTATCCTACAAATTGTTTTGGTAGTGAAAAGGAAGGATAAATATAATTAAATATTTGATGCAAGCGGGCTGCGGGCCTACTCGTAGGTTTAGGCCCCGTTTGATTTGGATAATATAGTGAAATTTTTTCTTCAAAAATCTACTAGGCATCAAACACATCTAATATTTTGTCTTAGATTGTGCAACAAAATAGAATCTCTATTATCAAAGCTCTTCTATATAAAAACACCCATAGCTTATTTGTTGTCTCCCATACACAACCAGAGGGCCAGGTTATGCGGAGGTTCCCAAGGGGTGACTCCATGGCGACCAGGGTGACCTGCCGCCGTCTCGTCTGATCTCGTGATTTGCTTGGTCGCCGGGACGCTCCCCACGTTGCCGGAGTGTGCTTTCATCGGGGGTCTCCCTGCCGACGCAGTTGGGTTCGTTGTTCCTAGCTTCGTCACCGAACCCATCTAGGGTTTTGGGTGTCCTGGAGGTTTTGGCAAGGTTGGGGTGGACCTCCAATCTGTGTCACGGGGCTCTGGCCCTCTCGGAATTCGATTCTTAGGCCCTGGTATACATATACCTGGGTCTTGACGGCGATATAAAGGTTAGGGTTTCTTCTATCCGCCTTTCCCCTCGGTTTACATCTACTAGCATCGACGCCTGGCCCCGTTCGGTGGCGGTGGGGGTGATAAGGGATCTCCGGTGAGGAGGTTGCCCACCCGAAACAAATACTTGACGCGGTCTGGCTGCCGGTGGCGAACAGATGGCGAGGGGGATAGAGGCTGTGATGGAAGAGACAGGGGAGGGAAGAAGGATGGAGAAGGAGATGCATGAGGCGGAGAGGGGGAGCGATGCAAGAGAGGGTAAAGAAACGGCGGCGACCGAGGCAGCACAGAGGGCGGCAGCGTCGTCGAGGGAGCGAGCCATGGTCCTGCACACCTCGCACAATGCAAGGAGCGATGAGGGTGGCGCTGACGACGATGAAGGATATGAGTTCGGGGATGATGAGGAGGCTGAGAATACTATTAGTAGATGGGCTGCCATAGCAAGGTACTACTCCTCGCAGTTCTTCAATGTCAAGGGCATGTTTGCGGAGATGAGTGTGGCACAGGGGTTGAAAGCGCCGGCGGCGGTTAGGACCATTGGTGATAACAAGTTCCTCATCGAGTTTGAGGAGGAAAGAAGCTTCAGGTTTGTCACCAATGGAGGCCCTTGGAGGTACAGGGGAGATGCACTGATTGTGGTGCCCTACGACGGTGCAAGTCGGCTATCTGAAGTACAAATCGATGCTATCCCCATGTGGGTTAGGATTTATGATGTTCCCCTGGGTATGCTGACCATAGGGTTTGTGCGAGCGTTGGGTTCGAACATTGGAGAGGTATTGGAGATTGGTGAGAGCATCCTGGACTTCAAGAGAATCAGGATTAATTTCACCCTTGAGAATGCCCTAAAGCCTACTGTCCAGATCAAGGTGAAGGGAAAAAGGTGTAATGAGCTTTGTGGTGAGATATGAGAATCTTCCGTATTTTTGTTTCAGCTATGGGAGGATTGGACATGCTGCACGTGATTGTCCAGATGGAGATAGGAGGGAGGAGGGCGTCAAGTTTAGCACTAACTTGAGAGCTTCGCCATACAAAAAGGAGCATGGGAGGCGTCTGAATGTCCCTGCTAGTGTGGCGCCTTCTAGGAGATCTCTGAATTTCAGCGGAGCACAGCTGGAGAGGGCTAGATCGGTGTCAGGCCACTCATGATCACCGGCTAGACATCAGCCACATGGTGTAGATAGTGGGAGGTCTGGAGAACAGTAAGGAGATAACAGGAAGGAGGTGGAGGAAAGGATCGGAGAAACTAATGGAAGTGTGGAAGAACATGTGGAAGAGGAACTGACGCACGGCGTGTGCAATATGGCAGTAGAGGAGACACAGGTGCACCTCAATGAGATGCTGGCGACGGCACTATCAGCTGGAAAAGAGAAAATTTATGGCTTAGACTCCTTCGTGGACACTGGTAATAGTTCACAGAAGATGGGTTTGTCAGGGAATGATGGGGAGATAGGCAATTGGAGGGAGAATATTGTGGCGGAACCGCCGATTTAATCCGGGCTAAGCGCACCTGCCACCTCTGGCTTGCAGTGCAATTAGACCGAACTAAACCCGGTCGTCCGTCGAGAGTCGTTCGGCTCTCGATATTACCTTTTCCCAGTGGAACCGACATCATACACATCTGACCCACGATGGAGCCACAACAGATACATCATCACAGGCAGTTGAATAGCATAAAGTAGACTTAGTTACAAACCAGTTTTTACATAAAATACAAGTTCAACATAATGTTATAAGGTAGCAAGTTTGAAAGTTTCTCGCAGCGGAATTTTAAGTTCAGAGGTCATTATGATATCACCAAAAGATTTGCATTCAGAGGTAACAACATCGAGCCCACCGATGTTGCCCTTGTGCCACTCATGTCGTTCAACCTAAATGAGGACATGCTCCGCCTCCAACACAAGTGCAGACCATGAATTCCATACCTGCGCTCAAAATATGGGGGCAAACCCTGAGTACTAATTACTCAGTAGGTCTTAATGGATTTGGCTTACGGCTGACGCAAAGCGACTTACTAGCAAGTGGATCCTTAGCCTTTAGTTTTAAACAACAATATGTGTAACATAAGTAGCAAGTTTTCATCATTTGTACAACCTTCAACATAACTGTAACTTGCAGTAAGGTAAACAGTTAAATTCAAACATGTGGTACTCCAAAAACCATGAGTATTAAATACCGAAAGTTTAAGTAGTTACTACGTTGCCCGTGTGCATTATCAGCATTCCCACACCTGGTGGGCATCAGCGATTCGAATCGATTTTTAATTCCCGAGAATAACTATCATGCCAGGGGTATATGCTTACTAGCCGTCGCGTTCCCACATATAGCCCCAATCTTAACCTGCCTCGTCCCAAGTTCGATTCACTCCCGCCTAGCCCCCGGGTTGCGCCCCCATGACGAGCCTGCCGACATCTCGGTCTCCCCGTCATGAGTACCAAGCTCCCCCGGGCCACCTTCCTCTCAACCAGCGGGTAGGAACGTGTCTCTGTGCTTCGGACGAGCCCAGGAAAGACTTTTCCGGTCCCATACCCCGGATAAGCACTCTAGCAATATTATGCCGAACAGCAGGCGAACAACGAACGGGCCTTATGCGACTCGGGCGGAGTCCAAAGTGCACCCTTATGAAAAGCATATACTGGAATAAATCTCTTGCCCGGTCTCCATTTAAATCATGAGCAACAATAATAAATGACATAACTGTAAGCTTTTGTAATTTTTGAAAACACCTACGTGACTGAGTCCACACACTCGTGTCTACTCGTACCTAGCAAATTCTAGGCATACTCGTCCTACGAACTCTATGTATAGGTGCTAGGGCCAGGGCGGCCAGGGAGTCTAATGCAACTGGTTTCAAGCAACTCCTAATGCATATGCGTACTCATTAAGTATAATTTGTTTGCTGGGTTGAGTATGGTCCTGCCTACCTTCCTCGTTAGAGTCAGTAGCTGCCTCCTGAGCGGAGTCGGGCCCTTGCTGTTGGTCCTCTGGCTCTTGGTGCAGCTCCTCCTCGGGCTCTTCCGCGATGGGTTGGTTCGGCGGTTGTTCTTCGTTCGCGGAATCTACATGCATGACATGGTGTAATGCTTGCTTCAGGATGCGAGTGCAATGCAAGGAATCAGGGTTTATGGAATAACATTATGTATTTTCGTGATGAAACTTGTTTAGCTTTAAGAAATCGTACAAGCCATCACCTATGATAACCTAGCTTGTCACATAAAACAATGTGGGGTGTGACGGGGTAGCATTGATCCACAAGAAATGACCGAAGATATTTGAACCTTATTAACCCTAGCTAGCTTAGCGTTACCATCATGCATTTCTAAAACCGTAGTGAAAACCTACATTGCATTCCAAATCAACAGCTAAGGTTTACATACTCCCATACTTCCAAATATGACCCATGGTGGCATTTATTAATGTACTAGTCTCATAATTTCTATTACTTACTTACATAGGTTTTATGTCTACCATTTTCGAAATAGGTCAACCTTACATGTATAGCCTCTCGTTTTCAGCGGTGAGCTACTTTCAACAATTAGAATTCAGATAAATACTATGAAGTCCCCTATAGCTTAATTTTTATTTAGACCCCATTGTCTTTTGCTAATTATAAGCTTAATTGCTAGGTAGGGGTAAAACAGTAAATAAACAATAAGCATTTAAGCTAGCAAATTCTTATACTAAGCCTAGGTATACTAGCAATGTTGCTGTCCAAATTCAGAAGTTTTGACTTTCATTTAACCCACATTTTCTATTTATTAATTTAAACATGCATGAACTTATCAATTTCAAAACACTAACTATACTTGATATGCATAGTATCCCATTTCAACAGTGAGCTCTTTATACTACAGGGAGCACAAATGAAATGTGTAAAACTAATTAGAGCATAACTTCTATATAATTATCATTTCCTCATTTATTTCTATGCTAAATTCACATGTAGGTGCAAAATGGTAATTAACAGTGAACCTTTGAGCTACCAAAAATCATAGTGAGCCTATATACCCTGAATACCCTACTGTTCAAATTTGGCAATTTTTAGAGATCATTTAGTCCACATTTCTTATTTATTAGGGTTTTACGTGCTTGCATAAAATCAGGGGCAAATTGGTACTTTCCTACTCAACCATCATATTCACTAGACAGATCTATTCAAAAGGATTACAATGCAACTAGTTTGGTATCTTTTTGATTTTTATTGAATTTTCTATGATTTTTCAAAGGTTTCTGCCGAAATAATTAATTTAAAAGGAAAATCATTAGATCCAGGGGCTAGATTGTGATTGTTTCGAAACCCCAGGGGCTAGTACGCAAGACTTGCAAGACTCAGCGTACAGCGCGGTGGACCGATTTGCGAATATGGAAAAAGCAGGGGCCGGATCTAAAATTTGCCCGGCCCCCTTCTTCTTCCTCGCGACGCCCGCGGCCGCGCGGGAGGAAGCGCGCGCGCCGGCGAGCCGGAGCTCGCCGCGGCCACGACACGGGTTGGGGAAGGTGTTCCCCATTCGGGGCTTCTACCTTGAGGTGACGGCGTCGTCGAAGAGGGCGTGGACGAGGTGGACGGCGGCGGTGAACCGGAGGTGAACTGGCGCGTCGCGACGTCGAGGTAGGGGCTGATCTCGGCGCTCGGGAGGGGAACGGCGACGAGGTCTAGGGCGCGAGGTGCGCGGGAGCGAGGCGAAGGTCGCGGTGTAGGTGTGGAGGCACGGGGAGCGACGGAGGGGAGGGCGCGAGCTCGAGCTTCCGAGCTCGGCTCCAATGGCGAGCAGCGCACTGCCGGGCGTGGGGAGCGAGGGAGACGAAGGCCGAACGCGTGAATGAGCTCGGGGAAAGGAGGCCGGGCCTCGCCCTCGCCTTGAAGGCGCGCCGTGCGCAGCTGTCGGCGGGCTGCAGCGGCGCGTGGCCACGGCGGTCGGTGCGGCCGGCGCGTGGCCACGGCACTCAGAGGCCAGCAGCCGCGTGGGCGCGCCCGGGCGGGGAGGGAGGAGAGAGGCGCGCGGGTGAGCTGGGTCTATGGACCGATGAGGCTGACAGGTGGGGCCAAGGCCGGGGATGAAGAACAAGGCGCATGGACCGGGTGCATGGAGCGAGGGAGCCGGTGGGGCCCACAGCTGCGGGTGTCGGGCGGGAACCCGCAGCCCTGACAGGTGGGACCCATCTGTCATAGGCTCATGAGAAAAAGAAAATCCCGAAAAATGAAAAATGGGATTTGACCACTAACCAGGTTTCTGAATTTTGCAAATTTTACCAATTTACGAGCCGAATTTGAAAAGGACCCAATTGAATGAAATGTTGTACCCTTTGAGATCTACAATTTTGTCAAAATCACCAAGTTCAAATTATGGCTCTAAATTTGATTTAAATTTGAATTTAACTATCAGCCCTTAGTTTGGACTGAGAACTGTTTTCCTTAGATAATTCAAATGTCCTATTTCTAGCCATTTTCTCCCAAAAGCCTTTTTGACAAAGTTGTTCAAGATTTCATGGCCTAAAACTTTCCAAATTGGACCTTTGCATGAAAAGGACTCTAGGATATAGTAAAATGAAGAATTCTAAATATGTCAGATTTGGAGTGTGTTTGTTGGGTAACACCAAGGGACCTTTTACACTAAGTTAAGCCCATTTTCCAACCAAGCTATAATTTACAAAGTTGTTTACCACCTTAAGACCTACAAGTTTGGTATAAAGAGTTTCACCTAAATCTCCATAGGATTTAAGTTATGCTCACATTTGTAGCGTCATTTTTGCAAAACTGAGTGTATCACTTAGCTATTTTCACCATGTTTGTTCATATGACTCAAATGCACATTAGCATGAGATGAGATGATGCTTATGAGAAATAATTAAACAAAGTATGCACATGATCATGCTTAGGAGATGCCTAGGGCATCACAAATATGAACCTGCAGACAAACGGGGGAAATGAACTGCAGAGCGGAACACTAAAAGGGGGGAAGGCGGTGAATAAAAGCTTTGGAGTCATGAAGAACATTGACAAGAACAGGAAGGCGCGCAAGCTCGTCAAAGACGGGATCGCCGGGTCAATCCGCGAACTGCAGCTGGCTGGTTTGGTGGATTCTGTTACCCCCAAAGGTGCGACCAGTGGAGCAGAGGGAGGGCGACCAAGTGTGGACCCGGTGATCTCACTTGCGACCAAGATGGAGGAAAATACGCCTCCTGAACAGGTCGGCCAGGCTAACAGAGATGGCGAATCCCCGGCGAAGAAAGCAAGGAAGGAGCAGCATGGCAGCAGCACCCTGACGGGAGCTCATGGCAAGCCCCGTCAGGAGCAATGAATGCTATAGCATGGAACTGTCGAGGGTTGGGGAACTCCCGTACAGTTCGCGAGCTTAGCGACTTGGTCCGCTTGTATCACCCCAAGCTGGTGGCAAAGTCTTGTGTGGCATCTAGGTCTTCGTTATTCTTTAGCTTTGAGTAGTGTCGGTCTTAGTGGTGGTATTGCTCTCTACTGGGATGAGTCTATCTCTGTTACCTTGTTAGAGCAAGACGAATGCTTTTTTGATATCCTAATAAAAGAAAGCCCGGACCAGCCTTCCTGGCGGGCGACCTTTGTGTATGGTGAGCCTCATGTTGAGAATAGGAGGGCCATGTGAGAGCTCTTGCATAATCTTTATGATAGATGGGAGGGACCCTGGTTAGTCATGGGGGACTTTAATGAGGCTATGTGGCAGTTGGAGCACTTCTCAGAAACTCCCAGAGCTGAACGACAGATGCTAGACTTTAGAGAAGTTCTTAGCCACCGTGACCTCCATGATCTGGGTTTTCAGGGCTGCCATGGACCTATAACAATAACCAGAGAGGGGCAGCGCAATGTTAGAGTCCGCTTGGATAGGGGGGTCGCGAACCCAGCATGGTTAACCTCTTTCCCGAATGCCTATGTTACTCATGTTCACTCTTCGTGTTCTGACCACAAGGTTCTGGTGCTTAGGCATAAAGAGCAAGCAGGGAACAGTGAGGGCTAACCTGGGTTTTAGATACGAAATAATGTGGGAAAGGGATGAGAATCTAGGAATTGAAATTGGGAAAGCATGGGAGCGCAGAAATCTGGGCAGCGATTTGGGTGTGCTAGCGAAAAATCTGAAACAGGTTTCGGCTGCTCTGAAAAGCTAGAGTAGGGAGAAGTTTGGGCATATAACTAGGGATATAGAGAAGCTTAGAAAGGAGATAGCCGATCTGGAATGGGAAGATCCTGTTAGAAATCGGGAGGCTATTGTTGACAAAGATAGAACTTTGAATGAAATCCTATATAGAGAGGAAATGATGTGGTTACAGAGATCACATATTTCCTGGTTGAGAGAAGGAGACAGGAACACCAATTTTTTCCATAGGAAAGCGATGTGGCGTGCCAAAAAGAATAGAGTTAAGAAGCTTAGAAGATATGATGGGAGTTGGTGTTCAGACCAAGCTGAAATGTGCTCGATGACAACAGACTATTTTATGAACCTCTTCTCTGCTGATCCAGGTATTAATTTTGGGGAGATTGTTGATCTATTTCAGCAGAGTGTCACCGAGGAAATGAACAATGATCTAGTAAGGCTCTACAGTGATGAAGAAATTGGTGATGCGCTGCACCAAATTGGTCCTCTAAAGGGGCCTGGACCAGACGGCCTGCCAGCGTGATTCTACCAACGCAATTGGGTTATGCTAATGGAGGAGGTAATAAAGGCGGTAAGGAACTTCTTTGAGACTGGAATTATGCCAGAGGGAGTAAATGAAACCAAAATCGTTCTTATTCCTAAGGTGACCTTCCTGGAAACCTTGAAAGATTTTCGCCCTATTAGTTTTGAGAGCCAATGGACCGGCTCCATTGCCTCTGGAGTGATGAGTGATTGTCAACAGTAGCAAGACCCAGAAGGACTTGGGCACAAGACCTCCGATGGACAGGAGGCCCTCCGATGGACTGGAGGTAGAGTGAAGTCCTCCGAAGGACTAGAGGCACACTCGACGTCTGTCGGCCATGGGAGTTCGGTATACGGAGGAGCGGCACGACGACGGCAGGAGTAAGTCCTCCTGAAGGACTGTGAGGCTACCCCGATGGACAGGGGATGCCAGGCGCCACCGCGGTGCTCCAACCCGAATGCGTGGCGCGAAGGCGTGCGAGGGAGGCTTTGGCGGCTTCGGCTCAAAACCGTCACCCAAGCTACCCAAGCCTTGGTGAGTTGGGCCACGACTCGCCAAGATAGAGAAGATGGGCCAAATCCGGCCCAGGCGGAGACTTCCTAAAGTTTCCCGGTTTCTGACTTCAAAACCGGGGGCGCATCGCGGATTGGACTACTGGCGACGTGGAGAGCATCCGAGGATTGCGTGGAACTTACGAAGATCAAGACTCCATCGTGGTCGTCCGTCCCGAAATATCCTGTAATCTTTCGTTTGAGTCCTTAGGGTTTGTCTAGCTGTAGGGACCTAAGTGCAAAATTGTCTAAATAGCACTCTGGTATAAATAGGTCCAGTGTAGGTCATTAGAGCCTCTCTTGGCTGCTAGGATTAGTTTTCACTTGGTGATTTTCGTCCTTAAGCTTTGAGCTCCATTGTTAGAGAGGTTAGAGTAGGATTTAGCCTCCTAATCTTGAGGGGAGGTGAGGGTGGTTGCTTGGGATGAATTTCTGCTTGTATGCTGGATCTTTAGACCCATTTTGGGCACTTAATCGAAGCAAATTCGTGCAGCAACCTTGTGTTCTTCTCCTCCCCCTCTCACTTTGGTTTTTGGGTTCAATCCTTGCCTTTTTGGGTGTTTTTGTTGGGCAAGCTTGAATCCCTTTCCTTGCTGATGTTCTGGACTTGCTAGGACGTGGAGATCATGACTTAGTTCATCTCAATCCTGTTGGATTGCCACGAGCAAGCCTCTTTTGTGTTTTCCCCTTTCTTGCCCAAGAATGGCTATTTCACAAGATCTGAAATTCCCGCTGATTCCGCGGTTACCTTGAGTTGATCTGTTGGGAATAACTTTGAAATAGGGTCTAGATAACCTGAGCTAAATTTCGTGAAGTTTGGGCAAGGTCTGATCAAGTTATGATTTGAAATCATATTTTCTGCGACCCTACCGGACCATCCGGCAGAGGCCACCGGACAGTCCGGTTCCACCGGATAGTCCAGCAGCGCCCACCGGACAGTCCGCGCGTGAGGCATTATCCGGGCAGTGCCACCGGACAGTCCGGCAACAGGTACCGGATAGTCCGGTCCCACCGGACAATCCGGTGTTGGCCATCGGACAGTTCGGTCCTGTCAGGGAGCTGCTGTGTTCTTCCCAGGTTGGTTTTTCTGCTGTGATTTTGCTGCGGATTTTTGCATTCCTCCCTTAAGACCATTCTCTTTGCTTACTGTAAGTCAGTGAGACACACCTAGGTGTGGTGAGTGTCTTGTGGCGGATACTGCAAAATCCGTTGCTCCGCTGTCACTCTTGTTCGGATCTTGAGCTTTCTTGCATTGGTGCGTATCGTCACAGTGGACGGCACCCTTGCGCTGCTAAGCACGTATCTGTTCAGTGGACGGTGCTTATTATCTGTTTTCACTTGGGGGTTGTGATTTTGTGATTTCAAGTGCTCCTATTCACCCCCCCTCTAGTCGCACGTCTCGGTCCTACAATTGGTATCAGAGCCGGTTAGGTTTCTACATACCTTTACCGGTGAGAAACCAGTAGCGACTTTGACTCACTCTGGGAAGATTCCGGTCCTTGGTTCCGATGGCTACTCCTATTGGAAGGGTAGGATGAGAGCTTTCTTGCTTAGCCAGGGCCAGGACATATGGGATGCTACTCAGAGTGCGAACTTTGTTGTGCTTCCAGTTGCTCAGCGCACTACCCCAGTGATTGTGGCTCAGCATGAGGCGAACGCCAAAGCTGTTAACTTTCTCTTCTCAGGACTTGGTCCAGTTGATTATGAGAAAGTGAGCCACCTTGAGACTTCCCGTCAGATCTGGTCCATGCTGAGTGCACACCATGAGGGCACTGCTACCATCAAGGGGCGTCTCGTTGAGACTTACAGGCGCGAGTATGAAAATTTCGTTCAAAAGCCTGGTGAGTCCATCGATGACTTGTTTGGTCATTTTCAATCGATCATCAACAAGTTGCGCGTTAACTCTAGCCCTGAGAGGATCCCATACACCGACCATCAGCAGGCTGTCAAGTTGCTGTATGCGTTGGACAGGAAGGTATGGGAGATCAAGGTTAACTCGATCATCGAGTCTGAGGCCTATGACACAATTGGAGTGGAGACTCTTTACAGCAAGCTCAAGGCCACAGAGGTGGATTACAAGTTGAGAGATTCTCTCGCTTGTACTGGCTCCAAGAGCTTGGCCTTGGCTTCTCCCTCCAGTGAGGCCATTTCTAACCCCCAGCTTCACAACTTTTCATTTTCTGCTCTTATGTCTGTTACAGAGGAGCAGTTGGCGTCACTTGGGGATGATGAGCTTTGTCTGGTGTCTAGCCGCTTTCAGTGCGCCTATGACAACCGGATGAGCAAGAAGAGGGGCGAGAGGCCCAAGTGCTTCGAGTGCTGAGAGGTCGGCCACTTCATTGCCGAATGCCCAAACAAGCAGAACGACTACTACAAGAAGGGCAAGAACCACTCCCGCGACTCCAACAAGTACCACTCCGGCAAGCGTGACCATACCAAGCACCGCTCCGGCAAGATCAAGAACTTCCTGGAAGGCTTTCAAGAGCTACCAGAAGGACAACCGGAAGCGGGACAAGGCCTTCTTCGCCGAGCTTGGTGGTCTGTGTGGCGGATCGTCTTCCTCCTCTTCGTCTTCTTCGAGCTCAAGCGATGAGGAGATCGTCACCAAGCGGGACAAGAGGAGGGACCAAGGCGGTCCAGCTGGACTCTGCTTCGTCTCCACCAAGTCCAAGCGCAAGCACAAGATGCACCGGAGATCCTTTTGCTCCATGGCGCTTGAGGACAAGGACGACAAGGGCAACGACAATGACTCATCCGATGAAGAGGTAACTCCTGAGCAAGCTGAAATCCTTGAGATGTTGGAGTCAAATAGTCGTGAGTTGAAAGCCCAGGATAGGTTGTTGGAGAAGGCAGCCAAGAAGCTGCAGAAGCAGAAAGCCAAGTTGGCTGATGCTTTAGCTGAGATAGAAAGGCTGAAGAGTGTGTCAGTCCAGCCTAGTGAGACTGAGTGTCCTACCTGTGAGACTTTGATGAGAGATCTTTGTGAGCAGAAGAGCAAGTATGCTCATCAGGTAGAGGAGATGGATAGGCTGAAGGTAGAGTTAGGCAAGCTCCAGTCTAAACTGGATGAGCCTATTTTAAGTGATGTGACTGAGTGTGAGATGTGTCCCCACCTCGCTGTTGACATAGCTGAGCTGAAGGTGAAGTGTGAGGGACAGCTCAAGGAGTTGGAGGAGCTTAGGACTAGACCCACTCTTTTGGGTGCGTGCATGGTCTGTCCTACTTTGGAGAGTGAGCTTGTGCAGTTGAGGGCTGACCTTGAGATGCTTTTAGCATCCCCTGACACTTGTGAGAACTGTCTCACTCTGAGGTTGATGTTGGTGGATAGGGATGCCACCATTAAGAAGTTAGAGAAGTCTGCTTTCTCTATTCCCTCTCTACACTGCCCTACTGGTGCTGACCAGACTTTAGTTCTAAAGGATCTGAGAGAGGAGAAACAGACTTTGGTTGATGAGAACAACCGTTTGAGAGAGGTGCTCAGTTGGATGTATGCTAGAGAACCCCAACTTAGGATGATCTTGGAGAGCACCAAGAGAGCTGAGGGTGATATGAGTGGACTTGGGTTAGGAGAGAGTAGTACTTCGGGTGAGAAGAGGAGTTCCTCAATTAAGCTTAAGACTGCCTCTCCTCAGCCTAGCCCTACTGTTGATGGGGTTTACCATGAGCCTCTTAAGGCTGCCCCAAAGAAGCAGTTCTGGACACCCAAGCCCTCACAGGCTAAGCTGGACAGAGTAGTGACTGAGATTCTCAAGCCTCCAGTGAGCAAAGAGAGAGTCCAGCAGCCTGTTCCACCCAAGGCTACTCCACCTAAGCCTAAGGCTCAGCCTAAACCCACTCCCAAGAGGCTTGTCTACCACTGTGACTTTTGCCAGCGGAATGGCCACTAGGAGGAGTTTTGCTTCAGGAGGAAGCGAGTTGAGAGGCAGGAGAGAGCCTGGGGGAACCAGGATCAGTTCTACCAGGGTGGTAGGCAGGATCTTCCCTGTCGCGGTGAGATGAGAGACCGCTTTGCTGGTGAGAGAGGAGGCAGTTTTCAGGCCCGTGTTCCTAGCGGAGAGAGATGCTTTCCCGGTCGAGCTCCTAGTCGTTTTCAGCGCGGCTATGGTTTTTCTGACCAAGGCTTTGGAGGTAGAGGGTTTGAGAGCTCACGCTTTAGAGGTCGTGGGTACCCAGATAGACGTGATGCTTACTTTGACTGTGTTTACCCCACTTTTGAGCAGATGGCTCGGCACTGGTTCAGCGTTTACACTAACCCCAGTGCCAGACCATTTGCTCACTCTCGCTTTCCTTGATTTTGCAGGATCGAGGCCTGGAGGACATATGGATCATGGACTCCGGTTGCTCTAGGCACATGACAGGGCACCGCAGATGGTTCTCCAGCCTCAACCCCGTGAGCACCAAGGAGTACATCACATTCGGGGATAATGGTCAAGGTAAAGTGTTGGGTGTTGGTTCTGTTGCTCTTTCTAGCAAGCTTTCCCTGAGAGAAGTTGCTTTGGTGAGGAATTTGGGGTTCAATTTGGTCTCCGTCTCGCAACTTCTCAAGGAAGGGTTTGAGGTTTGTTTTAAGGAGGGTTCCTCTTGTGTGCTTGATGCTAAGGAAAACCTTGTTTGTCGGATTTTGCCCTATGGGCAGGTTTTTAAGATTGACCTTGCGTCTGTCTCTAGACCTCCTCGGTGTTTGGTTGCTAGTCCTTCTGCTGATATTTGGAAGTGGCATAGGAGGCTTGGCCATTTGAGTTTTGATCTGCTAGTCAGGTTGAGCTCAATGGATCTGATCCGAGGATTGCCCAATTTGAAAGCAGAAAAGGACTTAGTATGCCTACCCCTGTCGTCATGGCAAGATGGTTGCCGCTTCTCATGCACCTGTCAATCAGGTGATGACCTCTTACTCGGGTGAGCTGCTACATATGGACAAGGTTGGTCCTGCTCGAGTACAGTCGGTCAGTGGGAAGTGGAATGTGCTTGTAGTTGTGGATGACTTTTCTCGCTATTCGTGGGTGTTCTTCATGGAATTCAAAGATGAAGCTTTTGGTTTTGTTCGGGATCTGGTCTTGAGGTTAAGGAATGAGAGTCATAAAGCCATGAGGGCTATCCGCATCGACAATGGCGGAGCATTTCGTAACTCTCGTTTTGAAACCTTTTGTCGTGACCTTGGTCTTGATCACCAATTCTCGTCTCCTTATACCCCACCGCAGAACGGTGTTGTGGAACGAAAGAACCGCACACTTGTAGAGATGGCGCGGACGATGCTTGATGAGCATAGGACTCCGCGACGCTTTTGGGCTGAGGCTATGAATACGGCCTGTTACATTGCCAACCGTATCTTTCTACGGGCTTTCTTGGGAAAGACTTCGTATGAGCTACGGTTTGGCAGGCAGCCTAGCGTCAAGCACCTGCGTGCATTTGGCTGCAGATGCTTTGTGCTAAAAAAGGGGGGGCATTTGGACAAATTTGAATCTCGCTGCTTGGATGGTATTTTTCTTGGGTACAGCTCTAGCTCTAGGGCATATAGAGTGTGGATCCTTGATACTAGACAAGTGGTTGAGACCTGTGAAGTTTCCTTTGATGAATCTATGCCTTGCACAACCCCCGCATTTGAGCTTTCAGGTGATGATGAAGAAGGCGCTCCCATCTTTGAAGATGAGGAAGGCGAAGTAGATGCTGGTGATGCAGGAGCCACTGCACCAGCTGCAGCTCCTGCCCCCTCTGCTACGAGCTCTGAAGATGAAGGAGGACCCTTGCCTACGTCTTCCTCCTCACGCCCCCGACCACAAGCTCGAGCAGAGGTTGGCCCCGCTGAGGACGTAGGGGAGGTGACCTCTGAGATTGTTCCATCTCGGCAGGTCCAGCGGGATCACCCTCCAGACAGGATGATTGGAGACCTACACCAGCGTGTCACACGTTCTTCGGTTAACTCTCTGGCATTTTTCTGTCATTCCGCATTTGTTGCTTCTTTCGAACCCCGGGATGTGTCACATGCATTATCTGATCCTAGTTGGGTGAACGCCATGCATGAGGAGTTGGAAAACTTTGAGAGAAACCATGTCTGGGATATTAGTTGAACCTCCACCAAACTGCCACCCTATAGGAACCAAGTGGGTTTTCAAGAACAAACAGGGTGAGGATGGGATGGTTGTGAGGAACAGAGCGAGATTGGTAGCCCAGGGTTTCTGTTAGAAGGAGGGGATAGATTATGAGGAAACCTTTGCTCCTGTAGCTCGTTTAGAGGCTATTAGGATTTTGCTTGCCTTTGCTGCCTCTAAAGGCTTCAAATTGCAGCAGATGGATGTCAAGTCAGCCTTTCTAAATGGTTACATAGAGGAGGAGGTTTATGTGAGACAACCTCCTGGCTTTGAGAGTGCCAAGTTTCCAGACCGGGTGTATAAGTTGAGAAAAGCCTTGTATGGTCTGAAGCAAGCCCCAAGAGCTTGGTATGCTAGGTTGAAAGCTTTTCTGCTCAAGTCTGGTTTTGTGATGGGTTCAGTAGACAAGACCTTGTTTCTGTTGAGTCGTGGCGGTGACACCCTTCTAGTTCAGATATATGTTGATGACATTATCTTTGGTGGTTCATCTCACGCTTTGGTGTCTAAGTTTGTTGAACAGATGAGCAGTGAATTCGAGATGAGTCTCATGGGTGAGCTTCAGTTCTTTCTCGGGCTTCAGATTAAGCAAGGCCCAGAAGGAACCTTCGTCCATCAAGCCAAGTACACGAAGGACATTTTGAGGAAGTTTGACAAGGGAGATCTCAAGCCCATGGCGACTCCCATGTCAACACAGACGGCTCTTGATGCGGATGAAGAAGGGGAGGTGGTGGACCAAAGAGAGTATCGAGGAATGATCGGCTCACTTCTGTACCTGACGGCGACCAGGCCGGACATTCAGTTCGCGGTTTGCCTCTGTGCACGTTTTCAGGCCTCACCAAGGCTATCACACCGTCAAGCGGTGAAGCGCATCTTCAGGTACCTGAAATACACTCCTGAGCTTGGACTTTGGTTCTCTTCAGCTTCGTTGCTCTCTCTTAGAGGGTATTCGGATGCTGACTTTGCGGGTTGTCGGCTGGAGCGCAAGTCTACTTCCGGCACCTGCCAGTTTCTCGGTTCTTCCCTTGTTTCTTGGTCCTCACGCAAGCAATCTAGCGTAGCCACTTCCACCATAGAAGCTGAATACATTGCTGCTGCTAGCTGCTGCTCCCAGCTGCTTTGGATGAAGTCCACCTTGAGCGACTTTGGTCTCAGTTTTAGGAAGATCCCTCTCCTAGTTGACTCTACTTCTGCTATTTCTGTAGCTAAGAACCCCGTCCTGCACTCCAGAACCAAACACATAGACGTGAGGTTTCACTTCTTGAGAGATCACTATGAGAAGGGAGATATAGACTTGATCCATGTAGAGACTGAGAACCAGTTGGCCGATATCTTTACCAAGCCCTTAGACCTGAGCATATTTGCTCACTTGCGTGGGGAGCTTGGTGTTTGTTACCCTTTTTAGGTTGGGGTAACTTTGGTATAGTTTAGGTTTTGCTTTGCTTTTTCTTTCTTTTCTTTCTTTGTTTCTCTTTGCTTCTCTTGCATTTTGTCCCATACCATGCATTGCATTGTAACATATGCATTTCACTTCCACTAGCACTAGAGCTCTTCTGGTATGCCAAGTTAGTACTTCCTTGTGCTAGAGTGTACAGTTGCTTGCATGATCATGGTTGGCTAAGCTCCTTGAATCTGTCTAATATCTTTTGTGAGCCTAGTCACTTTTGCTTCTTCCAAATCAAAAACCATGATCACCACTTGACTTGGCTACCTAGCATGTGTAGGAATGTTGAATGCTATGCTATCTTTTCATGCTTGGATATGCTAGTTGTATGACTAGGTTGCACTGATGCCTAAGCAGTTATGGCACCTTGTTCATATCTAAAATCTGAATTAATGTGATTTACAAGTGCTGTCCTATGAGTTAAATTGAAAAGATTCAGGAGGGTTCACTTGTCACACTGATCTAGTTTGAGATAGCTTGCCTTTGCACAGTGGCTTGAACTTGGACTAGGCTGTGTATGACCAAAACCTTGTCTTAAGCTCCTGATGGTTTTCTGAACCTAGGCTTGGCATTGGTTGGTAAGAAGTGGCAACGACAAGTGAATAACCCCTGGCACATGATCTGATTTGCTTGAAGTTCAAAATTGCTAAATCTGAAATCTGCAAGTCTCTAAATTGCTTATGGTCTGTTGTAGATGCCTTGGTTGAGAGTAGCACACATTGTATGTTTTGCTAGCATCTTGCTGTTCATGCCTATCTTGCTAGATGCTATTCATGTTGGTGATGCTCTTTTTTTCCACAACTCTGAAAAACATGCTCCTGCTCTGTATAAGATAGATTCAATTGAGCTTGTTTTGCATGCTACCTTGCCCTCACTTGCTCTGTATGCTAGAACTTGTATTTACTAGCTTTGCATCCCTGCTGAGCTCTTCATGGTACACTTCCTGCATTTCATGGCATATTTTGAGGGGGAGTTGTCCACTTCAGGGGGAGTTGAGTTCTATGACCCTTGATGTGTCCATTGTCAACAAGGGGGAGAGATTGGACCATGGGGGAGGACTCTGTAGAGGTCTAGTTGAGGGGGAGGTTGAGCTTTTAGCATGCTCTTGCATCGGTGCGTTGAGCCTTTTTGCCTCTTTCTGGAGGAGCCGATGCTTTGCCTTAGCATGACTGTGTTGAGCCAGTTTGCCATTTCTTGAGGGGTCATGCTTTAGTTTGATCGACTGCGTTGAGCGGTTTGCCTTGTCTTAGGGGGTCGATCTTTGGCTTTGTTTTTGTTGTAGTCTCATTTGCCATTTTCTGCCAGTATTTGGTCTTTGGGCATCTTGAGCAACTTGTTCTTTTTCTTCTTTCTTTTCGGTTTTACGCTTTTCTTTTGTCTTTGTTCTATTTCAGGTTACAGGTTGAAGGTGTTGACAATGCACTCATCAAGGGGGAGATTGAGAGCCAATGGACCGGCTCCATTACCTCTGGAGTGATCAGTGATTGTCAACAGTAGCAAGACCCAGAAGGACTTGGGCACAAGACCTCCGATGGACAGGAGGCCCTCCGATGGACTGGAGGTAGAGTGAAGTCCTCCGAAGGACTGGAGGCACACTCGATGTCTGTCGGCCATGGGAGTTCGGTATACGGAGGAGCGGCACGACGACGGCAGGAGTAAGTCCTCCGAAGGACTGCGAGGCTACCCCGATGGACAGGGGATGCCAGGCACCACCGCGGTGCTCCAACCCGAATGCGTGGCGCGAAGTTGTGCGAGGGAGGCTTTGGCGGCTTCGGCTCAAAACCGTCACCCAAGCTACCCAAGCCTTGGTGAGTTGGGCCACGACTCGCCAAGATAGAGAAGATGGGCCAAATCCGGCCCAGGCGGAGACTTCCTAAAGTTTCCCGGTTTCTGACTTCAAAACCGGGGGCGGATCGCGGATTGGACTACTGGCCACGTGGAGAGCATCCGAGGATTGCGTGGAACTTACGAAGATCAAGACTCCATCGTGGTCGTCCGTCCCGAAATATCCTGTAATCTTTCGTTTGAGTCCTTAGGGTTTGTCTAGCTGTAGGGACCTAAGTGCAAAACTGTCTAAATAGCACTCTGGTATAAATAGGTCCAGTGTAGGTCATTAGAGCCTCTCTTGGCTGCTAGGATTAGTTTTCACTTGGTGATTTTCGTCCTTAAGCTTTGAGCTCCATTGTTAGAGAGGTTAGAGTAGGATTTAGCCTCCTAATCTTGAGGGAAGGTGAGGGTGGTTGCTTGGGACGAATTTCTGCTTGTATGCTGGATCTTTAGACCCATTTTGGGCACTTAATCGAAGCAAATTTGTGCAGCAACCTTGTGTTCTTCTCCTCCCCCTCTCACTTTGGTTTTTGGGTTCAATCCTTGCCTTTTTGGGTGTTTTTGTTGGGCAAGCTTGAATCCCTTTCCTTGCTGATGTTCTGGACTTGCTAGGACGTGGAGATCATGACTTAGTTCATCTCAATCCTGTTGGATTGCCACGAGCAAGCCTCTTTTGTGTTTTCCCCTTTCTTGCCCAAGAATGGCTATTTCACAAGATCTGAAATTCCCGCTGATTCCGCGGTTACCTTGAGTTGATCTGTTGGGAATAACTTTGAAATAGGGTCTAGATAACCTGAGCTAAATTTCGTGAAGTTTGGGCAAGGTCTGATCAAGTTATGATTTGAAATCATATTTTCTGCGACCCTACCGGACCATCCGGCAGGGGCCACCGGACAGTCCGGTTCCACCGGATAGTCCGGCAGCGCCCACCGGACAGTCCGCGCGTGAGGCATTATCCGGGCAGTGCCACCGGACAGTCCGGCAACAGGTACCGGATAGTCCGGTCCCACCGGACAATCCGGTGTTGGCCACCGGACAGTCCGGTCCTGTCAGGGAGCTGCTGTGTTCTTCCCAGGTTGGTTTTTCTGCTGTGATTTTGGTGCGGATTTTTGCATTCCTCCCTTAAGACCATTCTCTTTGCTTACTGTAAGTCAGTGAGACACACCTAGGTGTGGTGAGTGTCTTGTGGCGGATACTGCAAAATCCGTTGCTCCGCTGTCACTCTTGTTCGGATCTTGAGCTTTCTTGCATTGGTGCGTATCGTCACAGTGGACGGCACCCTTGCGCTGCTAAGCACGTATCTGTTCAGTGGACGGTGTTTAGTATCTGTTTTCACTTGGGGGTCTATGATTTTGTGATTTCAAGTGCTCCTATTCACCTCCCCCTCTAGTCGCACGTCTCGGTCCTACGTGCAATGTTCTATACAAAGTTGTCTCTAAATGCTTGGTGAATAGACTTAGGCCCCTTCTGGAGGATATTATCTCTTTGTACCGGAGTGCGTTTATTCCAGGAAGGCTTATAACTGATAATGCTCTCATTGCTTTTGAATGTATTCATGCGATCAACAATAATACAGACGAGAGAGGGGATTTTTGTGCGTACAAGTTGGATTTATCCAAGGCGTATGACCGGGTGGATTGGGGCTTTCTTGAAAGTGTTCTCTTGAAGCCAGGCTTTCACAGTGAATGGGTTCAGCGGATTATGTCATGCGTGACGTCCGTCCGCTACTCCGTGAGCTTCAACGGTGTCGCGACACCACTCTTTACCCCATCCCGTGGTCTCCGCCAAGGGGATCCTTTGTCGCCGTACCTCTTTTTGTTTGTCGCTGATGGTGTGTCTACTCCTATACAGGAAAGGATCCGGAAAGGGAGTCTACAGGAGCTGAAGATTTGCAAGAGAGCCCCGGGTATCTCACACCTCCTGTTTGCAGATGACACTATCCTATTTTTTAAAGCGGATCAACAGCAAGCTCTCCAGGTTCGTGAGATAGTACAAGAATATGAGAGGGGTACAGGCCAGTTAATCAATCGAGCGAAATGTTCAATCCTGTTTAAAAAGAAGGAAGATACAGGGATGTAGGATCAGGTGAGAAATATCCTAGAGGTGGAACTCGCTTCGTTTGAACCCAAGTATTTGGGACTCCCCACCCCATCTGGTCGCATGAAAGGAGATCAGTTCCAACCTCTAAAAGAGAAGCTTCGGAAAACATTATCGGCATATACAGAGAAGCATTTGTCGGCAGCGGCCAAGGAAGTGTTAATTAAAAGCATTGCCCAAGCGCTACCGACATACATTATGGGTGTGTTCAAATTGCCATTGTTAGTATGTGACGACCTCACAAGTATCATCCGGAATTTTTGGTGGGGCAGCAAGAAAGGAAAAAGGAAGACGGCTTGAGCGGCATGGAAAGAGTTGGTGCTTAAGAAGAGCCAGGGAGGACTAGGCTTCAGGAACATGAGGCTGTTTAACCAGGCCATGTTGGCTAGACAAGCCTGGAGATGGATAGAGAAGCCGGACTCTCTATGTGCTAGACTTCTGAAGGCTAGATAGTTTCCACGCTGCTCCCTCCTTGATTCAATAAAGAGCGCTAACTCTTCGACAACCTGGTAGGCTGTTCTTCATGGGCTGGAGCTGTTGAAAAAAGGAATCATTTGGAGAATCGGAAACGGAACGCAAGTGAGAATTTGGAGAGATCAGTGGATCCCAAGAGAGGTAACAATGAAAGTCTCCGCCCGTAGAGGTATATGCAGGCTCCACTGGGTGTCTGATTTATTGAACTTGGAAGCGACTGATTGGGATCGAAATAAGTTATTGAGATTCTTTAACCGGGCCGATAGAGAAGCGATCCTAAAAATCAAAATTCCAGTGAGAAGAGTGGATGATTTTGTGGCTTGGCAAGGAGAGCAGTCTGGCATTTTCACGGTGAGGAGTGCTTACAACCTAGCCATGAAGCTACTGAACCTGGATTCAGAGACTGCGTCTAGCTCTGCACCGACAGGAGAGAGAGAGAGCTATGGACCAAGGTGTGGAAGGGCAACGTGCCACCAAAAGTCAAGGTGTTTACATGGAAGCTCAGCAAGGACATCCTGCCGACTAGGCTTAATAACTTTGCGCGCACGCTGGAGGTGGAAAGTAGATGCACGATCTGTGGAGTGGCCACAGAGAACAGTTTCCACACGACGGTCTCATGTAGAGCAGCGAGGGATTTACGTGAAGCAACGAGGCAACACTGGTCATTGTCTAATCAGGACCAGTGGTGCTATTCGGGGCCAGACTGGCTGCTTCTGCTGTTAGATAAGTGCAACAAGGTGCAAAGCGACCAGGTGAAACTCCAGCTTTGGCAAGCTTGGTCAAGACATAATGACAGAGTACACGGGGCAAAATCAGTAAGTATCTATGCATATCTGCAGTTTCTACTAAACATGGAGGAGCTTATTTTGCAGGATCATGACGAGGCAGCTATGGTCGCGAAAGGCAAAGGCAAGAAGCCACTGAGGATCACTGGTGATCGACCAGGGCATCCGGCACATGGTCGCAGGGAAGGGGGGATCAGCGAGGCCACAAGGGAAGGATGGCGAAAGCCAACGGAGGGCTGGATTAAGGTGAATGTCGATGGATCCTATGGGGACCAGACAGGAGATGCAGGGGTCGGCATCATAGCAAGGGACCAGGAGGGGTCCGTCATCTTCACAGCTTGGAGAGTGCTTTTTGATTGTACAAGTGCCAAGGAAGCTGAAGCCCGAGCTTGCGTTGAAGGACTCAGAGTGGCTGCGCAATGGTGCCATGAACCTGTGCTCTTAGAGTCAGACAGCGCTCAGATCGTCGGTGCGCTCTGGGCTGAGGTGAAGGATAGATCAGAACTCTGCTTCCTGATTGCCGAGGCACGTGAATTATGTGATGCCCCCGGCATCTCAAAAGCCTTGACACACAATTAGGTTAATGTTAATCATGGATTTGAATTTAACCCTGCTTAGAAAGGAACAATAACTGGACCAACAAATCACTAAGTCAAAAATTTTCAAGTTGAGCATGCAAAACCTTGCGTTGTTTGGTTGAGTAGTTAAACATTTATACGTTTTCATGCGAAACATCAAATACAAAAGTTTTAGATCAAGATGTTGCCTTCAAATTTATTATTTTGACTAATCTCAAAATCAAAGGTTAAGAGGTTCAAAAGTTCAAACCAAACCAGATTAGCCAACACTCAAGAAATTTTGCTAAGTCTAGAGCTGACACTCTTTCTCAAATTTCATTCTGAAATTACTTTCGATTTGACCATACAACTTCAAAATATTCCTTTCTATGAAATGAAATTAAACTCATAACCTTTCAAATACATTAGACCTTGATATGAGTGGACTCCATTTGATACTCCAAAAGTTGAAAATAAGAAAGACTCTACAAAAGGGGAAAGTGCTGTTTTACCAAAACTCTGAGTATGTTTGAAATGGTATTTCAAAATTTGTGGTGAATTAGACAGAACTTTATATACCAAACTTGTAGACGACTTTATGATTAACAACTTTGGTATTTTGTGTGTTGACATGCATAAAGTTTTGTAAGGTGTTTTAGCTCATTTTCTGTCTTCTAGTGAAATCTGTCAAACTAGGCCTGAGTGGAAAATTCAAATTTTGAGCAACCAAAAGACATGATCATACAAAACCTTGTATATGAAAGTTGTAGGGAATGAAATTATGACCAACATTGGTATATAAATATTTATGTGAAAGTGCACCTAAAATGGACTTATGGAATTTTCAAATTGGAAGGTGTTGTTGGTCAAACTGGGGTCACAGTTTTTGAATTCAAATTTCTCTAAAAATTTGAATATAACATGGTGTCACAAATTAAAAAAAAGTTGTAGATCATGAAGTTTAGATCACTTCTTGTATTTTGAGTTTCCACTAATTCGGCCATTGAATGTTTGAAAAACTCGAAATTCAGACAAGACTCATAGCAGTCAAATGACCTTTTTCCAATTTCGAAATTTCCTTTTTCTCTTGAGTGTATGACATGCGGGCCCCACCCGTTGGGCTTCGGATCCCCGCAGACCAGAAACCGCCATTCGCCCGCGGTTTAGGAAAACCACTAATGGTGTCCGTAGACTCGGTCCATGAGCTCTCCATTTGTTTTTCCCCATCCGGTCCCACCAGTCAGCGCCTACGGGTCCATGGACTCAGTCCGCGCTGCCCCGTTTTCTCTTCTTCCCCGCTCCGTGGCGTGCACGTGGCGGCCATGGCCTGTCGGTGTTGGTGCGCGCCACCCGGATGCCGATGGCCCCTCCCCCAGCTCGGCTTCAAGTGCACGCCACCGGCTCCCTCGCTCACGGGCTTCCTCCACTCTCGCCCGCGCCCCTCTCCCTGCCTCGCCTTGCCCAGAAAAGCGCAGCGCCGCCGCCGCCATAGCAGGAGCTTGAGCTCGCGCCCCCACCTGCTACTCAACCGTACAAGTGCCTCCCCGTCGGCACGCTGGGCTGCGCGTCGCTCCACTCCACCAATCCCACCCGTTCCCGGCGTCTCCTCGCCCTCCTCCGCGGCTCCCAATCCGTGCCGCCATTGGAGCGACCTAGCTCTGGTCGTCTCCCCTGCTCGCCCCTACGCCTGAAGGCCACACCCGTCGGCCACTCCTCGGACCCGCGCGTCCAATGTGCCCTCTCGTGTCGCCATTCCTCTCCACGTCGCGTAGATCGAGCCGCCACGCCGCCCGGGACGACGCCCAGTCCACCGCCGGTTCACCGCCTCCGCGCCACCTTTCCACGCCTCCTCGCGCGACGCCGCCTTGGGGAATAGGTTCCCCGGATCCGGGAACACCTTCCCCGACCTTCTCCCCTTCCGCGTCGTGCCCCTACGCGCTGGCCCGCCGCGCGTCCCATGCCCCTGCCCGAGGAAGAAGAAGAAGGTGGTCGTTTTGCAGAAATCCCCCTATCATATTTCATATTTTACGTGCTCTAATCAAGCCCTGTTCACTGAGTCATGAACCTCTTCTGTGCAGGTCCCCGAGAGATAGATTTATTTATGATTAGATCCCCGATCCAAATGATTTTCGAGTTAAAAGCATTTTATTAAGCTGAGAAGTTTGAAAATTCATAGTAAATCAAATAAAAATCAGAAAAATACAAATTTTGTTGCAGTGTACTCCTATTAAGTAGATCTACAGAATGGAAAAGAGAGTGGTCCATGAAATGACTATTTTGCCCCTGATTGCTTGCATATTAAGATTTCTTAAATAATTAGCAAAACTAAAGTTAATCATCTTCAAAAATTATGAAACTTGGACATTCGTTTTTATATGATGATTAAGATCTATGGTGATTTTTGGAAACCCTAGCATGCAAGGTTGAATTACTGTTTTGCCCCTATGTGTGTATTTAGTGTATTTTTAGAGTATGGAAATATATACCACACCAAATTTGTCCAGAAAAATCCATAGAAAATATACCGTACTCATTTGATCCAATGTAGCCTAGAAATAATGTTTTGTGTGATTTGCTTGCTGTTTGCTATGTGTTTTGAAAATGACAAGTGATAGGGTGATTTAATCAATAAAATAGATAAATGCTATTCAATGTGTTGCAAAAATTCCACCAAAACAATTGAGGCTATGTTACTGTGTAAGTGTGATTGTATATTTCTTTCATGAATTTTTGGTTGCTGTTACTTGAGGAATCCATTAATAGTTATTTTTGGAAGGACCTAGATGTCGCCTAGAGGGGGGTGAATAGGCGTAACTGAAAATTTACACCACTTAGAAACACACCGTCAGTACTCACACCGGATAGTCCGATGGGTACAACCGGACAGTCCGGTATAACCAGATAGTCCGGTTCTCTACACCGGATAGTCCGGTGTCACACAAAAACCGAAACCCCCAAGGTAAATATACGAGAAAATACTTATCGAGCTATGTGGAGCTGTGTAATGTGTTTGTATGTTGTTTATGATCTCGGCAACACTTTATTCCTGCACTCACAAAGAGAACTTGCACACGAATAATAATAGCGGAAGCAATAATGTAATGCAAGCAAGTAAAACAACCACAAGCACCAAGCTTGGGTCTCCTAGCAGGGGCACAGCACACACAACAAAGGATTTTAGTCCTGAGGTTCGGGCACACCCGTAAGTGTCCGTACGTCCCCGTTGAGGCGCCCACCAAGAGCTTGAGTCTATTTCAACTCACGGCCTCTCCTTCACAACCACCAAGGCTATGAAGGTGCTCACTGCAAATGCTCCGAAGAGCGAGGTAATCACCTACAAGAGAAGTGGCACCCACAAGCCGGGTGCCCTTCGAGTTGCTCTCGCCGTCTAGGAGGAAACCTCCAAGAGTAACAAAAACGCTTCCCGGAAATGCTTGCCAACTGTGCTCAGAAGCTAGGTGCTCACAATGTAGCTCACACAATCTCACAAATCCTCTCCCAACTCAAGAATCTCACAAATTTAGCTCAATCTCACAAAGAGAGTGTTGGGAGGTGTTACTAAGAGCCTCTGGATGGATGTGGACGTGGAGGGAAGCAGCAGCTCCAACTGGAAGAGAGTGAGGGGTATAAATACCCACCCTCATAAAACTAGCCGTTGGCCTGTGTCAGACCATCACCGGACAGTCCGGTGCGTTCCTACCGGATAGTCCGGTAGAGGCGGACTAGCCGTTGGAGCTCAAACTCCCTATACCGGACAGTCCGGTATAGCTCACCGGATAGTCCGGTGAGGGGTTCCCTGATCAGAGGCTAAGGCACTGAGCCTGTGTGAACAGATGAGCAAAGTGTAGGTGTTGTCTCCATTAGAGATACACCTAACTAGGAGATGAGAGCACAAGGAAAAGATCAGAGAGATCACTCTCAATTCTGGGCTCAGCCTTCACCGGATAGTCCGGTGAGGATTACCGGACAATCCGGTGAACCCACCCTCAGCACAATAACAACTCACGAGGAGTGTTTTGGCTCGACACTCTCTGAACTAGCTGTGAGCACATGTTGACTAGAGACTTCCGAGCTTCGCTTCCCTCTTGATAGTACGGCATACCTATGCTCAAGGTGAATATAAATCTAGATGAAATCCACTTGAGTCTTGTCTTGATGAATAATGCCGTCTTGAAATATATCCACAGAGGGAGATAGCGAAGCTGAGCTTCTTCCTTTGTGAGTAATCCTCTTTGAGCGAAATAGTTGGACTTCAATTTAGAAAACCTCTTCGATAGGTAGATGGAGCACATTTGCTCATTATCCATTCATTCAATTTGTCTTGATTATTATTGGCTTTAATATGCAATAGAGTGTCTTCATGATCAGCCACTTGTTATATATGAGAAATCCAAGTAAGTTAGTGACATCCAAATGAAAGAGATACAATTTAGAGTCACTTTTCTTAACATGAAAGCCAAGTGTCTCAAAGTGCATTAATAAAGCAACACTAGTGATGTCCTTTGACAATATATACCTATAGAAACCTGTCAAATGATCTTACAAAAAGATTAGACCTTTAATCGCATTGTCACTCAAACACCAAAACCACTAAGGAGCCTTGTTGCACTTACAATTTTATTAGGTCTAAAAGCAAAGAAAATAAAAAGGGGATGTTAGTGGGCATGCACCTTGCTAGTTTACGATTTCTCCTATCTAATATACTTGTTATGTATGAACTTATGTGTAAATGAAGCTCACATTGTGTGCGTGATTCCATTCTCATATGACTAATTACTATTGAATATAGATAACAAGAACTCAGCATACGACAAGTTATGTATGATTTGCTGAATGGAAATAAACACACCACACCTACCTTAGTAATCTAAACAACTATCGCTTGCTTTTATCGGATTACATCGTTAACAGGTTGCCCAGTGAACATCTGATCGTATGAGTGAATGCTTGCTCCTCGTCCACAAAAATACTCTTGCTTAAGTAGCTTTATCAATCACCTTTCTGCCTAACCAAGAATTGATTATCCAAATGTAAGCCTAATACTCATGCATCTCATTCACTGCACCTTGCATCTCATTCATATAGTGATGCTCGTTGCAGATACGTGACCAAGAAGCAAGTGCGTGGAGCTACATCAAAAAATAGTGGTCCAGAAGACCAACTAAGACCCAAATACCACCTGGAGGTCCCTGAAGTGGTATTTGGAAGGAGGAGTTGTCCAAGTGATCAAGGGGTTGCCTGGGGCAAAGCCCCACAACCCGGCAAACTAACCTAGTTTAGTTTGTTGGTTTTGTTAAAAATAAGCAAGGTAGGAAGGACCATGATTTCTCCCAGCTAATATAATAATTGATTGTTTGATTACGCATCCGCATTAGGAGTTGATTGAAAACCATTGCATTAGATTCCTTGGCCGCCCTGGCTCTAGCACCTATACCTAGAGTTCGTAGGACGAGTTGCCTAGAATTGCTAGGTTCGAGTAGATACGAGTGAATGGAGTCACTCGTCGCGTAAGTGATTTCAAAAATCACAAAAACTTTTACTATCGAGGAATTAATATTATGCTCATGACTTAAATGGAGACCGGGCGGAGAATAATTTTATTTTGTGGTGTGCGTTGTTGTATCATTTGGCTCCGCCCGTGTCGTTTAAGGTCCGTCCGTTGTTCGCCTATTGGACGGCATAACATTGCTAGAGTGCTTAACCGGGGAATGGGACCGGTAAAGTCTTTCCTGGGCTCGTCTAAAGCACAGAGACACGTTCCTACCCGCTGGTTGAGAGGAAGGTGGCCCGGGGGAGCTTGGTACTCTTGGCGGGAAGACCGAGATGTCGGCAGGCTCGTCATGGGGGCACAACCCGGGGGCTAGGCGGGAGTGAATCGAATTTGAGACGAGACACCTTAAGATTGGGACTATATGTGGGAACGCGATGGCCAGTAAGCATATACCCCTGGCATGATAGATATTCCCGAGAATTAAATTCGATTCAAATCGCTGATGTCCACCAGGTGTGGGAATGCCAATACCTTTGACGTTCATCGTAGTAATTATTTGAAGATAATATATCTATTACTCATGTTTTCAAATACTACATGTTTGTACTATGTGTTGTTTATATTTCTGCAAGTTATTATTATGGTGTTATACGCAAAGGATGAAATTTGTTACTCTATGTTGATATACCACTGTTTAAAAATCAATGGCTAAGGACCCACTTGCTAGTAAGCAAGCTTCGCGTCAGCCGTAAGCTATTCCATTAAGTCATACTGAGTAATTAGTACTCAGGGTTTGCCCCCACCTTTTGAGTACAGGTACCGACGACATCGGGACGAGTGCTTGGAGGAGAATAGTACCGGTGGGCTCGGTGTTGCTCGCCTCGATCATCGTTGTATGGAGACTAATAAAGTATTTTTGTTCCGCTGTGAGATGTTTTCGAATTCGCTTCCGCTATCTGATTCAAACTTGCCTATTGTATGGCATTATGTTGAAACATATATCTTTATTTCGAACTGGTTTGTAAAATAAGTTTATATATGCTATATTCAAATGCCTGAGATGATGTAACCGTTGTGGCTCCATCGTGGGCTGGATGTGTATGATGTCGGTTCCTCTGGGAAAAGGTAATATCGGGAGCTGAATGACTCTCGACGGACGACCGGGTTTAGTTTGGCCTAAGTGCACTGCGAGCCAGAGGTGGCAGGTGTGGCAGAACCGCCCAGATTAACCCGGATTTAGTGCTCAATCACCAGATCCGGACTAATCTCGGTAGTCCTTCAGGATGTAGGTATCCTGACTTGGCCTTCCCATCTGGATCGTGCTCATGTGTTGACTCTCTATGGAGTCTACAGATTACAATATCTTACATCTCATACATAGCTTAAAAGAAATAAATTATTACAACCAAACGGTTGATTTGTACAATCTTTTATTCAAAATGACTGCAGGGAGGGAAACTTGCATTCTGCCCAAGGATGCAGCTCACCCCAAAAGGAAGACCTGGGGAGCGATAGAAGAAAGCTCTCACTTGCAGCGAGTGTTCAGCACCTAAGAAAAACATAAGCAAAGAAGCCTGAGTACTAGTTACTCAGCAAGACTTACCCGAGCACTGGGTCTAAACCCGACTTTCTAGCCTATAGCCGGAGTGGTTAGGTCAACTCACACTGCGGCAAGCCTAATAGTAAATCCTTAGCTTTTGGAGTTTAGTTACTTTTTAGTTATTACCTGTCCAGACTAAGTTATACCTATTCTATTAGCAAACAAGAGCAAACACTTTGCGAACTCATTCTTTATCAACAAGATCAACTTTCTTACTACGATGTTGGTCGCGATCAGGCAGCTTACAACCGTCAAGCCACAGACGATTCGAATCGATTTTTCCACCTCTCGAGAGGGATACTCAGACACCCGTCATATGTGTACACCGACCCAACATATGACAACCCAACATCCAGTGCCACCTAGCCGGAACCATCCTCACCGAACCCGGGTGTCAGTCCTTCGACACCCGCCCAACCTCCTCCATCCAGTTGGTCTCGTCTAGTTCTGCGCTTAGGTACAACAGGACGAAAGGCTTACCGGAGCCCGTTAAGGACGGCAAGTGAATGAGGCGCGTTCGGCCCAACCAGGCCACACATCGGACGGCCTTATGCGACACAGGCAGGATCAGGGTCCATGGCAATAATCACAATATGCAATATACGAAAGCGAAACTGATCCCGCCGCATGTCTGTCAAATTATTAACATCCTTCTCATTCTTAACCAATTAACTTTAATAAAAGAATTTCCGTTCTAGGCCTATGCCACCTAAGCCATTTATTGCGTATAGGATCTTCATGCAGGAGATTGGGGTAATTATGCTCTAGAGTTTCAACCAACTCCTGACTCTAATGCACAAACATAACCCATTCTTATTTAAAGGACTTAAAGAAAAAAGGTAATGCACCGGGGCTTGCCTTAGACAAGGTCTCAGAGTCTTGAAATCGCTTCAGGGATTAGGGTAGTGGACACCTGATGGTCCAGGAGGCTAGGCTTCGGGGTGTCACATCGGAATGCCTTCGGAAGACTCTTCAACTGGGAAGATAAGAACCAACGTGCCTAACATGAATGACATGTAGGAGTTTGAAAGCATGAGGATGATCAACCTGTTGTAAAAGTAAAGTGTACAATTTTCTAAAGAAAAAGGGTGGTTGGGGTTAAACATCTGGGTTTTCGGGGCGTAACTGACTGTCCTAGGGATCAAATGAATTTTATATTATTTTTAAATATTTTTGAATATTTTTAAGAGCTTAAATAAATTTTCTAGAAATTTTTGAATAATTCGAATGTATTTTAGAATTAATTCTATATTTTTAATACATTTTTATGAATTTTTCTGCATTTTTAAACAACATCTATCTTTTTAAAATTATATAAACTTTAATTTAATTTCTTTTTTAGAAATATAAAATATTTATATGAATTAATAAATAATTTTATTAATTAATATAAACAAATTAATATTACCTAAAATTAATTAACTAATTTGAATTAAAAAGAAAAAAACAGAAATAGGAATTGGAATTCGGCCCAGCCCACGAAAAAAAGACAAAACAAAAGGTTCTGATTTCCCCTCCAAAAATTCTGCCCGGCTCCTTCCTCTCTGGCCCAGCCCACTAAGTGGGCCGGCGGCCTTTTCCCCGGCGCGGCCCAATTCCCTCCCCTTTTCAGCTCGGCCCATCAGCCGAGCGGGCCGGCTGGACGGCCTGCCGGGCGGGCAGCCTAGCTGGGCTGGTGGCCCAACTGACCGGCCTCGCCCGGCTGGCTCGGCGCGGGGCGGTGCACGCGCGCGGCTCGCGCGACGCGGCGACGTGCGCGCTCACCGGCGCGGCCATGCCGGCGGGGTCCCGGCCAACGGCGACCCACCGCGGCGGCGCCTTCCTCCTTTGGCTCCTCCCCCTTCCTCTTCTCCTCTCCTCCCTCTCATCTCCCTGCCCGCGGCGACCGCGGCGCCCACATCGAGTGCACGCGCTAGAGCGCGGCGGCGAATGGCGCACGCGGCGGCGCTAGGCCGTATCGGCGCCGGAGGACGCCCGTGCGAGGCACGCAAGGCCGCCCCGCACCTCGTGCGTGTGGCTGGGAGCCCGGAGGGGTCTGTGCACGTGGGGAAGTGCGGACACACGGCGGCCATGGCCGCTGGTGCCATAGGCGGGCACCGAGCTCGAACCGAGCTCGGGCCGGCCTAATCCTCGGCGAGGATAGGTGGAGGAGGAAGAGAGCGACGAGGAACGCGAGATCTCACCCTCCGGCGGCGCGAAGGTGCGGCGGAGATGGCGGACGGCAGTGAGCGGCGACGGCGGAAGAGGGCGCGCGACGCGGGGGCTATGCGACGGCGCAGCGGTGGCGGTGAGACGAGGGCAGGGATGAGGGCGGCAGAGCGGAGCTTCGGCGGCGGTCGGCTAAGGCGAGGAAGCGGCGGGGTGTGAGAACGGCGACGGGGTTCGAGCGGGCGGCGCGGCGAGTGAGAGTTCACCCCCCCCCCTCGCTCCCCAGCTAGGAGGAGGAAGGACGAGGTGCGGGGCCCGCCTGTCAGCCCGCGTGGCAGCGGGCCGCCCCGGTGGCGCGCGCGGGCGCGGCCAACGCAGCCTGACCGCCCTGCTGGGCCGGCATGTGGCACGTGGCCCGCCGCCCCTCTTCTCTCTTTTTTTTCTTCTTTTTTTTTCTAAACACTTTTGCAATTTTGACCCCATATAACAGCAGAATTTCACTTAGGTCCAAATACAAAAGTGAAAGGGCATATTTTTAACTACCACTTTGCACTTTTGCCCTTGGACAAAACCAAATTTTTAAAGAATTTGAACTAAAATTTGATTTGAGAATTTTAAATGTTGAACTCCCAAATTTTTTTAAAATTATGCACATGATGACATGACTAAATGCTCTCAAAGCATAGTTAAGATACGGAGTATCACAGCAGGTGTGCTTAGTCCGGATTAAATCGGCGGTTCCGCCACAAATTAGGTAGGAACTTCTCTGAGTAGAAGGTGTCTAAGGTTAAGAGAGGTGATAATAGGGTTGCACACGAACTAGCTAATTTGGCTAGACAGAGTACTCACGCTGCTGTGTGGTTGGGTCAAGCGCCTGCGTGCAGTGCATGACCTCATAAGCACAGATTGTATGAACCTTTCTGATTAGTCAATATACACCTCTCTTTTCCCGAAAAAAAAAGCTCTTCTATATTTTATTGGACAGTGTGCATTATCTAGATTGTCATTCTCCCTCCTAAACCGAACACCGCCTTAACAGCATGTCATTTTTAGGTCTCTTTGCATCTGTCTTCAACTCTTCATAGTGTGTATGGCAGAACCGACTAGATTAACTCAGATTGAGTGCTTACCACATCCGATCCGAACTAATCTCGGTAGTCTCTTAGGATTTAAGGATCCTGACTCAGCCTTCCTATCTAGATTGAGCTTGATTTGGGGCGACTCTCAAAGGAGTCCACAAGTTACATCACAACACCACTCACATTTATTACAATAGTGTTACTTATTACAAAGCAGTACTTGTTAACACATTACACAGAGGCCGGAAGTACCACAGCCTCTCCAAAAGCGACAGTTGTCCGACAACTTAGTTTATTTTGAAAGAAACACCGCGAGGCCCAAAACGCAGTGTCGGCCACCTCAAAAGAACGGAGGAGCGGCATAGGGATCCCACTCGAACAAGGTGTACCCTGTACCTGGAAAAAGATTAGGCAAGAAGCCTGAGTACTAATTACTCAGCAAGACTTACCCGACCACATGGTCTAACCTGACTCTACCCTATAGCTGAAGTGGACTGGTCTACGCACACTGTTGCAGCCTATCCGTAGATCCTTAGCTTTACAGATAATCTTCCTTATTCATTTTACTTGCTCTACTTAAACTAAGTTCTCCTATGCTATTAGCAACCAAGGCAAACACTCTGCGAAAACATTCATTTATTAGATCATTACATTTCTTAACTACGATGTTGGTCGTGATCAGGCAGCTTACATCTGGCAAGCAGCAGCTATTCGAATCGATTTTCAACATCTCGAGAGGGATACTCAGACACCCGTCATATGCGTGTACAACGACCCCATATATAACAACCTAACATCCAGTGCCACATAGTCGGAACCATCCTCACCGAACCGGGGTGTCGGTCCATTGACACCCGCCCATCTTCCTCCTTCCAGTTGGTCTCATATAGTTCCGACTCTTAGGTACAGTAGGTTGAAGGTTTGTCGGAGCCCGTCAAGGACGGCAAGTGAATGAGACGCGTTCGGCCCGACTAGGCCACACATTGGACGGCCTTATGCGACACAGGCATGATCAGGGTCCATGGCAATATTCATAGCATAACAATATCAGAAAGCGAAACTGATCCCCCGCATGTCTATCAAATTATTAACATCCTTCTCATTCTTAACCAATTAACTTTGGTAAAAGATTTCCGTTCTAGGCTTATGTCATCTAAGCCATCTATGGCGTATGGAGTATAGGAGAATCATGCTGGTTAATGGGTGATCATGCGCTAGAGTTTCAATCAATTCCTAACTCTAATGCACAGGCATAACCCAGATTTAATTTAAGGACTCAAGAGAAAACAAGTAATGCACCGGGGCTTGCCTTGGGTCAGGGGATCCATGTTGGCGGCTGGCTCAAAGACGGCTCCTTTAGGGGCGGTAGACGGTTCGGGTGCACCAGCTTCTGGGGCTTCTGCTACAGTGGAAGACTCTTCAACTGGAGCCACCGGAAGCAACGTACCTAAGATGATGACACGCAGGAGTTTGAAAGGACGAGGATGATCAACCTGTTGAAAAAGTAGGGTGCACATTTTCTAAAGAAAAAGGTGGGCCACGGGGATTAATCGTCTAGGTTACTATAGCTTAGATGACTGTCCTAGGGCTTAGATGGATTTCCTATTATTTTTAAATATTTGTTAAAAAACTTCAATAAAATTTTAAACTTATTAAACAATTTTTAATATTAAATTTCATTATAAAATTAAATATATATATGATTAATATTTATTTTATTATTATTTTTTTAAATTTTATAAGTTCCCATAGATTTTTATAATTAACAGCAATTTTTAATCATTTTTAAAATAATTATAATTTTCTTTAAAAAATGCTTTTAAATCCCTTAATCAATTTCAGAATTAAAATAATATTTAAAACAATTAAGGAAATAAAATGAATATTTTTAGTTAATTAAAAGCATATTTATATAAATAAAAGCTAATAAACATAACTAAAACCGAAAAGGAAAAGATTAAATACATAAAAGGAAACGCCCCAGCCCATTTAAAAAAACGCAATCCAAAAGTCTACAAAACCTCCCTAAACTTTTCTCCCGGCAAGCTTTTCCTCTCTCCTCCTAACCGGCTCGGCCCGCCACTCATGGGCCGGTGGCCCATCTCTCTTCTCCTTCCCAAAGCGGCCCACTTCTTTCTTTTCGGCCCAAAACGGCAGGCAGCCCAGCTGCCAGGCTCGGCGCAACGTGCTCAACGCGCCCGCTGCGCCGGTGGCACCGGCGACCACATCGCGCGGCGGAGGCCTGAACGGCCTCACCGGCGCTAATCCCGGGCGCGGCGCACCCGCCTCTATCCCATCCCTTCCTTTCTTCCCTCTTTCCTTCCCCTTTCTCTCTCTGCCCGCGCGTGCCCGCCACTGCGGCATGGCGCTCGTCCGAGCGAGCGCGGCGGCGAGGCGAGCTCTCCAGCGGCAATGAGGCGTGCCGGTGCCAGTGCCTCCCCGCGCGACGCATGCGCAGGCGCTGCACACCCGGTGCGCGTGTCAGCTGGGATCGTAGTGGCCCGTGCATGTGGGGCGCGGTGGCGTCACACGACAGTGGCCACGGCGCCATGGTAAGGCTGAGCCTCAGGGCCGGCCCCATTCCGCGGCATGG
This sequence comes from Paspalum vaginatum, assembly GCA_030272315.1. Lineage (NCBI taxonomy): Eukaryota > Viridiplantae > Streptophyta > Magnoliopsida > Poales > Poaceae > Paspalum > Paspalum vaginatum. The sequence continues at coordinate 12,942,344 of CM059013.1, read as the reverse complement.
AGGGGTGGTGGCGAGGGGAGGGGGTGACGGCGCGGGGCTCACCTCTTATGGCGCGGAGACGCGGCGACTGGCGGGGAACGGCGGTGAATGCGGCGGCAAGGGGCTCGGGACGGGGAGGGCGACAGCCAAGTGGGGGATGTGCTCCCTCCGCTTCGGCCGGGCGGGGAATAAGCCCCCCCCCCCCCCCCGCGGGCCCCACCTGTCGGCGCCGCCTGACAGGGGCGCGAGGTGGCGAGCGGAGTGGCCGTCACGCGGGCCACCGCTCAAGGTAGGCTGCGCCCGCTGGGCGCGTGGCCGCGGGCCGCCTGCCCGAGCTTGGGGTTTATCCCCAATTTTTCTTTTTTTTAACTTTAACCCTTTGCAAAATTAACCCTTGATTTTGACAGTTTTAAGCAGGGGTCCAAATACAAAAGTTCAAGGGCTTAATTTATGCTACCTTTTTGTAATTTTTCCCTTGGAGAAACAAAAAAATTTGAAAGTCTTTAAATTTGAATTTGAGTCAGATTTTTGAAAAAGGTGAAATGCATTGTATGCTATGCACTTATATCGGCTTTTGATACGGAGTATCACAGTGTGCTGTACAAGGTCAATATTGGGCCTTCACGTTTGCTGCGGCGCTACAAAAAATCTGAAGAAGTGAAGGGAAAACTTGCTCCAATGATTGCCAAACTAGACCGCCGCACAAAACGGTTAGCCAGGCCAGTTGGGCTGCTGGCGATCCACGAGGACCACTAGCACCATGACCACCGAACAAAGGTCTCGTCACATTCCTACTCCCGTCGCCACTCGAATCTGCGAGACTCGCGAGTTGCGATGCGAGCCCCCGCGGGCAAGCATCACCCCCAGACGCAACCTCGCAATTTTGTATTACCGGGGAGCAATTGTATTAGGTATTCATTCGTCTACCTCCGACTCTCAAATCTCACTTGCTCTCTCCTACCCAGCGGAGGCAGAGCCTAGCTTACTCCTCCGATCCCTGTCAGAGTAGTTAGTCTTGAGCAGGTGGAAAAATCATGGCTGTCAAGACCAGGCGACGGCTCACCAAGCTCGCGCTGCTTCTACTGGCCCTGCTCCTCCTCCTCACCGCCATCCTTCTGTGCGTCTTCTTGATCCCGCGCAGCCACAGGAAGCCGCTGCCTCCGGCGTCGCCGCCGGGGAACGCCTCGAACCCCGACGACAGCATCGTGGCGTTCGACTTCTCCCCGTACCTCATCATGTACAAGAGCGGCCGCGTGCACCGGCTGGACGGCACGGCCCGGTGCTCGGCCGGCGTCGACGAGGCCACCGGCGTGACCTCCAAGGACGTCGTGATCGACAACGCCACCGGGCTCGCGGCGCGGATGTACCTGCCCTCCGGCGGCGGGACGAAAAGAAAGGATCTTGGCAGCAGCAGCAGCAGGCTCCCGGTGCTGGTGTTCTTCCACGGCGGCGCGTTCGTCATCGAGTCGGCGTTCACGCCGCTGTACCACGCGTACCTAAACGCGGTGGCGGCGAAGGCGGGGCTCGTGGCGGTGTCCGTGGAGTACCGCCTGGCGCCGGAGCACCGGCTGCCGACGGCGTACGAGGACTCGTGGCAGGCGCTCAACTGGGTGGCGAGGAACGCGGCGTCGGGGCCGGAGCCGTGGCTGCGGGACCGGGGCAACCTGTCCCGGCTCTTCCTGGCCGGGGACAGCGCGGGCGCCAACATCGCGCACAACATGGCCATGCGCGCGGGCACGGCGGGAAGCGGGCTGGATGGCGGCGCGGCCGTCACGGGGCTCCTGCTCCTGGACCCCTACTTCTGGGGGAAGCGGCCCGTGGCCGGCGAGACGACGGACCCGGCGACGCGGCGGCAGTACGAGGCCACGTGGGCGTTCATCTGCGGCGGGCGGTACGGGATCGACGACCCGCTGGTGGACCCGCTGTCGATGCCGGCGTCCGAGTGGCGGAGGCTGGCGTGCTCGCGCGTGGCGGTGACGACGTCGGGCCGGGACGACTTCCGGCCGCGCGCCCTGGCGTACGCGGCGGCGCTCAACGGCAGCGGGTGGGGCGGGGAGATCGAGCAGTACGAGACGCCCGGCGAGCGGCACGTCTACTTCCTCGACAGGCCCAAGGACCCCGATTCCGTCAAGGAGCTGGCCTTCGTCACCGCCTTCCTCAGCCGGGAGTAGCCGACCACTACTGTGGCTGTGGCCTAGAGAACTAGCAAGGCATCACCGCATTATCGGGAGGATTGATGATTGCTGACACATGATTGGTAGATTAATTGGTCAGACTAGCAGCTTCTCTTATCTCTCTTATTTTTTGTGTGTTTGGATCTTGTTGGGGTTCTCGAGAGGTTGATGATGAGCACGAGATCTGAACACCGTGAGGAAAGGGGACGAAAGGTGCCTGCAGCGTGCAGTGGTCAGTGGATGCTTCCCGTGCGACCGGGCTGGCGGATCAGAGGGACTGTCGTTTCTGCGCTTCTCTGCGGATGTTTGATGGTAGTTACAAGTATTAAATATATTTATTGTAATATTATATTTGCTAATCAAAGATTAATTAGGACTTAATAAATTCGTCTTATTGTTTAGTCATCATCTGTGTAGTTAGTTTTATAATTAAACTATATTTAATATTTCTAACTAGCGTCTAAATATTCGATGTGACGGAGGCTAAATTTTATCCGGAAGATCCAAAGACCCCCGAAATGCTCCTCCAATCCAATGCAATTTCAAGTTCCAGACTGATTGGTGAATTTCTTGAGAAAACCTCGTACTGGGTCAGGGCTTCGGTTGTTTAGCTGTCACTGCTACCTGTATAAAAACTCGTGTCGTTCGTCGTACTCGTAGGTCCATCTTGTAACAAAGTATGGTCTGTTTGGAACAAAGGAAAATTTTTTTTGTTTTTGCGCTTTTTTCTGTGGTTTTGAACTGATTCCTGTGAAATTCCTACGCCAGTTTCTATAAAATTCCTACATTCCAAAAGCATCTGGCAGTCATTCCGCAGGAGCAGTTAAGTCCATCCAGCGAGAAATCACCGGATGATGCCATCACGAACTGACCGATGTCAAGCATGGCCAACCGGGGAAACCAAACACGCTGGAAGTGCGTCAGCCATTCTGTTTTTCCTTTTGGATTGTTGACATTTCACTAATCTCACACTTACGCAAGTGCATTACTGCATTAGCACGGTCTACGATGGTAATACGCGATTTCACTGCGTTCCGTGTCCAGGTCCAATTGTGCAAAGGGGATTCCATGTGTATTTACGTAGCTCTTTGGTGCTTTTCGGTTGCGGATGGAAGACGGCAACGCCTACGGACTCTCCTGCAAAGTTGCAATGAAAGGTGTCCCTTCACGGCATCTATAGCAGGACATCAGGCGTGGAACACTGGAACGACGGCGCCTTTATTTATCGATCCTCGGCAAACATACTGTTGGAGTAGTTGACAAACTATCCTGGCAAGCGAAAGTACCAATGTACCATACGAAGATGACATCTCAACCACCGTCAAGGTACTTTTGCCAGCTTATAGCCTATCCTGAAGAAGGATATATTCGGAATTCGGACACAAGGCGCACCCAATCGGCCAGACTAACCTCGAAATGAGAAAACCATTCCCAGGATATAGTCTATTTTGGAATACAGTAATTTCATAACAAAACGGTTTAAAAACACAGAAAAATGTAGAATTGGGATTTTTTTGGGTATTCCAAAGTCAGGCTAAGATGCCACACACATAGCCCTGGGCGCGTGCTGCTGTATTTGGGTTAGTCAGGCTCATGAGATGTACGAAGTGTGTATTTGGGTTAATTAGTCAGGCATGCTGTTCACGCAATCAAACAAGAGAGTTATATGCTCAGAGCCCAGCTAAGGCTGCAACCAGAGGATCTCCATCCCATTACTATTTTAACTACTACTCTCTTTGTCTACAGTGCAAAACAGTGTCTAATAGAAGATTCCCATATAGAAGATCCGTTAGCTTCAACCTAATAATCCCCTGGACCAGGTAAACAAACACGTACAGATTCCTAGTCTGTGTCTATATGACGAGGCAATGATTGGAGAACCCAAGCAGTCTCTGTAAGGATAGAGGTCACCAGTGAGTGGAAATGGATATGGAAAATACTGTTTGCACACTGTATACAGAATGAAAAAAGTAATGATTGCACACTGTGCACAGTACAGATCCACGCTCTGGTGACCATGGCTTAAGAGTGATTCTATGATGTTAGCTATATGGCTGAAAATAATTATCTAGAATTTTACTATTGCTAATTGATGATTTTTTTAGAGCCTCCACGTTAATTCTCACATGACGCGCTAAGAAAAAAGATAAATCATAGAAATTCTCACAAAAATCAGAAACATCCGGATCGTACATCATGTATGTCTAATAATAGCCATCAGATCCATTATATTTTCTAAAAAATTACCCGCAATGCCACTACGAAAGATAAAATAAAATAACCCTTTAAATTAATATAAAAATTACCCACTATGCCATTATGAAAGATGAAATAAAATAACATTCCTGATTTTATATAAAAATTATTTATCATGCCATTATGAATACGAATTAAGGTAACCCCCTAAATTTGTATAAAAATTACTCATCATACCATTATAAAATATGAATTAAATTATCCACTAATTTGCGTATAAATTACTCACCATGCCGTTATAAAAGATGAATAAAAATAAACCCTAAATATGCATATAAATTGCCCAATAAGCCATTGTGAAAGATAAATTAAAATAATTACTAAATTTATATGTAAATTACACACAACATCATTACAAAAGATAAATTAAAAGAATTACCTCTAATATTACTAAAGATTAAATTTATATATCAAACTCTAATCCGTGTCGAGAGCGATGGACCAGTAAACTAAATTGGGAAATGAAATCAATGGAAGTGGATCGACCAGAAGTGCAAACTACTGTTTGGTGGTAGTGCTCCCATATCACTCCATGACTTTCCGGGAAGCTACACACAATAAATTTTACAGCCTATCAACTCATACTAGTGCACGTACACATGCTAACAATTTATAAGAGACACAAGTGTTAATTGTTTTTTTTATCTTTGTTTCATTTCTTTGTTCATAACTTTGCATAATCTACTTATATGGATATAGCAACACAAGTTTCCAAAAATCGTGCTAGCAAAGTTATGAGATTATGTTATACTATACTCCCTCTGTCCCAAATTACATGTCGTTTGACTTTTTTGATACTAAATTTGACCTCAAAATATTTGTGAAAAGATAGAAAAAATCAATTCATAGTTTAAGTTTATTATACGCTAAACTAAATCACAAAGAAAATAAATGGTAATTATGAATTTTTGAAGAACATAAGCAAGTCAAATTTGATGTCAAAAATATCAACCGACTTATAAATTAGACAGAGGGAGTATTATGCTACCAGAAGCAGTGTGGTAGGACATAATTAGAACGATGCACTGCAGCTACCATTTTACCATAAATAGTGTGGAGGACGGGGAGTCAGAAGGAAGGCCCGCCATGCATGCGTGAAACCGAGCAGTTTGCATTCCCGTCCACACTTGCATTCACCATCTTTCTTCTTCTTCGTACCTCGCCCTCGCCTTCTCTCGATCCGCCGTCCTCGATCTCATATAAGGCTGTTGTCTCCGAGGTAAAGTTATCAAATCGCCAACAATGCATGCTAGTTTGGTTGCAATAGCTTCTTCCAATTGATAATTCCTTGATCCTTCCATCATTTGCATGGGTGAATTATATGGTTTATAATATGACAATGAAAACCAATCCATGCATTGTTCTTGGCGCGCCATGGGATTCTGAAATCCAAGAAATTCTGGCTTTGAGTTCTCGTTCAGTCGTTCCTTCTCTTTTGCGAAGGAATTCATTAACACCACATTACTAAAATTGATTGATTGATCTACCAATTAAATATTTCTTAGTTTTGATCTCGCCATAAATTGATCGTTCACGCCGCTTCTAGGTGCTGAGGGGTGCTGCTCGTTCGTAGGAGGAGTAGCTGCTACAAGACAATAACGGGCGAGGACACGACCAGAGATTATACATGTCCTCCGTAGCCGCAATGCCCGCGGCCTCGACGGACGGCGGCGATGGCGCGGGGCCGCCGCGGACGCCGTCGCTGCGGCACCGCGCGATGAGCGCGTCGTCGAAGCTGCTGCGGAGCTCGCTGAGCCGCAAGTCCATGGGCCGGCGCAGCAGCAAGGTGATGTCGGTGTCGATCGAGGACGTGCGCGACGCGGAGGAGATGAAGCAGGTGGACGCGTTCCGGCAGACGCTGGTGCTGGAGGAGCTCCTGCCCGCCCGGCACGACGACTACCACATGATGCTGCGGTTCCTCCGCGCCCGCAAGTTCGACATCGACAAGTCCAAGCAGATGTGGTCCGACATGATCCAGTGGCGCAAGGAGTTCGGCGCCGACACCATCATGGACGACTTCGTGTTCGACGAGATGGACCAGGTGCTGGAGCACTACCCGCAGGGCCACCACGGCGTGGACAAGGACGGCCGGCCGGTGTACATGGAGAAGCTCGGGCAGATCGACACCACCAAGCTCCTGCAGGTCACCGACATGGACCGCTACGTCAAGTACCACGTCAGGGAGTTCGAGCGCGCATTCGCCGTCAAGTTCCCCGCCTGCTCCATCTCCGCCAAGAAACACATCGACCAGAGCACCACCATCCTCGACGTTTCCGGAGTGGTCCGTCTCTCTGTTTCCGCCACTGACGATCGCTTCTCGTCAATGTGCAATTGTGCATGCATTTGTTTCAGTCATCAGTTCATCACATGGCATGCTTATGTATGCAGGGTTACAAGAACTTCAACAAGGCTGCAAGGGATCTCATCGGTCGCCTCCAGAAGATCGATGGAGACAACTACCCTGAGGTATTGAAGTATTGAACCAGTGACACGCCTAACGAATAGTGATCAGTGATCACAAAACCTGGAGCAATTACAATATTTTCCTACTGCTAGTACTACTTTGGTCTACATTGTCAGTAAAGTTGAATCGATGCGCAGACGCTGTGCCGGATGTTCATCATCAATGCCGGGCAGGGGTTCAGGCTCCTATGGAACACTGTCAAGTCCTTCCTTGACCCAAAGACCACAGCCAAGATCAATGTATCCGATCACTTATTTGCATTTAATCAGAGCTGCCAACGCATGTCATGACATTTTGTACCCTGCTTTGATTCAGGTCCTTGGCAACAAGTACCAGAGCAAGCTGCTGGAAGTCATTGATGCCAGGTTCGCTGAACAAACTCTCTGCTCAAGTTTAATTTCTTTCTTTTATGCTATTCAGTGCAAATGGCTTGTGTCTAGTATATACGGCCAAATGTACGAAAGCAAGCAGCATGATTCATGGACATAATTGGGTCACTTGCTGTGCTCAATCTTCTCCACACAGCGAATTGCCTGAGTTCCTTGGCGGCACTTGCAACTGTGAAGGCGGCTGCATGCGCTCTGACAAAGGGCCATGGAAGGACCCTGAAATCCTCAAGGTTATCAATGAGTACTTGGATTATACATGAGTTATCACTTGTCTAGAATTGTTTTAGCAAATTAATCCATGCACCTCCTAATTCTGAAACAGACTTAAGAGAACATCAGTCTGAACATTCCTTGTCTGGTCGTGTAACTCTGTTTTTTTGTTCTTCAGATGGTCCGGTGCGGCATGGGAAGATGCGGCATGAATAGCGATGACCCTCATGAGGCCGATGAGAAGTTGATCACCGAGAACGAAACAGTGCCCGTTGCCAAGGTGCTACTACAGTACATATGAGTAAAATGTTGCAGTTCTCAGAAATGTTCGAGCAGAGTACAGAATGCTGAGGATTGCTCACTGATGCCTGTCTTTGGTGTTTCCATTGCAAAAGCAAGATTCGTTGCGCCGCAGCTCTGCCGATTCTCCCAGGATCCCACGCGAAAAGATCGAGCACCCGCAGATGTCTCCCCTCCGTGAGATGAAAACAGCTGAGACCACGGTAGCCGATTGCTGCACAGCTCTGCTAGTTTGTAGCTTGTCAGATTTGCTACGGTGACGAGCTTGGTGAATATGCAGTATCAACCATGTGCACTGAACACTGATGCTGAATATGATGCAGGGTCCTTCAGGCAAAGAGGACAACCATAGCAGCAGCCACTTCCCTGGGGCCGACAAGAGCATGGAGTTCAACTGGAGCGGTGAGGTAACCGCGGAGAAGCTTCAGCTCGCGCGAGGTCAGCTCAGAATTTTCCACTGCACCCCCGAATGTTCACTGTTTACCACCACCACTCTCTGCGTAACCAATCGGGCCATGTCATTCATTCCTGGGCCCTGGCAGACATGTACGCGCAGCTGCCGGACGCGTACAAGCAGGGCGACGCCGGGGACCGGCAGGTGGTGTCGGGGTTCATGGCGCTGGTGATGGGCGTGGTGGCCATGTTCCGGGTGGGCAAGATCGCGCCGAAGCGGGCCATGGACGCGGCCATGGGCATCGCGACCATGGAGGCGATGGCGCAGAAGACGCGGCAGATGCAGCAGCTGGGCGGGCCGGACACGGTGGTGGTGTCGGCGGCGCAGTACCAGGCGCTGGTGAAGCGGCTGGACGACCTCGAGGGGAAGGTGGCCGCGCTGGCGGCGAGGCCGCCCGAGATGCCGGCGGAGCAGGAGGAGAGGATCAAGGGCGCCGTCAGCCGCGTCGAGGCCCTGGAGACCGAGGTCGAGTCCACCAAGAAGGTAATAACCTATAGGGAGCGATCTCGATGACTAGTAACTAACATATATGAACATGCATGTGCAAGCAGAATAATTTGTGTAACGATGGCTGCAGCTCCTGGAGACATCGGTTGGTCAGCAGGAGGAGGTGGTGGCCTACATCGAGAAGAAGAAGAAGAAGCGAGGAATGGTAAGCCTTCATCGTATTCCTCTGGTCTGTGTCACCTGCAGCAGGCCGCACCACCCTCAGCTCAGCTGGTGGTACGTGTTGCTTCATTTTGTCTGAGCTGATGATTTCTTTAAAGTTTTGCTTCCAACAGCAGAACCCGTTCCGTTGGTGACGCGCGAGGGGCGGATGGTGCATCACTCCATGGGACTGAGATCCTCTGCAGTCACTCCCGATCACTGACACGTGGAGCCGACTCACTGACACAGTCTCCGCGTTGGTCAGTGACAACTCACTGCATGATGAAGTCGACTACAAATAAAGGAACTCGTTGCGACTGCATAACCCCTGGGAGAGGGGAAGAGGGAAGGAGGTGCTGGGGCAAAACCCCCAAACAATATAGGCGCACCTCTCTTAGATACACAAGCTCACCATACAATTTGTTCAATTTCAAAAATAGTCGAGCTTTTATGTTAGCACTTCAACACTTCTCAAGTTCTCATGAATAATTTCTAACACTACCCTACTTGAGAAATGAAGTTTTGTTGTGAGCCACAAACATGCTCACTCGTTGTTTCTGTTATGTTTGTGTGACGTTGGTCCCCTGTAGCAAAACTTCACGAGTTATACCTGTGCTGACGCGATCCTAGAGACAGTTCTGGTATGCTCCCCCATAGTATCATTAGAAATCCGTCACACCACTACTCTTCTGGCATGCTAATCTTATGCAGCATCATGGAAATCACTAGACAAATTTGCAAAACCCGTCGATGGGCCGTGCCATGTTTGAGCCTGACCAAAATAACGAGCCTTGTGTCGCCCCACGCCACGGTCGATTTGGCCGTGTACTTCCCTACTGTCTATTGTACTGTGTGTAGTCCGACTGAGTCCAATAGATCGTGTAAACGGTCGTACATAGTACAAAACAACGTTGTAGCAATACTGTTCATACAGAAAGATAATTGGAACAGTGACCTGCTGCATCCATCTCAGCGACTCAGCGCACACCGCACTGAAAAATTGTTAATCAAGTTTGGTTCATCAAATATCAGCGACGATCAATTTTCGGGGGAAAAATAATGCAGTACATTCAAAGTTTCAAACAATAGCAGTATGAATTCACCCGAAGGTTTTCCAGGCAAATCCGGCGCAAACCATCGGCGACACAAAGCATTGCGCACAAATCGTATCCTACAGGTTAACGAATCTTGCAATGGCGTCGTCCTGCGCGACGGCGTCGTGGCAGGCGAAGTCGACGAGGTGGAAGCAGTGGCCCTGCCCGTTCACCTCGAGCACGTCCACCTCGCCGGCCCACCCACTGGCCCTGAGCGCGTCGGCGTACGCGCGGCCGCGGTCTCGGACCACGTCCTTGTCGGCGAGGCAGACGAGGACGCGCGCGCACGCGAGGCCCTCCAGCCCCGGCGCGCCGGCCGCGAGCGGGTTGATCCAGGGGTCGTCGACGCCCGAGGTGCCCGGGCACACCACGCGCCACATGGCGACCACGCTGTCGGCCATCGCGGGGTCCGCGTCCTCGGAGGCCACCCTGCGGGCGCCCAGGAAGTAGGGGTGCACGACCGCGACGCCGCGGATGCTGCAGCCGTGCGGGAGGGGCTCGGTGCCGGCGCGCATGGCCACGTGGTGCGCGATGTTGGCGCCCGCGCTCTCGCCGCCGACGCAGAGGCGGGAGAAGTCGGCGTGGTCGGCGAGCCAGGCCTCGTCGCCGGACCCCGCGGCGGCGTGGGAGGCCACCCAGCGGAGCGCGGCCCACGAGTCGTCGTAGGCGGCGGGGAGCGGGTGCTCGGGCGCGAGGCGGTACTCGACGGAGACGACGACGGCGCGCGCCCGCGCGGCGAGGGAGGTGAGGTAGGCGTGGAAGACGAAGTTGAAGGCGGTGTGGAGGCAGAAGCCGCCGCCGTGGAAGTAGACGAGGACGGGAAGCTTCTTACTTCCTCCACCGTCGCTGTTGTCCTCGCTCTTTTCGGCCGCCGGGGGGAGGTAGAGCCGGACGGCGACGTCCGGGGAGATGGCGCGGTCCTTGGAGGCGACGCCCGTGGCGGCGTCCGTGGAGCTCGGGACGGGGTCGGAGCCGAAGTAGCGCTCCACGCGGCCGGTCTTGTAGACGCGGATGAACTGCGCCATCTCGAAGACGACCTCGTCGTCGCCGGAGCCGGAGCCGGAGCCGGAGCCTTCCATGGTTGGTCGGGGCGTCTGGCCTGGGACTCGGAGTGGGGAAGGAGGCGAGAAGGTTGAAGTGCGGTCGCCGGCGCCGCACGTTGCACGTCTTCACGTCAAGCACCACCCACGCGGCCACGTCAGCGAACGGTTGGTGTGGGTTGAATGCGGGGACGTTGGCAGATCAGCGGCCTGGTTTGGTTGCGCTCAATTGAGCACGGCCCATGTGGCCCGTGTTGGTGGTGAGTAGTTTCGACCGCACATCAGATCCAAGCTCTGAGTCTTCCAGCTCGTGATTTCGAATTCCATTATTGTCCCTTCCGTGACGTATTACAAATCTGCCCAACGCTATGTCCAACGCCGACGCCGGCGGCGGCGACGAGGTCACCCTCGACGCCCCCGGCTTCATCCGCGTGTACAAGAGCGGCCGCGTCGAGCGCTTCCTGCCGGTCGACTTCGCCCCGGCCTCCACCGACGCCGCAACAGGCGTCGCCTCAAAGGACGTCGCCATCCTCCCAGACGCCAGCGTGTCGGGTCGCATTTACCTCCCGGCGGCCTCCTGCCCCGGAAGCCACAGCGGCAAGCTCCCCGTCCTGGTGTTCTGCCACGGCGGCGGGTTCTGCCTCGGCTCGGCGTTCGACGCGGCGGTGCACGGCCACGCCAACCGGCTCGCCGCAGCGGCCGGCGCAATCGTCGTGTCGGTGGAGTACCGCCTCGCGCCGGAGCACCCGGTCCCCGCGCTCTACGGCGACGCGTGGGCGGCGCTCCAGTGGGTGGCCGCTCACGCCGGGGGCCAGGGGCCGGAGCCCTGGCTGACCGCCCACGCCGGACCTCGGGCGCGTCCACGTCGGCGGAGAGAGCGCGGGCGCCAACATTGCTCACCACGCCGCGATGCGCGCCGGCACCGAGGAGCTGGGCCACGGCGTGCAGCTCAGCTCGCTCGTGCTCATCCACCCCCATTTCCTGGGGGGCAAGAGCTCCGAGACGGACGAGATGGGCCTGGCCTTGCTCCGCGAGCTCGTCCGGCTGTGGCCGGTGGTGTGCCCGGGCACGAGCGGGTGCGACGACGACCCATTGATCAATCCGATGGCAGAGGGCGCCCCCAACCTCGCCAGCTTGGGGTGCCGGCGCGTGCTGTTGTGCGTCGGGGGAAAGGACCCGATGAGGGGTAGAGGAAGGCTGTACTGTGAGAAGCTGAAGGCAAGTGGGTGGCGCGGCGAGGTGGAGGACTGGGAGGCAGGCGGCCAGGGGCACGGTTTCCATCTCTCATGTCCAACGAGTGCAGAGGCAGAGGCACAAGTTCGAGTCATTGCTGAGTTTCTGAGCTATGCATGACATCTCCGTTTGTCCACTCCTTCACAAGGCCATAGTGCAATGTTCTCGAATTTGATATCTGTACATTTTCTGCTTCGGGTTTTCATTAAGAACATACTTGTTTTGATTGTTTTACATAGGTACAACCAGCCTACATGGATTACATTCCTTATTGTCTTGGTGCTGAATTACAGCTAGTCTATGATGCTATCTACTAAATATTCCATAAGCTTTGTGAAAGCTTTGATCTGGATTTCAGATTCTCAAATGTCACCAGATAGGAGGGTGTTACCGAATCGAACCAAAATTAACTGAGTTATATAGTAGATTTACCTTTGGGCTAGTGTTTACTGTTGCAAGTCTCTGGTTGGATATTCATATATTATCTGTATTTGCTTTATCTGACTTTAAGTTTACAGCAAATTGTAGCATCGTCAATGCTAACATTCTCTTCGGTGCATCCCTGGTGTTGCATAACATGGGCAATCGTAGCATACATGAGTCACGAGGTGTAGTCTTCCTGCAATTGGAAGAAATGACTGGCAATCTCCCTTACAACATTCTAGGAGTATCCCAGTCACCACCTATGGTGGATCGTGACACAGAAGTTGTAAAACAAATCGGTATGTGAAGAATTTCTCTTGGACCAATTATTGATGATATGCTTTGTGTTGATATCTACCATCAGGTATCCTTTGTGTGCAGTCTTGTTTATCGTACAAGGCAGGCATGATGTCCGGCCAGTCTCAACAGGATTTGGGCAGAGCTTCCTTGACTTGTCTTTCTGCTTTGATGGACCAAGTCACCAAACACACATCCTCTTCTCATCTTGCAAAAAGCATGCTGTTTAAGAAAGCTATCAGCTATATGTGGAAATGTCGTGATATGCATGAATGGAAAGGTGTTGATATAATTTACAGAGGAATATTGTTGCAACTTGATCTGTTATTGTCGTGTCAATGATGGAGTTAGGGTTGACCATGCTGCATAAATTTGTTCATCTTGGTGCGCATGTAGCATGTTTACTCATGAGGGACGCAGTGCTATTGAAAAGAATTGCATGAGAAGTGAACTCCAGTGGTGCCAGTAGCCAAATTAAACAGCAAAACTGATCTGAAGGAGAATCACCATTCACATACCTAGTAGTTATCATATCAAATTTCTTGCATTTATGACCTTTTTTTTGTGCAAATGTTATACCTTATAAAGTCAAATGGTATTTTTCAAATGTTCAAACACTATGCTTGGATTTCCTTGTAAGACATTGCTTGCTTCACTATAATTCTAACCTCTTACTGCTGACATGTTTTTTTTTCATGATACACAGTGTTGACGTCATGCAGCTACCTTTTTCATCCTTAAACTAAGTAGCGTGTTCCATATGAATATTGGTTCATGTAAGTTTGTATTATCAGTTAAACTAATTTTAAGTCTTAATCGTTTACACAGAAATCAGAATAGGTGAGACTAGATAATAGGCTGTTTGCTGAGAAAATTGAGTAAATTAAATCTATTTGAATTTTCATAGAGCTGGAATTTTCCTACTAGATGCAGAGTATTATGTACTTATGTAACAGCTGTCCAGTTATAACAAAGTTGTCATACATTAAATGTAATATTAGCATATTGCTATTCTCGTTGTTTTCCTATAGCTGCATGATGTCCAAAGCCAATTTCCGCAGCAGCATAGCTTCTCCCTGATTTTAACCTGAAATGACCATACATGCCTAAGATCTCAGTATCTTAGTCAATCGGCATGAAATAGCACATGAAGCGTTCTCTTGCATATTTGCAACCAAAGGCACATGTAATCGGTCACCTTCGATGAGGTTGCATACATTGTCATTTGCCGCAAGCTATATCAGGTTGAAAACTTGAAATAGAGCACAAAGGCTTGTTTTGTTTTGGTTCCAAATAAGTGAATACTGGTTTTCCTTCTTGACTAAAACACTGAGTTGTGACAGTTTCCTTTTTCTAGCAGTACCTTAAGGGCACTAGTAGATTTCTTAGCTCAAGGGCAACTGAGAAAGGGATGTTTATTCGCAAGCATCTCAGTCATCGCATTAATGAGAACCACACAATCCATTGTGAGAAATCCATGTTGTGGTTGTGCTTTTTCTGACAAGAAATTCATTTAATATATTGCAAAGTTGATTGTTACATCCAAAACACAGCTTGGTTAAGTCTAAGCAACTTATTGTTTATTTAATATATGTAGAGTAATTTCTAATATTATTAATTATAATGCATATATGTGGCTATTTGTGTTCCTTTAACCCTTAATATGTCAAACGATTAACTTGTACGCTTGTGCTTAGGTGTAGGCACTTTGTCATGAGTTGAGTATTTGACATGTTGCCATCTTGGATACGATATTACCCCACGTTTAAGTTGTGGATAGTGACTAACTCCTGAATGTATAGACCTTCTCAGAAACATCTCTTGTCTTTTTACATTTATCCAGTTCCTTTGCCGCTAATATCATGAAATGCCTCATCTCGGAGCCTATAAATACTTGTTCTGTACAGATACTTCGCCATCTTGATTGTCCTTGGTGGAGTTCACTTGTGTTAAGCCTCCCCTTGAGAGACTCGGAATATGGAGAAAGAAAAACACATCCAACCACCAACTTATGGCGACCTTGTAACGATTCTTTCTATCGATGGTGGAGGGATTCGAGGAATCATTCCAGCTGTTGTTCTCACCTTTCTGGAATCAGAGTTGCAGGTAAACAGTATAATCATAGCTGCGCACTTTAGTTTATTTAATATACTATATGATTTCCAAGGCAACACTAACTTGGCGAGAGATATGATAGTTTAGAATTTTCTGTTACACATATTGTGTTAGGGAGATAAGTTGTAGAGTCAGAATTTTTTAATGTGCTAGTTTAAAATTCAAATAATTAATTAAACACACTTCACAAACTACATCCCTTACAGGCTTGAAGAAGCACTGCTAACTGAAACCTTAATACATTATGATCTAAGTAAATCTTGAAAGCCTATCACGGTTTGTATTACAAGTAGAATTAGGACCGCCTCCTATTTTTCAAACATGCTAAAATGTTCTGATTATCGATTCTCATGTAAATTGTTCTTTTAAATTGATAAAGAAACTTGATGGAGAGGATGCCCGGTTAGCAGATTACTTTGATGTCATTGCTGGAACCAGCACGGGGGGCCTTGTGACCTCAATGCTGGCGGCACCAAACAAGAAGAATAGACCGCTTTTTGCAGCCAAGGATATTCAAGCATTCTATATGAACCATGGTCCCAATATTTTCCCACAGCAGAGGTGAATACATATCTTATTATTTTTGTTTGTTGGATTGCAGACTTTCCTGGTCAACGCCTTTTGTTGTTTTTTTTCTATAGGGGTCCATTTGGTAGGATTGTTAGGATACTCCGATCACTGTCAGGACCTTCTTATGACGGTAAGTACCTTCATGAAGTTGTCAGAAAGAAGGTAGGAACTAGCAGACTGCACGACACTTTAACAGACGTGGTAATACCAACTTTCGATATCAAGCGGCTGCAGCCAGTTATTTTCTCATCCTATGAGGTGCCCCCCCCCCCCCCCAACCTATAACAGTAACTCACCATTGATCCTCCATGGCTGCTATTTACATGACAATGAGCATTCTTTTTCTCATATCATAGGTTAAGGATGGCAAGAACAACACAATGGATGCTCTACTGTCAGATATTTGTATCAGCACATCTGCTGCTCCAACATATCTACCTGCACACTACTTCCAGACAGAAGACTGCCATGGGAACACCAAGGAGTTCCATCTTATTGATGGAGGAGTAGCTGCCAATAATCCGGTACAATATTACGCAAAGTTGGTAAACTATCAGTGATTCTTCTATGTGTAAAATCTTCCATTCAAAAATTAAAAGCAAAATTTGAATTTTTTAAGAAACCTAATGTTTCTTTCTGCTGTTTAGGCTTTGGTTGCCATTGGAGAAGTAACCAAGCAGATATTCAAGGAAAACCCAGATTTCTTCCCAATAAAACCTATGGATTATGGCCGTTTTTTGGTCATTTCACTAGGCACAGGATCAGCAAAGTTTGAGGCAAACTACAATGCGCAAAAGGCTAAGACATGGGGAGTATTGGGTTGGTTGCTTGGCAGCGGATCCACTCCCTTGGTAGATATTTTCACACAAGCAAGTGCAGATATGGTGGATATCCATATCTCTGCTGTTTTCAAAGCTTTGCATTCTGAACAAAACTATCTGAGGATTCAGGTTCGTACAATGGGTGCATTTAGTTTGCATAGTTAATAGATAAGGTTTATCTCATTAAGTTTGCTATTTCAAAATAACAGGATGATACTCTACAAGGGGCGCTATCCTCAGTTGATGTTGCAACCAAGGAAAACATGGAGAAACTTGCCAGTGTTGGAGATATGCTACTAAAGAAACCTGTCTCACGGGCGAACTTGGAGACTGGCCATATGGTGCCTGCTTGCAATAGCACAGAAATGACAAACGGAGAAGCTCTAAAGAGGTCATTTCTACTTCTACACCTCCTACATAATGATGGTTGCATCAGAACACCCAATTAGGATGTACTTAGCTGTTTTAGCATTCGCAGATTTGCGAAGCTGCTGTCTGATGAAAGGCAAATTCGGGAGGCAAGATCACCAAAATGAAGAAAGTCCTGTCCCTGTGCTAATACCCTGGGAGAAGTTGTCTGCATGGCTTCCATGAATTGGAAATTAGTTGATATTGTTTATTGATATGGAGTTCCATTTTAACGCAATAAAACAATTTGTACGTGATCATACTGACACTACAAATTATCGATGTTAGCTTCTGTGCTGGCTTTCTTAGCATGTAAAAAAAATGTAAAACTAACATTCTTTTTTAATACTATCAACATTGAACTACTTATATCAATGTTTTGTTAGTATTGATGGTTTTCTTTCAGCTTACAAGTGAAGAAAAGTTTCCAGGTTGGCCATGCACTTAACATTTTGAACAGATAGATACTCCACTGCGGCATGATGGAACAAGTACCTGGTACTATAGGTGGCCAAACGGGCCGTTAGGCACAGCCTGTTAACGTGCCTGGGCCGCGGCACGGCACGGCGGCCTGCTAACCGTGCCGGGCTGGCCCGAGAGCATTGATGGGCCAATAGTGTCTAATGGGCCGAACAGTGATTTTTTTCATCAAATTCGCAAAAAACAACATCAAATGCGAATCGAACCAGATGACCTCGTGCAGCCACATCTTCACCTATCCTGCAATAACCACTCTGACCTTCTTATTTTAGTGTTTAACTTATAGTATAGTATAGTGATATACATATATATAATAGGAAAAATAAAAAAAATAATTCGTGCCGGGCCGGCACTGCGTGCCTTGGTCTCGGCCCAAGCATGGCACGCCTTCGGGCCTGCTGGCCCACGGCATGACTAACCGGGCCTGTGCCCCGTGCCAGCCTGTTGGGCACTGGCCCATCTGGCCATCTATACCTGGTACGGTTTGTGCCTCGCTTTATTCAGAGAAATAGATTAACCTATATTTGATTTGAATATCCGGCAAGATGAGATTCTTTTTTCTGAAAGACTCTGCTTCTGGTACTTGCATACGCTTCTTCTGTTGGCCGTGGGCGAAAAGGCATAAGTTCCATTGCATTTGGAGCGTGGATACTCTAGACAAATGTGTCCAAGGAGTTCACTGGATCAAAGCCGCTCATAATTTAATGGCCTGCTTTCTGGATGGTCTGTGCAAGTGTGCAAGATCATCTGTCAGATTTTTTGGGCTTATGATGAAAGTTTCACCCCATTACATTGCTGCCAAATAAAAACTTAATGAACACTGAGGTAGTTTTGCTCATGGTAATGACTCTACCACGTTGGATTTCTTTGCCATTGCAGTAACCAAGGAGCACAATCTCGGTGCAGGAGGGGTGCTCGAATTGATACGGATACAGACCGTCCATAGCCTTCCAAAACGAGGTAACCATGTGGTGCTCTCTAAAACACTTATTAGCCCTACAACTAGAAGAAAAGGACATCTTGTATCCATCACCCAAAGATCCTAGTCAATCTCACGAAGTAGGTCTATCATGCAACTTTAGAAATATAAATCAGCCCTAAGCACATCTCTAGGCATTTGTTTTGGAAGCTATATTCAGATGAGTGGGCATTACGCCGAGACAGTTGGCATATTAATCAGAGTGCCGTTCCCTTTGTCTGGATGGCAGCTAAATATGCTGCAATTAAGTAGAAGCTCAGAGCTCCAGCCAGCCAGCCATGGCGACATTTGGCCACCCCTTGGCTGCAGCCGATCGACCATTGTTTTGGAAAAGCGCATTTGACAAGTATTTCTGGCTATATAGTATGTGTCGCCCGGCGGGACAGGCGTGAGCTTTTCCCTGAAACATTAGTGGCCTGCGCCGGTTGGATGTCCTAAACCGTTGGTTCGATCCTGAGCACCGGCCATGTTGTGATCTAGTACGTTTATTTCCGCTGGGAGCTCAGATCATAGGCTGGAGGCTTTTAATGATGAAAAAAGTGAGCTCCTAGGACCAGGGAGCTCTGCCGCCGCCTATGGTGCGTTGCCGGTCAAAAGACGGCTCTGTTTTCAACAGAGCAGAATAGAAGTGAAACACACAGATACCATGGAGAAGGGAAGATTCCCAGATCTTTCCATGTAGAGATTCAGTTGGTGCCAACCTTTTTCTAAAATCTTTTGATGGAGACGTGTTAGTAACATTTTGAAGTTAGTTAGGGCGCGATGGGTTAATCTCTCCCTAATTGTGCGACCTCATCATCCCCGGCGCCGGTGCCCCCGCTGCCACCGTCGCTCCGGCTCTGTCTCGGCCGCTGCCCTTCTCTATTTCAAGCCCTTTTTTCTTGTTCTTCTTCTCCGATACCAGCTCCCTTGGCCTTGGCCCTTGGGTCCTCCAGTTATCTCCACCCGCAGCAGCAGGCATAACCTAATCTTCGTTGTCGTCATGCCTCTGGTCCTATTCCATCCATATTGCACTTCCACCGCAGCTGTGGCTTCTCACTGCCAGTGGCGAAGCTAGAGCATACCGGAGGGAGGGTGCACATGCTATGTGGGTGCATAAATTTGTGTTGTTGGGGGTGCATATAGGGTGAAAATTTGATCTTTATAACTGATTTTTATTTTTCCGTGGGTGCACCCACTAGCTAACATCATAGCTCCGCCCCATCGCCACCCAACATCTTGCCGATGAATTTAGACCTAGGGGAGAGAACCTCGGCGCCTCGGCGGTGAAAACCCTAGCTCGCCCCTAATCTCAGTAGCAGTGCGGGCACATGATCTCACAGAAATTGACTGCGGGCCTATTACCATGTGAAAATAACCTCGTTTCAATGTGGTGAACATGACATGCACCATGGTTTGAATGCGGCAGTTTGGTATGGTGAAAATGGCGATGGTGGGCTTCCATGCATGGGTTGAGACTTGAGACCCTCCAAGACACTTGTTTTTTGTTTCTTTAAATCATAGATACAGCTCTCTTTGAAGCTCTGCCTCTGCCACTGCCCCCTCGCGCAGGTAGCCACTACTTTTTTTTTTTTGCACCACAACGGTGCTTTATCCCCTATAAATTGTCGCAGAAATCGCCACTCGAACCAAACTCAAACCCAAGCAAACACGCAGAAGGAGAGCACTAGTGCTAGTAGCACCAGAGCACACAGCTACCGGCTACTGCAACACCTCTTCCTTGCTTGGCGTCGTCCTCCTCTTCTCACGCACACTCCAGATGGCCGGTCTCAAGGTGTCGCCGTCGTCGTCGTGCATTCTAATCTTCTTGATCCTCGCCTTGAGCAGCGCGGCGTCCGGCCAGGCGAGGAAGCTGATGGTGGAAACCCCTGCGGGCGCGGGAACATGCTCCGGCGGCGGTTGCCTTCCCCAGGTGGAAGGCAGCGCAGGCCTCACGGCGACCACCAAGATGGCGACCACCGACGGGCGGCCCACTGGGCCCGGGCACAGTCCAGGGATCGGCAACAAGGTTGCCGTCAACACCCGTTGATGAATGCATACAGCACACGTGTTTCTTCGATCGTTCGATTGCTGGTGACAATGCAGGCATTAGGGCATGGAAGTGGGACCGGCGTAAGCCCACAAATATTTTATTTTTTTTCACGGGTTTTATGTATCTACGAAAAAATGATCTATTTGTGCGTTCACGGGTTACCCCAGACCAGACAAAAGGTCTCTCTTGGGTGTATATGCATGCTTTCTTTCTTTCTTCGTGTGATTGTACATGGGATAGCGCATGGATGTGCGATGTAAATCTGCTTTTCCTTTCCAATAAAGTCGATCAAGTTTCGTATGGCTCCTATTTTTTTTACAAAACTAAAAAAATTCAATATTGTATGAGGGATATTATCTAGATTTCCAAACTTTCAAAATACATAGTGAGGTCTAGACTCATTATTGTGTCATGGACGTTTGAATCTACCTGCTAGTCCTATTTCATTTTCTTATACTTTCTTCTATCTCCCCTCTCTCAGCCCCGACCTCGTCGTTGTCCCTGCTCCCAATGACCTCACCACCACCTCTATTGTCTCCATGTCGCTTGCGGACCTGTTCCCTACCCAAACCTTGTTGTTGCCCCTACCCTGCCACCTTGTTGCAGCCATGCCTCCCCTACCCAAACTCGTCCCTGCCCCTGATGATGGTGATGGAGATGCCGCCAAGGCAGCAACTAAGGGGAGCTAGCTTAAAGGCAAGACATTCCTACACCGCTACGTGACACAGCCGCCCACCCCGTAATGCCGACATGCGCAGTTGCCTGCCCCACATCCCCATTGTTCGCAGCCTCTGGTCGTTCTACGGCCGTGCCATGGCCGCTGCTGGCCCTCTGTGGAGCCATCGGAGATTTGGTTATATTAAAAATCATCTCAGACGGCATGGCATGCGGCAGTGGCGCGGCAGGATCTACTCATCTACACGGACGAGCAGAGGCGAGAGGAAAAATAACAAAGGATAAAAGCGTCATTTCATAGCTTTCTTAATTTTTACAAATTAAACCGGACCTAAACGTCATAGAAAAAAAATCCAGAGGGGGGGGGGGGTATCAACATGCAAGAGGTGGCTTCGTTGCCGTCCCTGTCCACCAAAGGAAGCTTATTATTAATTATTAGTACCACCATGCATGGTTCCGTTACCGTACATGCAACGGAGATTACAATTCAATAACCGATCAAACGGCCTTTCTGGTCCTAGCACAAGCGCAAGCTGGATGCTTGAAGAATCTCAGGATATATAATATCGATCGGTACAATTGGTTTCATGGTTTGGTATCTCGGATTCTCGGTTCCAGTAGATCGAAAAGTACCCATACAAAAAGATCCTCCGTTGGGAACTAATGTCATAATGTGACATATACTCACAGATTTAATGTCAGTGTCAAGAATATTCCTAAAGTTGAGAACACTGGCCGGCTGCTAGCTTGTAATGGCCGCCTTTGACACTCCTGCGGCCCCTCTGTCGCAACTTTCATCGGCTAGGATTGTCTGCCTGCATCCAAGCCGGTCAATGCAAACCGTACGAAAAGGAGGAAGGCTCCACTATGGTCGTCTATGGGTAGCACAGCCCTTCTTCTCTAAACCGTTGTCCCCATGTCTTGTGGTAGGGATGTAAGTGAACTGGCTAGAAGACCTAGTGCTAAGTTATTTTCTACCGCTATACTTTCTGGCTGATCCGCTTACATTCCTACTTTGTGGTGCAATATGGCCTATAAAAATAAAGTCGAAGCAGCAAGGACACCGTGTGGTACAGCCTAACAAGCTACCAAGGAGATCTTGCGGTGACAAGGAAAAAAAAAACAAAAAAAAAAAAACCCACGGCTCAGAAATATTTAGGTACTACAATTTCCTTAACTAGCAGCGGTGAAATCCTTTTAACTCCTATAAGTTTGCTCAAGAATCAAAAGCTAGCAAGTCGTTCATGCAAATTTGCACAATCATACAAATTTAATACTTGTCTATCTTCTACTCCATTCGTTTCAAATTGCAAGCATTTGGGTTTCAAATAGATTAAATTCTTGCGTTGGTCTATTTATATGTCTTTGTGTATCTATCTATATTTATTAATATCTATATCAGTCCTATCGGAAGGAGGGAGGACTAACCCCTCTTTAATCTGGGACGGAGGGAGTATATATTCCTTTTTCATGTACATATAAAATGTGCAGGTGCCAGTGGTCATGGCGGAAGCCCACACACATTAGTCAGAATACCTAAAGACAAACAAAATTAAATAACAGTTTCTTAAAGTATATAAAGGTTCTTGTTCGGATTGAAATATTTTAGTTACAATCATTGCCCAGCATACTATCGTTGCACAGGGCTAAACGAGTCTAACGCTTGAGCGGCATTGGAGAGTGATTTTTTTGAGGTGCATAATGAGTAATCTTAGAGAATTACCATCACTAAATTGATTGCGCAACACAGTTAAAGAGCATTTGGTTTATGGAATTTGGTCATCCAACATCTTCTCCCTCCTAATTTTGTTGAGTTTTTTTTATTTTGTGGAATAAAATAAGTCTATACATCACTATCTCATACTTTCGTAACTAATAATTAGTCAAATGACGAAGAATGGAGCCATTTTTACTAAAATTCGTATAAATAACTCATAACAATGTTTTTATTCTACATGGTTTGTTTTTATTTTCAACTTTATCGTCGTCAATAAAGAAAGATGAGAGGTAGTACGTCCTCCATTTTTTTATCTGACTTTTTTAGTTCAAAATAAACTAACTGGCGATAAGCATTTGGGAAAGAAGGTAGGAGGTAGCTGCACATCGAGATCCTCCTCCCACCGAGGGAGTACGTACGTCGCCACCAGTTTTTTCCCCGGGTTCTTACTAGAATATCCCAAAAGTTAAGAGCACGGGCGGGCATCCAGCTTGCCGTACGTGGCCGGCTTTCTGTGCCGTCGGCCGTCCCAACGTTCACCGGCCAAGATCGCATCACGCACGGTCAAGCAGAACGAGGAAAAGGAAGATCTCCACTGGGCAGCGGGCACTCAGCCGCCGCCGCCGCCGGCCCTCTCTTGGCCGTCGATCACATGCCCTCCCCGGAGCAATTGGGCGTATAAAAATGCGGCCAGGCCATCGTGTAGGTGTAGCACAGCCTAACATGCAGTGCCCAAGAACTAAAAGCGACGGCTCAGACATGTCTAGTGTACTACTAGTACTGCTGCTCCGTACTTGGTTTTCTCCACGAGTGGGGTACCAGTGTGTTAAACTCTTTTTAAACTCAAAAGTTCAGTTTGAAATGTGTACGCGAGTCACAAACTTTGTGCATGGGAAGAACAAAGCTGATGAGTTTTCTAGCCGCTGGCCGGAGCAAGAAAGTTGTTCAGTCCCCCCGCCTCAGGAGCCAATCAATCGAATCTTTTGCGCACGAGAGAGCAATTAAAGAACACTGCAAATGGTCCGTACCCCACGGTTTCTGTAGCAGTGCACAGCGCACTGCTAGTCCAGCTGCATGCGTAGGGGTAGCATGTTCAGCAGTTAAAGTAAAGCATGCAGAGTCTTCGGTTTACAAATCGAGATCGAGGCGAGGTGCATGGAGAAAAAAAAGGGAGGGACAGTGACCGTCGATCGACGGATCGAGGAAGAAAAAGGTTATGGAGTTGACGTTGCCAGAGCTGCAATGTTTTTGGGCTTCCATTTTAGCCCACTTGTGTGTAATTGCAGTGCCAGGCCTGGCCCGCTGCATTAGGCTCATCCTTCCCCTGAATGACGAAGGCCTCAATCAAACAGGAAAAAAAAAACAGAAACAGATGCTGCAAGGATTTTCAGTCCCCATTCTAATTTATCACCGCATTACCATTTACCTGAGGCCTAGTTTGGGCAGAGTGATTGAAGTAGATTGGGAAGGGTTGAGCGAGATTTTGATCATTGAGGATTTAAACACACTCCGCTCCCTCCACACCACTCGAAAACCCCTCTAATTCAATTCAAGAGTATCTAAACTAGGCGAGGAATTAATCCTCGCTCCTCTCCTGATCATCTCAAGACAGACGAAGGTGGAGCGATAGTACAGGCCAGACGACCACTTGCAAATTAAGCAGCGCTGCTACTGCCTACTGGGGGTCCGGGAGTAGTGGCTAGCTCACACCCCCACATGTGCATATGCATCGTGTTTGTTCGCTTGCTGGTGCTGGGCGCCATGCCGCCATGTACAAGGAACGCCACCCCACGCACTCTTGGAGCGATGGAGATTCTCAGATTCTGCAATGCAACCCACTCAGCATCAGCAGAAGATGGACGGCAGGCTAGGCAGCTAGCGGCAGGCAGGCGACCTGATGCCAGCGCAGGGGACTGCGGCCTTTGCCTGCCTGCAGCTTTGGCCGCTCTCTCGCAGCGCCATATGCTGGCTGCTGCAGGGTCGCGTGGAACCACCCTGACATGCATGATATTCATATATACTACTCGGCAGCCTCTCCTCCTCTTGTGCTGTGGCTTGTGAATGTGCTGTGCCCCCTCCGTTTTTTTCCCCCTTGTATGCGATGATGATTGTGGTGAGGATGATAGGGTGGTTTTCTTGTCCGTGGCGCTGGTGGCCTGCTGCTGCTGGCGGCAGAGTGGACAAGGGCTAGAGGCTGAATCTGTGGGTGCAACTTGCAGTCAGCCGCTTGGTTTTCTGTCTGCCGTGCCGTCTGCGCATGCGCCTGCGGATGCGACCTGCGATGCATATCCATCCACCCCGGCAAGGCCTGTGTTCATTTACCTTTACCATGCGTCGGGATTAACCTGATATGCAATAATAGTACATTCAGAATTCAGATTCAGTAACAACTAACGACATGGAGATTTTGGTGCAGCTAGCTTAATTGTTTCTTCAGCGTTTCCAGTGAACGAATTGAAGGTCCCAGACCACGATCCCCTCAAATTCGAGAGAAAAAACATCTGCTTTGGCTTGTGCAGCTCCACCCCATCCCCAATCACAGTGTGCAGTCAAAACCTTTTTTTTTCCCACGACGAAGAAGACGCACACGCACACGCACACGCACACAGGCAGATACTACGTACTTGGTCGTACAGCTTACCTAATTTATAACCGATCCACTTCCACTCGACCTTTAGTTGAGACGGCTATATATATAGATAAGCGTAATTAAAACCCTCGAAATTTTATTTTCAATGGTGCATGTTGTGTTGCGCAACATGAGCTAATAATAGAGATATTGCATGCGTGCTCAACACCCAAAAGAAACTTCATTTTCCTTCCTAGCCAGGATCGAAAGGCTTTTCACTCTACCTATTCTCTGCATATTTTTTTCTCTCACCGGAATTTGTTTCATTTTCTCCTCTGATCATATACTATATGACACTAATAATTAAAATAAAAAATATAATATATTAGTTGAGTTTTTTTATCGTTATCACCTCGGCCGCTGCCCCCAGGCAGGCTCCATCCATGGCCATGGCCATGCCCATCCGCACCCTAATCCCAAAGTCAGAACTCAGAAGAAGCGAGTCTACGTGTAGCCCGCGGGGGCCGGGTCAGGCCGACATGGCCGTGGATCCGGTCAAAATCCCCACCGGACGGCCTGCCAGCCGTCCACGCGCTCCATCGGACGGCCGCCGCTCCCCCGCCCATATCCTCCGCCGCCGCCTGCTTTATTTAGCCTAGCTCCTCCCGCGAGCTGCTCCTGCTCCTCTTCTTCCCTCCACTCGCCTCCAAATTCTCTCTCTTCTCCTCTCCTCACCCACAGCGCATCTCACACCTTCTCTCTCCGGCCGGCGCTGGTGCAGTGCGACTGCGAGAGTACGTGGCCATGCAGGCGGCCGCGGTGAATGGCGGGGGCGACGCGCACAAGCCCCAGCAGCAGCAGCAGCAGCCGGTAGTCGTGGGGGCGCCGCCGCCGCCGGCCGTGGTGCCGCCCCATTGGGTGGCCATGCCGTTCGCGCCGCCGCCCGGGGCCGCGGCCATGGTGATGCCGCCGCACCAGATGGCGCCGGCGCCGCCCCAGTTCGCGCCGGCGCACTTCGTGCCGTTCCACGCTGTGGCGCCGCCGCCGCCGCGGGCGCCCCCCATGGCAGCGGTCGCGCTGGGCTCCCCCGCGCCGCATCAGGTCGGCCAGGAGGAGAACAAGACCATCTGGGTTGGCGACCTCCATTACTGGATGGACGAGAACTACCTCCACAGCTGCTTCGGCTACACCGGCGAGGTGAGCACGGATGCGCGCGCCCAAGCCCAGATCTTGGCCACGGCCATCTTGTCCCCGAGCCAGCTCCACGGCAAAAAAAAAAAAAAAAACAAATTGTTTCTTTCCCACTCACCCATGCCATGAATCTCTCTCCCTCCCTCTCTTTTCTTGATGTGACAAGCCACGCACGAAGCCTCAGCAGCCAACTAAAAATGGCAAATTTGATGCGTTCCTTCGTTTACAAAATGCGTGCTCTTCGTTTCTTGGACTGCGCGCGCTGCGAGAGCAGAGATCTTGGGACGGACAAGCATAGGCCGTTGCAGTTGCAGATACACAAATGATTGGGTCACCCACCCGTCACTGTGCCGAAAAAGGAAAGAGGCTGGGCAACCCGGCAGGCGTGGATCTGCGAGCTGGAACTGGAAACCTTGCAGTGTCCAGTGCCCATCGGACGTCAGGCCTCAGCTCCTACTAGATTGGCTGAGGTGGCCATGCCTTCCTGTACTGGCCTGCGAAAATATTCGGCCTGATGTACAGCCAGCTTGGTGGATCACGGTTTATCTAGCCTGCCCAATGTGCGGCACCCGTGATGTACCATTGCTCTGCACATGTCGCAGCCCTGATTGGCATATTTCCTTTTAGGTTTTGGGGGTTTTAACATCATGTTTGTTGGGGTTAATTTGTTGTTTGCGTGATAAAAACATGCTTAAGGACATGTCTTGTTGATTTTGGATAGCGAGCAATAATAGCCATAGAATCAATGCTGAGGCTTTCATACACTCATGCATTTAGTAGACTGAATAAAAAGGAAAGTAATAATGGTACCTCTCTTGGAATCTTACTTGTTGCTGCTCCTGCTGAGGAGTAAACCTTAAGCCCTGGGTTAATTCGATGGATATCCAGTGTGTTAACTGAAGAAATGTATCTTCTGATGCAGTTCTACATTCTTTTCTCTTTATTTGGATACCCAGAGTCCAAACTTGCACTGATGGCTTATAATATGTTGTAGGTTGTGGCAATTAAAGTCATTCGCAATAAGCAGACTGGACAGTCAGAAGGATATGGATTTGTTGAGTTCTACAGCCATGCTGCAGCTGAAAAGGTTCTTGAAGGCTTTTCGGGTCATGTTATGCCAAATACAGACCAGCCTTTTAGGTTAAACTGGGCATCGTTTAGCATGGGGGATAGGCGTTCGGATGTGGCTTCAGATCATTCCATATTTGTTGGCGATCTTGCCTCTGATGTCAATGACGCCACACTGCTGGAGGCTTTCTCCAGCAGGTATTCCTCTGTCAAAGGTGCCAAAGTTGTTATCGATGCTAACACTGGTAGATCAAAGGGCTATGGTTTCGTGAGATTTGGAGATGATAGTGAGAAGACACATGCCATGACAGAGATGAATGGTGTGTATTGCTCTTCTAGGCCCATGAGAATTGGCCCTGCAACTCCAAGAAAATCATCAGGTTCAGTTACAAACTTTCCAGTTATTAATTATATCTACTAACTTTCATAATTCTTTCATGTTGCTGTTCTTTCAAAAAATACTTTTGTCTCTGTAGTATCCAAGTTCATGCCGTTACTGTTTCTTTGCCTTTTCCCTGTATAATCACTTATGCTCTGCAAAACTACACAGAGCTTTTAGTGATTTGTTCTATTTGGTTGCTTTAGTGGTCATTTGTAGGATGATGTGATCCTCTACCACTCTTTGTATGATTTAAGTTCAATTTCACTGTGAAGTCCAATTGAATGAACGTTCCTTGTTTTGTCACTTGGCTCTAGATGTTGAGTTTCTAACGGGAGAGGGGAGATCATGTTTATTGGAGTTTATTGCTATGCAATAGCTGAATCTGGCTCCTGCATTTCTTTATCGTGCGAGATTCTGATAACTTAAGCATTCATGAATAACTAAATGGGAACTACATTTTGATATAGGCTGCCCTTTGACATCCCTTCTTATTTTTGTTACGAATTTTTTCTTGTACTTTGACTTATTTCTGTTTTGTTTGATCATTGACTGGCCTTTCATGTTTCAATTGCTTACAACGTACCTCTGTTTTCCTTATTAGGTATGTAGTGTCCTTCCCCGTGCTTTAGAAACATCATTTTCCACACAAAAAGGAAGAACTCCATTTTACTAGAAACTTCGCAAAAATTTTCATTTATCGTCCTAGTATATCTTCTTTACTCTCTTTTCATGTTCCCTGTTAAATTTAACCTTTTTCTTGCCTCTTCCATGAGAAGGATAATTAGGCACAATGCTAGCAACGAGTCCTTTTTTTTCCTGCTCTGTTCTGGGATCAGAATGAACTTCATCTTCTTCTGGTAGCTTAGTTTGTAATCCAATTAGACACGGTTCATATCTTTTGATTAATTCAACAGATACTTGTGGGACTTTAACCTCATGTAAGAATGATTTATATTTAGCTTTAGAAGACAGAGACAGCTTTGGAAATTCCTGAGATGAGCTGATTTGTACAGGAGATCAGTGATTTATTTAGACTTGGGAATGTTGCCTTTTGAATAGCTATTAACATTGTACCATATAGTTTGCATCGAGAATCGTCATATATGCCTTTTGGATGGTGGTGATAATTTATTTACATTTCTTTAATAATCATGTTGGTTTAGGTAATTCTGGATCAAATGGTTCATCTGCTCGAGCAGATGGAGGAGATTTGACAAACACAACAGTGAGTAGAGATGAATTCCATGTGACTCATGTTTTTTGTCCATTTTTTTTTTCACTTTTCATCAAAATTCTTTGAATATGCATAGGTATTTGTTGGCGGGCTCGACCCGAATGTTAGTGAAGAGGACCTGAGGCAAACCTTCGCCCAGTATGGAGAAATTTCCTCTGTGAAGATTCCAGTGGGGAAGCAATGCGGCTTCGTGCAGTTTGCTCAGAGGTATGAGCCCCTAAACATTTCCACATTTCAGCTCCCCAAATGCATCCTGTCAGTGTAGGGGACCCTGTTGTCACAGACATGACATTTAGTAAATTGTTGTTTTGCCAGAAAGAACGCGGAAGACGCATTGCAAGGGTTAAATGGGAGTACTATTGGCAAGCAGACCGTGCGTCTTTCGTGGGGTCGCAACCCAGCAAACAAGCAGGTACTATTAGGCCTGCTCCTGACTACAGTTCGAGCAAACAGGCTGTAAAACTCTGCAGGAAAAATCTGTCTAACACTATTTGCCGTTTACAGTTTAGGGGCGACAACGGCAGCCAGTGGAACAACGGGATGTACTACGCGGCGTCCCCGTTCTACAACGGTTACGGCTACCCTGCGGCGGCGGCACCATTCCCTGACCCTGCAGGCATGTACGCCGCTCAGGCGTACGGTGCATACCCGTTCTACGGCAACCAGCAGCAAGTGAGCTGAGCTGAGCTGCTGCGACGCCTCACTCGAAGCTGGAGCCTGGAGGTATTAGGCAGTTAGGTGTAGGCGTGTAGCTCTTGGTAGAAGAAGATGATGAAGAAGGTAATAGGTTTCTTAGGTGAGCTAGATGCAGTGACTGGTCATGTAAAGTGCGTTATTGTTACACGAGCTAGCGTCTAGTGGCACCGAGAGCCCCAGACACGTATTGACTGGCCACGGTCGTCTGTCGGATCCAACGACACGGAAAATTTTTTGATAAGCTGGATCCGAATGCAACCTTGAAGCAGAACAATAAGCTAATGAAATCCTTGTGTCTGCTATTCGGTTTTGTGCAGGTTTTGCAGTTGATCATGAGTCGTTTAGGCTCTGTGATTGGATTCCACATGTCAATTTCTTCCTCTTGTTGCCTGGATTTCCTTGTTCCTCCAAAGCCCCAATTGCCTCCGTCTTTTCCTTGCTCAGGGGGTGTTCGAAGTGATGTGCTAACTGTTTAAACAAGAAGTGATCTACTACTGAGACTTGTTCGAGATCCTACCCAACTTGTTGCGACGTTGGCCGATTGCTTCGTGGCTACACTGAGACTGCGTCATGTTGGATTGGCTGCTCCAATTCTTCTTCCAATATTGCAGTGCACATCTAGTAGTAATGATTTATGATTTTTTTGCTTGCACCTATGTTTACGCCGTAGAGGAAATTGTTTTTGTGCTCGTGTAGCCTTTATCTAAAAAATGTCTATGTGGATTTTTACGAATCTTAATTCAGGACGTCATGGTCTTGAGCGCTGCGGGCTTCCCCGTCAACCCAAATGCCAAATTTCAAAAAAAAAAAAAAAAACCCAAATGCCTGACTAGCCTTGTGGTTTCGATGGAGAGGAATATTTAGAAAAGGATAAAATTTTCGTCATCTTTGCAAAAACCGAAGCTTTCAGATTTCTCTCTCTCCCCCCCCCCCCTCTCCTCTCTCTCTTGCTGACTAAGTTTTCCTTGGCTCTTGCATGTGCTAGAAGTAGAGGGTTGCCCACCGATTCCACATGATAGGCCATGTGCTGAGTTTGTGCCCTCAATCATTTACGACTTTACGTTTTCATGCTTTAATCAACTGTAGGTTGCAAAACTCTATCTGGGTTGTGGTAAAAGACTAGATAAAGACATATCTAGATAGCATGATTTCGGTTTTATCTTTGAGCAATGCTTCAGTAGAGCCTTATATTAGTTTATAAGTTTACTAATTTTACTCCCTCCACAATCCACACCTTGTTAGGCTCCGTTCGTTTCACGTGGCGAGAAAACGTATCGCGACATAGCAGTAGTTCGTGGTTTCACGCGCCGTCCGATAAGATGAATAAAATATCTAGAAGTTCACCGTAGATGTTGCGATATAAAACTTTAATTTATCCCGGGAACGAATGATCTCAGATTCACGGATTCCCAGTACTCACCCTAGCTGCATCGCCTTTGTGCATGTGAGCACAATGCCTCAGCTTTGTGCTGGTCAGGCCCAATTATTGACTGCTCGTTTATCATTGATTCTGACAGTCATGCATAGGGAAATTTTTGTCTATGACGCTGGTTGGTCCACGACAGATATATAGAAACACACAGATTTCCCTGTGTGTTTTGTCATTTTCATGTGCATTTTGGCGATAACCGATAGCACAGGGAAATTTTCGCTCTTGATGAGGTCATAACTAAAAAAATCATCACAGATAGGATATTTCATACTAGTAGTAAACTAGTAATAAAATGCTTAATTTTCACGCCCTGTGAAAATTCCTAGATTAGCCACTTGGAACTTCTGTCTTGCATGAGTCTCCTTTATTCATTGCATCGTAATAACAAACTTTTGTGTCTGAATGATCTTATATTCATAACATATAAAGACCTGTATTCTCTTGGCAAGGAACTGAAATGTTATTGATCACATGTAGAAGGCGTTTTTAAGTAAGGACCACAAGTAAATATGACAAACTTCAAAGTATGCATAGCAAAATTGACTTGTACTAGTAACTGTGCCATCACACCACGTCCGGTTCATGTCATCCAGCTTCAATCTGTTGGCTGATGAGCAAAGCTTCCGAGTAGATATGATTTATTGATGTTGCATATAGACTATAGGTCACTGTTCTTGTATATATGGAGGGAGCACACCTTCGAGGAAAGCATGGAGCAATATGAGTGCTCTTTCGGGTTGGTAAGATGGAACCATATGTCCAGCGGCCCTCACAGAAATGAACGTGAAGCCTCCTGTGTACTGTTGAACATAGCCTCCCACCTATAGCGATCATTGGAGCTATTAGTCTAACAAGTAGAAACCTTATTGAAAGATGCTATTAATACGCATAATCCACTAATTACCTCCTCCTTTGCTGTCCATGGAAGCCATGGTGTCGTGACTAAGAGGTTCAGATCTTGTATGGAGTACCTTGTGGCACTGAGCGGGCACACGGAATCGAAATCCCCACTAAAAAATGTCGAGGCAACATTTTTTTTTTGTATCAACAACCGGTACCACATTAGTTTTTGATCATTTGCAGGTGTGAAAGGGATTATTACCTAAACAACCATATGGGCAGCCCATGCTTGATTAGCCATTGGAGGGTTGGGGCCATAGAATCTGGTGCATCTTTCCAACTTGTTATTAGGTCCCTACTCACACAAACATGATGGCATCACAATATAGACAGTATTTTAAACAATAAATAGACTGTCAGTAAGCAATAATCTTACGAGCAGCCACTCCATTCTGTCTTTCTAGCATGGAAAGCTTCTTGCACCACAGGATCATTGAGGTAGGTCACTGTAGGATAGTAGTCACATGCATTGTACCCTGGTAACTGCATATTTTGAGAGGTTTGATTGATTTAGAAAGTTTGGAGTTTGAGAAGATCGATTTAAGTGTATAACATATATAGGGAGAAGCGTCAGAATACAATTTCTCTCTTACATAGCTACTGGAGTGATACGATCCGTCAGGTTCATCGATGCAAACGGGGGCGTAAATGTTGTAGGGATCAAGGGGGCCATAATCATACCACTTATATAAGTCTGAGCATACATCATCATCTGAAGAATTAAAACTGCAATGGTAGGTAATGTTGGCCAAGAGCTCATCCGAAAGCACCCCATGACTCCATAGGTACTCATATCGCCCCTTACGGTTTTTATAATGATCTAGATATGGGTTGCCAACCTTGAAAAGGAAGAAGAAACAAATATAATTGCTCAAGTTCGCTTGCTTTTCCTTAGAATTTGTTATATATATATATATATGCCATGACAGAGAATAACACATACCAAGATGCCTTGAAGGTTTACTATGGTTCGGTTGTAGTACAAGTTGTGGCTGATGATAGTGGCAGCTAGTTGTGGAACATAGTGGCCAGCATAGCTCTCACCGGAGATGTAAAAGGCACGTGTCTTGTACTCGGGGAACCTCTCAAGCCAATTGACAAGAAAGATGTATGCATCCTCGGCGGTCTTGGCGTCCCCACTCTCATCGTAGTCAGATGTTGTGTTGGAGTAGGAAAATCCCACACCAGCGGGCGACTCCAGAAAGATCACGTTAACCTCTGAATTTTTCATCAGTTTATCACACACACACACACACACACACACACACACACACACACACACACACACACACACACACACACACACACTCAGGATGTAGTACAGTATCTTCTTTGGACTTGTAATTAATATTCGATGGGATGAAAGATGCTTGATTGAGCATTATCAATATAATTACCGTTGTTCCAGGCATACTTGTTTATGCGGAGCGTTCTGTTATCGTTGTTCACGCGGAACGGGCCCAGCTCTAGCATTGCTCCGTAGCCAAGCGACGAACAGCCAGGTCCTGCACCATGAAATGCATCATGTCGTCGTTGCAAATTACGTGCAGCAAGTAAGGTCACCATGCATAAGTAATTAACAAGCAGCAACAATGTCCTTCAAACCTCCGTTGAGCCACAGGAGGAGCGGCTTAGACGACGCATCCTGCGGCGCTTCCACGAGGTAGTAGAAGAGCGCGCGGCCCTTCTTCTCGTCGACGGTCACGTAGCCGCCGTATTGGTCGAATTCGACGCCGTCCGGCTGCCCCGGCAGCGCCGCGATCTTGTCGGCCGCCTTCAGAGCGCTCTGGTCAGCGCCGGAGTACCCTGCCAGGAGGCTGCTCCTGACTCTAACACCAGCAGACTCATGTACACTACTGGCCTTACTGCTGCTACCAGTTCTAGCAGCTCTCCTGGACGAGATGAGCTTCTCAAGCTGAGCTTGCTGTGACGCGTTAGCGTGCAACACGGCCACAGAGACGAGAAGCAAGAAGATGAAGCGAGTCAGGTAAGCATCAGCCCTCATCTTCTTACTAATGTGTAAAAAGATCATATTCGATGGTAGTAGTGTGATTTAACACACTGGAAAAGCAGGTTATATAGGCACAGGAGGGTTTTGAACGCGCAAATCCAAGACAAGCAGCTTTGGATGCTTCCCAAAGTATCTTCTGGCTAAATCGTTACAGAGAGTGATATAATTTGAGCAGCCGGCTCTTGCTGCTATTGTCCTAACTGTTGTCGCAATCTTCAATTTGGAAGGGAGTGTTGATGCTTACATATGCACTGAAGAACTTTCAGCCAATAATCCAATATGCCGCTTGGTATATAGGGTGCTGCCCGTTTCCTTCGGATCGATATGCTAGCTACTGAGTATTTGGTAGGCAACGAAAGTTGCTGATTTTAAGCTGTGCCTTCATTGGCTTCTTTTGTTCAGAATTTTGAAATTATGTTTTGGAAGCTAATTTTTGGAAAGGGCCTGGAAGAGGCGATTGATTGTATACGCTGTTACTGCTCAGCTGTTGCCATGTGTAGAGCGGTGAGTTGGCATTAGGACGCGGCACAGTTCATTTCCATGAAAGCCTAACCCAAAATTAACAATTCTTGGTGAAGTCTCTTTTGTCAAGCTTTAATTCATGGTAATGTACACACCATAAAGAAAAACTACGGAAGGTGAGGCCCTATTGAAATTTAAGGTTATGAAGATTTTCTTTTGGTGTCTCCACAAAGCTTCTTACTCATCATCAATTCGAAGGCTCCAAAAGAAGCACAACTTACTTACTATATTGTTAATAGAAGCCTTCTTGCTATCATTTTGTTTCATAGTGACAGAATGGGTAAATAATACATATATTTAGGGGTTACTTTCTGTTATTTTCATAATACATGGCAGAGGTGGTTACAAAATAGATGCAATGGTTATTAAATTCTACCAATTGATAGTTGGATTTTACATATTAATGTCATAGTTTCTAGGTCTTATAATTTTTTTCTAGGGCATCCTGTGTGAGGCTATTAACATAGAGGCTTTAAAAAGACTTTTCCAATTAGTAATAGTAAGATCGCTGTATCTTTTCATGTGGCACCCACACTACCTCATGGGGGCTTCATTATATCATGTAACACCCCCAACCTTCGCCCTCATTCGTAACAATTCAACCTATCTTCATCCAACTTCAGGGTACCTAAGGTGAGTAAGATTGATATCTCAAATGACCATTCAATTTGTATATTCTATTGATTAATTGATTTGTTGAGTTATAATTTGTTGTTGGTTCATAATTTTCTGACATGGGCTAAAAATTGTCTCTTTATGAATGAGGGTGCGATTGTGTTTAGAAGGGAGGAATCCTCTACTGCAATTACGAGTTGCTTGAAGGGTAAACTCTATCTTGTTGATTTCACAACATAGAGTGAAGCGCGAGACTTGTTTAGCGGCAAAAGTTAGCATGGTTTCATTTTTGCACTACTAGCTTGCACATGATGGAATGAGATCTTGGCCAAACTTTGGAACAGTTGTATTGAAATTGCAAGAGATGTGACATTTATGGAACTAATAACGCTTAGGTGGAGCAAGTTTCCTATGTTTAGGTGATGAGCTCCTATATGAGACAATCAAGAGACTAGACATTGGAGAGATTAAGCCTCAAGAAGCACAAATTCAAGGTGATGAGAAGAACGAGAGCAAAAAATGATGCAAGGAAATGAATTCATCCTCATTCAACACATGCTGAGTCGAACCACAATACAACAAAAGACTAAGATCATGATCATGTTGATGATCAAGATAAAGGGACAAGATGAACACCAAGGTGGCTCAAATGTTTTCTTATACATAATGATGAAGAACTTATAAAAGCTCAAGATCGAATTGTGATATGTAGAGTCTGTCAAAGTGTTCGTAGACATCATGGGTGGATAACGTTAGCTAAAAATCAGATAGAGGGGATCCTAAAACTATATACATAGGATGGGGCCATACAAGGGGAGTATGAGACAAGCCCATATCAAACAACCATGAACCACAAATATACATGCACTGCATCATTGATAGATTGTTATTTTTAGCACATTATATTGGCTCTTAAAGAAAATTTTGAAACTAGTGTTGACTAAGAAGGACAAACACTTAGAAGTCGAAAGACAGAACTCCTTGTAGGGTTTCACTTGTATCACATATTACTGCTCTATTATATAAGGCGGGAGCGTCCCTTTCAAGAAGGAGCTAACCAGTACTAGTGCTCCCTCAGGCTTGAAATAAGGAACTTGATGACCAGCTCTCCTCACTTAAACAAGCACAAGACCTCCCTTGTACTGCTGAACATAGCCTCCAACCTGCAAGGATCCACTCAAGTTGTCAGATTTTGAAAAGCAAAACGGTAGAAAAAAGTGTTTTACATGATTGGGTATTTATCTCTTTGTTTGCTGTCCAGGGCCTCCATGGCTCCATGACTGAGAGCTCAAGGCCAACCATGGAGTACCTTGTCACAGTGAGCGGGCAGATGGCATCAAAGTCGCCACTGAAAACATGTTCCCCTGTTACATCTCTTGTAGTTTGTAGATGTCAGTTTAGAAATATAGGGTTAAAATTACCTGTATAGCCACACTGGTAGCCCATGATCCAAAAGGCCATTTGATGTTCGGCATCATGGACACTGGAGCATCTTTCCAGTGCAAGTCCCTGCACAAGGTGCATCAGGAGAATTGATAGTAACTGCAGATAATATAAATAACTTCTTGTTTGAAACTTTTCTCCCAATTAAGCAGTCTTACGTGCATCCTGACCACTTTGTCATTCTAGCATGGAAAACCTTTTGCTCCATGGGCTCATTGAAGTAAGCTTGAATATAGTAGTTATTGCATGGTTCAATGCCCGGAACCTGCATAATTTAGAACAAAAAATGTTGTCTATATTCTCAGTAAAGTGAAAATAAATATGTTTGATTACTTGTAGACACTAAATATATCCATAAACTTCTTTGTAATACTTATATTTTAAGGTTCTAACCCATGTAGAAACACGGGTGACGGACTAGTAATAGAAAAGCTTGTACATTCATTTAGGAAAAAAAATGCTCTTACATAGCCGCTGGGGTAGTAACTTCCATTGGATTTATTGATGCAAACCGGAGCATATATGTTGTACCCACTAATATATCCAGAATCATACGATGACATAGCGTCAGAGCACGCTTTACCAGTCCAAAGGACTGAATTTGCAGTTCTTTGTAATGTTGGTCCACACTTCATCTGATATCACACCATGGCTCCATAAGTAGTCAATGTACCCTTTTGTGTTCTTGTAATCATCAAGGTATGCATTGCCAATCTAAAAAGTAAAAACATGAGATGCCTCAAGTTGTGATGAAAAACGTCCATCAAGATTTTAACAAATCATTGTGTCTTCACTCACCAATATAGCTTGTAAATTTATGATATTACTTTTACTATTTATATTGTGACTAAGGATGGCTGTTGCTAGCTGCGGAACATAGTGTCCGGCATAGCTCTCACCGGATATGTAAAAGGCACGTCCTTTGTACTCAGGGAACCTCTCAAGGTAGTCTGAAGATGTGTTAGAGTAGGAAAATCCAACACCAACAGGTGACTCCAGGAAGAGCATGTTGGCCTCTGCAAATTTTCTCCGTTCTATAAGGATTACATATATTTGATTTCAATAATGTATACAAGTTATCTATAGAACATCTTATATATTATATATTACGAATTGAAAACTCCTTTGTATATTCCATGT
The DNA here is from genome assembly GCA_030272315.1 of Paspalum vaginatum. NCBI lineage: Eukaryota > Viridiplantae > Streptophyta > Magnoliopsida > Poales > Poaceae > Paspalum > Paspalum vaginatum. The sequence continues at coordinate 12,904,383 of CM059013.1, read as the reverse complement.
TAGTCGTTGTGAGATGTGATAGAAAAAACAATGATGTTGATGCAGAACTTGGCCATACTAACAAGGCTAGTGAGAACCCTAAGAAAAAGACACAATCTTAGGCAAAGAGAGAGAGAAGAGTTGAGCATGGGTTAAATGGATCTCTATCAGGGTGTGGGGAGGGGGAAAGATAGTGGAGGTGGTGTGGGGGCCAATCTTTTGGAGGAAGTTACAAAAACTATGCATACTAGTGATAGGTGATACATCATATCTATACTAAAAAAGAAGCGAGTTTTAGAAAAAAAAATTACCTACGATAGGCTCTAGTGTACCCCTCATGTTGAGCCCACTATGCTGGTCTTGAAGAGTTGGAAGGATCTAAAATCGTTAGAATAAAAATGTTTCCACCATTTAGTCTTTTATTTCCCCACCTCATTTTGTACCCATACCCACTTGATACTTTCTTTATCTTAAATTTAATGAGAAAGGAAGGACGTCAATCAATCATGTCACATTCTTTTTATTTCTTTTTTCCTTTTTCTCACTTTCCTTGATTACGACATGTACCCTATGCATGTTGCAACCCTTTGCATGTTGCACGTATGTCTACACCAGTATATTTAGAAAACCGAGTTTAAGTAATCTATTGGACATGCTCTAGGCTCATGTAATAACTATATCTACGGTTCGGTAAAGCAACCCCTCTCTCTGTGCCCACACATGTGTACATGTGTGTTATATGTGTTGTTCTTAATTTGTTTAGGTAATGAATTAATAAAAGGATATGTGTGCGAGATAGAGGGAGATACATTTAAGATTATGAAAATACATACATAAAAATCTCTGATATAGATTTTTCATATGTAGGGGATTTTGTTAGAGAAAAATCAGGCAACAGGCATAGAGAAGAAAATATTTAGAGGAGCTTATAAAAAGGTGGATAGAAGATAATGATTGAAGATAACCTTGGTGCCTTTCTCCATTGAGAGTTTAGAGCTCTCCCAAAATCTGCAAGCCCTATCTAGGTCAAGCCTATGAGGGGTATGCGGTGTTTGTTAGCTGGTTCTATATCTTGGCCCCGTTTATTAGCATGCTCTTGCTCTAGTGCAGTAACATCTCCTAGGAACCAATTATGCAAAAAATGCCTTGCTACTACCCATACACAGTTCACCTTAGAGAGATAAATGACTCCGAATTCAAAGGGAAGCTTGAGCCAATATGAGCCCCGCCAAACGGGGGTTTTTGTAAGGAATGGACTTTGCCCAGATCCCTTTTGATTTGGTAATCCCGGTATCCATACACCTTAAATTTAAATATAAATTATACATCTATATCATTACTAAAGAGTAGCTAAAGATGGCAAGCCTTATAAGCTACCAACATATGCTACCGTGGAAAAACAACGCATGTCTCATATTTTACTATTACTAATTGGAGGTTTTTTTGGAGCCCTCATATTAATTCTCACCAGATGCGCTAGGAAAAAAAGATAAATCCTAGAAATTCTCGTAAAAATCATTAACATCCGACCGTCTATCATGTAGCTCTAATAATAATAGCCATTTGATCTATTATATTTTCTAAAAAATTACCCACCATACCATTACGAAAGACGAGATAAAGTAACCCCCTAGATTTATATAAAAATTACCCACTATGCCATTATGAAAGATGAAATAAAATAACCCCCGAATGTATACAAATTAAAATAATACCCCCTAAATTTGCTTAAAAATTATTCGTCATGCCATTATAAAATATCAATTAAATTACCTTCTAAATTTGCATATAAATTACTCTTCATGCTATTATAAAAAATAAATTAAAATAAGCCATAAATTACCCAATATGTTATCATGAAAGATAAATTAAAGTAATTCCTCAATTTGCATATAAATGACCACAATGACATTAGAAAAGATGAATTAAAATAATCACCCTCAATAGTACTAAAGATTAAATCTATATGTCCTAAAACTCTTAACACGTGCGAGAGCACGGTGGGCTGGTACATGACAAGGTTGATTGGTCAGTTACTAGACTCCAGTCAGAAAAGATAGGCCACCATGGTAGTATGTATGATTGTGTGGAACGGGAAACAGATCAGTGCTATATGCTACTACAATCAATCTCACCGCTGTTTCAGGCGTTCTCGTTTCTGCTCAGAGTTTTGTTGTCGCTGTTTACGTGGAACGGACCAAGTTCTATCATCGCTCCATACCCAACTGATGAGCATCCAGGACCTGTAAGTATTACATAAAGATTCAAAGCTGGCATGAACATGACATGGTGTTCTTGTTGTACTACTTGTCTGCAGTGCATCTCAGAGAGATGTGTCAGCGCCCTAACCTCCGTTAAGCCACAGGAGTAGCGGCTTCGCCGCCGCATCGTGCGTCGCCTCCACGAAGTAGTAGAAGAGCGCACGGCCGTTCTTCTCGTCGACGGTCACGTACCCGCTGTACTGGTCGAAGCCGACGTCGTCGCCCGGCTGGCCGGGCAGCGCCGTGATCTTGTCGGCCGCCTTCAGAGCGCTCTGGTCAGTGCCAGAGTACTCGGCCCGGAGGCTGTTACTGACAGTGAAGGCCGGCTCATGTTCACTGACCCTGTTGCCGCTGCTCCTTCTGGACAAGATGAATTTTCGTAGTCGAGCCTCTTGTGACGCATCTGTGAGCGATCCTGCCAAAGATACGAGAAGAAAGAAGCACACGTAGATGTCCCTCATCTCCTCTGAAGATTGTGGACTGGTAGAGCTCAGCAGTTCTTCCAAACAAGACCGGTCTGGCAGCTGTTTATATAGCTAGGGCCGGGGTACAATACCGAGAACGGTTTGAGATTATTCAGAATGGAACTTTGATCGCTGACATTTTCTAGACCTGAAGAAGATTTCGTCTTCCGTTAAATACTGGAGAAGATTTCGTCTTCCGTTAAATACTACATTCGGCGGCTGAACCTTGTCGATGTCCTTTTTGTACACAAGCTTGACAATGAATCACAGTTTGGCTTGTAGTACTATAATGCTTTACAAATGTATCCATGGGCATAGATTCTTGATCGTCATTATGTTTCTCAGAACAGTGCTCGAAGGATGTCACAGTTTGACGTATAGTGGCATTCTTAAGCAGGAATAGTCCCCACTGAAAATGAATCAGTATTATTCCTAACTTTCCAGGGAGGTCAAGGGTCATCAGTCATCACATGACTATGCTCCAAAACGATTGAACCATAAACTAACTAGCAAGATAACAATAAACTTTAGATTCACGTCACTAAGTCCTCTACCGTTTATATTTTGTACTTTATCATTGTCCTTACCTGAACATATACCGGAGATATTCCTATGTGCACATTTTATTTTAGAAACAAGAGGTACAAATCTATTATCTATATATAAACAGTTCATTTGCGAATTGAGCATAGCTTAGCTGTCTTGGTTTCCTGTGGTGGAATATGTTCGGACGAGTTAAGTCCTCAACTTAACATATGTGCTCTTATTTTTATGGATTTATTCTATGATTTAAAGGTTTTGTTCTGTCTGTACTGCATTTCGAAAAAATGTATAAACATTTCATTTTAGACAATGAGTCACATTGATGTATTACGGTGAACTCTATTGACGGCAAAATATCCGGCACATCTTCTACGGTCCTTTTAGCTGACGTGAGGATGTTAAAGAAAAACGAGACAAAGCAAATCTAATTTCAGTGTATATAGACAAGCGCTTGTCCATGTATATATTCTTTTGGACAATATTTTTGGAACGGCGGGAGTACTCCGTACAACACTGTAGGGTCAACACTCCACCAAAATGCAACGACTGTAATTCTAGGACAATCATCCCCCAAAGGCAGGATGTGTGGTTCTCTTTATTCATTTCGAGGTGAACACCACCCGAGCACCAATGCTTCTCAACAATAGACATGGCCACGTGTTAAGCCACAAGACAATGTATTGAGCCTGTGCACACGAAAGGAGACCTTGTAATAAGGAAGTACAAGACAGAGAAGTTCTGATGAACCATCCCAAGTGGAACTAACAGTGGAAATGTGAAGGCTCAGATCTTCAGTTTGGGATATCAGCAGGGGGGAGCATGTTCTTGAGGAAAGCGTAGAGCAGAACAAGCGATCTCTTCGGCTGGAAAGTAGGCACCAAATGACCAGCTGCCCTCACTGACGCCAGCGTAAAGCCTCCTTGGTATTGCTGAACATAGCCTCCTACCTGCATCCACCGCCATTCCACATTATTGGAAAAAAAAAGACCTCCCAAATTACACCTGAAGCCAAACGACTGTTTCTACTAATCCCTTTGTAAACAGCTTTACCTCACTGTCAGGGGTGTACCAAGGGCGCCACTTTTCCGTGATGTTAAGGTTCAGATCATTGACCGAAAAGCGCGTTGCGGTGAGTGAGCATACGGAATCGAAGTCACCACTGCAGGTTGGAGACCATTTCGCAGGGAAGAAATGGTTGTGTTAATTAGTTCTGGTTGGCGAACCACTATATATGTGTTCTGATGACAGTACAGTTTTCATATTGTGAATGATCGATCGAAGGCACAAATGCAGTACCCTACCTATAGATCCATACTTTTAGACCGTTACCGATCAGCCTCTTGATGATTGGCACCATGAACTCAGGGGCATCGTTCCATGCCAGGTCTTGACTGGAGCAACGGAAGAACACAGCAAGGCGTCAGTTCATTGGTGTGAAAACTACAGAGGAACAGAGCAAAGCATTATGTTTGGTTGGCAATCCCTTACTTGCAGCCTTCCCAATTGGTGTCGACGCGAGCGTGCAGCGCTTTCTTCACCTCGTGCTTGTTGAGGTAGGGCTGGATGTAGTGGTAGCTGCACGGGTCGTAGCCGGGCACGGACTGACAGATCGAGCAGAAATTGCAAGAAACGGTCCTCGATCAGTACAGTACGTGTACGTGTGACCGAGGTCACTGCGGCTTCAGATGTCAAGGTAGAGGATGAAGAGCTGATGGACCGATCGATCGATGGAGATGCGTACGTGGCTGCTGGGGTAGTAGGTGCCGTTGCGAGACTGCAGGCAGACCGGCGCGTAGATATCGTAGTGGTCGATGTTGCCTTTCTGGAACGAGTGCGCCGCCACGAAGCACGGCCAGTCGTCGGACGGGGTGAAGGTGCAGTTGGCGAGGATCCGCGCCCACACCTCGTCGGAGATCACGCCGTGGCTCCACAGGAACTCCAGCTCCCCCTTCCCGTTCAGGTAGTCGTCAAGCAGCGGGTTGCCAAACTACGTACGTAGAGCTGTGTGAGTGTGATGAATGGCCATTAAGCTACTAGACGACAAGCATAATTAGGAACTCACGATGATGCCCTTGAGGTTGATGGGATCCACCAGGCCCGGGAAGTGGCGGTTCATGGACATGATCACGGTGGCGAGCTCCGGGACGTAGTGGCCGCCGTAGCTCTCGCCGGAGATGTAGAAGTCGCGGCCCTTGTACTCGGGGAACCTCTCCAGCCACTTCACCAGGAACACGTACGTGTCGTCCGCGGTGCTCCGGTCGCCCACGGTGTCGTAGTAGCTGGTGTTCCTCGAGAAGGAGAAGCCGACACCCGCCGGCGACTCAAGGAAGATCACGTTTGCCACTGCATGCATGCACGCACGTGTCCAATCCCCAATTAAATTATTACTCCCAAATTATAGTACCATGATATATTTATTATACGTACGGTTGTTCCAGGAGTGCTTGTTCCTTCGCAGCGTGCCGTCGGGGTTGACACGGAAAGGCCCGAGCTCCTTCATCGCCCCAAACCCCAGGGACGAGCACCCAGGCCCTGCACATGCATAAAACTAGGCCGGTGATGTCGTCGATCGTCGCCGTCGTCAAGAACGAACCGGCCTTGATTACTACAGTACGTACCTCCGTTGAGCCAGAGGATGAGCGGCTTGGTGGCGGCGTCGTAGGGGGACTCAACGAAGTAGTAGAACAGCTCGCGACCCTGGTCCTGGTTCACCGTCACGTAGCCGGAGTACTGCCGGAAGTTGACGCGCGGCGGCTGGCCGGGCAGCACCAGGACATGGTCGGCCTCCTTGCTGCCGCTCGGCGGGGCCTTTTTGCAGCGCTCGGGCAGGTGGGCGAAGGAGTTGGGGTCGGCCCATGGGTCGTTGCTTTCGTGCTCATCCGCGCTGGGCCTGTTCCTGAGTCTCTTCAGGGCCCTGGACCTCATGAACTTGCCGAGCTGAGCCTCCTGGGACACATCGACGACGGCCAGTGATGTGCCCAAGGCCAAGAGAAGGGTGAGCGAGAGGAGGGAGAAGGTGGCCGTCCTCATCTTTACTGAGTGAGGATAGAAATGGCGTGAGGCGTTGGCGAAGATTACCCGTTCTTGATGTGTTTTTATACAGAGTTTAGATGGAAGAAGAACCAAGCTTAATTACCGACGCACAATGCGACTCGGGATTTCTCCAATGGTCTGGATTCTCCGAGAAGAGTTTTTTTGGTAGTCATATGCTTGGTTGTTTTTAGTTTTACCCGTCGTGATCAGAAGATAACAAAGGCGTAAATCCACGTCTAGGTTGTATCATACAGGCTTGGATTTCCCGTCCCTGCTTTTGACAATGCTCTGCAGGCTTTCGAGAGACTTCATCATGCCTCCAGTTTAAGAATAATAATTTTCATCCAAGGTTACATAAATAAAACACAAAGCATTCATAACTTTGGTCCAAAAAAGAAAGGTCATGACAAGTTGAATGTTGGAAAATAGACTTTACCCTTGATTTTACCAGAGTGACATTCTAAAGCAAAATCTCAAATCATTAACAAAGTAGTGCAGTTTATATTATTTGCATCTCCATAAATGATGCATAAGATGTATCGATGCCCTGATTCGGAGTATCTGATAAGTGCGGCTGGGGCCACATCCACTGCCTCTTTTTTGGCTTAGTTTGCATCGCTGACAGAAATACGGACGAGTGAGGGTACGTTACCTGTACAGCCACACTCTCGACATCATTGGCACCATGGTCACCGGTGCCTCGTTCCAGTTCCAGGGTATGGCGCTGATCCAATTACAGAAAGTTGTATACGAGTTTGCCAAGGTCCAGGCCAAGAAGAGTTGTACATGCAGTTATTACTACTTGCACGCAAGCAGACCAACGCGTGTTGATCTCACCATGTATCGCCTTCTCCACGTCAGGGTTTTTGAGGTAGGCCCGCTGTCTCTAGCACAGATCGTTTATAACACAAAAATGATACTGTATCTATACCGTAGACAACGTAAAATTTAAAATAGCCAACGGGATAGACGCTTTGCGGAAACGGCGTGACGTAGTCGTCGACGCACGGATCGTAGCCAGGTAACTGTCCCCATTTACAGCAGTCAGTCAGACACATTGTCACAGATGGATAAAATCCACCGGTCGTCTGCAGCGTGCTTTTGCATAGATTCTTCAGTACGAGTACCTACATAGCCACTGGAGTTCCCGTTCGGCGCGTGGATGCAGATTGGAGCGTAGATGTTGTACGGATCGATGTGGCTGGTTCGCATCGACTCCTTCGCCTCGTGGTCACACAGCACGCCGTCGGACGGTCCGAAGCTGCAGTGCTCGGTAACGTTGTCCCACACCTCAAAAGGAGATCACCCCGTGTAGGCTCCACAGGAACTCGAAGGTGCCCTTGATGTTCTGATGAAGCAGGCACTGCTGTTATTTTGGCGTGCTGGCTGTGCACAATTCCAAACGATGAAGCGGATCGTGTTCGTGTGTGCGGTGTGAGCCAACTTACGAAGATTCCTCTGAGGTTCGTCGTGGGGTGTTTCTTGCCGGTGACCTGGCGGGCGGCTACGATGACGGCAGCCAGCTCCGGGACGTAGTGCCCGCCGTAGCTCTCGCCGGCGATGTAGAAGTCGCGGCCCTTGCACTCAGGGAACCACTCGAGCCAGTGGAGCAAGAAGTACGAGACCGCCGCCGCCCTCCTGTCACCGCTCTTGTCGTAGTCCGACGACGTGTTGGAGACTTGGAGTACGAGAACCCGACTCCTGCCGGCGACTGCAGGAAGAGCACGTTGGCCACTGCAAGTGTGCTCATAACCATCGTCACTAGGCGCAACACACAGCTAGTGTAATCATGTAGATGAACTTGTTAACAGAAGTCGGTCACACACCGTACCGTTGTTCCAGGCGTGCCTGTTGCTCCAAGCCGTTGTGAGGGGGGAAGATTAAAAGATAAAACAAATCTATTTACTATTCAAAAATTCACAACTAATTCATTTTAAATCAGAAAAATATGAAACTAATACCAATTTTTTTCTAAAAATATAATCTTTTGGGTATTAGATCATCTATGGCGGTATAGACGTTGAATATGCGAGTAAACCTGAGTATGTGGACATACCTATTTATATGTACTAATGTGAATGTATTACATAACTAGCAAAATGCCCGTGTGTTGCATCGGAAGAAAAATATCATTAAGCATATATAAAAATAAACCTCGCGAATAAATTTCATGTCATATTATTTCAAATTTTCCTGTTGTCCGCGAGCGAAATTTAAGGTGGTGTCAGTTTGTTTAGAAATAATATTTTTTAGCTTCCTGGCAACATATAGAATGTAGAAACTGAAGTATGTATGCGACCTGGACATCAGTTTACGCAAGGGATATTTCTACCGTCCGAATCGGGCTCGCGAATAAATTCTAGGTCATAATGTTTAGACGGTTCCATTGACTTCAAGCGAATTTTAGAGTAGCTTTGATTCGGTAGGAAAGTTTGTCACTTTAGCTTTCCATCGATACATAGAATGTAGAAAATGGAGTCCGTATGCGTCTTGGTCGTCCATTTTCGCGTGGGTTCCTCCTGCAGTCCAAATCAGGCTCGCGAATTAATTTTACGCCATATTATTTCGACGATTCACATTGATTGCAAGTGAATTTTAGAGTGGTTTCAATTCGGCTGGAAAGGTTGTCATTTTAGCTTTTCATCGATACATAAAACATTGAGAACGGAGTACGTATACAACTTAGGCGTCTGTTTTAGCGTGAGCTCCTCGTACCATCCGAATCAGACTCGCGAATGACTTCTACGTTGTATTGTTTCGACGATTCCCATTGATTGTAAGTGAATTATAGAGTGGTTTTAATTCGATCGGAAAGATTGTCATTTTAGTTTTCCATCGATATATAGAACATTGAAAACGGAGTCCGTATGCGATGGCGTCCGTTTTTGCGTAGGCTCTTTTTGTTGTTCGATTCAAGCTCGCGAAAAAATTCTACCTCATATCCTTTCGATGATTCCTATTGACCACAAGTGAATTTTAGAATGGTTTTAATTCGGTTGAAAAGGTTGCATTTTAGCTTTTCAACGATACATAGAGCGTTAAAAATGGAGTACGTATGCGACTTGTGCATCTGTTTTCACGTGGGCTCCTCCTGCAGTCCGAATCTGATGCGTGAATAAATCAAATTTCAGACAAACAGAGCCCACATGTTTAGCTTTCCATTGATATATAGAACGTTGAAAATGAAGTTTGGATGCGACCTCGGCTTTCATTTTCGCGTGGACTCCTCCTGTAGTCCGAATTTCGTTTGAATAAATTAAATTTCTGACAAACGAGGCTCACATATAATATATTTAAAAACTATTTGTATACACTTTTATCAGTTTGAGTATGTTCACATAATTATTTTAAGATATCTCAAATAGAACCATGCGAAAAAATTTGCAAAAGAACCCCTATTTTAATTTATTATCATAATGCATTCGTATTAGTTGATACACACTTATACGTGAAAAAATTCATTCTACTTCTATGTGTAGCTACTCCCATCCATGCAGTGGCGGAGGTAGGATAGAGTGGTAGAGGGGCCCTTTTTTTCTTCCTTTCCTATTTTCTCTTCTTCCTTCTTCCTCTCTTTTTCTTCCTTTTCTTCTTTCTTCTTCCTCAAAAAATATAGGGTGGGCTTAGGGGGCTCCATAGCATTTGCAAGGGTAGGGGGCTTGAATCTACCCTAGACCCCCTAAATCCTCCCTGCACCTATGTACCTCAAGATTTAGATCATATCTAGGTGAACGAAGGATATGCGTATGGAGTATGTAATAATACTACATCATTTAAGGTGGTATGTACGGTGAGTATGTAAGTATACAGTGAGTGTGTTGATATACTTATTTATATGTATTGTTATAATAAATTAAAAATAAGGGTCTCTTTGTAAATTTTTTTCATGTGGGGCTGTTTGGGTCTCGTGAATTGAAATTTTATTATAATAACTACATATTCCCCACGAATACGAGAAGCGAAAAGAGAATTTGAGACCTTTGGGTGGGGAAAAGAGAGCAAGGAACTTCATGATACAACTCCACACAATTCACCGGTGGAAGAGAACAATCACTTTCTTTTGTATTAATACATACGTGGAATCATGGATTCCAATCCACGTGCATCATTGGCTTAACTATTTAGTCACACTAGTCCATCAATCCGTGCTCTCGCACGGGTTAGAGTTTTAATCTTTAGTAATATTAGAGGTGATTATTCTTCTTTCGTAAGGGCACTGTGGGTAATTTATATATAAATTGAAGAATTATTTTAATTTAGTTTTCATGATGGCATATTGGGTAATTCACATGCAGATGTAGGATTTATTTTAATTCATCTTCTATAATAGCATTGTGAATAATTTATATGTAAATTTAAGGGATAATTCAAACCATATTTTATAATGGCATCGTGGGAAATTTCTATGCAAATTTAGGGGGTTATTTAAATTTATATTCATAATGGCATGGTGGGTAATTTTTATATAAATTTAGGGAGTTATTTTATTTCATCTTTCATAATGGCATGTTGGGTATTTTTTATATAAATTTTGGAGGTTATTTTATCTCATCTTTTACAATGGTTTATAATGGTATGGTGAGTAATTTTTTTTTAAAATATAATAGATTTAATGACTATTATTATTGGAGCTACATGATGGACATCCTGATGTTTTAGATTTTTGTGAGAATTTCCAGGATTTATTTTTTTCCTAACGCGTCTGGTGAGGATTAACGTGAATGCTTCAAAATGAGCATCTAATCTGTAATAGTAGGATTAGAGGTGATTATTTTAAATTATTTTTCATAATGCTGTGGTAGGTAATTTATATACAAATTTATGTGTTATTTTAATTCATCTTTTATAATAGTATGGTAGACAATTTATATGCAAACTTGGGGGGCTTTAATTCATATTTCACAATGACATAGTGAATAATTTATATGCAAATTGAGGAGTTATTTTAATTTATATTTTATAATGACATGGTAAATAAATTTATATACAAATTTAGAAGATTATTTTAATTTATTTTTTTATAATGACATGGTGGGTAATGTTTTAGAAAATATATTAGATTTAATAGCTAGTATTATTAGAGCTGCGCGATGGACAGCCAGATGTTTCTGATTTTTGTGATATTTTTTAAGATTTATCTTTTTTTAGTGTGTTTGGTGAGAATTAATGTAGAGGCTCAAAAGAAATTTCCAATTAGTAATAGTTAATATTAATTTTAACACTATACCTAATATTAAATTTAACACTATGCGTTTACGTTTGTTTTACTCAGTCTAAATTAGGGTCAAAAACTCTAGGAGTTGTATCTCAATTCTCATGTACGATGTAACGGCTAAGGCGGAATGCAAGTTGTTATTGATGCTCCACACGTAAGGTAAGGAAAGCAAAGTCAAATGATTTTTAATATTTTATTTAAAAAGAAAGACCGCCAATGAAATGTCAAAAAGCAAATGATTATATTTTTAAATTCGAAGTCTGCAATGATGTCATGCTTTTATGTAGATGGATCAATGCGATGGATGGAGACGCTCACGGCCGTCGTACTTTGTATTCGCCTATCAAGAACTGTTTCCATAGCCGATGTATTCACCTTGGCAGACGTACGGCGGCACATGTAGATGGTGACCGGACGATATCGTGCACACGAGTTATCATAGGAATTGGTGACTGGTACCTCGAGTGGGAAGTCGAAGACGTTAATGATGCCCGTGAAGGCGATGCCCCCACCATCGCTGGCAGGATCATCTCCTAGTCCAAGCCTTGGTCGTCGTCTTTAGGGATGGTGACGGTGAGGTCCCAGCTAAAGATGAGGCCGTCATCAGAGCCCGCCGCCCCGGTTGATGCCAAGAAACCCACGAAGGCTCTCTGCGGGACGCGGCCGCTAACGTCGAGGTGGGCGATGATGGTTTCCTCTGCCCGGCCCTCAGCAGCCACATTGTCAGTCCGTCCTGCATTGTAGAAGGCCAGCCGCCAGCGTGCTTCCCTAGCAACTACTCCGTAGAATCTAGGCGAATAGCGTATTTGGGCGTTGACCTGCTGGGCAACTTCATCTTGCTGGCTTCTAGGCGGCAGCCGGCAGGAACCTCGAATCAAGCGATCGGCGGCGGCGGCAGCTCGATTCGATTGGCAACCTGCAACAGCGGCAAAGTAAGTCGTATGAGCTCCACGCCTCTGTTCTTTGATTCTTTCTCATGGCCATGGCTTCTCAGGCAGCGCAGAGACACGAACTGACGAACACACGCACGCAGGGACCGGTAATCCTTGCGCCCACCTCGAAGCAGCGGATCCATGGAGCTCGTGACACCTCGTGGTCGCCGGTTGCTTTTGAGTCACGGTTAAGGTATGGCGGCTAGGACTGCGCTTACATAAATTGGACGGCTGTATGTAGGAATGAATCTAGACGTGAACGGTTAATTCAATGACTATGATGATTACATTGCATAAATCGATAGCCGGATGTTTTGTTTTTTTTCTGAGAATTTCTAAGATTTCTCTATTTTTTCAGAGCGTCTCGTGAGAATTAACGTGGAGCTTCTAATTAGTAATATTAAGATTACAATTCTTTTAAATTCTTAAGAGGCAAACGGGTCTTATTGGAATCCTTTATTTGGACATGCCTAGTAGAATTTCCTTTTATATTGAATTCGATTGTGGAGTTGGAGCCATGACTTTTGCACAAAACCAGCTCTTATCACGGCTGCCACACTGAAACTGAAGGTGGCAGCACGCCTTTCAGAAAGGAGTAAAAGAGAACCAGTGATCTCTTTGGCTGGAAACTGGGCACCATGTGACCAGCTCCCCTCACTGATGCAAACGTGAATCCTCCCTGGTATTGCTGAATATAGCCCCCGACCTGTGACAAAACATGGCAATTTAGCCCTTGCAAAATCCTACTAGTACATCTTCATTCCCAAAGCTGAATTCTTGAATTATATTGTCTGATTGTGTCCTTGGTGTGTTACCTCGCTCGCAGGAGTGTACCAGGGGCGCCATGGTTTTGTGATGGTCAGATTGAGATCCTTGACGGAGTACCTCGTTGCCGTGAGCGGGCACTTATCATCCATATCTCCACTGATCAGAAAGTGTTGTTCAATGATAATCGCCAAATAACAAACTGAAAATCACTAGATTATCTCTTTTTTTTTCCTTTTCAGGTTGCATAGTTTGGCAGAAGTACATATGAGATTGGCACGTCACCTGTACACCCAAACTCTTAATCCGGTGTCGACAAGCCGCGAGAGGGTTGGCACCATGGTCAGCGGGGCATCGTTCCAGGGCAAGGGACTGCAGAAGTTTATCAGGTCGATCGAACAGTCTATGGGTTTTCGAAAGATCCAATTAACAGCTTGTTAGGCAGTTACTACTACTTACGTGCAAATTGACCAATCTGTGTTCATCTTAGCATGGATCACCTTCTGCACTTCAGGGTTGTTGAGGTAGACGTAGACGTAGTAGTCTATGCACGGATCGTAGCCAGGTAACTGATGTCCAAATTTTTAACAGTCAGTCAGTCACCCATGTCATCAGATGGACACAATTCATGGGCCACCAGCGTGCTTTCATAAATTCTTCAGTACTTACATAGCTACTGGAGTAGGACGTCCCGTTCGGCCCCTTGATGCAGATGGGAGCGTAAATGTTGGAGGGATCGATCTCACCAGTTTGGACCGACTGCATCGCCTCAGCGCACAGCAGGCCATCGGACGGTCCGAAGCTGCAGTGCTTGGTAATGTTAGCCCACACCTCGTCGGAGATCACCCCGTGGCTCCACAGGAACTCGAAAGCGCCCTTGTTGTTCTTGTAACGATCGAGCAACGGGTTGCCGAACTGAGACCATGCAAAAGACACCCTCAAATTATATCAGCTACGGAGTATTTTCATTTCGAGATGTGCTGAAATGCAGATAAAGTTGATCGCGTGACAACTTACGAAGATTCCCTTGAGGTTCGTGGGGTTTTTGCCGGTGATTTCACGGACGGCTACGATGACGGCGGCCAGCTCCGGGACGTAGTGCCCGCCGTAGCTCTCGCCGGCGATGTAGAAGTCGCGGCCCTTGTATTCGGGGAACCGCTCGAGCCAGTGGAGCAAGAAGAAGTACGAGTCCACCGCCGTCCTCCTGTCACCGCTCTTGTCGTAGTCGGACGACGTGTTGGAGTACGAGAACCCGACACCCGCCGGCGACTCCAGGAAGAGCACGTTGGCCACTGCAAGTGTGCTCATACTCATAACCATCGTCACTAGGCACAAAACAGCTAGTATAATCATGTACGTGAACTTTTTTATGCCATCATGTGCATAAACTTGTGTCAACAAATGTCACAGAGCGTACCATTGTTCCAGGCGTGCCTGTTCCTGCTCAGTGTCTTGCCGTCGGGGTTGACACGGAACGGGCCTAGCTCCGTCATGGCGCCGGCTCCCAGCGACGAGCACCCTGGCCCTCCGTTGAGCCAGAGGAGGAGCGGCTTGGACGCGGCGTCGTAGGGGGACTCGACGAAGTAGTAGAAGAGCGCGCGGCCGTGCTCCTCGTCCACCGTCACGTACCCGGCGTACTGCTCGAAGTTCACGCGCGGCGGCTGTCCCGGCAGCGCCGCGATCCTGTCCGCCGCCTTGCTTCCGCTGGGGTTCTTGCAGTACGTGGGCAGGTGGGCGAAGCTGCTCGCCGGATCAGCCCATGGGTCGGTTTCGTCTGCGCTTGCCGCCGGGTTCGCATTTGCCTGCCGCTCGAGGAACTGACTCAGCAGCGCGGCTTGGTTCAGCAGGGCGGCGTTCGTGAGCGGTACGATGGCCACTAGGATCGCGAGGAAAATGCACCGCAGGCTCCTCGCCATCTTGGCAGCTGGGATGAGAATGTGAAGACCATTTGGTGTTTTTATAGGGTAAGTAATCCACACAATGCAAGCTACCAACCTGGTTTCGGCTGGTTTGGGTTCTCCGAAATATATACGAACAGCATGACCGCATGAGCTAGCGACGCCACTCGTCTGCCAATGAATTGTTTGTTCAGGTGTGAGGCTGTAATGGTTTGGCAAGATTAGCACAATGAAATCGCGTGACTTTTGGATGTCAACGACAGCTTCTGTTTCTCAGGGCGCGCGACGACGTCGATGCCGAGGCGACACCTAACCGCAACGACCCAAACGATCTGATCGATGATGGCGAGACGCCGAGACCGACGTGACGTGCAGGCCCGGCCAAATTGTTGACATACGACTATACGAGCTTGCTGCCCCTTGGCCTGTATTGCAACGCATGCGGAGATAATATTGTACTTTCGGCTCTGCTACAGAGAGATGGCAGCTGTAGATCCTTGTTCCGGACTGATTTGGACTCAGTACTGGAGAATGGCAACCCGTCCCTGCGTCCGTCTCAGTGCGAAACAGAACCAACCGGAACTGACAGAAAAATCAGTCTCCGTTTGAAATTTGGTATCCCTAGACAGACCCTTTAGTTCTGGTTGGTGAACCGGGACTAAACCTTCTAGACACTTACAATAAAAAAAAGCATTTTCTATGTAATCATATTTGGCAGTGAGTTGCAGTGGTTAGATAAATTTTGCATATTGTCGTTGTTCTTGGGTTTGAGCCCAGTAGAAACGTACTTTTTCAGCTTTTTTACGAACCATCAGTTTTCAGTTCCTGCAACTGGGACTAAAAGCTGAGAGTATTATATTAATCCCGCTTCCATAGTCCCAGTTGGAAATCAGGGACGCAAGGGGGTTTCCAACCAGGACTAATGGACTATTCTCCAGTAGTTTTTTACGTAGTCTTAGGGGACGTATTGATTTTTTGGCAGTTCAAAATTCCAATCTAGTGGGTCATGGTTAACAAGAAAACCACTTTTTTTTGCAAAGTATATACTGATCTCGGCAGCCAAGACTTGTAGTCCGATAGAAGACAAGTGTCATTGGTAACTCTAGGTCACGAGTTCAAATAAAACTCTGCCTCGCTAGCAAAGCTAAGATTGAGGGGTTCTTCAGAGCCTCGGTGAGATTTATTCCTCTTAATAAAAATTCGAAGGGGACATTTGTTCCCAGTGGGCTCGTTTTTATATCGTTCTTGAACAGTTACACTAAGATGACACAGTTGCACTAAAATCACTCTTGACCTTTTCCTAGCTAAGGGGACCCTTGGAACGCATGTTTTATAGGAAATAGTTCAATTTCATAAGAAAAATCAGGATTCAAGAAAATTTCCCGCAATCCAAAGGCGCCTAAGTTGTATAAAACTACGTATTAAAAGATAAAAGAAAGAGGATGCACCTGTTGTCACCGGAAGCCAATGGCCTAGGGCAGCCGACGCACCAAGGAACCGGGAGGTATGCTACCGCTACGGTCGATCCCTCCTAGTGGCGGTTCTGACCGTCCCCGAGCATCGCGAGGGTAGTGGGGGTTCTGAGCGTGCCACCTGGCTTAGACCTGCTAGCCAGGGAGGGTTGGTGTCGTGTTGGTAAGCGTGTGGTCAGAGAATCACCCTGCAGATACATAAACAGTAGATTGGCCTTAAATTCTAGCTGGATTGCTGGAATCGACTCAAGGCCTCTCCGTGGATCGGCTCATAAGAGCCGATTGGCTCCTTGCATCTTGATGGGTTAGTGGGTCAATAAATCATAACAAGGTGATAAAAACCTGCCTAAAGTATGGCCTTGACGATGCAACTTCCCTAAGTTGATTTGCTATGCATATAAACAGATAGATCTAGCTAAGATGTACTTAAGCGAACAATTAATCACATGCATGAACATAAATCGAAACCCAAGGGGGTTCACATAAGAAAGCAGATACAAATCTAAAACAAATAAGAAAGGGTGCCGAATGCACATCGATCTCTCGAGTCGCCGTATGCACATGTTACAGTGCATGTCGTGGTACGTAGCAATCGAGCGAGCTTTGTACGCTTGGCCGCATGCTGCCGATCTGTTACGTGAAGCACAAACAGATAAATAGACCGACAACGCACACGATAATTGATGGATCCCATGCCAAGCAGAGCTTGACACGGGATTCATCTCGATAACTAGAAAACTTCACCATAAAAAAATGCTTCAGTACAAAGTCTATCGAGTAAGTAAACACTTTTACCACTAAACATGCCCTAAAATGACTACGAGAGAAGGATTAGAGCCGCATGACGCTTACTTGAAAAAACCTTGTGAGGCATGGGTGGCGATGCGCCGAGATTGAGGTGAGCGAAGCACACGTTGCTTGAGAACGTATATTGTCGTTAGTTTATTCCGAAACACAAGGGTACATACTTGTAGTCCGGAGACTTGGATGACAAGTCCGTCTATCTAAACAAACCCTAGTTTACATTCCTAAACTACGATACATAGCCGGTTGGGCTAAAGATACATAAAATCAGCTTCTGTTTGGGCAGCCCATGAAATTCAATAGTCAATCCAACTGTGATCCTAGATCGGCTAGGATTTGACGGCAACAACACCATCAAGTATATCTTTATGATCTATGCCACAGGCTCAATTTGTCATCAATTTCGTTCATCCATCACTAAGTAACACTTAAGCTGTGATGAAGATTACGTCTGTAGGTAACATCTTGCATCATCTGTTAGTTTTAATCATGCATAAAAATAACAATAGGGTATCACAATATATATAGCTAGTCTTTTGGGTTGAGTTAGTTTTGACTGTTGTGGGCATCAATGGAATTAGCCACAATGTAAAAAAAATCCACAACTATGTGCACACACACCAAGTATCCTACAACGGTAACAGCGTTGATTGGTGCAAGTCAACAGCATTCCTCGCGATTTATAGCCGATGAGTCGAAGGAGATCTTGCGACTTTTTCTCCTGCTCGTTGTTCCCTCTCTCTCTCTCTCCTCACTCTCCATGGCTCCACAAATTCAGTGTCTCTCTCCTGTCTCTCCCTTTCTTCCTTGAGTTCGCTCTCTCTCCTGGACTTCCTCACCCTCCTCAATACTCTCTCTTCCTCCATCGGACATCGGCACCCCAGCAGCCCTCACTTTGTCTCTCCCTCTTCCTTCCCCTCTATCCATAGACCACACATGATAAATATTAGATCAAGATTGTATAGACTGTGGAGGCAACGTCGAGCTACAACTAATGTGATGTGTAAGTGCACCAAGGCTCCTTAGTGGTTTTGGTGTTGAGTGACAACGCGATTAAAGGTCTAATCTCTTTGTGAGATGTTTTGACAGGTTTCTACAGATATATATTGTCAAATGTAATAAAATGAATAGAAATGTATTTGCCAATGAATAAGCATGAATCACTCATTTGTTGAGCGAGGCACTGATCATTCAAGAGTGCATACCATGACATTGCCTAAGTGCAGGACATCACTAGTGTTCCCTTATTAATGCACTTTGAGAAAATATTGAGAAAAGTGACTTTAAATTGTATCTTTTCCATTTGGACGTCACTACCTTAATTGGATTTCTCATATATAACAAGTGGCTGATCATGAAGACACTCTATTGCATATTAAAGCCAATAATGATCAAAAGACAAATTGAATGAATGGATAATGAGCAAATGTGCTCCATTTACCTATCGAAGAGGTTTTCTAAATTGAAGTCCAACTATTTAGCTCAAAGAGGATTGCTCACAAAGGAAGAAGTCTAGCTTAGCTATCCCTCTATGTGGATATATTTCAAGACAGCATTATTCATCAAGACAAGACTCAAGTGGATCTCATCTAGATTTATATTTATCTTGAGCATATGTATGGCGTACTATCAAGAGGAAAGCGAAGCTCGGAAGTCTCTAGTCAACATGTGCTCACAGCTAGTTCAGAGAGTGTCGAGCCAATACACTCCTCGTGAGTTGTTCTTGTGCTGAGAGTGGGCTCACCGGACTATCCGGTGAAGGCTGAGCCCAGAGCCTAGAGTGATCTCTCTGATCTTTTCCCCTGTGCTTTCATTTCCTAGTTAGGTGTATCTCTAATGGAGACAACACCTACACTTTGCTCATCTAGTGACCTAGGCTCAGTGCCTTAGCCTTCTAGTCAGGGAACCCCTCACCGGACTGTCCGGTGAGCTCTACCGGACTATCCGGTAGAGGGGGTTTGAGCTCCAACAGCTAGTCTGCCTCTACCAGGACTATCCGGTAGGGCACACCGGACTGTCCGGTGATGGTCTGACACAGGCCAACGGCTAGTATTGTGAGGGTGGGTATTTATACCCCCCACTCACTTTCAGTCGGGGCTGCTGCTTCCCTCCACGTCCATATTCATCCAGAGGCTCTTAGCAATACCTCCCAACACTCTCTTTGTGAGATTGAGCTTAATTTGTGAGATTCTTGAGTTGGGAGAGGATTTGTGAGATTGTGTGAGCTACATTGTGAGCAACTAGCTTCTGAGCACAGTTGGCAAGCATTTCTGGGAAGCGTTTTTGTTACTCTTGGAGGTTTCCTCCTAGACGGTGAGAGCGACTCGAAGGGCACCCGGCTTGTGGGTGCCACTTCTCTTGTAGGTGATTACCCCGCTCTTCGGAGCATTTGCAGTGAGCAGCTTCATAGCCTTGTTGGTTGTGAAGGGGAGGCCGTGAGTTGAAAAAGACTCAAGCTCTTGGTGGGCACCTCAACGGGGATGTACGGACACTTGCGGGTGTGCCCGAACCTCGGGAATAAAATCCTTTGTCGTGTGTGCTGTGCCCCTGCTGGGAGACCCAAGCTTTGTGCTTGTGGTTGTTTTACCTGCTTGCATTACTTTATTGCTTCCGCTATTATTATTTGTGTGCAACTTTTCTTTCTGAGTTCAGGGACAAAGTGTTGCTGAGATCATCATCAACATACAAACACATTACACAGCTCCACATAGCTCGATAAGTATTTACTCGCATATTTACCTTGGGGGTTTCGATTTCTGTGTGACACCTGGACTATCCGGTGTAGATCACCGGACTGTCCGGTAGTACCCACTGGACTATCCTGTGTGACGGCTGACAATGCGTTTTAAGTGGTGTAAATTTTTCAGTTACGCCTATTCACCCCCCCTCTAGGCGACATCTAGGTCCTTTCAATTGGTATTAGAGCAGGACTCACGAAAGGCTTCACCGTCGTGAGAAAAGATGTCGACGCCGAGTGAGGTAACTTGTGAGCCACTCATGCTTAATGGCTCTAACTATTCTCAGTGGTCAACTCATGTACTTCATTTGCTTAGGACCAATGGTCCACTTGTGGAACAAATTGTAGAAGCAAGCATATTGCCTTCTAACTATGAATGGGGCAACCTATCTCATGTGGAGACAATACGCTTGCAGCCCAATGCTCGAGTTGCTAATTATTTGTTGAGCACTTGGAGTCCAGATACTTCTAAGTGGCTGTTCCATGAGTACAAGAGATTTGAGGATGCCCATGAGATTTGGGCCACTCTCAAGAATGTTTTTGCATGCAAAGCTCAAGAACAAGCAAACATATCAGTAAGGGACTCAGGAAAAGAAGAAATAAACCAATGTGAAATCATAGAGGACAAGGAAGATCAAGAAAGGCAGTTGGTGTTGCAGTCACTGCAGACACCGAACTGTCCGGTATCAGACACCGGACTATCCGGTACTTACTACCGGACTATCCGGTGATGGCAGTGAAGCTGCACCAACCAGTGAAGAGCAGGGATGGAGACCAAGTGAAGAATCATGTTCACTAAAGTGTCACTCCATCATTTCACACTCACATCAGTGTCTCATGGCCAAGGAAAGTGAAGAAAGTGAGGAAGAGATGAGTGGGAGTGATGAAGATGAAGACGAGATTACCGATGAAGATTTGGATATTGGTCACCTCAGCAAAAAGGACCAAATGAAAGTGATCAAGCTGATGCAAATCATCACCAAGCAGAAGCAAAGCCTTGACAATCAAGAAGACTACTTGGTGAAGAAATTGGATGAGCTAAAAGAGGCTCAAGAAGAAAAAGAAGAGCTCGAACTCAAGCTTGAGAAGAAGGTAGAAGAAAGAAAAGAATTGCTAAATAGGATCAATGACAAGTGCTTGGAGCTTCAACAAGAAAAAGATGAGCTCCTAGATGAGAGTATGCAGCTCACTGATCAGCTAGCCTTGAGCGAGGTAGCACATGAGGTATTTGTCACGTCGATAAAATCCTATGAACCTCTCGTGCAAAATAATTCTTGTTCTTCAACTGATTCTATCATTGCTTGTGCTAACCCTTGCTGTTTAAAAGCAAGTAACCTTTGTGTTGAGCATGATATTGTAGAATCTTGTGATGACTTCATTGCAAGAGAAAATGAAAAGCTCAAGCAAGAGGTTGAAAAGTTAAAACAGGACTTGATTACGCTTAAAGGAAAGTGTTGTGTGCAACCTTCTCAAGATAACCATGAAAACATGGTGAACAAGTTTGAGGAGGGTTCAAACCATGCACAACACACTAAGACAAGTATCAAGTCTAAAACTGGTGAAACCACAAAAGCACAAGAGCCAGCCAAATCAAGAGGACAGAAGAACAAAGCAAAGAGGAGATGCTACTGGTGCAAGGAAATAGGACACGATGTTCAGGCTTGCCCAAGCCTCAAATCCAAGGCAGTGAGCAGCTCTGGCTCACCGGACTGTCCGGAACAATATACCGGACTATCCGGTGATACCGGACTATCCGGTAGTGAGGTGTCGGACTATCCGGTGAAGCCAGTGGCAGCTCAAGCCACCAATTCCAAGGCAAGAAGACCTACCCAGTCTCACAATAAGGTTGGAAAGGAGGAAGTCCATGCAATCAAGGCAGAAAATCAACCAAAGGGCTTCAGGCAAAGAATATGCTACAATTGCCGAAAAAAGGGGCATCTTGGTAAGGATTGCCCATATGGTAACTTTACTCATCCCAACCTTGTCAATAAGAAAACTAAAGTGACTTGTGTACCCAAGGGATGCAGTGGTGAAGCTAAGGTGATTTGTTCATCCAAGGCTCCCACCAAAGCTATTTGGATACCCAATGTTTATTTGACTAACATTGATCGACCCAATAAGGTTTGGGTACCAAAACATACCTGAAGACCTATAGGTACCTACATGATGCATTGAGGGTCTTGGCTATCTTGAGAAGCTAAACTCCAAGTATATCATTGTCTCAAGATTCATTCTTCCCATCTCAAGCCAAGATATGAATTATGGCAATATCTTCATCCGCAATGACATCATGGGTAACATGTGCTTAACTAGATCCTTGGTGGCTTGGACAAGACTCATCCTTAGTGACTTGAGCCTTGCCCAAATCAATCAAGTTGAAATTCCACTCCTATCATATGCTTGTGTTCTTGTGATACGTTGACGGCTCTCTTTGTGGAGCATGTGCCTTAAAATGTGCAGGAACATGGGTTGAAACTCATGAGAAGAAAAGGAAATGAAGCTTGGAAGAAATCGAAACTCCTTGTGCAAACTTTCAGGACCCAGCGGCTGGACCCACTGGTCCAACTGGTCGGACACAGCTAGCACCGGTCTGCCGGCTCTGCTGATCTACCGGTTCAACCGGTTGAACCATCGGTTCAACTGGTCGGTCACGTCTCCAACCAGTCTACCGGTCTCTCTACTGGACTATCCGGTGGACGACACCGGACTGTCCGGCCTAACCGGACTATCCGATGGAGGTCACCGGACTGTCCGGTAAGGGTCAGTCAAGTCTATGTGACTGTGAGTACACCTTCATAATTATTCTTTCACCCATTCTATACTTAGCCTCAATAAAACTTCTAATCCCCAGGTTTGTTACAAAACTTGAGCATGTGAAATTTGTTATTCGAGAACCATAAGCTTGCATTTAGGGGGAGTAGAGTTATACTGGGGCTCTGTAGTTCTAACAACTCTATGTGAGTAAGATTGCAGAAATTAGGAAGATGTTGAGTGGACAAAATCACTGGCATAATGCAAAATAAATTGAAGATGCTCCAAAATGGCAAAAAATCCGGGCATATACCAAAGGTTGTTCTACTCTTATATTTCTTATGAATATATTAATATCAAGGCCAAGGTATGTGTTTATTAGATGCATTGTAAGTGCTTCTAGGCCTTGTCGCTCCTGTGTGGTTGTTGGTAGATTGAGTGAACCAACTCTAGTATGGATATTTGATTGATACCTCTAAATCTTAGAAAGTTGTCAAGTTAGTCTTGAGAGCTTGGTGTTTCAAATATGATAGGAGGTATGAGTTAAATATGTCATTATCTATGATGAGATCCTCAATCTCTCTACATTCTTTGTGGTATAATTCCTAAGGTTTGAGCTAGTGAAATATTGTGTCTTGTCATGAGTATGTCTCATGAGGCTTAAATGAGATTAGATGTTTGTTTGATACTCTAGCTAAAAGTGCCTTTCATGCCTTGGTAAGCTGAGTGTGAATCAAACATGCTAATCATCTTAAGCAAGGCATGGTAGTTCACTAGTATAGCAAAAATGGGATTTTGAAAACATTTGTTGTTGAGATCTTTGTGATCAACCTCTCTTTATATGTGGTTATTTTTCATACCCTGGTTTTCAACACAAAACCAAAGCAAAACCATATGTGTGCCAGGATCTAATCTCACACATATAGAGACAATTAATAGTGATATCATAGACAATGCTTTATTACATACCGTTTAAGCAAGATTTACATTAAGACATCAAGTCTTTAACACAGAGTAGCGGAAGCGTAACTATAACTCCAAGCCATTCCACAGGGAAGCCGATTGGGGGTCACTCGCCTAGACCTTCTTGAACCTTCATTTGTACTCCTTTAGGCCTCCATCTTCTGAGCAGCAGTTGGGTATCCACCCAACAAAAAGAAAATTTAAAGGAACAAGCGTGAGTACCCAACTGTACTCAACAAGCATAACATGAACCATGAGGCTCTAAGGTTGGCTGACACTAAAGCATTTGCTTTTAGTTGGTCAAGTTTTATTATCATCTATTTACTAAGGTGAGTAGATAAACCATTAGCCCAAAAGATATTGCATAAAGAATTAATCAACATTATTAGAAACATAACCAACTCCCAAACCAAACCAAGAACCACTAATCAGCATAAAGGATCTGGGCCGCTCATAACCGTGAGCACGGCTGACATGTTAGTTTTACACTCTCGAGAGGTTGCACATCTTTACCCACAAGTCGTGAGCTACACTAGAAGTTCATCACATTGCCTTAGATGAGATGACTAGCAAGCCACACTACGAAGCCTTTACAAAGATCACGTTGGTAAGGTGTAACTGCTGAGGTTTCAAGCTCCGCGGAGATGGGGCCCTACTCTAAGGGGTGAAGCACACAGCACACACAACCCAAAGCAGATCCGAGACCCATCCCGGCTCACTTCCCCTCTTGCCCCGCAGGTAAGTTACTCCCAAACCAAGGCAATCTAATTAATCAGCTAAGACCGTCCCATACCAGTCTTATGGTAGCGCTGTTGTCCCAGGTTGTCGCTTTGCGAACCGGTCCTTATGGAGAGTGGCTATGAGCAAAACCACTAAGCCCATTGCTCATGCCCCCTAAACCATGTTGCTAAAAAGCCAAATTATTAAGGAGACATGAACCACTCAAGCCTCGGCACAGAGGGTCAAGCTCACAATTATATTGCATAGATCCATTAATCAAATTATTAACAAAAGAACATGAGTTCGTGCTGCACCTAGCCCAACTTAACCAACATGCAAACCCAAAGGTAAATATTGGATAAAAGTAGCTAAGGTACAATCCTTATGGCATACAAGATTAAATGCACATGCAATGAGTAAGGGTTATTAGGTGTTGTTCATGTTATACTTGCCTTCCTCAAAAGTACTCTTGTTGCTGCTCACACACGTTGATCCTCAACACAAACAATCAACTGAAACAACAGATAAAGGAAACTAAGAACAATACACCATACCAATAAATAATTATAATAAAAGCATAAAAAGAACACTAGTCGTTGCTAATAATGTGGGAGCGCAAGAACAAATCATGATAGGGCTTTGAGTTAGGAGATGTAAACATGTAAAAGTGAATGATGATGTGGGGCCATAGATTGCATAGAGATATTGTTGTGGTGGAGGATATGAGTGGTTGAGAGGGAACTAGCGTGCAAATGAGAGAGAGGTATGGTCGATCATGTGGTTGTGTTGTACACTTGTTGATGATAATATTGAGATAGATCAATCAACTAGGATGAGGTGATAAGATAATACAAGGTTACGATGGACGGTGGGAGACTCGTGACTTTGATATACATGGGGAGAATCTAAGTGATGCTCAAATGGAGGTGATTGACAAAAATAGATAATTGAGTAGAGATGGCACATGCTTGCATGGCGCTTGAGGGATGTGGTGTGATTATAAAGACGAGAACTTACAATCGATGAAGGGACTTAAAGATGGACAATCAACTCTGCTATGCTCATTGCCACATTTGACCATTTGTTTGAGATATGAGGGAGGTCACGAGGGACTGCGTTTATTTACATAGGAACACATCTTGATTAGAGGAAACAACAATACATGCTGTTGAACAAATAAAAACATAGAATGGGATAAGTGGTATTTGTGCTGAAACTGCACGTGACAGGACAAAGGGTAATGTGTGCACCAAAACTCTTTCCATGCCACACCATTTAAGGATCTTATTTGTAGAATTGATAAGGGATATGTGGACTAGATTTTTACCAAAGGGTGACAATATTCGACCAATGGGTCAGTGACAAAAGAAGACCCAAGTCAGGGTTATGTAGCCTCTTTTCTGCAGGAGGGACAGCAAACACACCGATCAGAAAGACCATCCAATACCAGGATTAAACTGATCCAATGTCTGCCAAAATTTACAGCAAGGTGTGGCACTATGATATACATGATGTGGGAAAAGGATTCGATGATTGGACAAGAGGATTAATAGAAAAGAACCTTGCATTGGGCAGAAGCTCGGCTGTTCGGGCTGCAGAGATGTGTTCGTGATAATGCTAAAATCTCCGGACCTGTGTCTCCTATGGCCAAGCCAATTTACAGGGGTATGTTTGAGGATATAAGTCGTGTCTCAGTGGAAGGGTTTGCTGATTGGACCTCTGGAACACTGAGAAAATAAGCACCAAAGTGGCAGCAGTGCTGCTGTCTGCACTACAGTGACAGCAAGCACAAAGATGGCCATATCTTTCTCATTGTATCACCAATGGCAAAACTGTTTTATAGGAGTGTGTACAAAGATATTGAGCACGTCTCAGTTGAAGGGCTCGACCATTAGACTGCTGAATCACCAGCAAAACAAGAACCAAAGGCAACAACATCGCTGTCTTGGACAGCTAGAACAGCGGACATATCGACCACCAAAGGTTGGTCTCCGTGGCTCCGATGGCAAAATAAATTTACAGCAGCGTGTTCAAGGATTAGTGTGATGATTCCATAAAAGGATTTATCAATCGGGTTAACAGATCACCAGGGAACACACATGCCAAGTAGGGCAGCATGGCTGCCCGCTAGTGCAGTGAGAAGTTACACAGGTAAATATCTTCGGAACTTGACAGAATTTGATATATGTAACATGATTCGCAACAGGGAACAAGTGATCTACACAGCGAGGAAACAAAAGTGTCCTCACCATGGGGTTGGTGGCAGCCGGGGAATGAACTTGACGGTGAGCAGACGATGAAGAGCGATGTTACTAGCTGCTGCTTGCGATTCCACAAAGCTGCAGTCATGGGCGTCGTCAGGGATCACAAGTGACAATCTTAGGGATTCAGTGCAGCAAGAACCTGGGGGAAAATGAACAAGAGAGAGGGGGCACCAAGGGGGCACAACTCACCCATGGTCGTCACTTGTAGCACAACCACGGAGACAACAAGGCTGTTGCCAGGAATGATGCAGCAGCAGAACGGATTTTCCATGGCGAGGGCATTCGTTTAGGAAAGGAAAGGATGGTGTAGGGGCACCATGGCAGGAAGGAGAGGGGACACCCTTGTGTTGGATGAATAATAATAGAAACTGAAGAAGTGTGGGAGGGAAATAAGGAGGGGTTATGCATAGGTGATTAAGGAGGGGATGAATGCAGGGAATAAAGAGCAATTAGAAGGAGGAGGAGAAAGGGGCGACCAGCAGGGATCAGGGGCGACCAGGAGGGTTCCCCTCTTTGGTTTCTTCATGAAAAACTGAGGAAGGGGCAGCCAAGGTGGGTGGGGGTGACCAGGGGGAAGGGGAGACATGAGGAGAGGAGGAAATGGGCTGTTTTGTGGAGGTTTAGGGCTGGCCCAAGCTGTGGAGAAAGGTGGGAAAAAGAATAACGGATTCTGGGCCTTTGTGCAAGGTCAAAATGATTGAAATGTCGGGCTCATGTCCATGCCAAAAAGGATAAGAACGTTGGGGCTTGACCCATTAATGGAGAAAGGGTGGGTCCTGTATTTGTCGTGCATGTGGGAAAATATATATGAAATATGGATGACATGTGCTTAACCAAATCAGAATTTTCTCTGGCCTATGGAATGGGAGAGTGTTGACTTGAGAGTCAATATTGATTTGAGCTTGAGAATGAAACTGAGTTGTTACATAAAGAGAGAATAATGTCAATGGAAAAAAATGATAAAAAGATAAACATGGAGACGAGGTGTTTAAGATGTTGACTTTAAAAGAGGCAAGGAGAGTGAGGTTCGGGTGAGTTCATCTAAGGTTTTTGAGAATTTTGACTTGGATCAACATAAATAATGGACATGGTATAGAGAATGGTCAACATGATTGGATTAGGGTTTTGAGTCAACCTGAAACTTTAGAGATTGATCGAGGGTTCAATGGTTGAGTTTGAGTTGGCAAGAAAGAGAAGGACTAGGATTTTAGAGACATGGATTGAGAAGGACTCGAAACCTAGCTGGTTTTTGAAATATTTTGAAACCTCATTTTACACACATAAACACTATGCACTTCGGCATGAATGCAACAAACAAATGAATTGAAATTGAGAAAACTTTTTAAAAGCATACCCTTCTTTAAATCCAACAAAACTTACAAGTTCGAAAATTTTAGAAAAAAAAAAAGAAAACCTTTGCTTTATTCATTGTTATCTATTCACATCCCAAAAATTAGAAATTTTGGGGTGTGACATTATTGCTATCTGTGCGTGTTTGTGCTAACCACATACATTGAGACTCCTATGCTGAAATTCAAAATCACTTTCCAAATGAATTTATTCAAAAGCTCATCTCCTTCAACTAAATCATCTTTTGACCATAAGCTTTGACAAAACTGCATTTACAAAAGGTCACTTACCTTCTCTGAGGGCTATGTTACATAAAGGAGTCAATGGATCAAAGGAATATAGCACAGCTCTCAGACTCACTGCAAAATCATTTTTAACCGGACTATCCGGCGCACCCTACCGGACAATCCGGTAACACCGGACTATCCGGCTGGGGCTACCAGATTATCCGGTCCACGCGGGTTTTACCTTCGCCCGTGGTTCCAAGGGGTAACTTCTCATGTATTACTCTCACCTTCCTCCAAACTGTGTTTCACCCATTCCAACCGCCGCCCTTGCTTGTTCAAGGATCTCTTTGGCGATTTGAGGAGTTCTTCTCATTCCTCTGTGGATTTGAGGAGTTTTTGGTGGGGATTGGCTGCTACTTCTTTGGAGTATCCGATCCTACCGGCCTCTCCATCAGTTTTGGCCTAGGAACTTCTCTCCAAGGTACTTTGAACTATTTTTGCCCGATCTCTTTGCTCGGTGCAATGTGTGTAGTTTCCCTTGGTAGAAGTACTCCTGATATGCATACCCATCATGTCCTAGAAAATCAAAACTTTTCCATGGCTAGTTTGGAAGATCCATCAACCCTAGGGCACTGGGTGCTACCGGACCATCCGGTGGCCTCCACCGCACTGTCCGGTGCCACCGGACTATCAGGTGGAAGCCACCGGACTGTCCGGCGATACCCAGAGGCCCTGGGTCTGTTGGTCTTTGTGGCTCTAGATTTGTTCTATGAGCTCCCAAACTTGTTCCATATATTCCTTTGTGTCTTTGTGACATATTCCTGTCAGAAAATCATGTTTTTCACGGTCATCGTAATCAAATCATATCTTTTACACTCTGAGACTAATCTGAGGTTCCAAATCCATATCTTTGTCTCTTAGGGTTGTAGTTGGCTGGTGAGCAACCCATCAAGCAGCACACCAAGGTTAAGAGGAAGGCCACTAAGCCCCGCCCTCAGTCGAGCAGTGACACCTCTTATCCCTTAGAGGACACAGGTGCTGGTGGTTCTCAAGGTGGAAGATCTCTCAGGGCGAGGCAAGGGCCATTGCAGGACACTCCTTGAGGTCAGATGCACATTGCAGATGAAGGGGTAGCAGTGGAGACCTCCTCTGATGATCATATAGAGAATGAGACCTATGTGGTCTAACCCAAACCCCATGGTAAGGGTCCAGCTCCTTCCAGCAGTGATGATGATGAGGAGGAGGAGAGAGATGTTGAGGCAGAGGAGGAGAGAGAGGCAGCACCCCCTGAGGCTGAGTATGCTAGGAAGATGTCCAAGCCCAGCAGGCCGACCAACAGAAAGGTGGTAGATTTCAAGAAAAAGTGGAAGCTCAGTGAGATCAGAGATAATAGGAGAAAGGATTTCAGGAAAGAGCTCAAGAGCTCTTATGACTGGAGATTTCACACCAAGTTTCAGGAGGATTACTATGAGTCAGTGATTCTCTCCAAGGAACACCTAGTCACACTTGATCAATGGGTCGATTGGAAATACATGAAGGACAAGAAAGACCCCCATATTTGATCAAGTGATTGCAGCATGTGGGAGGCAGAACATCCAGAAGATCATGAGTTTCAGGCATGATTGGAACAAGGAGATCATCGCTCAGTTCTATGCCACAGTCTACTTTGATGACACAGATGCAGATCCGAGGAAGTGGGCTATGGCATGGATGACAGAGGGTGAGACTTATTCCATCTCTTATCTTGACTTCGCGTTTATGCTTGGTATGAACAATGTGGATCTGAACAGGCCTAAGGTTCACCTTGAGCAGTGTCTCCCTGACAGTGAGATGAAGTTCATGTATCCTCCAAACAATCAGGGAAACTTTGGACACTCACAGGGTCTTTACTCTTTCTATGGATATCTAGACAGAATGTTCAGAAAGACCCTGGCTCCTCGTGTTGGTGATGCTACAAACATTTCACATTATGCCAAGAATCTGCTTGCTAGGATGAAGGAGAATGCATTGCCTTTCAGCGTGACCAACTTCATATGGGAGGAGATCAAAGACATATCCTTTGACCCATATCGGAGTTGCGCATATGCTCCTTTCATCATGGAGGTGATTGACAGAGTGACCGGTACAGCGTATATCTGTGACACTGAGCACCGGCCACTCCATGTGAAGAAGGTGAAGCATCTGATTATGCCAGCACCCTCAGTTGCACCTTCAGGCTCAGACCCACCTCCGAGTCAGCAGGACTCAGTGCCACAGCAGCAGCGGCAGTCACCTCAGAGGAGGAGAGACAGAGGATAGCACTCAGGTGAGAGGAGGAGCACCTCTCCAGTTGCTCAGGCTTTCAGAGCTATCATGGGTGCTTTCAAATGCTTCCAGGCCAAGCAGTACAAGGAAAGCAGAGCAAGGAAGCAGCTGGCTAGAGACGTGTGAGAACGCGAACAGGCTTAAGAGCATTCAGAGAGCTCTTAATGTGCAGCCACCTCCCTCTCTAGATAGGCCAGTCGAGGATGAGCCGGACAGTGAGCCAGAGGAGCCAGAGGATCCCTTTGCAGCATATCTCGCAGCTCAGGCCTAGTCTGGAGGTTTCTCAGTACCTCCACTGCCTCAGGTCTTCCAGTAGCCACCTCCTTCTGCACCTGACTCTGTGACAGGTGTTGCTCAGTCCTTGTTCGGCTTGAGTGATGCCCTTACAGCCAGCTACCTGGGCTACTCCACCACCTTGGCCTCCTCGAGCTTCTCAGGTTCACTACCTTTCTCCATGGGTCAAGGTGGACAGGGGCTCTCCAGTGGAGCATTCTTTCAGAGTGGTAGTTAGTTCCAGTCGGGACCTATGGGTGGCAGCTCTAGTGCAGGCTGGGATCAGGGCACTTAGTGAGCCCTTGTGGTACTTCTCTTCCTTCTTCTTGATTTTTTGGTGCTTAATGACAAAGGGGAGAGATACATTAAAGCTTTGTGCCCTTTTTTAGTGTTTTCAGGAGGAGCTCAGTGAAAGGGGGAGAATGGAGCAAGGAGGCCTTGTGCAGAGTCAGCAGATCTTTGGAGCCGCTTGCAGCATGTTTTATCTTATCATCTTCCCTTTCAGCTGTATCACGTGTCGGTTCATGTGTTGAACTCTTAGGGTCATGTATTGGACACATCTTCGTATAATAATTTTAAAACCTTTTTATCTCCTATGTGGTATGTGTGAACTAGATGTATATCTATGTCTAATTTATGCTAGTAGCTATGTGCCTGTCTCTGTGACTCTTCGTGGCTTTGTGGTTTAGCTTGGTGGGTGCAGACTGCCATCACCGAACTATCCGGTGAAGCCTGCCGGACTATCCGGTGCATCGGACTATCCAGTGAGCTCTACCGGACTATCCGGTGAATGGGCAGTGGCAGCACAACCAAGCATCCCAGTTGGTTTACTTTGTGTTTTCCCTCTTCCTATGTGGTTTTGGAATGCTGAGATATAGGGGGAGCTCTCCTGGCACGAAATATGTGTTTTTGGGCATATATGGCTCAAATTTTGTGTTTTTGTGACTCAAGCACATATTTAGGGGGAGCATACCAAATATCTGAGGATTCATGCATTTAATTTGACTATCTCTTGTAAGCTTTAATCGGGATTGTCATCAATCACAAAAAAGGGGGAGCTTGTAAGTGCAACAAGGCTCCTTTGTGGTTTTGGTGTTGAGTGACAACGCGATTAAAGGTCTAATCTCTTTGTGAGATGTTTTGACAGGTTTCTACAGATATATATTGTCAAATGTAATAAAATGAACAGAAATGTATTTGTCAATGAATAAGCATGAATCACTCAATTGTTGAGCGAGGCATTGATCATTCACGAGTGCATACCATGACATTGCCTAAGTGCAGGACATCACTAGTGTTCCTTTATTAATGCACTTTTAGAAAATATTGAGAAAAGTGACTTTAAATTGTATCTCTTCCATTTGGACGTCACTACCTTAATTGGATTTCTCATATATAACAAGTGGCTGATCATGAAGACACTCTATTGCATATTAAAGCCAATAATGATCAAGACAAATTGAATGAATGGATAATGAGCAAATGTGCTCCATTTACCTATCGAAGAGGTTTTCTAAATTGAAGTCCAACTATTTAGCTCAAAGAGGATTGCTCACAAAGGAAGAAGCTCAGCTCAGCTATCCCTCTCTGTGGATATATTTCAAGACAGCATTATTCATCAAGACAAGACTCAAGTGGATCTCATCTAGATTTATATTTATCTTGAGCATAGGTATGGCGTACTATCAAGAGGAAAGCGAAGCTCGAAAGTCTCTAGTCAACATGTGCTCACAGCTAGTTCAGAGAGTGTCGAGCCAAAACACTCCTCATGAGTTGTTCTTGTGCTGAGAGTGGGCTCACCGGATTGTCCGATAAGCCTCACCGGACTATCCGGTGAAGGCTGAGCCCAGAGCCTAGAGTGACCTCTCTGATCTTTTCACCTGTGCTTTCATTTCCTAGTTAGGTGTATCTCTAATGGAGACAACACCTACACTTTGCTCATCTAGTGACCTAGGCTCAGTGCCCTAGCCTTCTGGTCAGGGAACCCCTCAGCGGACTGTCCGGTGAGCTCTACCGGACTATCCGGTAGAGGGGGTTTGAGCTCCAACAGCTAGTCTGCCTCTACCGGACTATCCGGTAGGGCACACCGGACTGTCCGGTGATGGTCTGACACAGGCCAATGGCTAGTTTTGTGAGGGTGGGTATTTATACCCCCCACTCACTTTTAGTCGGGGCTGCTGCTTCCCTCCACGTCCATATTCATCCAGATGCTCTTAGCAATACCTCCCAACACTCTCTTTGTGAGATTGAGCTTAATTTGTGAGATTCTTGAGTTGGGAGAGGATTTGTGAGATTGTGTGAGCTACTAGCTTCTGAGCACAGTTGGCAAGCATTTCCGGGAAGCGTTTTTGTTACTCTTAGAGGTTTCCTCCTAGACGGCGAGAGCCACTCGAAGGGCACCCGGCTTGTGGGTGCCACTTCTCTTGTAGGTGATTACCCAGCTCTTCGGAGCATTTGCAGTGAGCACCTTCATAGCCTTGGTGGTTGTGAAGGGGAGGCCGTGAGTTGAAAAAGACTCAAGCTCTTGGTAGGCGCCTCAACGGGGATGTACGGACACTTGCGGGTGTGCCCGAACCTCGGGAATAAAATCCTTTGTCGTGTGTGCTGTGCCCCTGCTGGGAGACCCAAGCTTTGTGCTTGTGGTTGTTTTACCTGCTTGCATTACTTTATTGCTTCCACTATTGTTATTTGTGTGCAAGTTTTCTTTCTGAGTGCAGGGACAAAGTATTGCTGAGATCATCATCAACATACAAACACATTACACAACTCCACATAGCTCGATAAGTATTTACTCGCATATTTACCTTGGGGGTTTCAGTTTCTGTGTGACACCAGACTATCCAGTGCGAGGGCTGACAGTGCGTTTTAAGTGGTGTAAATTTTTCAGTTACGCCTATTCACCGCCCCTCTAGGCGACATCTAGGTTCTTTCAATTGGTATTAGAGCAGGACTCACGAAAGGCTTCACCGCCGTGAGAAAAGATGTCGACGCCGAGTGAGGTAACTTGTGAGCCACTCATTCTTAATGGCTCTAACTATTCTCAGTGGTCAACTCATGTACTTCATTTGCTTAGGACCAATGGTCCATCTGTGGAGCAAATTGTAGAAGCAAGCATATTGCCTTCTAACTATGAATAGGGCAACCTATCTCATGTGGAGACAATACGCTTGCAGCTCAATGCTCGAGTTGCTAATTATTTGTTGAGCACTTTGAGTCCAGATACTGCTAAGTGGCTGTTCCGTGAGTATAAGACATTTGAGGATGCCCATGAGATTTGGGCCACTCTCAAGAATGTTTTTGCATGCAAAGCTCAAGAACAAGCAAACATATCAGTAAGGGACTCAGGAAAAGAAGAAATAAGCCAATGTGAAATCATAGAGGACAATGAAGATCAAGAAAGGCAGTTGGTGCTGCAGACACCGGACTGTCCGGTATCAGACACCGGACTATCCGGTACTTACTACCGGACTATCCGGTGATGGCAGTGAAGCTGAACCAACCAGTGAAGAGCAGGGATGGAGACCAAGTGAAGAATCATGTTCACTAAAGTGTCACTCCATCATTTCACACTCACATCAGTGTCTCATGGCCAAGGAAAGTGAAGAAAGTGAGGAAGAGATGAGTGGGAGTGATGAAGATGAAGACGAGATTACCGATGAAGATTTGGATATTGGCCACCTCAGCAAAAAGGACCAAATGAAAGTGATCAAGCTGATGCAAATCATCACCAAGCAGAAGCAAAGCCTTGACAATCAAGAAGACTACTTGGTGAAGAAATTGGATGAGCTAAAAGAGGCTCAAGAAGAAAAAGAAGAGCTCGAACTCAAGCTTGAGAAGAAGGTAGAAGAAAGAAAAGAATTGCTAAATAGGATCAATGACAAGTGCTTGGAGCTTCAACAAGAAAAAGATGAGCTCCTAGATGAGAGTATGCAGCTCACTGATCAGCTAGCCTTGAGCGAGGTAGCACACGAGGTATTTGTCACGTCGATAAAATCCTATGAACCTCTCGTGCAAAATAATTCTTGTTCTTCAACTGATTCTATCATTGCTTGTGCTAACCCTTGCTGTTTAAAAGCAAGTAACCTTTGTGTTGAGCATGATATTGTAGAATCTTGTGATGACTTCATTGCAAGAGAAAATGAAAAGCTCAAGCAAGAGGTTGAAAAGTTAAAACAGGACTTGATTACGCTTAAAGGAAAGTGTTGTGTGCAACCTTCTCAAGATAACCATGAAAACATGGTGAACATGCTTGAGGAGGGTTCAAACCGTGCACAACACACTAAGACAAGTATCAAGTCTAAAAGTGGTGAAACCACAAAAGCACAAGAGCGAGCCAAATCAAGAGGACAGATGAACAAAGCAAAGAGGAGATGCTACTGGTGCTAGAAAATAGGACACAATGTTCAGGCTTGCCCAAGCCTCAAATCCAAGGCAGTGAGCAGCTCTGGCTCACCGGACTGTCCGGAACAATATACCGGACTATCCGGTGATACCGGACTATCCGGTAGTGAGGTGTCGGACTATCCGGTGAAGCCAGTGGCAGCTCAAGCCACCAATTCCAAGGCAAGAAGACCTACCCAGTCTCACAATAAGGTTGGAAAGGAGGAAGTCCATGCAATCAAGGCAGAAAATCAACCAAAGGGCTTCAGGCAAAGAATATGCTACAATTGCCGAAAAAAGGGGCATCTTGGTAAGGATTGCCCATATGGTAACTTTACTCATCCCAACCTTGTCAATAAGAAAACTAAAGTGACTTGTGTACCCAAGGGATGCAGTGGTGAAGCTAAGGTGATTTGTTCATCCAAGGCTCCCACCAAAGCTATTTGGATACCCAATGTTTATTTGACTAACATTGATGGACCCAATAAGGTTTGGGTACCAAAACATACCTGAAGACCTATAGGTACCTACAGGATGCATTGAGGGTCTTGGCTATCTTGAGAAGCTAAACTCCAAGTATATCATTGTCTCAAGATTCATTCTTCCCATCTCAAGCCAAGATATGAATTATGGCAATATCTTCATCCTCAATGACATCATGGGTAACATGTGCTTAACTAGATCCTTGGTGGCTTGGACAAGACTCATCCTTAGTGACTTGAGCCTTGCCCAAATCAATCAAGTTAAAATTCCACTCCTATCATATGCTTGTGTTCTTGTGAGCACCTTCATAGCCTTGGTGGTTGTGAAGGGGAGGCCGTGAGTTGAAAAAGACTCAAGCTCTTGGTGGGCGCCTCAACTGGGACGTACGGACACTTGCGGGTGTGCCCGAACCTCAGGAATAAAATCCTTTGTCATGTGTGCTGTGCCCCTGCTGGGAGACCCAAGCTTTGTGCTTGTGGTTGTTTTACCTGCTTGCATTACTTTATTGCTTCCACTATTGTTATTTGTGTGCAAGTTTTCTTTCTGAGTGCAGGGACAAAGTGTTGCTGAGATCATCATCAACATACAAACACATTACACAACTCCACACAGCTCGATAAGTATTTACTCGCATATTTACCTTGGGGGTTTCGGTTTCTGTGTTACACCGGATTATCCAGTGTAGATCATCGGACTATCCGGTTATACCAGATTATCCGGTAGTACCCACAGGACTATCCGGTGTGAGGGCTGACAGTGCGTTTTAAGTGGTGTAAATTTTTCAGTTACGCCTATTCACCCCGCCTCTAGGCGACATCTAGGTCCTTTCATGATGGAATAGAAAAATGAACATTATAGAGGCAACGTGATGGGACATGTATGGCAGTGTGGGCTACTACGCACGCAGATGCATAGCCGGGTCCAAATTCAAAATAAATGAACAACAGCGGCCACAGGTGGCACTAGTCACGAGCCACGGTAAAACGGCGGCAGCCCATGATAACTCGTGCGAAAGAATGGATGGAACTCGGTCAACAAAACTGGGACGCGTGGCAAGCAAAGCATGATCGAGAGGGGCGGTGAACGGCTACAGATACCATGTGTTGCCACACATAGTTGTGTGTTGCCGCACGTAGTTGTGGTTCTGATTTTTTTGATTTAGCCATTTAGGCTTATGGGTCCCCAGGAGTGTGTATAGTGAGATGCCAAATTTATTGTGCACTCCATACTAAACATTGAGGCCAAATCTTCCAAAATACGGAATATATTGTTATTTTCTAAGCAGAATTCTGTGGTGCGAATAGTGAGGCGAAAACACTCTTTTTTTAACCTGAATTCTACAGTGGCATCTAGCATGTACTTAGAAGTGCTAGAATGTATGCTTGATTATTCCCAACCCTAGAAGGGTGGTAGATATAGTTAGAGTACATGGGCCTAATACATGGGCCAACACACATACTCCAACACCCCCCAGCAGTCTGAACTTCCGGCGCTGCGGAGTTTAAAACTGGACAAGAAAGAAAACACACACAGGGCCAATACCCTCCCGCAGTCTCAGCACTAGCCACAGCTGATGTTGAGACTAGAACATAACTCAGAGAAGGTTGAGGAGGGTAGACCTTTGGTGAAAATATCGGCAAACTAGGAGGTGGTCGGGACGTGGAGAACCTGAACATCGCCGATGGCGACCTGGTCGCGAACGAAGTGCAAGTCAATCTCCACATGCTTGGTCCACTGGTGTTGAACTGGGTTGGTGGAGAGGTACACCGCGCTGACGTTGTCGCAGTAGACGAGAGTGCTCCTGGCGAGAGGGCCGTGAAGCTCAGCCAGGAGCTGTTAGAGCCAGGAAGCCTTCACCACGCAGTTGGCGACAGCCCGGTACTCCGCCTCGGCACTGGAGCGGGAGACAACCGGCTACCGCTTGGATGACCAGGAGACAACATTGCCACCCAAGAAGACGGCGTAGCTGGAGGTGGACCAGCGGGTGTCCGGACAGTCGGCCCAATCAGCGTCGGTGTAGACGACGAGCTCAGCGGAGGAAGACCGATGGAGAAGCAGGCCGTGGTCAACTGTTCCACGGAGGTAGCGGGGGATCCGCTTCAGAGCAGTGAGATGTGGTTCTCGGGGATCATGCATATGAAGGCAGACCTACTGAACCGCATAAGTGATGTCCGGCCTAGTGAAAGTGAGGTACTGCAGGGCACCAGCAAGGCTTCTGTAGGCAGTGGGATCAGCAACTGTGGTGCCCTCAGCCTCTGACAGCTTGGCTTGGGTGTCAACAGAGGTGGAAAAAGGGTTGCGGTCAGTCATGCCTGCTCGCTCCAGGATATTGAGAGCATACTGGCGCTGGTGGAGGAGAAGCCCAGAAGGATGGGGCTCAACAGTGATGCCCAAGAAGTGGTGGAGTACACCAAGGTCCTTCATAGCAAACTCCTGCTGCAGAGATGTGATGATGCGCTGAAGCAAGTGCTGACTGGAGGCTGTGAGAACAATATCATCAACATATAGCAGCAGATAAGCAGTCTCATCCCCACGGCTGTACACGAACAGAGAAGTATCTGACTTGGTCTCAGTGAAACCCAAAGACACCAGGAACGAGGAAAACCGAGAGTACCAAGCACGAGGAGCCTGCTTCAGGCCATAGAGGGGCTTGTTGAGCCGACAGACCATCTCAAGATGAGTAGGATCCACAAACTCCACCGGCTGGCTGCAGTAGACTGTCTCAGTCAAAGTGCCATGAAGAAACGCATTCTTCACGTCGAGCTCATGCACAGGCCATGTGCATGAAAGAGCAAGTGAGAGAACTGTGCGCACTGTAGCAGGCTTCACCACTGGGCTAAAAGTCTCATCATAGTCTATGCCGAGGCACTGGGTGAAGCCCTGGAGAACCCATCGAGCCTTGTAGCAATCCAAGGTACCATCAGCTCGGCGCTTATCCATCCAGATCCACTTGCCAGTGACCACATTGCAACCAGATAGACGCGGCACTAGGTCCCAGGTCTGGTTGGTAAGAAGAGCCACATACTCCTCTTCCATCGCACGACGCCACTGAGGGTCCGCCAGGGCGTCACGGACGAAAGATGGTACATGAGAGATCCATGGCTCGATGACGACAGCAGAGAGGATCACGGGCCGAAGAACACCAGTGGCCCGCCGCGTCACCA
The DNA here is from genome assembly GCA_030272315.1 of Paspalum vaginatum. Classification (NCBI taxonomy): domain Eukaryota; kingdom Viridiplantae; phylum Streptophyta; class Magnoliopsida; order Poales; family Poaceae; genus Paspalum; species Paspalum vaginatum. Next base: position 12,865,401 of record CM059013.1, on the reverse strand, counting down.
TGGGATGAATATGACGACGATCCGGATGGAGGATGGGCGGGTGGTACACCGATGGCTCATCGCGAGAGTGGGTCGGGGCACCACGAGGCGGCTCCTATGGAGGTGGCGCCGCCGGCGTTGTTGGTGTTGAGGGCGACGCTGAACCGCGGTGGTAGATGTGCACGGGCTGAGGGTAGCGTGCAGGAGGCGCCAGATATGGCGGTGTCAGTGTCGAGGGCGGCGCCAAACGGCGGTGGTAGATGCGCACGGGTTGGGCATAGCGTGCTAGAGGCACTGGAGATGGTGCCACTGGGGCCTCGCATGGCGCAGCGGGGGGCGTCGATGCCGCGCGTGGTGCAGCAAAGACCGCCAGAAGTGGTGCCGGTGCATCAGGGAAACATGCCAGTGGAGAACTTGCAGAAAACTCAGACAAGGGTGGCGGAACCACCGGGTCAGCCGTAAACAGGAACTCCAAATCGAGGTCAAAGGCGAAGTGGAGGTTGTGGAGAAAGGGAAATCCGACTCATCAAAGACAACGTATCGAGAGATAAGGATCCTGCGAGAAGTGAGGTCGAGGCAGCGGTACCCCTTGTGATCTGGGGAGTAACCAAGAAACACACAACGAGTCAAACGGGGATCCAGCTTATGGGGAGTAGTGGCGGAGGTGTTAGGGTAACACGCACAACTGAAGACACGAAGGTGATCATAGTGAGGAGGGGTACCGAAAAGAGCATGGTGTGGAGTGGGGGCTGGGAAAGCAGTGGAGGGTAGGCGGTTGAGCAAGTAGATCGCAGTGTGGAGACTCTCTGTGTGATGCCCCCAGCATCTCAAAAGCCTTGACACGCAATTATATTCATGTTAATCAAGGATTTGGATTTAATCCTACTTAGAGAAGAATAATAACCAGGCCAGGAAACCACTAAGTCAAAATTTTCAAGTTGAATACGCAAAACCTTGCGTTGCTTGGTTGAGTAGTTAGACATTTATACATTTTCATGCAAGACATCAAATACAAAAGTATTAGTTCAAGATGTTGCCTTCAAATATGCTATTTTGACCAATTTCAAAATCAGATGTTAAGAAGCCCAAAAGTTCAAACCAAACCAAGTTGGCCTACACTCTGGAAATTTTGCTAAGTCTAGGGTTGACACTCTTTCACAAATTTCATTCTGAAATTACTTTCGATTTAGCTATACAATGTCAAAATATTCCTTTTTATGAAAGGAAATCAAACTTGTTAACTTTCCAATGCATCTAATCTCAAAATGATTGGACTTCATTTGATACTCCAAAATTTGAAAACAAGAAAGCCTCTGCATGAAGTAAACATGCCATTTTACCAAACCTCTGAATATGTTTGGACTTGTATTTCAAAATCTGTAGTGAATTAGATAGATGAAACTTAATATGCCAAACTTGTGGAAAAATTCATGTTGAACAACTTTGGTAATTGGTGCTTTGACATGCATAAATGTTTGCTTAGGGTTTTGGGCCACTTTCTGTCCTCATGCAAAATCTGATCAAACTAGGCCTCTCAAGTAAATTCAAATTTCTGGGAAATATGTTCACTTTCATACAAAACTTTATATAAGAAAGTTGTAGCTTATGAAATTCTTAACAACTTTGGTATACTTCACCTTGCATGAAAATGGCCATAAAATGGACGTATGGAATTTTTAGTCTGCTGAGTGTTGTTAGTCAAAGGTTGAGTCAGACTGTTTAAATTCAAATTTCTCCAAACTTTTCAATAGAACTTGATGCTGAGACAATTGACAAAAATGTAGATCATGAAAATTTCTTCATTTCATTAAATTGGGACTTTTTCAAATTCGGTCGTTAAAATGGTCAAAATTGTGAATTTCCGGGGCAAACAAAACCAAATCAAGTGTGTTTCTTCTTTTTCCTTTTTCCTCCCTTTCTCGGTCGCTGACAGGTGGGCCCTTCGATCCACGCGTTCGGCCATGGCCAGGCCAAGCTCGCCACGCAGACGCCGGCGTGCGGGCAAGCCCCCGTGCCTCGGATCGGCGCCGCAACCGCCCCGGCTTCACCTGGACGCCTCCCTGGCCCCGTTCCCTCGCCCTCTCCCATTCTTGCTGCTTCTCTACGCGCTGAGCAGAGTACCGGCCGCCATGGCCATGGAGCTCAAGCTCCATGAAGCAGCCGCTCTTTGCCTCCCCTCCTCTGTCCACCGGGCTCATCGGCTTCGCCGATCCATCCTCCACTGATTCCCCCACAACCGCGACACCCTACGTCTCCATCGACCTCTCCCCACGTGTGCCGCTAGCGTGCACCCACGGCAACCACGGGCTCGCCGTGGATAGCCCCGGCCCAGCTCTCCCTTGTGTCCCTTCCCCCTCCGCTAGGTTCCCCTCGTCCTCGCGCATCCGGGAGGCCCGACCATAGCCCCCACCGTCTCCCACCCCGCTGTATCGAGACGCCGCGCCGCCGCACCTCGTCACAACGTCCCCGGTTCACGCGCATTCCCCGTCGATACCGGCCACCTCGCGCATCCAAATCAAGGGGAAAAGGATCCCCACATCCGGGAACACCTTCCTAGATCTGCGTTCATCAACTTCGTCACCCCCTCGCGCCTTGCCGCACGCGGGAACACCGGCCATCGCGCAGCTCGTTCGCCCCTGCTGGAGGTAGAAGAAGACCCTCGCATATTTGTGATTTAACCCTCGCTTTTCTGCATTTTTGTTAAACTCCACGCGCTGTACACCGAGTCCTGTAAAAGTTACGCTATAGCCCCTGAAATCTATGCATAATTACGCATAGGTCCTTGGACAGTGAGGTTTTTGGATTAAATGCATTTTCTTGAATCTGAAACTTTGGAAATCTACTAAAAATCCTATGAAAATCATAAAAATGTGAAACTTGTTGTGCTAGATTTCTTGTTAGAAGATCTACACAGTGGGTAGGCTCTTGATAGCAAAAATGACTGTTTTGCCCATGATTGCTTACATGCTAGTTAAGACCAAATAAATGACAAAAATGGGTTAAAATTCATTCCAAAAATTATGAAACTTAGACTGGGCACTATTTATGTCATGTATGGTCACATATATTTTTGGTAGCCCTATTTATTACTAGTAAATGATATATCTACCCCTAGGAGTTTCTTTTAGGTATTTATTGAATGAGAAAATGCATGCTATATGAAACGTGCTCAAATAAATCCCTAGTAATTATGTTGTACTCATTTAGACCATTATAATCAAGAAATAAAGTTCCATGTGCATTAATTGCTGTTTGCTAGGTGATTTGAAAATAGCAACTCCTATAGGGATTTAAACCGATAAATAGAAAAGTGTTACTTAAATTGCTCCAAAAATTCCACCAAAATTTAGGTAGCTATGGTGCTGCATAAATATGTTTGTGTGAATTTGTCATGTATTTTTTGGTTGTTGTTGCATGAGGTATATATAAATGCTTTCTTAGATAGGGTTAGAGATGAAGAGTATAAATTGGGGATGCTAGTGTGTGCTTGGATGTGAACTCGTGATTTCTTGTATGTTCTACTATGTACAATTAGTTGGTTGTATCACCATGTAGCACACGCTCTCTTACTAAACATTTTAGTTCCCTAATTGAACAACTAAGCACTAGCTAAAACAATGAGAATGCAACCCTTCCCTAGTTAGGTCATTTAATAGCATATACATTACGTGGTTAGCCATTTAACAGTGCAGACTTGATAACATGCTTTGTAAACCATGTATGTAGCAACTGTACAGAAAAAGGGGGAATGATAGTAACATACATGCTTTCTTATTATTAGCAAACACATACAAACTTATATATGGGTTTGCTTGCTTGTGTGCACCAAAGTGCTTTTTACCTAAGCGGTCTATAGAGCACCTCTCTATCTAAAATTAGGATAATTGTGTATAGATATGTGTGACTGGTCTTTATGCAATTCGGACACTATCGCTCATGGTTTTCGTCCGTTCACCCTTACTAATGCATTACTTTTCTTACCCATGAGAATCATCACTTATACCTAAAACTTGTAAGTTGATAGCTAAGCAACTAATGCCAGGAGTGATGTTTCAAAACTAGCAGCCCTTTTCATATGTGAATATATATGTTTGTGTGATGCTTTGCTTGCATCTAAGGTAATTTAAATTGATACTTGATCATACACTGGATCCATGTGTTGCCTTGTAAACATCTGACTGTATGAGTGTATGCTTGCTCCATGATCACAAATGTACTCTTGTTTAAGTAATTTACCAATCACCTTTCTGGCCATCAATGAAATTGTAGTTCATGTGTGTTTATTATTCATGCATCTCTTTCCTTGCATTATGCATATCATTCATATAGTGACGCTTAATGCAGTTACGTGACCAAGAAGCAAGTGCGTGGGGCTACTTCAAGTAACGGTGTCCGGAATACCAACTAAGACCCACTCACGACCTGGAGGGCCCATCAGTCGTGTTTGGAAGGAGGAATTGTCCAAGTGATCAAGGGGTTTCCTGGGGCAAAGCCTCACAACCCGGCAAACTAACATTAGCGTAGTTTGTTGATTTGGTTGAAAATAAGCAAAGGTAGGCAGGACCATGAATTTCCCAGCTAATATTATGTTGATTGATGATTACGCATCCGCATTAGGAGTTGATTGAAAACCCTTGCATTAAACTCCCTGGCCGCCCTAGCCCTAGCACCTATATCTAGAGTTCGTAGGACGAGTTGCCCATAATTGCTAGGTGCGTGTAGACACGAGTGAAAGGAGTCACTCGTCGTGTAGGTGGTTTCAAAAGTCACAAAAACTTTTACTACTAAGAAAGTAATGTTATGCTCATGATTTAAATGGAGACCAGGCGGAGAATAATTTTATTTTGGGGGTGTGCGTTGTTGTACTATTTGGCTCCGCCCGAGTCGTTTAAGGCCCGTCCGCTGTTCGCCTGTTGTTCGGCATAACATTGCTAGAGTGCTTATCTGGGATATGGGACCGGAAAAGTCTTTCCTGGGCTCGTCCGAAGCACAGAGACACGTTTCTACCCGCTGGTTGAGAGGAAGGTGGCCCGGGGGAGCTTGGTACTCATGGCGGGGAGACCGAGATATCAGCAGGCTCGTCATGGGGGCACAACCCGGGGACTAGGCAGGAGTGAATCGAACTTGGGATGAGACAGGTTAAGATTGGGGATATATGTGGGAACGCGATGGCTAGTAAGCATATAACCTTGGCATGATAGTTATTCTCGGGAATCAAAATCGATTCGAATCGCTGATGCCCACCAGGTGTGGGAATGCTGATAATGCACACGGGCAACGTAGTAACTATTTGAATATATCATATCTATTACTCATATTTTCAAATACTACATGCTTGTATTACTGTGTTGCTTACTTTTCTGCAAGTTACTATTATTATTATGGACTTATACGCAGATGATGAAACTTGTTACTTTATGATATTATAACTCTGTTTAAAACCAGTGGCTAAGGATCCACATGTTAGTAAGCAAGCTTTGCGTCAACTGTAAGCCACTCCATTAAGTCCTACTGAGTAATTAGTACTCAGGGTTTGCCCCTACCTTTTGAGTACAGGTACCGATGATATCCGGACAAGTGCTTGGAGGAGGGTAGTACCGGTGGGCTCGGTGCTGCTTGCCTCGATCATCATTGCATGAAGACTACTAAAGTATTTTGTTTCCGCTGTGAGGTGTTTTCAAATTCGCTTCCGCTATCTGATTCAAACTTGTCTTTCGTATGGCATTATGTTGAAACTTATATCGTTATTTCGAACTGGTTTGTAAAAATGAGTTTACTTATGCTATATTCGACTGCCTGTGAAGATGCAACTGTTGTGGCTCCATCGTGGGCTCGATGTGTATGATGTCGGTTCCTCTAGGATTTGGTAATATCAAGAGCCGAATGGCTCTAGCCGGACGACCGGGTTTAGTTCGGTCTAATTGCACTGCAAGCCAGAGGTGGCAGGTGTGCTTAGCCTGGATTAAATCGTCGGTTCCGCCACACTCTGTCCAGAAGCGAGCATGAAGAGAGGCCTGGAATAAAAGGGTGCGCATTGTGGCGGAACCGCCGATTTAATCCGGGCTAAGCACACCTGCCACCTCTGGCTCGCAGTGCGATTAGACCGAACTAAACCCGGTCGTCCGTCGAGAGTCATTCGGCTCCCGATATTACCTTTTCCCAGAGGAACCGACATCATACACATCCAGCCCACAATGGAGCCACAACAGATACATCATCTCAGGCAGTTGAATATAGCATATATAAACTTATTTTACAAACCAGTGCGAAATAAGATATAGGTTTCAACATAATGCCATACAATAGGCAGATTTGAATCAAATAGCGGAAGCGAATTCGAAATCTTCTCACCGCGGAAACAAAACACTATTGTAGTCTTCATGCAACGACGATCGAGGCGAGCAGCACCGAGCCCACCGGTACTACCCTCCTCCAAGCAGTTGTCCAGTTGTCGCCGGTACCTGTTCTCAAAAGGTGGGGGCAAACCCTGAGTACTAATTACTCAGTAGGGCTTAATGGATTGGCTTACGGCTGACGCAAAGCTTGCTTACTAGCATGTGGATCCTTAGCCATTGATTTTAAACAGTGGTATATCAACATAGAGTATCAAGATTCATTTTTTTGCATATAACTCCATAATAATATCTTGCAGCAATGTAAGCAATACAATACAAACATGTAGTACTTGAAAACATGAGTAATAAATATGATATATTTAAGTAGTTACTACGTTGAACGTCAATGGTATTGGCATTCCCACACCTGGTGGGCATCAGCGATTCGAATCGATTTTAATTCCCGGGAATAACTATCATGCCAGGGGTATATGCTTACTAGCCATCGCGTTCCCACATATAGCCCCCATCTCCACCTGTCTTGTCCCAAGATTCAAAGCGCCCCCACTTAACCCCCAGGTTGTGCCCCCTCAGGAGCGATACCACAGTTCTCTGGGTCAGCCCTCCCTCGAGTACAAGCGCCCCCGGGCCCATCGGCCTCCAGCAAGTGGATGGGCGGAGCCTCGAAAACTTCGGACAAACCCAGGTAAGACTTTACCGGTCCCATTCCCCGGATAAGTACTTTAGCAATGTTATGCCGACCAATAGGGCGAACAACGGACGGGCCTTAAACGACTCGGGCGGAGCCAAACGCACACCACATAATAAAATTATTCTCCGCCCGGTCTCCATTTAAGTCATGAGTATAATATTCATTCTTCGATGGTAAAAGTTTTGTGATTTTTGAAACCACCTACGCGACGAGTGACTCCTTTCACTTGTGTCTATTCGCACCTAGCATAGCCTAGGCAACTCGTCCTACGAACTCTATATATAGGTGCTAGGGCCAGGGCGGCCAGGAGATCTAATGCAATGGTTTTCAATCAACTCCTAATGCGGATGCGTAATGAAACAATCAATTATCATATTAGCTGGGAGAAATCATGGTCCTGCCTACCTTTGCTTATTCTTATCAAGCCAACAAACTAAACTAGGTTAGTTTGCCGGGTTGTGAGGCTTTGCCCCAAGCAACCCCTTGATCACTTGGACAACTCCTCCTTCCAAACACGACTGATGGGCTCTCCAGGTCGTGTCTGGGGCTTACTTGACCCTCTGGACCACCGTTGCCCGAAGTAGTTCCTCACACTTGCTTCTCAATCACGTATCTGCAATGAGCGTCGCTATATGAATGCTATGCATGACATAGTGAATGAGATGCACGATCATCAAGCATACAACTGATTAAGCAAAATATGAGGCAAACATCTAGTTACGCATGTAATGGATTACTAGCTCAATCAAAACATCCCGGCTGGCACTAGCATTAATATTACTTTTATAGACCCAAAGCAAGCGTGTATGTGCAATCTCACAAGAACACATATACAAAAATCAAGTTGTCAATCATAAGGCTAACATGGTGATGTGAGCCGATCAAACATGCAATAGTTATTGAGTCATTAAGATTACTATGGTAAGTGTGGTGGTTTTTATTGGATATACTAGTCTCACATTTTCTATTATTTACGTAAATTTGCATTATTTCTACCATTTTCAAATCAGAGTCAAAACCGTATATGCACCACCTCCTACTCTAGCAGTGAGCCATGTTCATAACCTAGAGCTCATATCAAGCCCCTAAAGTCACATGGAGCATTTTTCTCCATAGCAACCTTTTCCTAAATTAATATATGCTTAAATACAAGACAAGGGCAAAATAGTAATTAAATAGTCAATGCTAGGGCTACCAAAATTTATACAGAGCCTACACATGTTCACAAGGCCTCTGCCCAAATTTCATAATTTTTTAAGCTCATTTTACCCACATTTCCTATTTATCAAGGTTTTTCATGCATGCACAATAACAGGGGCAAAAAGGTCTTTTCATACCCAACCATCATATCCATTCTGTAGATCTACTTAATAGGAGTACACTGCAACAAAGTTTGCATTTTTCTGATTTTTATTTGATTTATTACGAATTTTCAAAGTTCTTTGTTTATAGAAATTCAATAAATCGAAAACCATAACAGTCAGGGACCTAAGCGTGAATATCTATTAACATCAGGGGCTAGAGCGTAAGGATTTGATGACTCAGTGAATAGCGCACAGTACTTGAACGAAAATGAACAAAAGTGCAGGGGTCCTTTTGAAAAACAACCTTCTTCTTCTTCCACCTCTCGCCAGGGGAGAGGCCGCGCGCATGGGAGTGCGCCGCGGACTGCTCTGGCGACGCGAGGCGCGGAATGGCGGCACCGGAACCCTGGGAACGTGTTCCCGACTCCGGGGCGTCTTCTCCCCCAGCTCTCGTCGCCCACGGTGGAGAGGGCGAGCGGCGCGGAGGGGGTGAACCCGAGGTGAGGGCGGCGCACGGGGCCTCGCGGGCGCGCTTCGATTAGGCACTGCAGGAGGGGAACGGGGACTCCGCCTAGCGCGCAGGATGCGCGGAGACAGGGCGCAGCCGTCGGTGGCGTCTCGGGGGTGCGGGGATGGCCCGGAGCTGGATCTCCACGGCGAGGTCAATGGCGCGGTGGCTCGTCCCGGTGGCTACACGCGGACGGAGGTGGAGGAGGCTTCAACGCGCTCCGAGGGTGGCCGGATTCGGTGGAGCGGAGTGGGCGATGCGGGGGCGCTCGCTGCTAGGAGCGAGGGCGGCCGGAGGAGGCCGGTGCGCGAGCTCGGGGCGAGCTTCAATGGCGGGCGATGGCGCCGTGGGGTCCCAGGCAAGGCGAGGCAGGGGAGGGCCGGGGAGAGGCCAGGGAGGCGCGGTGAGGGAGGCAGGCGAGTGAGGCGGGGCTCGGCCGCGCTTCGGCTTGAAGGAAGCGGGCAGGGGCCAGCGGCCATGGCGCGGCAGGTGCGTGGCCATGGTGGCCAGGAGCCGGTGGTGCGTGGGCGCGGTTGAGCAGGGAGAGAGAAGGGCGACGCGGCGCGGACCGAGTCCACTGGACCAAGGCCCATTAACAGTCGGGACCCACGCGAGGGAGATAAAAGGAAACTATGGACCGAGTGCATGGAGAAATGGATGAGGGGACAAAGTGGGGCCCACGGAGCTGTCGTCCCCACGCGGACCCAAAGCGAGCTGACCAGTGGGGCCCGCGTGTCATTGACACAGAAGAAAAAGGAAAATCTCGAAAATGGAAAGAAGGAGGTTTGACCAGCTAACTAAGTTTCTGAATTTCGCCAATTTGACCAACGTAGGAGCCGAATTTGAAAAGGACTCAATTCAATGAAATGTTGTACCTTTTGAGATCTACAACTTTGTTAAAAGGACTAATACCTTATTCCAAGTTTAACTATGAATAAATTTGAATTTAACCTGCTGACTCCAGTTTGACCAACAACACTTTCCAATTTGAAAATTCCATAAGTCCATTTTATGCTCATTTTCAGAAAAAGAGTATTATACCAATGTTGTGTAGTTTTTAATTATCTACAACTTTCTTATATGATGTTTTGCATGATAGGGACTTTTGTTCCATTGAAATTTGAATTTGCCTTACCGAACAAGTATAGGCAGATTTCTGCTTTTTCATTAATCGACTCAAAGCTCCACCTAAACCTTTGTGCATGTTACCACACTCAATAACAAAATTGATCCACATAGAATTGTCTACAAGTTTGTTATAGAGTGTTTGGTCCAAAACACATTATATTTTGAACTATAGTCACAAGTGTGCTCAGGGGTTTTGCAAAACTGCCATTTCAATTTATGTATGGTCTTTCTTGTTTCCAACTTTTGAAGTATCAAACGGAGTCCAATAACTTTGATATTAGGTTCATTTGAAAGGTGATAAGTTTAATTTCATTTCCTAGTCAGGTAGATTTTGAAGTTCTATAGCGAAAACAAAAGTAATTTCAGAACGAAGTTTGAGGAAAGGCTGAAATGCAGATTAGGGAGTTTAAGAGTGGACTAAGTTTGACCTGATTTGACTTGGCCTTTTGAAGCTTCCAATTCAACATTTTTAACTTGGACCAGAAGGAAATTTGGTCTATATAACAAGAACTAAAACTTTTGTGCTTGGGGTTTCTCACGAAAACCTTTGGTTTTTGGACTAAACACCTAAACAACGTGAGGTTTTGTACATTTGAGTAGAAAATTTTCGACTTGTGATTTCTCCACCTTAGTTCTTTCCATCTTTAAACATGATTTAGTTATAAGAAACCATTACCTTAAGTCAAATATGAATTAGGGCCTCTGAGATGCCGGAGGCATCACACACATGACATCGTTAGTGGTGTGAATCATCCGCTCAGCCTTGCCATTCTGAGGGGAGGTATAGAGACAAGACATATGCAGCTGGACACCATGAGATAGGAAGAAAGAGCGGGAGGTGGTGTTATTGAACTCACGCCCATTGTCACACTGGACGGCTTTAATGGTGAGGCCGAACTGAGTGGACACCCAAGCGAAGAAGTGGGAGATCGTGGGGAACGCCTCAGACTTGGAGCGCAAAGGAAAAGTCTAGGAATAATGAGAGAAATCATCCAACTCCACTAGATAGTACATATAACCAGAAATGCTGTGTACAGGACAGGTCCACAGGTCACAGTGAACAAGATCAAAAATATGAGCCGCATGCGAAGAAGAAGTGGGAAAAGGTAATCGAACATGACGACCCAACTAGCAAGAGTGACAAAGATGCTCATCAGTAGCCCTAGCACAAGTAACATCTGCGCTATGACTAAGCTGAGTCAAAACGTCGCGGACGGGGTGACCAAGACGGCAGTGCCATGTAGTAGAAGAAGTGGTGGTGGCGAAGGTAGCTGACGAAGAAGTGGAAGACGGTGCAGTGGAAGTAGGAAGCCCAAGAGTGTAAAGGGGCCCCGTGCTGTCACATCGGAGGAGAGGACGCCGGGAAGCCAAATCCTTCACAGTAAGACCAGAAGAGTCAAATTCGATAGAACATGAATTGTCAGCTATAAATTGGCGAATAGAAAGAAGATTTTGAAGCATGTTAGGGGCAACAAGAACATTGGGAATACGAAAAGGACCATGGGTACCCGCATTACCCATGGAAGTGACAGGAAGACAAGAACCATTTCTGACCATGATGAAAGAAGGCTAACAAGGATGGGGAGGTCGGATAGAAGAAAGAATACCAGCGTCCGGCGTGGTGTGGTACGAGGCACCCGAGTCAGCGACCCAGTCAGTACTAACTGGCATGTCAGTCCCATGGTGCTAAAGGGTTGTGCCAGTGCCGCCTGGTCCCATCCGGCAGGCCAGGTCGGAGGAGGACGGTGCTGCACTGGTGGAGCCCAGGCCAGCGTAGTGGGGTGCTGTGCCAACAGGGGAGGTGTAGCGCCAGCGAACATGGCCGCCGGCTGCTGCTGAGGTCGAGGACCCCCCCTTGGCCTAGAATGACCACATCGAGATGCGCCCAGACCATGGGTTAGTGAAGGATGGCCAGGGCGCACCAGTAGCAGAGGCAGCAGCTGTGGGAGGTGGTGTCGGTGTGCTCCCACGACCAGCACTGCTGGGCCCGGGGAGAGGAGCGTCGAGCAGTGAGGCGGTAGGAGGGGTGGTGGTGCTCTGTGGAGGAAGCCTGGAGGACCCCTCGGTGACGAGGGCCATAGAGGAGGATGACTTTGGTGTGTGGCCCTTGGTGATCTCCTCCAGGACAAGGTCGTCCTGAACCTGCAAGAACGAGGGGAAGGGCCGCTGCCGGGTGATCTAGGTCCGTAGGTGGCCGTAGCTGTCGTTGAGGCCCCGCAGGACATTGAGAACCAAGATCTAGTCCTCCACCGGCCAGCCAAGGTCGTGAAGAGCATCGGCCATGCCCTTCATCCGCCGGCAGTACTCACCGACGGAGAGGTCCCCTAGGTCGAAGTTGCGGAAGGTAGCATCGAGCTGGAGAGCGCCGGCCTCGGCGTTGCCGAGGAACTGACCCTCGAGCGCCAGCCAGACATGACGCGCGGCGCCACCGTGGGTCCGGACGATGTCCTGGAGGTCGAGGGAGAGGGTCATGAAGATCTAGGACAGGGCGACGCTGTCGAGACGTTGCCACGCCAAGGTCTAAGCCACGACCGGCATGTCGAGGAGGATGTGGTCATCCAGGGCATAGCGTCGGAGGGTGAGGAGGACCAGGTCTCGCCATCGCCCATAGAAAGACGATGTGGGGTCGAGGACGACCAGGACCAGGGCCCTAATGTTTTGGACACCAGCGGCCTGGAGGTGGAGCTGGGCGACCATCGGATCGGTCGGATCTAGCCGGGAGATCGCCTGACTAGATGGGGCCTGGTGGGAAGAGGTGGCGCCAGCTTCAGTGTAGTCGAGTCGGGTTGCCGGGCGGTGGAGACGGAAAGGTGGTGCTCCGCCTCGACTACCTGGCGAGCAAGTGCATCAGCCACGGTGCACTCACGCTCCCAAGTGAGGGCAGCCGTGCGTAGACGCTCCTGAGCCACTGCGGCCACAGTCCTGGCGGTGAGGAGGGCCTCAGCGAGGGTGGAGTCCGCCGCAGCGATCCTGACAGCGACGGGCTGCGGACCAGCAGTGATGGCACCCGGGGCCGTCATACCCAGGGCCGGGTAGATGGCGTGGCCACCCGGAAGGATGAAGGGGCCACCGGACCCCCAGGAAGACCGATGACGGCATAGATCACAAGGAGGGAAGAGGCGGCGGTGGCGGCGGCCTAGCGGTGACGGCGGCCTGGCGCCTGGCGGCAGCCGGTAAGAGAGAGAGGTAAGGAAAAAAACTAACCCTAACCTGATACCATGCTAAAACGTGTGCTTGATCATCCCCAACCCTAGAAGGGTGGTAGATATAGTTAGAGTACATGGGCCTCATACATGGGCCAACACACATACTCCAACAAGAAGATTTATGCATTTTACATTTATGTGCACTAATGATCGCCGCTCAACTTTCGAAGTCATGTTCTTACGTACTACTATAGACGATAATTGATCATACTAGTTGCATTGGAGTGTCTGTAGGCTGATTTCCTGGTTGAAAGGAAGATATGCTGTCCATATGAAATAGACGTCGTGCGTATCAATAATGCAGCACACACAGTTCATGTAGAGTTGGTCATTAGTCGATGAGAAGGAGTGAGGACTAAGGTGCGGAAAATATGATCCATTATTCTATAGGCTAGTTTGATAGACGCCAAGTGAAACTCTGCCCGGATGAACCAACCGGCTTTTGTTATGTCTTGAAATGTGTAATGTAATTTTCGTTGCCCATTAAACTGGATGAACATTGTATTCATGTCCTGTCTAGACGAATGAACGTTGTTGGGTTAGTCTAGGACGAATCCCAGTAGATTTTGGTGACAAAGGCTTCACCAGACGACGAAGCATTCGCTGGGAGGAATATATGGACGAGGGTTAAAATACACCAACGAAGGTCGGAAGCGTAACATACTTATTACCAAGTCTCCACAACTTAGTCCAAACCCTAGCCCTCAAGGTCATATTTATAGGGGGTGGCCATTTACATATTTTCCCTAAAGAACTCTAAAATTACAAATAGATCCTTGCCCAACATAGGCCAGCCGTTTCATAGGCCGAGCCTTTGAGGGGCAAGACCTACTTCACCAACAAACATTGTGGTCACTTTTTGGATGGTGACATAGTGACATATCCCTTCCTAGTCAAATTCGAATAAAAAGGATTTAATCCCCCTCATGGCGTGTTATGCTGCGTGGGTATTGGAGGGGACAGAGGGATTAAATCCTTTTTTACTCAAATTTGACTAGTAGGGGATTGAATTCCCTCCAAACCCCTCCAATACCGGTTCAACCGAACAAGCCCTCAATGGTGCTCGAGGGGTCGGCCCATGGGTCAATTTCGGCACCCTGTCTGGCTTCGCTTGGGCCTTACAGTTGACGAATTGCCTCAGCAGGGCGACGCTTGTCAGCAGTACGACGACTAGGGTCGCGAGGAGAATGCAGCGCACATTTGTAGGCTCATCGCCATCTTGGCAGCTGGGATGAGAATGTGGAGATCATTTTTTGTTTTTATAGGGTAAGTAATCCAGACAATGCAAGTTACCAACATGGTTTTTGCAGGTCTGGGTTCTCCGAAATATATACGAACAGCATGACCGCATGAGCTAGTGAAGCCACTCCTCTACCAATGTATTGTTTGTTCGGGCGTGAGCATGTAACGAGTGAAATGTACCCGCGGCCCCAAAATTGGCCGGAGGTGTCTGTCCCCTTAGGAATCCTTCCACGTGAGTACAGGAAAATGGTTTGGTTCTGACCCACGGTCCAAACTCGAGCCAATCCAGCCCAGATGTGTATGTGGTGCGCCACGCTGGATGTTGATGTGGTCAGAAAGGGTGAGATTGGCCTCGGCTATAACTTCCCCTCACTTTTCGCGACTGTTTCTAAACCGGGTCAAGTTTATAGTATTTAGGCCATGTAAAACATGCTCTCCTTGGCCTGGCCCAGATCAGGATCTAGCCATGCCTTAACATTGAGGCCCAAATCTCCATAAATAGAGCAATATTTTGCTATTTTCGAAACTGAATTCTGTAGTGGGCGCTAATGAGACGGAAGCTACTCTCTTTCTTTTATTTTTTTCTAAGCTGAATTCTATATAGTGGGATCCGGTATGTACTTAATTAGAAGTGTTACGCATTTCCATTTATGTGCCCTAATGATCGCCGCTCAACTTTCGAAGTCATGTTCCTACGTACGACTACAGACGATAATCGATCAGACTACTTGCACTGGAGCGTCTGTAGGCTGATTTCCTGTTGGAAAGAAAGATACTCTGTCCATCTGAAACAGACATTATGCAGCACACACGGGTACGGTGGTACTATCGAATGCAAACTTGATTACAAACCTGTCGCATCAACTAATTTGTCCGTTTTTCTCAAATAAACGCCCAGAAATTTAGTCCGCTTCTGCATGTATTTCCAAATCCGCAATCTGCCCGAATGGACCCTCGTTCTGGCAGCTCCTGCTTGGATCTGCTGCCGCTCGTGCTCGTGGTATGCATATTTGGAAGGCGCGTGAAGCCCGCAGCACCGATTTTGTTTTTTGTCTATAACGTCTCCTCTGTCATCCTCTGAGTCACTGAACAGGGGGTAAATGTTCATGAAGAGCGATGTGCAGTATCCTGTCGTGGTAAAAATGAAAAAGACAAGATGAGCCAAGGGAGCCTTGGGAGATCTCAGACATGCACGCACTAGAGTTTGTGGTTGGAGCATGCATGTCAAGTACTATCCGCCGGTGGCAGGCACGTACGTACAGAGATGCAGCCGGCAGCCACACTGTGCCAATGCCCCATGACACCACACCCAGCACTGCGCTAACCAATATGAAATCGTTAATAGGCCATATCATGCATGCATGGATCTGCAGAGGAGAATCTAGCCCTACTAATCTTTTTATCCTGCTGCATCGACCCCTGTCCTGTCCTGTCCGCCAAGACGATCAGCACTGCCCAACACTAATTCCTCAGCATCCTCCGCTGAAACTGAATCACAGATCACGCAGCACATGCCCTGCAACAACCAACCCAAGAACACACGAGACATGGCCACTGAAGCAGCGCATTCACCCTCCTCCTGGATGAGAATTGAGATCAATCAGAGAGGCAGGAGCACGACCGGAGGACACAGACGGGGCCGACCGCGGCGCCCGAGAAACCAACCCCCCGTCTTTTCGGCGCGGATTCTCGCGGTGACGAGGAGGGAGCGGAGCGGAAAGGAAAGGGGGATAATTATAGGAAGCCGCTGCTCGCTTTCCTATCCGGCCTCCCGCTGTGATTTGAAGCCCACTGCAATCTGTCTGCTGGTGGATTGGATCAGTCGTCCGATTTGCGTCCGTACAGGGACATGGGCAATTGTTTTACAGGCCCCGTACACAGCATGGGTTTTGTTAGATAGATATAAACGCGTGCGTAATAACGTGCTACGTAATTGAACTCTGGCTAGGTCCGGTGTTAATTAGGGACCCAGTGGTCGATGCCTAGATGATTATAGTACACTCATTCTTGCAGTTGCCGGTACGTGCAAAGATGCCTCCTCCTCCTCCTCCTCCTCCTGTGTGGTATTGGCTTCAATGATCCAAATGCAGCAGCAATGCAGGCCAAGCCAGGGGCGGACCCAAAAAGGCCCCAGTGAGGGCACAGGCCCCCACTCACCTTTTGGATTTTTAGTACAAAATAGGCCTTTTTCACTGTAGCATCTACTGTAGCTCCACGGCAGGCCCCCGCTCAAGTTGAGGGCTAGGTCCGCCCCTGGGCCAAGCCATGTGGTCAGGTTAGCATCTAGAATTAGGCGGTTTACCTTTGGCTAATCAGCACGCAAATTGTGCGCGAGCGATGCATCGAAAGAAAACCTCCGGGAACATGCACGAACAGAACACACACGCATGCTGCGTAATCGTATACCCACTGCTGCAGTGCGGTGCAGTGCAGTGCACACTACGTTCGCACGGCATTACGGCCATGTGTCGCGTCACTTTTGGTGCAGACAGCTGATAGCAGGAAAAAGGCGAGGAGCTTTCCTGTGCTCTCAGTGCAGGACTAGCATGCACGCAGTGAACAGCCACATTAACTGAAGAGGCAATTCGCCAGTTCGGTGAACAATGCACCGGCTCGGTCGAGCTCGAGGGCCACGTGCTGATGGCGCTGACGGCTCTCTCTTCCACTTTGGCACTTTCACTGTGCGACAACCGACGAGACGCACACAACACACTGATTTGATTTGGGAGCCTACTACTAGCAATGCATGCAGCTCCCCCACGGCCAGGCCACGTGCCCGTGGTCTTCTTCCTCCCTCCCCCTTGCCCCCTACCGCGCGCAACAGTGGCCTCCTCGTCTGGACCCGCCGGTCTAGCTCAACATCCATGCGCCCCCAGCTTCGTCGAGCTCCATCTGAAAACCAGCTAGCACCAGAAAATGCGCGGTGGGTAGTACACCATCTCGACAGTTAACCTGCCGTACAGGCCCACGCAAATAACTCAGCCAGCCGTGCCGTGACCATCTTATCGCAACAAACCATTTTGATTTGGTTCGCTCGATGTGTGCTCCGTCGTCGTGCTCTTCTCCTCTTCCTCCTTCCCCACACACCCCATCCGTCGCTACCTGTGGCCATATGAATGCGACCGGTTCGTTGGAGCCGCGCGCGCGTCGGGCGTGCACGGCCGCCCGGTGATCGGTCGTCGCCGCAGCCAGCCGGCCAGCTAGCCTTGGATTACGACACGAGACGGCGACCCTGCCGTTCGGGCGGCCGGGGCAACGGCCAAGCTGCCAGCCAGCCGCCGCTCGCCGGACCGCCGAGGCGAGGGCGACAGCGCCAGGGCCTTTGCACCCACCCCCACCAAGAAACTGCAGGGTTTTGGGTCGCGACACGGCGGCACGTACGCGCGCGCGCATTGGCCGGGCTCTCGGGGCGTCCTGCGGTGCGCTCGATCGCCTCCGTTGGCAGGCATGCCGTCTGCATGGACCACGGACGGGACGCGAACGGTCCTGGTTGGTTGGAATTGGATCTGCTGTGTTGGCTCTGCTGTGTCCATGAGCAACCAAACAGCGCGTTGCAGGGACGGTGAGCCTGGCCTTTTTTTTTCCCTGTCCATGGGCCTCGGTTCAGCCGGACTGCCTCGATAATTCGGGCACCGTTTATATACGCGTAATAACCAGGCCTCCCTCGATGCTCTCGTTTTCACGGCGACTGTGCAAG
Source organism: Paspalum vaginatum (assembly GCA_030272315.1). NCBI lineage: Eukaryota > Viridiplantae > Streptophyta > Magnoliopsida > Poales > Poaceae > Paspalum > Paspalum vaginatum. Next base: position 12,847,290 of record CM059013.1, on the reverse strand, counting down.
GATCGCACCCCGTTGTGTCGTGTCGTCTCCCTTTGACGAGCAGTTTCAGAGTCCAGAAACAGAGTCACCCGTTGTTCGTAAGTGACGACAACGGGAGCTCCGTCGATCTCTCGGTCGACTTTGGTGGGCGCGCGCCAAACATCATCAAGTGCCGTGGAACGGTCGCCGGGGCCTGGTGTCGCGCACCTGATCGACCACCACTCCACCAGTGCCGCTGCAGCCGTGGGGCTGGGCTGCTGACACGGATCAGACACGCTCTTTCTACACTATCGTCGATGCCCTGCAGGCTGCAGGCCACGGACGAAAAAGCCTGCAAAAAAGGTGACGCCATGATTTATTAGGTATGCATCCCTTTGATGGTGTGTTGCAGCACTCGGCCGGCATGATTTAGTTATTAGGCTGGCGTGAGTTAGTTATTAGACTGTATCCAACAATTTCTTAATTTTCTATCTTTCATTACTATTTATTTTTTTTTTATCTACAATGTTAACCAACCGCCGGCTACCTTGCGGTAGCATCACCAGCGCCCGTCTCAAACGTGCGCTGACGCTCCGACATGCGGGCGTTTTTGCTGCCGGCCTGCTGTCCTGTCACTGACGATACGACGCGGCGGGCGGCGGCACTGGTAGAAACCAACCGCACTGCCGGTCTGCAGCAGAGGGCAGCAATTGGCAGGTTAGTTTATTCCTTGTATTCCAAAATTCCAAGCAAATGGTGAGCCTAAACATCACATCAGTGGCTGGCAAGCGACGCTTGCTCTTGAAGACGACGGCCCCGTAGCAGCTGCGCGGCGCGGGTAAGTACGTACGGGTCTACGGCATACCTGGAATGAATGTCCGGGGAAAGTGCGTCCATTTCCTTCTGTACGGGCGCAGTCCTAGCTCCCAGTTGCTATAAATAGTACTGCTGTACAACGTAGATGCAGCACCGTAGGCCTGAAGAAAGCACCTGCGCAGAAGTTCGATGTCTCTCTCTCTCTCTCTCTCTGATCTCTGGACATGAACCGGAAACCAAAGCTGCCGTATCGACTGCTACGTATAGACGCCACCGCAACGTACGAATCCAGACTCCGACGCCACATGGACAAAAAACAAGCCCGTGCCGTGGCTGCGGAACCGATCGAGCTGTATGTATTGTACGGCGGGAATGGAAAAAGCCCGGCCGGGAGGGGTTTGCTTGCAGGCACCGCGATCGGCATGTGCCTGGGCGTGCGTGCTCATCATCCATCGGCCTCGCTGTGCCGCTTCCACCTTTGGAGTTTGGACGCCCCGCGCCAACTAGCCGTTCCATTCCATCCCTACTCATGCCGCCAGCGTGCTCTATGACCTTTCGCATGCAAGCGTTTTGATTTTTTTTTCTTTTTTGCTCGGTTTCCTTGTGAAAACTCCCACACATGTTCTACAACTGCTACAGGGTAGGAGTAGTACATAACCATTCACAAGGGTGAGCATGAGATTCAGTCGTGCAGTGCATTTTCGGTCCGTGAAATCCACACACGTACCAACTCCAGTGGGGACAACTCACATACGGCCAAACAAGTGGGCAGGGGGGAGGGGTGTTCTTCGTCGCGCACTGAATATGTAACTGGCACTGTATCTGGTAGTCACGCATTGCGCCAGACGACGTGTACTTAACTACTGTACCACCATCTGGCAGTACGTACGTTACCCCGGCAATGTAGTCCAAACCGGAAGTAATTTTGTCCACCAGCCGGGAAGAGCTGTGCCTGCATTATACGTCCCTCGAAGCTCGAAAGGTGAGGCTAGCTCCCGGGCTCACGCTACTGTTATCATTTTCTGCGCGGCCCGGGGCCATCGACTGCTACCGTGTAGTAGGCGTGTACCGCCCTCTCCAGCCGACTGGACCTGCGGGGCCCAGCCGGTGGAAGAAAGAAGTGATCCGGGGACCCTTAGGGTAAGAAACCCCGTCAGGACGTCAACAAGCATCTATAATCCTCAGAAAAACTCCCCCGGCGCACCGCACTGTACGATACGCCCCCGGAACGCTATAGGAAAAACGAGGGCTATTGGGTTAATAACGCATCTAAATTGCCATAATATGGTATTTATTTTGAGATAAATTTAGGGCGTGTTTTGTTTGAGGAGTCGAAATCATCTTTCCGCTCCTTAAATTCTTGTTTGTTTTGCGGAATAGAATCGGTTGGTCCCTCACCGGCTCATTCATCACTAGCTAATAATTAGCAGTAAGATGATAAATGAGGTCATTTCAACAAAATTTATGGAATCACCTCGTGATGCATCAACTTCATTTGGAATGGTTTGGTTCCTCAGACCAAACACATCTCTGATACTACTACGATTCTTTGCTGTAGTTGTTAGCTTGTTCATCTGAACATCAACTCCCACGCAAAAATTAGTATGCTCCACGTTTTGAATGGACTGACTACATAATCAATAAAGCGCTCTAATTTTTATAATGGGACTAAAATGTGCTTTATTACTATCCTAGGTTTGGTAATCACATTCTTACATCAGAGTGATACAGATCCGCCCTAAATGGGATCGGACCACAAAAGGGCGCAGCCCTGAAAATCTAACCAGCGGAATATAAAACGTAGGCCCATCTTTCTTACGCCACAGTTGGGAAACAGGACGTAACCCTTACTCGTTCTCGGACTAATATATGTCTATAGCACTGAGAAAAACAACAACAAAGCAAATATGAGTACATACGTACTTAGCAGCCCACCTTCCTCCAAAAGAATTTGGAGAAGGCTAACACTATATGCAAGGATATATCTGGAGCTTAGAGTAATTTTGTAGAAACGTATTTGTATGCAGGGTTTGAAATAGTTGTCAAGTTTTAATCTTTCTGAAAACTGATTTTTTTCCAAAAATGTTTGCCACTGGACTTTCCGGTCCAAAGTGGCCTATGAGCTTCCAGCCAACACATTTTCCATACATCCAGCATCCATCGCTGAACCAAAAACCATTTTTATCCAATCCCGAACCAAAAACCATTTTTATCCAATCCCGAACCAATTCCATTTTATTTTTATGAAAATTGCTAACTGAAGAACCAAGCCGTAACTCATCCATACCAGTGGACACGGACTATTCGAATAGGTTTTACTCTGATCAAAGGTTGTACTAATTCCCACGAGTTAAACTCAGCGGCACGTTACTGTTGTAACCGCCCGAATTCCAAACCAAGCCGTTGACTTTGTTTCATCACCTAGCAGGACTTTAGGGGTTCGGGCATCCGAGCCACTCTAGTACCCCGCGGTACTCCCGTTGGCACACCACCCATCCCTTAGTCCTTTGTGCACTAGCACAGAAGCTACTAGGCTATCGACTCCGGTTCGGGCCTGGCCAATGCCTCATACAGAGCGAGTGGTCGTACTAAAAGAGTTAGGCAGGATAAAAATCATAACGGTCCTTTACGGAGAGTTCAGGTAGAACCATTCTAACATTTCAATGCTCGACAGCGCGAGCAATCCACCTACCTGGTATTCTCCACGAATCCCTGGACAGGGGTGACCGCAGGTAGCTAAGTTACCCATTCATACCCTGCCTTTATGGCTATTTTGGCACGTAGCCGTATTCCGACATCGGTCGGTTGCCGGGGTTCTTTCCCATTTTATTTCAAAACCACACACACATCCACTCTCCCATACCCAACATATTCCACATCCATAATCCAACATAATGTCAGGATTATGATAGATAATTAAATGAGCAATCCCACCTATGCGCGCTATTTCTAAAATATGTTTATGTGGCTATATATTTTGCTGGGTTACCTTACCAAGCAAAACATGCAAGTTTTTATGTGATTATCAAGCCAAAGATTGTGTTTGCAAAATATAGGAAATTTATTCATCAAGTGGGGATTCCAGTGGGCTTGCCTTTCATTTTGTTGAGGCGGTTGATATAACAGTTGCTAGACATATTTGGTGCAGACCATCGCGTAGTATAACACGAGGGGCAGGCCGAACGGACTCTCCGGTAAAGCCTAGTGCACAAACAAGGAAAACACACAAATCGAAGCATAATATGAGCTCAACGGGTTTGGTGGTGTAGAGGTTGTATTGCGGAGATGAGAGTCTGCTGGGTTCTTACTGGTGGTATCACTGCAAGTGGTTGGGGTGTAGCGAGTTTTTGGGCGAGTTGGCGGGCTCGGTAACGACAGTTACGGAGATGCCAAGGTAGGAGTGATGGACGCGAGATGCGAGGTCGACAACGCTGAAGGGGTGGTGGTCGTATGTTGGTGTTTTGAAGAAGATCTTTTTTAGAGTGGTGGAGAGATGAATGATGTTCAGATGATTTTCGGTATCGTCATCATCTGAATTCAGGGCTCGAACAAACTAAGATACGAACCTTTAGGATTTATGTAGAGTAGGTGGATAAGGATATCAATCACAGGGCACACAAAAATTGTGGGACCGGTGTGAAGCACTGACTGGGCGTAGGACGGCGTCATGGTGGCATGACGGCGGCTTTCAACCAGGACAAAAGATTATGTGGAGTGTATGACTAGTTAGATTTTGATTTTAGATGAATTTAGACGAAAGAATCACCTAAATCGGAGTTGGAACGGAGAAGATACGAATTTTGTATATTTTAGAAAAAGAAAAGGAAAATGGGATGTTCCTGGAATATTCCAAATTCCGAATAATTGGAAACTAGAGAATAAAATCGTGTTTTTGGATTCTGGAGGAACAGAAAATATTCCTAGACTGCTTGCGAGCAGAGTTTCATGCCTGGTGTCAACGGTCCACGTCTACAGTGTCGAATGTGGTACCAGCTTGTAGATGGCTCTAGAAACTCTTAAAATCATGAAATTAATGTGGATGGTATATATTGATTTTTGATGAATTTAGAAAGAAGAAACAACGGAATTGGAGCTTATATGGTCGGGAAATTAATTTGGGGATAAATGAAAAGAAGAAAAGAATGGTACAAGATTGGAACTCCTAGCTCGAATGACACGTGAGTAGTGATGAGCTAATCACCGGTGGCTGGTGGTTGGCGTGGAAAAAATAATTAGTGGATCCACCTATCATTCACATGAGAGGAGACTGTTATAATAGCCAGAGGGGCATGAGCAGGCCCGAGCAGCGCCTCTGCTCGCCTGCTTGCCTCGCGCTGCCGTGAGCAACGGACAGGGACTCATCAGCGTTCAGTTCTGGTGGTTGTCGGCGTGGCGGAGGTGGTGAACGCGGAGGTGCTCAGTGCGGGCAGCCATTGGTGGCAGCCTAGGAACTCGTGGGGAGCTCGATACAGGCATGGAGAATTGCGAGCGCGGCTTAGGGATGGTGGAGGGAGGTGGCGAGGTGCTCACGGTCGGAGTAATCGAGCTATGGCAGCCGGTAGGCGGGGACTTTGGTGGCTATGGTGGTGAACACGAAGGAGGAACAGAGAACTGCACGTGCGCAGGAAGGGGAAGGCAAGGAGGAGATGTCCGCGGCGGGCAACGCCCGGGTGAGCCGGTGGCTGGTCGCGGCGGTGGTGAGCTTGGTGTGGATGCAGGAATGGGGTGGGAGGCTATTTATAGCCGATGGAAGAAGAGGCCGACGATGTGTTGTGGAGATGGGAGGTCCACATGGCGTGGAGACGAAGGGTCCAAGTGGCGCGGGGATATTTTTTTGGAATTGAATTTTTGGAAAAGAATTTTAGAAAGAATTTTGGTGAAGAATATTTGCAATATTTGGAATTTTGTTGAGTTCATATTAACACACTCAGAACAAATAAGCAGCATCTAAAGTTTTCGAAAATTTAATTTTGAATTAGGAAGGGATTAGAAAAAATTCCAAGTGCTAAATTTTGAGACGTTACAATCAAGCCAAAAGATATGATTGGACATATTATCTCTAATTCAAAGGCTAAAATTAACTCTATAAATCCAAACAGATACCTAATGAAAGCTAATGAAGTTACTGACCATAAGCTGATCCAACCTAGCTCCTTTGATCTTATCTGTTTCTCTCGTAAATGTAATAGAGGTATTTACGACAACTGAACATTTCAACCACATAGCGCTGCTGAGCAAACACACTCTATCTAGTAGTTAGCCACTTCGTATTTAAATATAAATCGTGGTTGACTTTTCTCTGCATATTCAATCGTCCAACTTATTCAAAAAAATTACAAAATATTATTATTATTTATTTATTTTATTATTGTAGATAGTTTGAGAATGACTTCTTTTTCTTATATTTTTGTACATTTTTTATTAAGACAAACGATTAAAGTTATGAAAAAAAAATCAATCACGACTTATATTTAAATACGAAGGGAGTAGTTAGTTTGCTTGTCCAGTAAAGAGTGTCATTCTAAATAAATTTAGACAAAATAGCTAGGAGGTGGCGTATTTATTGGCTATAGTTATCATATCCAATGGTTATGCACCCGATCGAACGAAGAGCTACTGAAATTTAATGAGATGTGCTACACTTGGTTGACCTCCGTGAGATATTTTTTAAATGCTAGAATTATAGTACTATGATCCTATATTAGTTTGAAACTTATTAGATGTTAAAGGATCTGAACAGAACCTTAATGCTGCCAATATGTCAGAAAATTCAATTTGGCTGAATCCTTTCAGTTTTAAAACATTTGAAGTAAGACCATTGCAATGCACCTACTGCAAACAACCAATTTGGTTTTTCTACAACCCACCACAAGTTCGCAGGGCATTTTATTTGGCGCCTTCTGGTTCAAAAAATGATCTGTGGAGCGACAAATATTCTAAAATGGATGTAGCACAAGCTAACAGTGCATTCTTTCGCTTATGTGACAGGGGCGGACGGTAGGAAACAAATTCTGGCTCGTGATCCTAGTGTGTTTGTGTGTCTCATCTTCCACACACACTCACAACTAGAGCTTGATGTTTGCCATGGTGTGCGCCTCCTTGGTCCGCACCCAGAAGCTTAAGGTTTCCGCAAATTAGCTCTCGCGCTATAGCTGATGAGATGGAAAATAGCGAGTTTGCTGGTGGCCTACCATACCATGACAACTCTTGTGATTTTACACTTTTTACCTGTCTTGTAGGTGGAGAACCAAAACTAGGAAAAAATCTTGGCGGATTTTGTACAGCCTCTAGAACCTCCTTTTGTCACGTATACGTATTTGCTGCCAACATCTGGTCAACTTGTAGGTGCAGAAACTATTGCGAACGTTTCGGCAACCTGTGGGTGGATTTGAGTTCAAAACAATGCCACAATTCGACGCGAATTTCACGTTTGCATTTCCTTTTGGAACGAGCTATAAATTGTGCATAGAGCCATAGCCGCGCCAGAAAAAAAAAAGTTAGGTACCCAAGATTAAAAGGTCAGTAAGCGCTTTGTGTGGAACGGAATGCAAGGTTAATCGCCTCGCCGAATTACCACAGCTCCGTTGTGTATATATATGTCGCCGCCGCGATAACTACAGGCTATAGACTACTACTACACCCGAGACCAATTCCCACGACCCAAGGAAACCTACGCATCTCCATCACCGACGCCACTGCCGCCGCCGCAATCCCGATTCCCACACACACGCCTCCCCCTCCTTACCCCAACCCCAATCAAAGGTGCCACCGAATAGAACCCGCCAGCGGCGCTCTTAATCTGGGTGGCGGTGGCTGGACCGCGCCTTGCCGTTGCCGCCGTCCAACCCCACCTCGGAGTCGCCTTGCTCGCGGGGGAGCTTTAATGGCGTGGGAGTCGCATCGCCAGCCATAGGAGCCCGAGGTGCCGAGCCGATCGCTTGACAGCTCGCCGCTCTCCTTTGTCGAGGCGCATTGTCTTGCCTTGATGCATACGGCGCCGGAGATGAGTGGCCGGGCTCGGAGGCCGGCGGCGGCGTCGCAGGGCGCGAGAGCGGCCGCGAAGAACGACCGCGGAGTACGTGCTTCGCCAACCTCTCTCCGTTTCTTTTGCGTGCTCTGTTTCTATCTGGGGGAATAGAAAGCCCGTACATTTCGTGGAATTGAGCGTCCAGGAGGTGACAATGTGCGGCAATTTCCGGCGGCCACAGCCAGTTTCTGACATTCCTCGATCGTCAGCGACCTGCTGCGGTGTCGATGTTTCCTACGGCGGCTTAATTAATGTGGGCAGGGTACAACGGTGAGCAGTGCCATCCGGTGTTCTTGCGAGCAAAGAAATGGCTGGTGGCGTTTATGACAAGATCCCGACGCTGGTTCTTTGGCGCCCTGCCTTGTGCCTCTGTCATCAGTTAGTTGCCTTGGAGAGAGCTACTCACAGTGAGCTGGAGCAGTATACTACCTCTCTTCAATGCTCCTGTGCCCCCATTTCTTCTTTAGTTTTCCCTTTAAGCTTTACCTTTCGTAGCAGAGGAATCAGCGCTTTGCTTCCGTTAGTAACCTTCTTTCGCGGCTCGGTGAGGCATCTTTGTTCTCTTTTAATGATGGTGTTGGCGTTCAGGTGATGGAGAAGGATCCGAGGAAGGCCGCGACGCCGGTGAAGGGATCGGCCAGCGCGGGCACCCGGTCCAGGGGCGCCATGAACAGGATTCAGTCGAGGAGGGAGCGGAAGCTCGCGCTGCAGAAAGATGTGCGTACCTGTGAATTCTGTGCCTAGTTGCTCTCAAGTTGTCGGGTTCAGCTGTCGCTCGTCCTGACGCTCCGCCGGTGCTGAATTCCAGGTCGATAAGCTGAAGAAGAAGCTGCGCCACGAGGAGAACGTCCACCGTGCCCTGGAGCGGGCCTTCACGCGGCCGCTCGGTGCCCTGCCTCGCCTGCCGCCGTACCTGCCGTCTCAGGTCAGGGCTGCGGCCGCGTTCCGTTCTGGAGAGTAGTTGCTCGATTGCTCTGAAGAATTGTGCTGCCGTGAATTGTTCTGAATTTCTTGCTCTGAACTATATTGGTGCTGCGAAGACGCTAGCGCTTCTGGCGGAGGTGGCGGTGCTGGAGGAGGAGGTCGTCCGGCTGGAGGAGCAAGTGGTGAATTTCCGGCAAGGCATCTACCAGGAGGCGATCATCTTCTCCTCCTCCAAGAACACCACCCACATCCCTCTCCCCGGCGGCGAGGCCTCCGTGCCGGTGCAGGTCGTGCAGTCCAACCAGGTGCCGAACTCGGAGGCCTCTCCGACTCCGACGACAGCACGCCAAGGCTCCTCAGACCATCCTCCCGCTCGTCCATCGCAGCACAACGGCGTCGCCAATGGCAATGGCAAGCAAGCACCAAGAAAGCCCGTCCCTAGCTCCTCGAACCAGGATGGCCGGGCCGGGTCAGGGAAAGAGAACCAGTCGTGCAGCAACACGTCGAGCACGAGCAGGAGCTGCCGCCCGACGCCGTTGCAGCAGAAGACGCCCAAGCCCAGGGCGACGCCGGCAGTGGCAGTGGCACCTGACAGACGCAGGGCTACTCCTGCTGCTCAGGTAAACGTAACCACCAAAGCAGTAAAAGCCATTCGTTTCTACTACTGTGATTCGGTCTGCTGACGCTCTTTGCATCGTCCATGTGCTGTGCAGACAAATACTACTGCAGCGCCTGTCGACCGTAAAAGGCCCGCGGACGCGGCCGGCAGCAACTCTGACAACGTGGTTTCCCCTGACGACCCGAACTCGAGCGTGCCGAACAAACTGTCGGAGGAGCTGCTGCGGTGCCTGCTGGCCATCTTCTCGCGGATGGGCTCGGCCACCGGCGGCGGCCACGACGAGGACCCGCAGGCGCCGTCCCCTTCCGTGTCAGGCTCCAGCGAGGGCTCGGAGGACGCGTACCCGCAGCCGCAGGACCCCTACGGCATCCTGGAGCTGGGCGCCAGGGACATCGGGCCGTACAAGCGGTTCCACGTGGTCGACGTCCGCGTCCTTCGACCGCGACGCGCTGGCCGGCGACGGCGACACGCCTCCTCCTCTCGCCAGGAGATTGAGGTGAGCTTGCGCGATCCGTGTTAACGCTGGCTGCCTCAGCAGCTGATAATTTGGCGCGTAGTACATACAGTACAGCTCAATTATTTGCAAAGGCAGGCAGGCTAGATTTGGCTGCCTGGCCGGCGTGGCGACTGGCGAGTGGGTGGCGGTTTGACTTGAACGCGCCATGCATATGCATGCCTGATTGCTGGATTGCTGATGGATGGATCGGAATGGCAAATCATGCATGCAGGGCCTTGCTGCGGAGGCTGTCGTCGGTTGACCTGGCGGGGCTCTCCCATCAGCAGAAGCTGGCGTTCTGGATCAACGTCTACAACTCGTGCATGATGAACGTAAGCTGTCTGTCGCTTATCATAGATCGTCGTGGTCGACCACTCTCTGTCTCTGATCCCTGCCGAAACCTCTCCACCCACTCTATCTTGCATCTTTCCGTTATCGACTTTGTCTATTATAAAGCAACCACTACAACCTGGACATGTAGTTTAGAGATGCGTGTTCTTAAAGTCTGAAGTCTGAACATCTGGCGTGTCTGTACTGTACACACTGATGACTGTAGCTAGGCCGCTCGCCATTAAGCTCTTGATTAAAGAAGTGCTCCATGTCCCCTTAATCATTAGCAGCAGCAGCCTAATCAACATCTCTAATGCGCGCGCGGCCACGCATCTTTTTGCTTTTGATCTGACTTTAATACTGCCCTGTACCGCAGGCGTTCCTGGAGCAAGGGATACCTACCACCCCCCAAATGCTGGTGGCGATGATGCCCAAGGTACGTGCCGGCCCCAACCTTTCCAGATACGCGCAAGGAATTCACTCTTCAGATCGCTGACGAGCGCGATCCGTGTATGTTTGTTTGTTTGTTTGTTTAGGCGACCATAAACGTGAGTGGGCGCACGCACAGCGCCATGTCCATCGAGCATTTCATCCTCAGGCTGCCCTACAGCGTGAAGCAGGTGAGGTAGCATTTTTGTTTTAGCTCGGAGGCCCTACATCGTGCGTGCAGCATGAACATATGATACGACTCGATCGCGACCGATGAGCAGGTGGACGCCGAAGAAGGCGCCAACAAGCAGCGCGGCGGCGCGCCGTTGGGGCTGGAGTGGCCGGAGCCGCTGGTGACGTTCGCGCTGTCGTGCGGCAGCTGGTCGTCCCCCGCGGTGCGCGTGTACACGGCGCCGCGCGTGGAGGAGGAGCTGGAGGCGGCGAAGCGGGAGTACCTGCAGGCGGCCGTGGGCGTGTCGGCACCCGGGAAGCTGGCGGTGCCCAAGCTGCTGCACTGGTACCTGCTGGACTTCGCCAAGGACGTGGACTCGCTCATGGACTGGGTGTGCCTGCAGCTGCCGGCCGAGGCGCGGCAGGCGGCGGTGCGGACCCTGGAGGACGGCCGCCGGCGCGCCGCAGCCGGGGAGCCGCGCCGCGTCCAGGTCCTGCCGTACGAGTTCAGGTTCAGGTACCTGCTGGCGGCCTCGTGACGTGACGAACCGGATCCAGAGCCGGGTTGTTTTGTGTGTAGCTTGTGCACAGCGGGTCCTTTTTTTTTTTGTTGTTGTTGCTTGCTGCAATAAAAAAAGGTGAGGTGGCGCCTTTTGTAGAGGAATGGGAATGGGAAGGGAAATGCTCCACAGTAGTAGCACGAGAGTTTGTGGTTCGTAATTGGAGATCAAAATGGAGCACTACCACCGAGCACGGGGGGTGTGTCAGGTTTCGGTTGAGGAAAAGCGGGGAAGCACCTGCACGCTGTCGTGCGTGACCGACGATGATTAACCTCTGCAGCAGGACCTGCGGCTGCAGCCTTTGCCTTTCACCTTGCATCCCGGCATGTTGGAATGATTGAACGGACCCGACGGTAAAATCTGCAGCGGGGAACATAACTCCAGTACGGTCGGGGCAGTAGCCCGGATCCGTGTGGACCAAACCAATAATACTCCGTGGCACGGAACGGACAGGCCTTCTGTTGCCTTGTAAAAGCTGACAGCGTGGCGGGCCGGTACAGTCCTTGCCCCCCGACAGACACGGATGGACGGACGGACACATGGAATGACCTGCGGCGTCAACGTGTACTAGGTTGCAGGTCGTAGAAGAGACCTCGCCTCCCGGTCGCGTCCCAAGGATGGACGCGGACCGGAAAACTGGCCGAGGACTCGACGCCGCCCGCCCTCCTTCCGCTGCATGCGCGTCCGTCCCTGTCCCTCGGACGCGATCGCACGAAGCCACGCGCCCGCTGCGCTCATCTCTGAATCTGAACGGAGCCCCCGCGCTCGCGTTGTCCGAACCTGCCAGGCACTGAATCCCACACCGCACCAGTCGCCGCTCGCGTTGGGGGCTTTTCCAGACTGGCTGGGCGCGCGTCGTCTTGCGCGGTGGCCGTGTGGGGGTGGGAGGACTCTGGACTCTGGCGGCAGGCAACATGATTGCCGCCCGCTGTCTCGTCCACCCAACCAACTCCCAGTACCGCGCAAACGAAATCCCGAGAGGAAGAAGAGAAAAACCTGTCCGGGCCTCGCGGATGGATCGCATCGTGCGCGCGCGTCCGTGGATGTGCGTGAGCTACTAGGACGACGCCGGCTTCCTGTCCGTCAATCTGTCGCCCGTCGTAGTCGTAGGCCCTGCAATCCGAAGCGAAGCGACGCGAGGGGCTGGCCTGCAATGGCGCCTATTATATTGCCCCGTTTCGCTTTTGGAAAAGAGGAAAAGGTGGCCGTCGGGATTAGTACGTGTGCTCCCTGTAGTGATGGAATCGTCAATCGGTCCAGCCTGCGGCTGCGATCCCTCCTCTCGTCTTCGAACCAAAGGCAAAAAGGAGCGTCGCAATCAGTGGGGACCGGGGAGTGTGTCCATCGCTTTGCAGCTGCGATCATTGCCTCTGCTAGCAGCAGTCGATCTAGCTAGTTAGGTAGGCGGGTGGGTGCTTTCGAGCGGGCAGCTAGCCATGAGAGTACGTAACTACGTTCTATTTAAGCTATGTTACTCAATTTCGCATTATTTCGGTACTGTTTTGCACTATTTCAACAATGTTTTGCACTTCATATGATATGGCATATAGAGTTGAGTGAGATTTGAGTAACGGAAGGAAAATGACTCGATATTTCAGTGACACTCGTTGCTCCTGGCTAGCAGGCCGTCCTTCGGAACTGGAGCCTGAGCGTACGTACGTGCCCCAGGCCGGCAGGCCCCCAACCAAACTTGCACCTACGGTGGGCCGCGCGCATCGGCCGGCACGGCACGGTCCACCTCGCCCGCTAGCACTGCCGGTTGTCACGGGTTCACCGCCCGCGACAACGGCATTTGTTGCCCGGATCCACGCTGTGCCGGCCCATCATGGCGTAGATTGACGTTAACGTTGCTTTGCAGTGGGAGGCCAGTTGTTTTGGTTCGGCCCTGGCCGTCTTTCTTGGATCGATCGCTTCACGGACGACTATCTGTCAGTATCACGTGAAAATTCATGGGCCTAAATGTTGCCCTCCAGATTTGCTCCACCGGAAGACAGGCGACGGCCAGGTGATTCCAGAAATCCGGCGTCGACCTCTTGGGGTCCCGTCTTCCGGTGGCCTCGTCGGCGCAGAGAGGTTGGGCCCTGATGCATCGACGTCCGGTTCTGCTAGTAGCTTAGCTAGAAGCTGCAGTTTTAGTTTTAGTTTGTCCTAAGTCAAACTATGGTAAATTTGACCGAGTTCATATAAAAATGTAATTTTGACCGAGTTTATGTAAAAATGTAACAATATTTATTGATCAAATATTTATTATATGAAAATATATTGCAACAATTTTAATATATTTTGATATAAACTTGGTCAAAGTTAGGATGGTTTGACTTAGGACAAAATCAGAATTTCATTCTTTCGTGGACGGAGGGAGTACTAGTCTATCAACCCGTGCTTTCGCACGGGTTAGTCTTAAATGTATTATGTGTTACAATACAACATATATAGATCTATTTTTATACTTAGTTTTTTATAATAGCATATCTTGCTACTTTATACGTATGGTTCATTGATTTAGATAATCTTTGACATGATTGCAAAAGTAGGTAATTTTAATATAAATTTGAAGGGTTACTTTTATTATACTATCAGTCATAATAACTAAGGTGGACAATTTAGATATAATAAATTAGAGGGGCTATTTGGTATTATTCATCGTAATAGCAAATGTGACCAATTAGGTATAAATTTAGGGTGTTATTTTATATTTTCTTTCATAATGGCAGTGTGGGTAATTAATATGTAGTTTTAGGGGTTATTTAATATTGTTTTGATAATGGCAAAGGTGGGTGATTACTTAGTAAATAAATATAATGGCTATTAAGTTTCGAACCTCTCGATTGATAATCAGATGTTTCTGATTATTGTGAGAATTTCTATGATTTTATCTTTTTTCTATCGCATCTTGTGAAGATTGACGCGGAAACTTCAAAAAAATCTACAATTAGTAATAGTAAGATTAGGCACAAAATATCTATTTTATGGAAAGGTTTTTAGCATCTTTAATAGAAAAAACAGAAAAAAACTGAAGGTAAATTTGGAAATGGAAAAAATCTGAAAAAAAAAGAAATTTGCTTTCGTTGAGAGTTAAACTCAAGACCTTTCATAATGGCAGAGGTGGGTAATTATTTAGAAAATAGATCTAATGGCTTCAATATGCCAATTGATAGTCGGATGTTTCTGATTATTGTGCATCTTGTGAGAATTAACGTGGAGGCTCAAAATGAGTCTCCAATTAATAATTGTAAGATAAGATAATAATAAGCCGTTTACCGGTGGAGCCGTCGATGACGATGCCATGCGGCCTTTTGCTTCTCCAAGCTGTCGGTGGTGATGCCGTGTCCGGCGAGATCACCACGGTCAGCTCTGGTGTTGGCGCAGCAAGGTATGGTTTGCTTGTTGTAAGTATGGAAGGGGTGGTGGTTAGTTTGCCCCCCTCTAGTTAGTGCTTCTCCGGCTTGCTGATCCAGCTTTGCTGGTCTTTGGTGGTGCCGTTGCTCCTACTTCCTCTCTAAAAGGAAGGGGTCTCATACTCCGTCCGGCGAGGTCGCCTTGCTCGTACAACGATTTTAATGCGGCTCAGTTTTGGGTCGCTGCTCGAAGTGGCTTTAAAAATTATGACGGCCTTTTATGGCTCTACCTCGTCGGTTGAGGTTGTCTCAGCTCCAGTTCCTACGACCGAGCTTGGCGATGGCGATCGGAGAAGGAAAATAGGGGTGTTGTTGATGAATAGATCATGTGATGTTATCAATATGATTTTCTTTTTCATCAGGTTTCTACATGCATGTAATGTGTAATGTTTCATGTTTTGATCAATGAAATCCAACCCTTTCTAAAAAAACAAAAAACCTAGGAATCGAGATACAAAAGAAAATACACAAATGTAAATGAAACAAGAGAGGGAAGTAAATGTAAAGGTAAATGACCCTTTTCACAATGTTTTCTCCGTTTCGGGTTTCGGAGTAGTATGCTCCAAACTACTCACAATCTTCAGCAGAGTCTTCCACAATCTCCTAGCAGGACACTATGAGGCACGTCTCCTAGAAGGCCGCAATCTTCATTTGAGTCTTATTTTTTTTCCTAAGTTTCAATATTTACATGACTCGACAAACATACTATATCCATATAAGTTGAGCGATTCCCGGAACTATCGATGGGCATCCGCTAGCGCTTTCGTTCATCGCCACTCTGGCGTCAGCTCTGGAGTCCGCAGCTAATCACGGTACGGTACATGCGGACATACGGTGTGGCGTCATGTCGACGGATATATATCATCCTTCCATGCATAATTGCGCAACCACGAGTTGTAGCATCGGGCAACAACTGAAAGGTGCCGGCAACAACGACATATGGACACTGGGCGCTCGCGCGCCGACCGGGGGGGGGGGGGCGGCCCGGCATCGCCATCTCCAGAACTCCACGCCAGGAAGCAAATCATGTTAGCTCGCAGTTCAGTGAAAATACTGTCACGTACTGTTAGAATCGATCGCAGCATATATGTATCCTAGTATTATACCGAGCCCATGCATGTACTCATACACACACTGCACACTAGCTATCGCAGTGCTGCTGCTGCTACTGCCATATACTATTTGCCTGACTGATCTTATCTTTGTTTCAGGAATTAATAAAGCACATAGTGGCCTGCTGCAAAAATCAGGAGAAAGGAAGGAATGGAAGGCTCCAGGAAGCAGAAGAAGCAGTCAAGCGAGGGGGTCCAGTGTTTGTTGCCTGCATGCCCCGGCCAGTTGCCGCTCTGTCGTCCACTACCATATAGTAGGAGTACGTATGTGGCAATCACAATCAGTGGTATTGGGCATGGATGCACGCAAGGGATCGGCATTGATGAAGCCGAGGTCCCCAACGGCTTCATTGTCAATGGTCCGCTGCGGCCGGGGTCGATGGGGGCACGTACGAATTTAAGCTGAAAATCCCAACTTGCTTTCTGTCAAGGTAGGACGTGCTACGACGGCACAAGGCGGCGCGCCGACGCGCATGCGCATGCAGTGTCCGGCTGACAAAGAGCTAGCGGCGATCATGGAGCCGAACGCAAGCTAGGCATGGCTGGGCGAGCGCGTCTGGCCGCCGAACCCGCCGCACGTACGTGGTCGCGGCCGGCACGGCATGGGGGATTGGGGGGCATGCCGCCGCACGCGCTCATTAAAACAAGAAGGCCGGGAGGAGAAGACCATATATGCAAGGCCGGCACGAGCATATGCACGCACAGGAGAGGACGCAATAAGGCCCTTGTATTAGCTTGGAAGAAGGATTATATTGAAGGGGCAGGGGCACGCAACGTCACGTGGCCGCTTCGCTTTTGCCACCGATCGGATGATGGATGGATGGATGGACCAGCAGCAGCTCGTGGATGAATGAATGAATGATCGTTCATCGATTCGGCTTCAGTTTTAAGTATTTGGTAGACGTGATCCGTCGCTTTCGCCCCCAGCCACGCCCGCACCAACAAGTCAACAACACATGGAACTCTCGCTGTCCTGCATGAGCATGCAGTTTAATTTCCTCATCACCGATCTCTGATGCGTTTCTAGTTTATCAGAATTAATTCTTGGGTAGTAAGTAGCAGCTTATCAACATAGATATACACAGTAGTCCAGTGGCTATAACATTGTTGAACTGCATGCGCTAACAACGTTTTTTTTTCCCTCAAGAATGTGTGATAATATGGTAACTATCAGGCAGGCATCGACGACGACGGATATATATGGTGCTATTCAGTTGCAGATGCAGGATGTGGCTGTGGCTTCGAGGAATAATGGACAGCGAATGAGAGGTAGCTGATGACTAGCCCTTTACTAAAGCTAACTACTACTGTAGTATATGCTATATATGTGTGGGGATCCGTGGTTACTTTTTGAGCAGTCGTACAGTGCTAGGATCGGATATGATCGGTCGTTGATTAGATTGACAAGTCAGGGAGGCTAGTACAACCTCGTTTTCAAACATGCGTCATCTCCATGCATCTTCTCTTCTAGGCATCCATTCCTAATTAACTTGTGATCGATCACCTCATCGATCGATCTGCAGAGACGGGCGCGGCGGCGTACGTACAGTATGTCGTAAACACACACAGTTCGGTGGAGCGATCGCTCAAATCTTATGCCATGCATATCCTGCCCCAACTGGACAACCGCACGATCCATCCAACACGAGCTGTACCTACCTTAACTAACTGACAGCCCGAAACAACGTGCGCATCCTCGCGGGGCTGTTATCGATATGATCCATCCAGTGGATATGCACGGAGGAGATGATGGAACACGCCATGTGCATGCGGCATGCACACCCACAGCCGCACCCGCGGCCCAGTGGTGCAGCTGGTGCTGCTACTCCGCCCCCCTCCCCCCAATAATTTGTATTGCCTGCTGCTCATCGCTACTATACGGAGGAAAAAAAGACTTGTCCCATCCCATGTATGGAGATGATACGGGAAATAAATGAGCTACTGGAGATGGTGCTCTTATTACCGGACACATGTATTGGCAGACTGCTTTGCCAGCGTTTCATGGATTATGATAAGCGCATAAAGTATAAAGTTGCTCATGTACAAGACAAGGAGATGAGAAAGACTGAGATTGAAGAGCTGTAGCTAGTGCTGTTTGAGATGAGGCAAACCGAACAGAAGCCATGACGGCAACTTTCAGGGTAATGTGCATGTATAGATGGAGGGACACAAGCCGGATGAGAGAAAATAAGATAAAGCGCGGCCATGTTCTTCCATCCTGCACCACTCCAAGTGGCGGCTCGTGCATATCAATCCTATCAGCCTGCCGCGCCATTACCCAGTTGTGTCCTTGTAGATAACAAATCTCCATGGAAAGTGGAGTAGTCCTGCTGCTCCAGCCTCCAGCAGGTAGTTGTACTAGCAGTCACAGTTTCTAATTAGCAGGACACGTGTTTCCATGCTTTCCATGAGTATGAGTTAATTTACAGTCACTGGGATTTCGGGACAGGTTAGCTCCATTCGTTTTTGTATGACGCCCGTCCACTAGTTCAATTTTGTGCTGGCCAACGTCAAACGAAAATGACCAGAGGGAGTACATTTAAAGCTTTCCAAGTTGTCAGTGTGGGGCGAGGAAGGTAAAAAATAGGAAGATCAGGGTGGCGTACGCCGATATATACATGACTCCTGCGTTCTTTCTTCTCTCAAATGAAAAAAATGTGGGGTCGTGACTCGTGAGGAATTGCAACTAACCAATTTCCCCGCTTTAATTTGGATCATGAGTCACAGGTTGGCAATTGCCGCTGATTATATATACTGCTCCAGATCGTCATGCCGTTTGTGTAGATGGGGAAAATAAAATGTGTCAAATGCAAACTGTAAACCATGGGCTTCATTGATAAGATTGAGTTCACCAGTTCCGCATGGTGCAAACATTTAATGCACATAAATACTGTACATGAGCGAGGTTGCTTTGTGGACCAATTCATGCTTCCCCATGCCTAACAGGGCTTTGCGTGGCCTTTTCCACAGATGGTTGAACTAACTCTGTTAAGAATGAGACTATTTGTAGGTCAAAGGCTTAGAGCTGGGGTTTGACATTATGCTTGAAGATTTACTTCTCGAACAAAATTTCCACATTTATATGTATGAGAAACCATATACCACTAGATAAACCGAACACGTCTTTGCGCTCTAATCATAGAGCTCTACATAATTTGCACTGGCCTACACCATCAGCATCGCCATTATAAATCTACAGGTTATTTGCCATAAAGGGTGGTCCCACATGTCAAGCTGAGAGAGTTGCTGATCAAAATCAATTATTTGTCGGACGTAACTGTGGATGTCAGGTCAGGTTACACTTGGATTATCCAACCACAGCGTACTACGACAATCCAAGCAACAATGCAAGAGGAGGCAAATGTACAATGCCTATCCGGTAAGACTCCAGATTGAAGTGAATGAACAGCTCAACAACGACCATCCAACTTCTTTCCAGGTCCCCGGTCGACTATCGACTGTCGTAGTACTCCTATGTCTATATATCCACACCAGAGGCCCCTTTGCTTCAGAGAAAAGTAACACAACTCCATCGATCTCACGGCGCCCCCAATGCCGTCTTTCATCGACGGTCCCACTCTCCGGGCACTGCTCCGGCCGTCCACCAAGGGGCGCCGGACCAAAATCTCCGACAGCGGTGGAGGCGGCGGCGGCGGCGGGATCTTTAAGATGTTCAAGCTCATGCCCATGCTCTCCTCCGGGTGCAAGATGGTGGCGCTGCTCGGCAAGCACAACCGCGCGCTCCTGGCCGACCACGCCACGACGGTGACGCTGTTCGGGCACCGGCGCGGCCGCGTGAGCCTGGCCATCCACGAGGACACGCGCGCGCCGCCGCTGTTCCTCATCGAGCTGCCCATGCTGACGAGCGCGCTGCACCGCGAGATCTCGTCCGGGGTCGTCAAGCTGGCGCTCGAGAGCGACACCCGCAGCGCGCGCCGCCGGCTCGTGGAGGAGTACGTCTGGGCCGTCTACTGCAACGGCCGCAAGGCCGGGTACGCCATCCGGAGGAAGGAGGCCTCCGACGACGAGCGCCACGTCCTGCGACTGCTGCGCGGCGTGTCCATGGGCGCCGGCGTGCTCCCGGCGGCCCCCGAGAAGGAGGGCGGCGTGCCCGCGGGGCCGGACGGCGAGCTCACGTACGTGCGCGCCCGCGTCGAGCGCGTCGTCGGCTCCAAGGATTCCGAGGCCTTCTACATGATCAACCCCGAAGAGGGTGGCAACGCCGGCGACAGTGGTGCCGCCGGAGGTGGCGAAGCGCCGGAGCTGAGCATTTTCCTAGTAAGGATGAAATGATCAAACCATATTATTACTGCTACATATACTAGTGGGGTAAATATTATTACAGGGCATGTGCTAGTATATTGGTTTTTATCACTTTGTGAATCTGAAGTTCTGAGAACATACACACACTCATATAATCCTACTGCGCATCCAGAGGTGTTCTATGAAACTGTCAGTAGATCAAGAGGGTGTGCACGTGTATAGACGATGATGTATATCTCCATTCCATGTTAGATGCAGTAACTAATTTTGTGAATCGTGCCGGGATCAATCCAGGGTGCAAATTGTTGTAGCGGAGTAATAAGAAGAGACCGTTAATATATTTAATTTTGCTATATATTTGCATTATTTCTCTTTCTTTTTAAAACATGAGTATAGTGTGAATTATTCACAGCCTCACAGGCGCTCTATTTATTGCGATGAGAAACGAAAGTGTAAGAGTGCGTCTTTGTCATGGATCATGTACGTTAGTGTGTAGTACCATAATAATTTATCTTTTGAGTCATGCATGTGGAATCTGGTAGCTAGGCACAGTGGTCACAACTTCGAAACAGCTAGCACTTTCCTTCTCCGGCCGTGTTTTAAGTTCGGCACAAAGAAACTAATATCTGCAGTACTAGCTCGCAAATAAATACATAATGAATTTAACGGAAATAAAATTCGATGTCATACATGTTGGCGCTTTTTCATAAACTTACAAAGTTAATTAGAGAACTATGGCTTCGAATAAATCTACAGTGAACCTATAACTTAGAACTATTGGCAGAGCTTAGTGAGGACCAAAGTATTTTCCATTGTCAAACGTATTTTTTCCATTGGCTAAACAGTAAACTCTGTACTGGTCATTAGAAATTCTCATAAAAAAACAGAAATATCTGGACATTCATCAGGTAGTCTATAAAAATAATAATAGTCTTTGGTTCTATTCCATTTTCTAAGATATTACCTTCCGTGCCATTATAAAAGATAAATTGAAGTAACCACATAAATTTGTATAAAAATTAAACATCATCCTGTTATAAAAGATGAATTAAAATAACCTCTCTAAATGCATATAAAGTACCTAATTATTATAAAAGATGAATTAAATTAACCCGCTAAAATCACCCAATGCATTATGAAACAAAATCCAAAATAAATCCTCTAAATTAAATTTGCGTATAGATTATTCACCTACCACTGTGAGGGATAACCAGATAAGTTTAAGTAGTAAACCCCTCAACATGTATATAAATTACCCACTATGTCATTATAGAAGATACATATTAACTAGAGCCCATTGTACACAGATAAATATAAAACAAACATGTATATGAGTATTTTCTTAGAGTATTGCTGTAGGAAACATAGTTAATATTAGTAATTTTGATTCGTTGTGGGGTCTTGAATCTTTATGTAAATTTCTAACTTTATATATCTGTTAATAATATTAGTCTATGCATAAGCATGGAGTTGATATACTACTGTGTGAAATTCATTTGGAAATTAATATACCAGACATATTGTCTTAGGGAATATTAGTAGTCCAAACATATACCGACCTTTATTTTAATTTCTTCCCTTTGCAAGCCACACCAAGATTAACCAAGTCACATGTGGACCACATATTAGATTACTACCTAGCCAATATATTGTATATTGCACAGGAGCATGGAGTTTCCAAGAGCACTTCCTGCCAGTACGTCCAATGTTATAGAATGAAGCACCATTATTTGGGATCTCTCTTTGAATCTAAAAAGATAGATAAAAACTATATATGCTTATTATGAATCTTATGAACACTTCAATTGAAGAAAATGTGAGCACTTTTATACTATATAAATATGCCTTTGTGTGTAGTTATCTTACCATCTGTTGCCCCAAAACAAGAAGCATGAGTAAGTGCACTAACGGTGCTTTTGCCTGCTGCTTGAATAATGTGAATCTGAAGAACTGTCTATGGCATCCTCAAATAGGCAAGTACCAAGCATGCATGAAGGGTGAGAACTACCATAGTACCATGCATGTTACAGTACAGCTCTCAGAGCAGCTTCGTAGAACTAATAGAAGGTACGTCGTTGTGTGTGAAAAAAGGACTTCTGAACTACAGGCCACTTTCTGAAACCGATATGTCTGCTTGGCATACAATCCTCCAATCTGTATAATCCTTGTTTTTCGTTGCCACGTGGATAACGAGTACAGCAGATTTTCGGGAGACTCGTAAACACTTTTGGTTAGATTCTTCATGTAATTTGGTGGAGTTTGCGAACAGTAACAAACATGCTTCTATTTGAATTTTCTTTCAAAAAAATAGGGTAGCTATATATCATTGTCGAAGATGAGTATTGATGGAAGAAGGAGCTATCGATCAGCCGCTGCATCAACACAGCATGGCTGATGCACGCCCCTTGCACAGGATCTGGGGTCCTCCAAAATTAAGTTGATTCATATTATGTGGGGCTGAAGCGTCTTTCGATCAAGATGGGCAACCTATACGCGGGGTGCAGTTTAGTCCATGCTGTCCACAATGATCCGTCGCAGTGGAAGTTCAACAAAGCAAAACGATTGGTCCTTCCCTTTCACCCACTTTCCATCCCCTATGTTGGGGGAGATCATCTTAGCCAAATAATCAACGCCGGTGGCACTGGAGCCCTTCATCATCGCTACCCTTTCGTGCCTGAAGGAAAACCGAAGGTCAAGGTCACATTGCTCTCCCGAAGTGCTTAGCCACGCATAAGCTCACCAGTCACGACTGGTGAGGATGGAGACGAAGCATGAGTCACCGGGCGCGAAATCGAGGGCCCACAGTGAGAAGCAAAGAGGCGCACCCCAAAGAGCTCAGGCTAAAGAGGCCTCTGGCATAGAGCTCGCGTTGCTCATTTTATTTTTGTACCCTAGTATATGCCTGGAATGTGTTGGTAATGTTGTATAATACAATAATTTCCTAGGGATGAGACGTCACCGCAAGTATCTGTAGACCACTACGAGTGCACGATGAGCAACATGAGCACAAAAAGAGGGACATGAGTTTAGAGATGTTTGGTACGCCGGGGCATAAAACCTTATGTCCTCTTTGTGTGTGGATGTATTGCTTACTTAGTGAGGCTTGTTGGATGAGTACAATTGTGAATTGGAAAAGAACCGAAGGAATCCCCTAACAATGGGGCCATCCCCTTCCTTTTATAGCTTAAGGCAGGAGGCGAATACATGTATGACTAGTGGATCCTCAAGTGCAGCAATGGGGCCATCCCCTTCCTTTTATAGCTTAAGGTAGGAGGGTGTAAGTGCAATCAACCTCTACGAGGGTTTTAGTGAATGTTGACAAAACATTAAAAGACACTAATGACTTTCATGAGCATGGATACAGTGATAAAATGATAAAATCAAGTGAAAGTGCTACTCACTCATATATCCGGCAAAAGAAGATGGTCTAAACTCATTATCAAGCAAACAAGTGCTAAAGTGTCATTGCAAGAAAAAGGAGGTCTAAACTCATTATCAAGCAAACAAGTGCTAAAGTGTCATTGCAAGAAAAAGGAGAGGCCCCTCATTTATTTTGAAGACAATTGAAAGTGGTTCGCACTCAAATTCAAGGTTATTAGATTTATTTGCATCTTGAGTATAGGAACCGCCGTACTATTAAGGGGGGTCCAACTTGCAGTGCTCCTAGTGTCATCGAGCTCACAAAGGTCAAATCTTCCATTCAAATTCAAGTCCAAAGTCTCATATTCAAATTTGTCCTTTCTCAGTGCCCATCAGTTGGACCGATCGGTTCAACCGATCTGACCGTCTGGCACCGATGAGCAGCCTCTGATGTGCCCATCGGTTGGACCGATCGGTCCAACCGATCTGATTGCTTGGCACCGATGGGAAGGTTCTGATGGCCCATCGGTTCCACCGATCCAGACCGGTTCAACAGGTCTGCCTCGTGTCCAGAGGCAACGGTTCAGTAAACGGCTAGTTCGAGAAGGGGAGTATATATACCCATTCACTCCTCTCTTTCTCTCTCTTTTGGCACTCCACCAAGCCTAAGGCAAAAGCTCTGTGAGCACTCACTTCTCCTTCTCCCTCTCCACTTCCAAAAGCTCAAATCCTTCAACGATTGTGAGTGTGAGTGAGTGAGATTTCGAGAGAGCATTCAAGTCTCCGTGTTCATCCTCCTCTTTCTCTTGTTCTTTGTGAGTTGTGGTGATCCTTGAAGCAAACTTGGTGGACTTGTTACTCTTGGAGCCTCTGCTCCTAGACGGCTAGGCGTCGCCCGTAGAAGCATCCGTCTTGTGTGGATTGCTCTGGGAAGTTTGTATTACCCCTCATAGTAAGTATCTCTCTGCCGGTCTTTGTGATTGGGGAGAAGAGGATAAGGTCACGAGCCTAAATCCTTTGTGGGTTCCTCAACAACGAGGACGTAGGAACGCCTTTGTGGTGTGCCCGAACCTCGGGATAAATCCCTTGTCTTGTGTGATTGCTTTGTGTTATTGTTGTTCTTGTCACTCTCACCTTGTGTTGGAGAGTTTTTCTTGGATCTCCCTCTTGTGCAGGTATTGAGGCTAGCCCTTCTCAGATCTACAAGAGCTAGTCCTAAGAAAGCTCTAGGAATTTATGGTATTAAATTTGACCCAGTAGATTTAGAGATCAATTCATTTCTTTTTGCTGCTGTCCAGTTCTACCGGTGAGCATCGGTTCAACCGATCCAGATCAGTTGAACCGATCCGTACCGGTTGGAACCGGCCTGTCACTGATATTTCGGTTCGAGTTTGTGTAAATTTGTAGATTTGCCTATTCACCCCCCCTCTAGGCAACTTTCAGAGGCAAATACATGTATGACTAGTGGATCCTCAAGTGCAGAGGTGGAGCCAGCTCCCAAAAGAGGGTGGTGCACATCAAAGTAATTTCTAGAATTTTCAGTCAAATACATGGTAAATTCAAATAAATTGGTAGTTATTTTTTATTCACCATGGTGTGCAAGTGCACCAGGGTAACCGCACCTGGCATCACGCCGCTGCTCCTGCTCATGTGCAAAAGAGGGGCCCACCAATCCTTTTATTCTTGTAGCCACAATGGCAAACCGTTCATTGTTATGTTGCATGTCGCATCGCATTGCACCACATCGCTCCTCATGAGACGAGAGTTCCACTGTGGCACACGGTGGGGCACTGTTGTTGGTCAAAATGCACATCTTTAACTATAGCTGCACGTCGGGGGTCGCATGATGACATGGGCTTGAGTGACGCCTGCCACACCATCCAAATCCTCACCCCGCATTAAATGCAAATCGCATGTGTCGTCCCCAGGCCCCTAGAGAGAGGCAGTTGGTAACTCGTGCATGTGGTGGCATTGGAGCACAACCTCAGGACCTCGGGTAGTCAACAAGTGTGCTATCATCCTCAAGTTGCCTGGCAGTGAGGCTCTCTCCAATGGTATTACTCAAAATGAGGAACCGGGTACTACGGCATTGTTCGATACTGTTTTGCACTGTTCTACACTGTAGCTGACATGACGCATAGAGTGGGTGGGATTTGAGGAAGCGGGATGAGGAGTGTTGTTGGAGATAGCATGAAGATGAGTCTCTGTCAGCCCTGAGGGTACATGGTGGCTGAGCAGCACATGACACCCTTTAGATGAGCAATGTGTTGCATGTGGACATTTTTTAGTGTAGCCCTAGGGGTACACTTTCCCAAGATCGCTGAAACACTATATTATCCAATGCAGCCTAAATTCGTGTATTTTTTCTTTTGAGATTTATTTGGTTTTTACTTCTCTTGTGATAAATATGACTTGTTTTAAACTCTTTGGTGTATACCCTTTGAGGGAAGCTTGATGGACAAGTTAGTGGGGGAATTGAAGGGTGGTAGGCCAATTGACAATACATAATCAATCCCAAACCAATCTACACTTATTAAGTTTATATCCAACCCTACTTTGTTGTTCACTCTTTGTATCCAAAGTAGTGGCAAGTCGTAACGTGGTCCCTCTCAGGTGCAGCGAGCATCGGTCATCGGTGCTTCATGTCCATCGATGACGTCTATTGTGGACCATGCTCACTGTCACATCACCCATGAAAAGCATTGTCTTTTCTTCCAATTTAGAAATTAAATAAATACCTTTCCCTTGTGGCTAGCAACATATTATACATCAGTTGCCATGTTTAAAGCTAATACCTCAAGTCACTGATCGCATACCCTTATCACTATAGGCACCAGAATTGTTGACACGCTATCATCTATCTCTCAAGGGGCACTTTCATAGTCGATTGTTGTTGATAGTCTCCAACCAATAAACCCAAACTCACTCTCTTGTCGATGAACTATCAATGTATCATTGCTAGGTTTGCAAATCCAATGTAGTATGGTGGAAGAAAGACGAATAGAATGGCAATCACAATAGATTTACGAGTTCATGACTCCTGGGGGAGAAAATCATCTCCAATCCAACAGGGAAGCGTGTGTAGAAGGAACAAAAGAGATAAAAGGATACCACCACCCGTAATTGGACTAAGGTTAATGGGGATGTTTTAATTTGGGCAGTCTGTCAGCTTTGATCGAGATATAGGCAATCCGCCTTGGTAGTAACCTACTCATTTTGTGCAATAATAAGTGCATACTTTACAAATATTCTAAGACAAATTTGTAGGGTGAGCAATGATGTATGATTAAAAAATCAATATTTTCCTTATCTGGTGTATGCATGTGAGGGATAGATATACCTATGGGTCCTTACGACTACATGGGCCGTCGGAAGGCTTAACCCAAGAGCCGACCGACCGACTTAGGACCGAGGTACAGAGCAATTTAGCGCACAAGACGAGAACTCCCTTGAAAATATATGGAACGCGGATTCTATGTGATCTCTTATAATCTAAAGTGTGTAGAAGATATAGAAGAAAACCGATTTCTAACCCAAACCATGCTAGACTGTATAAGGCGGGCTAGAGATCCCATCCACACAACTCTTCAGATCCCTCCAACCCTTAGATTGACAACTATCCCTCAAACACTCCTTGTACTCACGCATAATCAAAGCAATACAGACCACCACAAACAAGACGTAGGGTGTTACGCGATCTAGCGGTCTGAACCTGTATAAATCTTGTTCTTTGCTACGTTTCACGCGAACTGTGGAGCTACGTCGATCTAGACACCAAAACTTAACAAAAGCACTACGTGATACATGCCGTGGTGCACTACCGGTACTAAACACCGACAGTTGAGACACCAAGTAGGGGTGTCTATATCGACATCAAATTAGCTACATGACTGATCTTCGCCAAGACATGAGATCGTGAGATTGTGATGGCTATTTTCTTCAAAATCAAGTTCCTCCTCATCAAGATCAATCAGCACATCAGACGTATCTCAAAAGCTGTTCCATGGTTGCACGAGATCATGAGATTGTGATGGCTATCAAGTTCGTCATCAATATTCGTCGTCAAGATCAAGATTTGCTTCGAGTTCAATGCCGCTAGCATTGAAGCGCACCGCGGTTAGGTCGATCTGCTGCGCGTTGCTGTTCTTCTCTAGCTGCTGTTATCACGTGAAGAAGGTTTAATTTCGAAGTATCCAGAGATTATCAGATCAACTCCGTTGTTCGTGATCCGCGTCACGTTGTACTATGAACTTCCGTTCGGACTCGATGGACTATATTAGTAGATGCATGATTCAGCCAGAGCCAACTCACCGAGTCCGATCTGGCTGTTTCGAGACGCACAGATCGCTCGCCATGCAGATTGAAAAAGAACCGATTCCTGTATCACGAAGTTCAAATACCTATCGGATTCATTGACCGATAAGATTCATCTACAAGAGCCTGTTGCTACCTGACGTCAATTAAGAGCAGAGTGAGGGGCTCGGGCACCTATCATCGAGGGGTTGCTGACACCAATAATTTACTATATGCTTGGACAGCAAGCGTTAATTAGCCGTGCAATCATGCAAATACGGCAGATCTGACCACTCTTGCATCAGCCAGGAAGATCAAGCATTTGCACGCATAAGCTAATTAAAGGAAGCTCTAGTCAGGATCAGGCCAAAAGTCTACTCCGACTCTGACCCTAGTACATGTCAATCAAGAGTGTTTCTACGTCACCAATCGTCGCCTGTTTTTTCGATCTGCTCACGCACGGCACGAGATCAGAAATTATTCTTGAGATATACTTACTGCAAGTACTGGACACCGGAATCATCCATCTGCTACTGCAAGTAGCACGCCCATGCCGGCGATCAACGACCACTCGGGCTTAATCAAAACTAATCGACATCATGCTGCATATCTCAAACAGCTAAGCCTTAATATTTAAATTATACATTTAATTATGCTAATTATTTTTGCCTATGCAACTCCTCGGTCTAATTACTCGGATATAATTTATACTTGAATGTTACCTTTTGCAAACAATACTAATTGGATTGTCTCCAGATTATTGTCTCAGGAAAATATTTCACGTCGGCATAAACATTCGCAACATATCAAAGCAGCTTACCAGCACTATTGTCTACTATCTCCAATTTCCGCATGCAAGAAAATAAACTCTCTGCGGCGAAGGGCTCTAAGCCATCAGGTAACCACCACGAGTCATCCGATCCAAGTGGTTTGTTTACATTGCTCATGCTGATTAAATTATTTCTTAATTATCCGGACTATGAATCTATTCGATTATTTTTTAATCTTCCGGCTATTGGATCACAATTCAATTATTTTTGAAATATCAGAGCTGTTGGATCTATTATTTAAGGATCACTCGGATTATCTATATTATTTCTGAATAACCCCGATCATCTCTGGATTATTCATCCAGTCACTCGTCCTGGGTCTCTTTGGATTGCTCGGATCAACTCTGGACCATTCATACTATTTCTGGATCATCATTTCTAGATTATCTATATTATTTCAGTATCACTCGACTACTCATATTATTTCAGCATTATTATTTCTGGATCAGTCATGTTACTTCATATCACTCAGGTTGTTTCTGGGCCACTCAGGATTTCAGATCACTCAGATTATTTCTGATCACCCAAGATATCGGATCACTCGAGATATCCTGGATCACCTTTTTGGATCATTTACATTATTTTGGGATACCGAAATATCATGTCTAAGTGTTTTCTGGCGCGATCGGTGCATATAACAACAAGAGTCATAAACTCTATACGACCTCCGTTACAACGGGACAGTCGGTCTAGCCTGCCGGCGCTACATGCCCACGCAAAGTCTCGACAGGGTGAACTCTAAACCCCCTTTGCAGAGCAATCTGCTTAGATCGTATTCAGACCTATTGCCGGTGTTACATGCTTCCTGCTCATTTAGTAAAGGGTAACTTTTAAACCATCTTCGTAAAGCAATCGACTTAGGTCGTCTTCAGATTTATTGCCGGTGTTACATGCTTCTGCTCATTCAGTAAAGGCTAACTTCTAAACCCTTTTCACAGAGCAATCGGCTTAGGTCGTATTCAGACTTATCCCCGGTGTTACATGCTCCTACTCATTCAGTATAGGATAACTTCTAAACCCTCTTCGCGGGGCAATCGGCTTAGGTCGTAGCCCGACCTATTGCCTGTGTTACATGCTTTCGCTCATTCAGGTAAAAGGGTAAACTCTAAACCCTTCATACGGGGCCGTCGGTCTGGCCCACCGACACTCTACGCCTTCGTTATACTTAGAATTCAGACGGGGAGGTCATCCAATGCAAATCAGTTTACTTTACGCTGCACCTTTGACTTGGGGGGTTGCACCGTCGCTGCACCGCTTCGTCGACTCATGGGATGGGCTTCTGCACACCTTGCCGACTCACCACTTCGTTGACTTGGGGGCTGGGCTACTGCCCGCCTTGCCGACTCATCACTTCGTCGACTCGGAGGCTGGGCTACTACCCGCCTTGCCAACTCACCACTTCATCCACTCGGGGGCTAAACCGTCGCCTCACCGACCTCTTCGTGGACTCGGGAGGCTAGCCACCGTCCCGCCGACTCGGGAGGCTACGCCACCGTCCCACCGACTCGAGATGCTATGCCACCGTCTTGCTGACCTCTTCGTTGACTCGGGAGGTGTTGACAGCACTTAATCACGCCAATCCTTATACTGCAAGCGCACAGTATCGCAGTAACTTTTCTCCCAGGATGAGTATCTTGGGTTTTGTCAATCCGGGAATAATTATGTTTAAGAAACTATCTATCTAATATTAACTGAATTACTAACTAATTCTAACAGATCTAAAGCAAGCTTTAAGAGATGATTAAGACTACTCTAATTATATCTTATTTAATAAACTAAATATGTTCTAAACAGGGTTTAAACTATAGCATAAAACGATAGAACCAGGCTTAGGCTAAAAATGTGGAAACTGATAGGTTCAACATGGCAAAAGGATCCACAAGAGATATGAGACAAACATCCTTCATACTAAGAACAACCTTGAAACTAGATCTAATCATAAGCATATAATAAACATGATCATGAATGTCAAGGATCTACTCGAACCTTTTCCCGGGCTCTACTGTCACTAGTAACCAGGTAATCGACGAACTAGCAAACCCTAACCATCTCTAAGCAATGAGCATATTCAATCAACTAATTAAAGTAAAAAGATCTACTAAAAAACATGAAAACGTTTAATTCGGCCGAAAAACCATGTTGGAATTAAGCATTGCAAAGATATGGATCATAAGTCATGTATAAACAACAAGCTAAGTCTAAAAGACAACCTTTATTGATCGAATAACAAGGTTTCATCATAGTATCGAAGAAAGTACAAGGAATTACTCGAGATACATCGTAAACTTATGAAGCATAGTCGTCGGGATGAACTCAACGAAGAACATGTCGAAAGATGAACTCGAGGCCTCCTCGGGAAGCACCTGGTCGGCCGATAGGCCGGCTTCTTGCCTCCTCTTGCTTCCTCCTTTCGCCGAGACGTACTTCTCGCCGAGTTGAACGCTTCTCGCCCCCGACCTCTGCCCTAGACTCTCGGCTTGTAATGAATAATGCGGTGGTGCTCTCCCCTCTCCCCTTGGGAGACTCTATATTTATACCCCGGAGGGAACCCTATACATGGAATCTAATAGGTCGGTTCTAAGAGTCTTAAAATAATTAAAACATCTATTTCCATGTATATCCATGCCTCTGGAAGAGTCCCGGTCGTCCATATCCTTCCTTGCTTGGAGATTGTGGCAGAACTGCCTAGATTAACTCGGATTTAGTGCTTAATCACCAGATCCGGTCTAACCTCGGTAGTCCTTCAGGATGTAGTTATCCTGACTTGGCCTTCCCATCCGGATCGAGCTTGATTTTTGGGGCGACTCTCGAAGGAGTCCACAGGTTACAACATACACATCACATTTATTACATAAGTTAAAAAATATTACACATAGATTTTGGTACTTATTACATTTCGGCTGATAAGTTCCTCAGCCATTAAACAAAAGTAGCATTGTTCTCATGTTCCTTCAACTCACGCACACATCTAACTTCTTCAGTTGTAGGCTAAGCTTAGATCAGAAGAAAGGAGGATTCAGATAAAGGTCCCATTCAAACCAAGTGTATTCCGCACCTGAAAAAGCATAGGCAAGAAGCCTGAGTACTAGTTACTCAGCAAGACTTACCCGACCACTGGGTCGAAACCTGACTTCCTAACTCAAGGTCGGGGTGATTAGGTCAACTCATACTGCGGCAGGCCTAATAGTAAATCCTTAGCTTTAGAATTTTAGTTCACCCTTTTAGTTATTACCTAATCATACTAAGTTATTCCTATTCTACTAACCCACCAGGATCCACCCAGACAAACATGTTGTCAAACATTCATCATTAAAAGATCAATTCTCTTACTACGATGTTGGTCGCGATCAGGCAGCTTACAACCGGCAAGCCACAGACGATTCAAATCGGTTTTCCACCTCTCGAGAGGGATACTCAGACACCCGTCATATGTGTGTACACCGACCCCACATACGACAACCCAACATCCAGTGCCACCTAGCCGGAACCATCCTCACCGAACCCGGCTGTCAGTCCTTCGACACCCGCCCAACCTCCTCCTTCCAGTTGGTCTCGTCTAGTTCCGCGCTTAGGTACAACAGGACGAAAGGCTTACCGGAGCCCGTTAAGGACGGTAAGTGAATGAGGCGCGTTCGACCCAACCAGGCCACACATCGGACGGCCTTATGCGAGACAGGCAGGATCAGGGTCCATAGCAAATAATCATAACATGTAAGGTATGAAAGCGAAACTGATCCCGCCGCATGCAGTGTCAATTTATTATCCATCTTCTTATTTTCAACCAATAACTTGCTGTAAAAGATTTCCTTTCTAGGCTTTTGCCACCTAAGCCATCTACTGAGCATAGGATTATATGCTGGGTAATGAGTCATCATGCTCTAGGGTTTCAATCAACTCCTAACTCTATTGCACAAGAATAACTCTGATTTAAATTAAGAATTTAAGAAAACTGGGTAATGCACCGGGGCTTGCCTTGAGTCACAGGATCGGCCTCTGTCGGTGACTCGGAGTCTCCTCCTGCAGGTATGAAGGATGCTTCAGGTCGCACCGGCTTCCGGATTTTCCGTTGCAGTGGAAGACTCTTCAACTGGGAGCGGTGGGACCAACGTGCCTAAGTTGATGACATGCAGGAGTTTTAAACATGAGGATGATCAACCTGTTGAAAAAGTAAAATGTACCATTTTCTAAAGAAAAAGGGTGATTGGGGTTAAATATGGATATATTTTTCGAATGAAAAGGATTGTCCTAAGCTTTAAATGAATTACCAGGTTTTTTTAATATTTTTAAATAATTTTTAAAATTTAAATGAATTTTCTAGGAATTTTTGAATAATTAAAATAGGATTTTTGAATTAATTTTCTATTTTTAATGCACTTTATGAATTTTTCTGTATTTTTAAATAAAGGCTAAAATTTTTAAAATATATAAACTCTAATTTACTTTCTTTTTGGAATTACCATCTTATTTATATGAATTAATAAATAATTTTTCTAATTAAATTAAACATATTACATTAAAGCAAAATAGATAAACAAATTAAATTTAAAGGAAAAAGAAAAACAGAAATACTGTTGAAATTCGGCCCAGCCCACCAAAAAGAAGAAAGCAAAAAGTTCTAATTTCCCCCTCCAAAAATCGCCTCGGTTTCTCTTTCGGCCTGGCCCGGCCCGAAGTGGGCCGGCCGGCCTGCGTCCCCTTCGGCGCGGCCCCGCCGAAGCCTTTCGGCTCGGCCCGGCCGCTGCGCGGCCCGGCAGGCTGGCCTGCCAGGCGAGCGGCCCCGCTGGGCTGGCGGCCCTGCGGACCGGCCTCGCCCGTCTCGCCCGGCCACCCGGCGTGCGGCGCGGCTGCGCGAGCGCGACGCGCAGACCGCGCCGGCACCGCCGGCGCCCATCCGGCGCGGCGGAGGCCGAGAGGCCTCGCCGGCGGTAGCCTCGGGCGCGGCGCGAGCTCCTCTCTCCTTCCCTCCCCTTTTCCCCTTCTTTCCCCCTTTCTCTACACTGTGGGGTCGCCGCCCGCCGCGGCATGGCGCCCGCCGGCGCGACGCGCCGGCGAGGTAGCCTCGCAGCGGCGGTGGTGCCCGCGGCGGCCTATTTTCTACGGCGCGGGGTGTGCGCTGTCGCGGCGCACCCGATGCGCATGCCGGCGGGGACCCTAAGGGGCTCCCGCGCGCGGGGACCGCGGCGGCGACGCCGCGGTGGCTGCGGCGCCATGCGGGCTCCGAGCTCTGACGAGCTCGGGCCGGCGCCCGGCGGGGCGCAGAGGGAAGGAGTGGGGTGGGGGCGTGCTTACCGGCGCAGTGTCGCGGCAGTGACGGCGGCGGAGACGGCGGCGACGGCGCGGAGCTGGGGCACGGCGTGGCGCGGAGCGGGGGAGTGCCGCTCCCAGCGCGCCGCGGGGAAGAAGACCCCGCCCCCGCGGTCCCACCTGTCAGCGCCGACTGACGGGGAAGGCTCGGGTGGCGGGTGGGCTGGCCGCCGACCCCGGCTGGGCCTCGCCCAGCGGGCGCGTGGCCGCGGGCGGGCCAGCTGGCCCGCGGGGCTTCCCCCGATTTTTCTTGTTTTTTTTTACTTTTACCCTTTTCATTTTTAACCCTAGATTTTGACATATTTCGACAGGGGTCCAAATACAAAAGTAAAAGGGCTTAATTTTAACTACCCTTTCACATTTTTGCCCTTGGAAAACTCCAAATTTTTAAAAAGGCCTCAAATTTAAATTTGAATCAAATTTTTGAGAGAAAATTAGGGTAAATTGCAAATACACTTAAGTGTTTAGAAAATTACGGAGTATTACAGAGATGAAGTCATCGTTTTGATCCTTCCCGAAATAATGCTTCCATATTCTGCAGCCTTTGGTATTTCGACCATAAATTACTCATCTGGAGTTCAATTAATGCAAACTCGGACTCTAAATTGTAGAGCTCGAAGAGATCTATAACTTTGGTATTCAAACTTTCTCCATTTGAAGTCGTTAAGGTCTCCAAATTGGGCCCACAAGCTGCTGCTGTAATGAATTTCGAGAAGATTTCAGGATTTAGTCCTTCAAGCAATCCTTATCTTTTTAAGACTCTTCTCTTGTTGGGCTTCTTCCTCAATTGGGCTTTCAATTAGTCCTTTCTCCAAAGCTTTCCCATAGCATAAATCCTTTCTTCGATAAATTCTCAAATATCCTCAATTATTCCCTATTTTCCGGCAAAAATAAATATTGCACAAAAACAAAGATCATTCTCGAAAACGGGGTTATTTGTCAGTAAAATAAAAGTAAATGATAAGATTGACTCTCGAAAAAATATAAAATCATATGAAAATGATCCATAATTTTAGTATATAACGAGCGTCACCAGGAGGTACGCAACCGTCTCGCTGACTCGGGAGGCTACACCGCCGTCTCACCAACCTCTTCATCGACTCAGGGGTTGGGCTGCTGCCCACCTCGCCGACTTACTACTTCGTTGACTCGAGAGCTAGGCTGTTGGCTGCCTCGCCAACTCATTACTTCGCTGACTTGGAGGCTAAGCTGCTACCCGCCTTGCCGACTGACTACTTTGTCGACTCGGGCGTTGGGTTGCTGTTTGGCTCACTGACTCACTACTTCATCAGCTTAGGGGTTGCGTCATCACCGCGCCGCCTCGCTGAGTGCTTCATCAACTCGGGGGCTGCGTCATCTGACTCATTACGCGGCGCATTCCTGAGTTACTTGGAAACCCATCAAGGCTACTTGGATGGACAAACTACTTGACTCTCAACCCGATTATGCTAGTCAGCTTGAGGTTCGGGGGCTGCATGGAGGATACCATCGGAATTTTTTCGAAGACTACAAAGCAAGATACTCGGAAGACTGCAAGACAAAAGGCAGAATTTGGACCTTCAAGCTGATCGTTTCTCAAGTCAATTTGAAGCACGAGGGCTTGTGAGGGATAGGTATCTCATGGGTCCTCATGAAGCGTATCTCTGCATGGGCCATCAGAAGGCCTGACCCAGGAGCCGACTCACCGACTTAGGCCCGAGATGCAGAGCAACTTGGCGCACAAGACAAGGACTCTCTAAGAAAGATATGGAACACGGATTCTATGTGATCTCTTGTAATCTAAACCGTCTAGGAGACATAGAAGGAAACTGACTTATAACCCAAACCACGTCGGACTATATAAGGCGGGTTATGGATCCCTCCCACACAGCTCTCCATATCCCTCCAACCCTCAGATCAGCAACCCTCCCTTAAACCCTCCTTGTACTCATACATAATCAAAGCAATACAGGCCACCACAAACAGGACATAGGGTGTCATGCGATCTAGCGGCCCGAACCTGTATACATCTTGTTCTTTGTCACGTTTCACGCGAACCGTGGAGCTACAGTCGATCTAGATGCCAAAACAAAAGCACTGCGTGATACATCCCGTGGTGCACTGCCGGTACTAAACAACGATGGATCACTTTTCTTTTTAGACCTTTAATCACCTATAATTCTAGTTGTTATGGGACAAACATAGAATTAAAACATCAGTTATTATGGTACAGAGAGAGTACCGATGCTGCACCAAACCCTAATCTAATTAGTTTAATATATAATAATATTATTTGCATCTATTGAATATAGTTTCCTTCTACAACTCAACTCTTCTATCCCTCAAGTGACAAAAAAAAGAAGAGAAAAAATTAGGTTACAATAGTGTTGTGTGTAAATTATTGTATGTGTAAAATATTTCCTTTATCAATCTCTATTGAAATTTCATAGCAAAATTGTGATTTTGCGCACATGTATTTCTTCTTCTTCTCAGAGGCCAAATTTTCTTACATCCAATCTTCAAACTCCTTATACTACTGTGCGATTCGCTTCCATCTCCAAGGAGATTTATTTTGCTTCTCCGAGAAGTTACCAGTGTTTAAGATTGAGGGTCTGAGGGATAGTGATTGAGAGATGTGTTAGGGATTTCGGGATTAAAAGGAAAGTCGTCAACAGTAGGCAAGCCTAGCGGAGGCGTAGGCAGTGGATGTGGAGTGAGGCTCCGGTGCTTGATGGCAGCAGATGGCAGAGAAATGCGATTGGGCAGCGCAAGAGCAAAGTTGTCTCGGCGATGACTCGGCAAAGCTAGGTTAGCATTGCGGTGATGGATTCAACTATGAGAGGGAGGTGGTGGGGCGATGGCATTGAGCTCTACACATGCATCTATGGTGGTTGTAAAGAATAATAAAGAGAAAGAACAATGTTGAAGAAGGTACTTGAGAAAGAAAGGAGAAGAATCGGTGGATGAGATATTAAATTTAGGTTTAGAGTTCCAAATTTCATGTGTAGGAGGGCTTACTTTGTACTCCATCTGAATTTAAATATAAATGTTGATTTTTTTTTTCAAAACTTCGATCTTTCGTTTTATTTAAAAAATTTGTGTAAACATATAAGAAAACTAGTCACACCCAAACTTTATGCAATAATAAAACAAACTACAACAAAATAAATTATAATCTATGAAAATTTTTAAATAAAACGAGCAATTAAAATTTTGGAAAAAAAATCAACCGCCACTCTATATTTAAATACGGAGGGTGTATTTGGTAGGTATCGCCTTTCAAACAAATAAATTCCGAGAACAAATGAGGTGTTGGCTTGTTTTTGAAATAGCAGTGTTTTTTCTTTCACTCGCACGGAATTGCATGAGGTCAGTGGCTGTGTTTACTTCAGACCATTTGCTTCCATCGATCTATTCCCCCAAACCCCAGTCCACCACCACTCCATCCACCCAATGGATCCGTCCGGCGCCGGCGCCGGCGGCTCGCGGCGGAGGGCGGAGCAGTGCTTGAGCGTGGCCGAGAAGCTCCTGGTGGCGCGCGACCTCGAAGGGTGCAAGCAGTTCGCCTCGCAGGCCCTGGCCGCTGATCCCCACACCCCGGGGGCCGACGGCCTCCACGCCGCCGCCGCCACCCTCCTGGCTGCCCAGCGCTGCCGCCTCCCCAGCGGTCAGCCCGATCCCTACGGCATCCTCGGTCTCGACCCCTCAAACCCTGGATCACGCCGCCCGGATGCCATCCACTCACACTACCTCCGGCTTTCTTTCTTGCTCAATCGCTCCCACCCTAACCGCACCTGTTCGCTCGCCTTCGGCGAAGCCGCCCGCCTCGTCGCCGACGCCTGGGCTTTCCTCTCTGATCCCGGTCTTAAATCCGCCCTCGACGGGGAGCTTGACGCCGCCGCCGCAGCTCGGGCGTACCACTCTCCTGCTCCAAATCTACCCCAGCAGCACTCGCAGTCACCTCCGCCTGCACGGCGAACTCCGACGCCGGCTGCTCCCTCTCCACCCTCAACTACGCCGCCAGCTGCTGCCACTCAACGGCTAACACAACCTCCGGCTGCTCCTTCCCCGCGACCGACCCCGCCGCTGGTTTCTCCTCCTCTCCGGCCAACGCCGCCGCCGGTTGCTTCCCCTCCACGACCAGTTCAGCGGCCGGTCGTTTCCCAGACACGGCCAACACCGCCGCCGGTTGCTCCCGCTCCACGGTCTACTCCACCACCACCAGTTGCTCCCCAAACACGGCCAACGCCGCCGTCGGCTGCACCCGCTCCACGGCTTACTCCACCACCACTGGTTACCCCCCGATCACTGCGAAGTACGCTGCCGCCTTCTGCTCCCCAAACACCAATTGCTGCAACAGCCCCAGCAGTACAGTCTGATGGGTCACCTTCGCCGACGTTCTGGACAGTGTGCTCGGCCTGCTGCCACATTCACCAGTATGATCGCCAGTATGAGACGCGCAAATTGATGTGCCCTAGCTGCCGCCAGCCATTTGTAGCCAAGGCGATGGCTGATCCACCCCCAATTGTGCCTGGTACTGACATGTATTACTGCACCTGGGGGTTCTTCCCCGTTGGGTTCCCTGGGTGTCCTGGCTTTGAAAAGATGGTCAATTCACAGCCACGGGAACCAGATCAGCTGAAAGCGCCATGGCTTACCACTGATGGTGTGAAAGGTAATGCTCAGAATGGGGTGCCACCAGTTAGTGCCCCAGTAGTAGAGGTGCCAGTTGAGGTACCAATAGAGGTGCCAGCTGTGACGCCACCAGCAAAGCCAGTGAGAATGAAAGTGGGCGCGAAGAAGCGTGGTCGCCCCAAGGGTAGTAAGAACAAGAAGAAATTATGAATTCTAATGATGAAGATGATGGTTGTCATCACAGATCAGATGGATTAGTTGGATGTGCATTCAAATCACATTGTCATTGTTGTCAACTGATGCACTTGTCTGCAGGTTGAATTCTCATTTGCTGTTGACAGGATCTTTCATGAGGAGCACAGCAGTTTTATTGATGTCGAATTCATCTTTTCCAATGGAATTTTTTTTTAAATTTTCTGATAATGCTAAGGCCTGGCTCGTCCCACATTGCCTTGACATTATGCTTTAGCTGTAGCTATTGTAGTTGCATTTTTCTAATTTCACAACTATCCTGGAGACAGCTGTGTTGATAGAAAAAAATGATGGGCGGCTTGATACCGTTCATGGTACATTTGAGTTTGGTGCTATCATTAGCTCTGCTCTGTGTAGGAATGCCGCTATAAATAAAATCGCTCAAAGTTCTGTTTTTAACACCAATCCTGCTTATGACCCTCTTTGACTTTGAGTACCAGAATTTTGCACTTTGGCTGTCCTTGCTGCAATGCCGTTCGATGAAAATCCAGTTCCTAAGTTTCAGCAACTTTTTTATTTCTCGCATCATGATACTGAATAACGCCTGTTTATTGGCTCATCTGCCATATAATTACCATTGCAAGAAACTTCTTATGAACTGTGATAAAAAGACTGAATGGACATGCTGGTATCATCACTGTATCTTCTCCGTTCCAACTTTTTCCCCCTACCCTGATAAGCTTTCTGAATCAAGGATTGTTTGCAGACAGTTCATGTTTCTTCTATAATAGTAGTATTTAGTTGCTTAGTTCCTTAAATTGTTTGTGCCAGGTCATCCTTTCCATTTTATTTGAATTACTGATCAACTAGTGAAGACATTATTTAGAGACGTGAGTAACATGATATGTGGAGGCGGGAGGCCTGTGGAGTATTCATATTATGAATGGAATGGAATGATCTGTAAGACTGCAATTACTCTGACTGTAGTAATGGAAGTCTGCTAATGGGTTTTCATCAGTAAGAAATGTTGCCCAATTTTTGGTCCAAAATACTATCAAGGAAGCACAACCACATGCTCAAACATATCGCAGATGCTGCATCGAAGAGTCTGTCGATAGCGAGAGCCAAGAGGGTGGGGGACCGAGTTAAGATCTACAAAGTGCTCCTGTGCTCTGGAAGGCGAAGAACGATGAACGAGGGTAAGTTACTGCAGACGAATGACGGAAGCTACTCAGATGCTACAGTGCTTGTATTGAAGCAGTGCAGAAACATCGAGTCAGGCCAGTGCAGTATACTTTGAATACACTGATTCTACTGTAGCAAGTGTGTTCTCAACAGTGCTCTGCTCCATGTTCAATTCCTGATATTTCCGGTTATCATGGAATATGAAAACCACAGAAGTGGCAGCATTACTAGTGGGATGTCAAATTACCGCATGAATGGTTCCGAAGGGGCATGTGTTGATGCTCGCTACCTGAGGATAATGTGAGCTCGTATCGTATTAGATACAGAAAGGTTCAGAGTATTTGGTAGCACTGCACGATGCATTTTCCTGAGCGAATCCATGCTGTTGGAACGGCCGAATCAGTACACTTCGGAACCCCAATTGCTCAGACCGAGTCCAGCGATAAATGGTGTACAGAACGATAATGTAGTGATACTGTTCACAGAAAAAAATAGTTAAAATAATAGATAAAAAGGTGGATACCTGTGGCCGCTGGACTCGGTCTCAGGACGCTCAGAGTCGAGCACTGTAAAAAAAACTGCAGGGAGATGCTGAAAACCTCTCCCTGGCAGCTCACGTCCGAGGATCAATTGGCCGGACCCCCAGCGACGTGGGATGACGACCTGCCGGTCGTCCTTGCGGACCCAACGTCGCCTGCCAGAGGCTGTTCAGTTCTCTTCTCCTCCGACGACCGACGGACGCGATCGATCGATCGAATCGACGCCGTACTCGCGACCGCGCCGGCCTGTCGGCAAGCAATGACGCGATGTCTCCTCGGCGGCGGACCCTGCCACCGCACTGCACGCCGTTGACGGCAGCTAGAAGGACTGCAATTGCCCACACTGCGCGTGCCAGCCCAAAACGGAGCAAAAGGGATTGAGCCCAGGCGACCGTGTCAGCTTCCTGCTGGTATATCGTCTCGAGATGCGCGCGCCGCGCGCACGATGCCCCCAAGCCCCGGACCCCGGCGGCAAGCCCGCCGGAGACACGAGGCCACTGTGCGAAATCATGGCGTGTGGGCGGCGAGGGAGGAGGGGGCGTGGCACGAGGCCGCTGGCGCTTTCTGTAACCCCAAAGCGGGGGTGCGCTCGATCGTTGTTACAGTGCGTCGTCGTCGAGGACACGGTTAAAGCGAGTGGTCACCTCACCCCTTGTCGCCCACCACCGCTTTTGTTTGCCGTTTTGCCGGCCGGCCGCGGGGTGAAAAAGCTGGCCTCGACATTTTACTGGATCTTGGGAAGCACCGGGCGAAAGCTCGAGGAGTTTTGACCACTGTTGGGGATTTACGCCAGCCAGTGCGCTTCGGACGGGGCCCGTCTCGCTCTCGTGCGGCAGGACTTCCGCCTTCACTTCATCAGAGCGCACGCAAGCCAGCCAGACACAGACACAGAGACAGAGCTCATATCATATCCTCCTTGCTTCGTTTTCCTGCAGTATGCTACAGGTACTATGCTCCGACGACGGTAGGTCATCTGCGACAACCTCAACAAATGAACTGGCCTCCTACTCCTAGTCATTGATTCTCCTCCGGTTCAGCTCGAGAAGCTCTTTGCCCCCCCTCCCTGTGCCGTACGAATGGGTGGATCATGGATGGATGCACAGACGGCGAATCACAAAGATATCCAGGCATCGTACGTGCAGAAAATGCCGCTTGCACACAGAGCCGATCGTGCAAGGGTAAGTAGTACACTGGTATGCGCCGAGGACCGACATTCGTATCAGATGGTGTGACACGATCTGGAGAAAAGGAGCAACTGTTGCGGCGCAGCGCCGTGTCGATCGGCCGACGCTGCTTCCACACGCTGCCTCCGACAAACCACGCGCCAGAGGCCAGAGTCCCGTGAGACGCCGCGGCGATCACGGCGAGGGCTCTCGGCCGGACTGGTGGCGCAGAGAGTTTAGTCCTTTTTACGTCGCGCGCGTCGGCGACAGACGTGAAGCCGCTGCAGTCGCTGCTGCCGGCCCATGGCCTTTCGCCCGGCGAGAAAGTCGCCAAACCGACGGAAGACCGCATGCAACTTTTCTCCTCCCGACCCGACCGCGCCGCGGACCCATGCGCGTCAGCACAGCCGCTGCCGCTGCCGTGCCGGCGCCCGCGTCGCGGCTCGCGGCCATCCCAAGCCGTGTCGGCAGCCGCGGGCCTCCCTCCTTATTTAACAGCTCGATCCGTCCCCATGGGCACCGGAGGCAGACGAGAGAGCCAGTCAGCCGGACTACGTGTGAGATTGCTGGCGTGTTCGCACGTAGTCTAGCACTCGATCGCGATCGAGTCATCGGCTTCCCGCCTCTTTTCCGTTCAAAGACCCAGCTCGGGCGCAATAAGCGCTAGCTACGATACGATAATGGTGCCTGCCGGGAGCGACGAGGCGGCGGAGGTGGCGATGGACGGGGGGGAGTGCTCGCCGCTGGCAGCAGCGACGAAGCGGAGCGGGCCGAGCAGGAGCCACAGCGAGGCGGAGCGGAAGCGGCGGCAGCGCATCAACGCCCACCTCGCCACGCTCCGCACCCTCCTGCCCGCGGCATCCAGGGTAAGTGTCAAGTCCCTTGCTCTTCACCCAGAGCTGGCCGTGGCCGTGGTGTGGTGGCATCAGTTCTTCTGTTCTTGGAACTAATGCATGCGTGCATGGTGAGCACGGTTGCGTACTACGTGCGTGTGGATGGTGCACATTGCAGATGGACAAGGCGGCGCTGCTGGGGGAGGTGGTGCGCTACGTCCGAGAGCTGCGGGGCGAGGCGGAAGCTGCGGCGGCGGGCGCAGCCGTGGCCGTCCCGGGGGAAGGCGACGAGGTCGGCGTCGAGGAGGGCCAGCACTGCCTCTGCCAACAAGGCGGGGAGAGGGAGAGGGGCGCCACCAACACCAGGCGCGTCAGGGCTTGGGTGTGCTGCGCCGACCGCCCGGGGCTCATGTCCGAGCTGGGCCGCGCCGTGCGGTCCGTCAGCGCGAGGGCGGTGCGCGCGGAGATCGCCACCGTCGGCGGGAGGACGCGGAGCGTCCTGGAGCTGGACATTGGCGGCGGGCAGCTCGACGGCGAGGGCGCGTCGTCACGCCCGGCGCTGCAGGCGGCGCTCCGGGCTGTGCTGCTGACCCGGGAAGAGCTGCTCGCCGCCGAGTGCTACAAGAGGCAGCGCTTCTCGGCGCACCTCGCCAGGGTTTAGTAGGGCAGTGGACTGTAGAAATGGGTGATATGATGGGAGACAGAAGGAAGGACTGTGTGACATGCGTGCTACCTTTTTAGTTGTATTATGTACAATATCACA
Organism: Paspalum vaginatum; assembly: GCA_030272315.1. NCBI lineage: Eukaryota > Viridiplantae > Streptophyta > Magnoliopsida > Poales > Poaceae > Paspalum > Paspalum vaginatum. The sequence goes on along the minus strand of CM059013.1, from coordinate 12,804,111 downwards.
GAACTTCCATTGCCAGCTCTTCCAAACGGTGGGTGTTGCAAGAAAATTGGCGGTCACCGATTAAATGCTATAACATTTGTTCCAAACGGTGGCAAATGCCGTTTAACATTTGTTCATCACAGTTACAATGATACTACAACAAATGGTACAGATGTATTACAATAACAAGGTAGCGCCAAATGCGGCGACGATTGCATATGCATTGCTCGTATATGACTCATCTTGCAGCTTATTCGTATGGTTTTTCAATCTGAAAACAAAAGACAAATAGTTGGATAAAATTCACTTTGCCCCCAGCAGTTCGACAAACTTTCACTTTGCTACCATATTGTTCATTGTGTTGCACCTCACTCCGTTGTGGTTTTGTACTTCTACAGCCAAGAGTTCCTGTATCAAATAACTGTTGCATTGCCGAAGCATCTGCAGATGCGTACGCAATACTACAAACAGTTCACGGGTAGCATTGCTAGTGGAATAGTGCCATGCATGACAATGGACGATGCCAACAACCTTGTAACAGTTATTTGATACAGGGACTCGCTTCTGCAGAACATCAATACCGCAATGGAGCAAGGTGCAATAGAAATGAACAAAGTAGTGGCAAAGCAAAACCATGCTGAACCGCAGGGGACAGAATGAAATTTACCCAAGTAAATAAGGCCATGATTGGTCAAGACCAGGTGGACCTGTTCTTTATAGCATACTTGCTTCCACCTTCAAGCCCTTCACGGTACACTAATGTCCATTTTTCAAATGTGCAATCAACAAAGTTGTAGTAGCCTCCATGAAGGTTCAAAGTACCTTCATTCACCTTTTTCTCTATCCATGGGTATGTCAACAAGTTCAACAAAGAACTATTTATTGATTCCTGTAACCAAAAAAAAGGAAACCGATACATGTCAGATGACGGGAGTGGCTGCCCCTCATTTAAGTATATGAGAACCAGACATAATTGTGTTTAGTCATATCAGTTGATGACTATAAAAACTGGCCAGCATATTTGATAGGACAAGTTTGAATTGTATAACTACTATGGGGCATCTGAATATAACCCTGTAATTTGTACAAACTACAAGAGGGAACAACAATACAATCAGCAGGTAAAATCTTGAGATGAATCAGAATTAGTGAAATCCACGGAATTGATTGATCCTGTGGACAATATTGATTTTTGTAAAAAATTAAGACTCACAATTAAGCATCACTCTTATAACACAAAAAAAAAATACCTTTTCACAATGTTTGCACTGCATTTCAAAACTCAAATTTCCAGCTGCAGCTTTCGTGATTAACCTTGCGCTCTTCCCAATTGAAACCCAGTTTTTAATAAAGCTTCTGCGTTAATAAATAAAAGAAGAAGTTCAGAATCAAACTGTAAAAAAGGACATCAAAAGAACATGCAACGCAGAATGGCTATAACTGTTACCCAGAGGTCGAATCATCTTTCATACTCATTAGTGCCTGGATGCCACCGCATCGGCTGTGACCTACCACCAATACATTTTCTACCTGAGAAAATGAAGGTAAATGTTTCAGATCTCAAGAATGTTTTCAGTTTCCTTCAGAAAAAAAAAAGGAGAAAGAAAAGGGGCAAATCAGAAACTAAACACAACATTACAACTGATTCACACCTGAAGTGTGTTGACAGCAAACTCTAGTGCCGCACTAGTTTCTGAACCCCCATGCTGGCATTGCAACATTTTGTTTACTGTCAGTACTTCCAAAAGGAAACCTCACGGTTTTAAACGTACTATCAAAACATAAAGGTACTCAAATTTCGTGATACCTCGTATGGTGGTATCAAATTTGCCACATTACGAACTGTAAATGCTTCCCCAGGCTGAAACCCCAAAACACCGGTAGGGCAGACTCTGGAGTCAGCACAAGCTACCACCATGAACTGCACGCAAGAACAGAAAACCAAGAGTAATCCCATAAGGCTTGGCAATGTCAATATTAAAATGATTTGACATCAAAGTCACTATCATGTACCTTTGGTGTTTGCTGCTCAGCAAGACTTTGGTAATTTGAAAAGTTTTCCCTGTTGACAGGTCAAGATATAGCAGTGTCAAAAAAGAAAAAAAAAAGAAACAGATGCAAAATATGAAGGTGAATGATACATTGTGTACTTCATGATCTACATACACAAAGTTTCGCTGTTTGAAGTCCATGAATCTTGCTTTCAACTCCATGAATGGATCATGATCTGCACCTACATCATCTACTGCGTCATGTTGAAAATCTAGAAGTTGTCGGGTCAAGCCAGAATGATCTCTGGAGGCCATCGTGATAGATGATAATTCTCTCCTGTATAAGAAAACGATGTTCAGTAATTTGCTTCCCAAATACATTAAATTGAGATCACAAAGATGCATTTTAATGGTACGTAAAAGGAAAGCACAACAAGCGGCGGAACTTTATTGGCAAGCTTATGGACAGTGAGCATATGGTCACTGATCATGAAGATAAGGAAAGAACTGTACATCAGTTTTACTCTAATCTCCTTGGTTCTAACCTTGCCCGGGATCACACAATCAACCTGGATGGGTTGGATATTTCCTCATTTGATCTGGCCGATTTGGATGCACCTTTTTCTGAAGAGGAAGTCTGGAAGACAGTAACCCATTTGCCTTCTGACATAGCCCCTGTCCCAGATGATTTACAGAAAAAATTTTACAAAGTTTGCTGGCCGATCGTAAAGGATGACTTGATGTTGGCCATCTTGGCAGGTTGGAGGAGGAAAATGGGTAATTTGGGCGCCCTCAACTCAGCTTATATAACCTTTATTATCCCTAAGAGGGACGAGGCAGTCCATGTCAAATATTTCTGCCCCATTAGCTTACCCCATAGTTTTGCAACGCTAATAATACTTGCCAACAGGCTAGCAGGACCATAGTCACAAAGTTCCCTGATCGATGAGATCGAGGAACGGGTTCAAGGAACGTGGTAGGCTACTTTTGAGAGGTTTTTACAAGGTAGGTGGGAACGAAAATGACCCTGCGTGGTCGGGTACGACGTTCCCGGGCTGAGGGTCGCTACCATCGACCCCGTTTCTTTCTTGTGACTGTGAGCAGGACATCTGCATGAGATGATATCCCCAAACCAGAGTGCTTTTATAAAAGGTCGATCCATTAAAGATAATTTCATGCCGAAGTCACTAGGAGGCTATAGCTTATCCACAGAAACAAGCCGACCAAGCTAAAATCAATCTGGAGTTCCGCCCAAAAGCTCAGATAGCATCTAAATTTGCACACCAGATCAATCAAGGATTCAGGGGACGCAGCGCCAATACCGATGGACACAACAAGGAAATTTTGTAGACGGGGACCGACTCGACTCACCGGCTAGGTCCTCCCAGCCGCAGGGCAGCACCGCCCGTCCTCGAAGCGCCGATCTGCGGCACCCCAGAAAAGGCACAAATGAGCAAAAAGGAACGGCAGCGAATCGGATACCCCACGGAATGGGGGGCGAAGCAAGCGGGACGCAGCTCACCATCAGCAAGCCGTGCCCCCGGCCGGGGTCCGCGGAGGAGCCGGCATGCTCCGCGGCGGCGGGGCGGAGGCACGGGGAAGCGGGGCGGAGGAGGAGGCCGTTAGCCATGCCGTGAGGACGGTGGTGCTGCGCGCCGCCGTGGTGGGGTCTCGGGCATTTGAGGAGGAGGAGCCGAGGTGGGCGGCAATGGCCGGGGGGGCTTTTAGGGGGGGACGGTGGGGAGGCGACAGGCAGCTGGCGAGCGGAGGCCGCGACGACGGCGATGTGGGCGGAGGAATCGAGGACGAGGCGGTGGGATTGTTTAGTTGGTTACTTGGTTTTGTCAGGGGGAGGGGGGAATTAATTACGGCGATTGAGCTCTTTGTGGGGGGGCTGAAAGTTCCATGGACTTGTTTGAGTGCCAGCGGGGGTGCCAGCCTGTGCCGACGACGTTTCTGCCGTCGGATTGGACCCGCTGGAAGGTTCCGGGCCGTCGATTTCCTCAATGGTTGGAGGGCGTTGACGTGGGCCCCGCGGGGCCGTGTTTGTCTCCTGGGGCCCGCAGTGATCGGTGGTGTGGAGTGTGGTGTCGTGCTGCGCGGCAAGTGGCAGCCCACTAGCCCAGCCATCAAGGAAGACCGGTAGAGTGATTGGATTGGCGTCTGCCCATACTACGCATTTGTCGTTTACAGTTATTCGTAAAAAGGTTTTACGAATGATTTGAAAATTACTGCGTGGTCGTACCTTCTAGCGCAAAAAGGAAGGGTTTTAAAGAGAAACAGCGCGCTAAATCGCTGCGGCGGGTCGTTGGTCGATGTCTCGATGACGCTCGAGAAAACGGGCACGTCGCAGGAGGCCAATGCAAGCGAAACGAAAAGCGAAAACTAGAAGGCCTCCACGCTCACCGATGGTCTCCACGGCGATGCAGCCGCCGCTGGTCATCGTCGTCGGGCCTCCTGTTGGGCGGCGCCGGCTGCGGGAGGAGGCCGTCCTCCTCCCGAGCGGCCGCGCGCTCTTCGCTGCCGTCGGAGGACGGGCTCAGTCGCCGCGCCGCGGAGGCAGAGGACGCGCGCGTCGTCGAAGCGGCAGCGAGGCGGAGCAGCGCCGCCGTCCGCGGCGGCATGGCCGGAAAACGAGGCACCTGCTCCTGCTGTAGTACTGTGTCTAGTCCTGATGGACAGGCTCGTCAGCTCGGGTATGTTCCCCTCCAAGCGTCCATGGCAGCACGCCCTGCGATTGGCTCCCTAGAGAGAGAGAGAGGGGCAGAGAGCTGCTCCGAATATGACACGGACAATGAGTGGCATGCCTATCTCCTTCACCTACACGTACTACACACTTCCATTCCGCCACGGCACGGAACTCAGCCAGGAACACAGGGCCACACAAACAGAGACGTCCGCTGGACGCCGGCACGCTTCGCTCCCGCGCGCTCGGGCTTCGTCGTGGGCGCAAAACGCTGACCCCTGCTCGACGTCGACGAGGGCGACACGGTGGATGAGCTGGCAGGGTTTACGGCTCGCTCGATGCAAATTGCAAATCTTGGCCTCGATGCACCCTTTCCAGTTTCCACCACCCCCACTCTTTTAGACTGCCTGAGTTCCTGTACGTGTTTGCCGTTGATTCCAGATTCCGTGAAGGGAAAGAGTTGCGCACGGAACATTTAATGTTGGATATGGATTAATTCATTATTTATAAGCTACTAGAACAGTGCCGCTCATTTTCTAGCTTTCTTATTTTAAATTATTTTTTATGACCTAAAATAGGAGCCTCTATAGATAAGTTGTGTTCTCGTATAAGTTATCATTATAAGCTGTGTTTATATAAAATGTTAAACTAACTTCTGGTTATATGTATTTTTGGGACAACGCTAACGCATGACGGGCAGGCACGCGACCCCGCCCGACCGCACCGTCCTCCTTGTCCCTGCCGTCCGCAACTTTACTCGACTCTGGAGACTCTTCCGCAACCATCCGCCGCCGCGGAAGCTGCTAATCTCGCAGACACACTCTTTCTCGGACCTCCTCTCCCTCGCCCTTCCTCCGTGGCCTTCCGCCACCCACCTCCACCGCCGGCCAACAATCTCCCCCGACCCCTCCTATAGGTCGCCGCACATAGAGCCCACCCACCGGCGTGGCGCGACGGTGGGTCATGGGCCGTCAGGGTCGTGCGGAACAGGGGGTGTCGCGCTCCATATAAAATCCTTTGTGTTACTTTTAATTTCCATATAAAATCTTGGTTTATAAAAGTTTTCAGTCTAAATTATATCTATAGGTTATCAGTTCTGTTTAAAAATTTTCGTAAGTTTATTTTGCAAGTTGTGTTCATAATTCATATATAAGTTTTTTATATATGAACATATTTCTTTTAATGTTTCATATATGCTATATATTATGTTTACAAATCTTGTGTATGGAGCAGAATGTTGGCCCACTAAAAGAAGACATATTCAACAATTAAGTAGTTGCGGAGATACGTATGCTGCGTTGGATTTGTGGGTATACAAGGATGGATCGAGTTCGAAATGACGAGATATGGGATCGTCTGGGGGTAGCTTCAATTGAAAAAAATCTCGTGCAACACCGACTAAGATGGTTCAGGCATGTGCAACGAAGACCTCTAGAGGCACCAGTGCTATAGCGGGATCATAAGACAGAACAATGATGTGAAGATAGGTAGGGGCCGACCATATTTGATCCTGGGAGGAGGCAGTTAAGAGATATCTGAAAGATTGAAATATAATGAGAGAGTTAGCCTTGGATAGAGCTACTTGGAAAGCAGTTATCTACGTGCCTGAACCTTGATTACGCTCTTCCTTGTGCTTCTTTCCAAAATCTTCTAAAACCCTTATTTTTTTTGGTTGAAAGCAACTACTCAAAAATCTTTTTTAAAAAAAATATTTCCCCTTTATAGCGGTTTGGTCTGTATTTCAACTCTAGCTCATCCTAACTTGCTTGAGATTAAAAGGCTACTGTTGTTGTTGTTTGTACAAATCTTGTGTAAGCTTTGTGTTTGTAACTCCTGATTATAAACTGTGTACATAAAATATTTTTATATGAATTAATGTTCATGTATTTCAAATAGTCCATTTAACAGAACAAGAAAGAAGAAAAGGGAACAAAAGAGAAATAAAAAGAAAAACTTCGTAGCCCATGTTTTTCGCTGTAGTTTTTTTTTTGGGTGAATTCCATTGAAGAAATTTTCAGTATAGAAAGGAACAGAGATGCCTAAAATCGTTTATACTGAAATGCTACGGTTTTAGCGAGCATTCATCAGATAGCTGTCCGAGGATGCAAACTTGCAAAGAGAAGCCAGCAGGAGCGGTGGGTCCTACCGGAAGGTTCTGCCGTGGTCGCTGGGCTTCATTGGTGTTTGGAAAGTGATTAGGCCTGGCCTGTCGTTGGAAACTGAACGTTCGTTGTTGGGCTTAAATCCGATGTGCCCTGTGCGGGGTGGACGACGTTTCAGATGGCCCAGCTTTAATTTCGTAAACCTTGTAGTTTGGGCTGGAATTTTCCGAATGGACATCTTTTCATGCTTCCGCTGGTTTCCCATTCTTCGGATTGCAACTCTTGAACCATCATCATGCATCAGCTTAGCATGGCTGAACTGTATTGTGCAGAGAACGTGGATCACAAACATGTATTTACAACAAAAAAAATGTTAGAGCCCCTTAAATATCCCATGTTCGGGGCCTTTCTTGTTCCCCCAAATCAATAGTATGGTTCATCTCTTCTTCTCTGACTTCTTTCACGTGTCACTAGTCGCCTTGCTCTTCTGCCCCAACTATGCTCGCTGACCGCTGGCTTCATCGAAGATTTGCAACCTATACTATGTAGCGTCCAGTCGTCGCACCCTGTCGTAGTTGAGGCACCTATTCATCATCGCACGAGCGCCGCCGGGCCGCTGCCGCCTGCCACCCCTTTTTTTTTCTTTTTCTTGGGCCTAGCCTAGCTCTCCCACCGCCACCGCTGCCACAGTGCCACCACTTCCTCTGGCGCCTCCATCTCGAACCGCCACTGATATTCCCAGCTCCTCTAAGGCTCCGTTCGATTTGCCGATTGGATATCGAAACGCAGCTAGGAAGCTTACTATTACGATACGATATATAGGATACCATTTATGAATCGTAAAAACGAACGGAGCTTAAATTAACTCCTTTGCCACCATATATAGCTGACCTCCATGCACCACTGCCCATGGCCATCGCGCCGGCATAGGACGAGGACATGCCTAGCAACACCCTAGAAGTACTATAGCAGCCGATGGTGGTCGGCGGCCGTACGTGGGCCTTCGACGTCGGAATGCTTAGACCATAGCTTATTCACCTTATCTATCACTATTTTCACACTATTTTCACTTTGTCTACGGTAACACTATCGTATCGTTTTATATCATATACAACATTTTTAGGACAGTTTGCTAGAGACAGCCTTACTCGTAGCTGCGGGCACAAATAGCCTCCCTGATCGTACCTTCCTCCTCGAGTTGGTCTGTCCCTTTAGGCTCCGGTCGTCCTCATCATATCGGAGGGCTTTTGAATATTCGAATTGAAAGACCATCTAGCTATGGTACTAGATTATGACTGAAAAAATTGTGCTCACATCTGCGACCGGGCACCACCGTTTGGGGCTTTAGGCCGGCGAAATCATAGGAAGCATGAACATTTTTAGGCGCAGCAGGTAAATCGCTGTAAAAATATATAGAGAGACAAGGTGAGCTAGCGTGAGACTGCACGCCCATGCCTTGCGGCCGATGATGTATGCCGCTTGAACAAGGGACTAGCTAGTCGACAGTACTGTGTAACTATGTATGTAACTCAGCGACATGTCGTCAACTCTTTTAGTACGATCTAATCCCTCCATGTCTTTCATATGTAACCTTGAATATATATAAAGGAATAGTTCGTTTTTGAACTAATTATCATGTCACACATAAAATATGGAAGCTAGTACGTCAACCGAAAACGGCGGGAAAAAAGGGCCAACAATGCAAGGTGCATGGCAGTGTGTGGCAGGGGCCGGACAGAAAAGGCAAGCCATGTACTGTACCTAGTGAGCTAGGCAGGCAGCAGCTAGCTCCGAAAGCTCAGTCTCAAGGCGCTTTAGCTTTTGCATGCAGGATACGATCCAGGGGCCCGGGGCCGGCCGCCGCGTGCACTGCACCGCCAAAGTACAAGGACTGAGCAAAGCCGGCCACACTGAAAGGGAAGGCGAGACTAGCACGGATCGGAGGAGGAGGTCGGTCTCGCTCGGAGTCGGAGGTGGCGGCCGCGGCGCTGCACGCAGCAAAAGCCGAGTGGAAACAAAGAAACATCCACCGCATCCGCCATCTCTCTCGCTCTCGGTCTCTCTGTCTGCAGTCTCGGAGCCTAGCAAAGCTCTACTCCATTGTCTTGTCTCCGTCCGTGCTGGCTGCTTCTTTTCTTTTCACAGGCCAAGCAAGACGATGAGCGCAGCCTTGTTCAGTTCTCACCGGCGGCGCGCAGCTGGGACCGAGAGTCGCCGAGCTGAGCTTAACCCTTTTAATGTCTCGTACCGGTCCGCGGCGGCGAGGCCGACCGAATCCCATCTTTTGATCCAACACACTTGCCCCACATGGGATGCATGGATCGATCCACTTGCATCAGAGAGATTCGGTTGGAACGGTAGCAAAGTTTAATTTCAATGCTACGGTTTTAAATTTTAATACAAGTAGCTTGGGTGGAGTATTTTTGTTTAGCCATTCAGCTGCCGCATAAGGTTGGTTTTGACCATGAGACCTCAAAGACAGAGTTTAAAATCGTTCCCGTTTGGCTATCTTACCGTTTTGAAAGGTGGTTTTCCATTTTTTGTAAACAATGAAAAAAAGGTTTCACCTAAAAATATCGATAAGTGGTTTATTTACATTAGAAAATTACGAAACCAATCTATTTTTTCTAAATATATTGGCTATCTTTTGATGATATGTTTAGAGATATTATTTGTCCAAGCATCTAACATTTTATTGTTTATAGCTGAACCCTTTATTTATTTATTTATTAGATTATTATTCAATGACATATTTAACTCAACAATCCACCAAGATGATTAGTATATATAGACTACAAGCATACATATGTCAGGCTCTTGTGGCTAGAGCTTGTAAAAGAACGTGCAAAACACCGTATACACATTGTAGATGCATTGTACACGGACATGAGTTTGGAATAGAGGGTTGGACAGAAGACCTGATGATGGCACCAACCACATAGATACCATATTCCACCACATATAGAATCAGTTTAGTCATCATATATAGGTAGTGCTTTACTTTATGTCGACCACATACCCTCGATTAGGTAATAAGTTGGAAACAAATTGTAGAGTTAACTAACTAATGCAATCAACACAAAAGTGCAAAATAACAATTTATATGAATAGAATAACTATGAGAAATGAATGTCAGGAAATAGGAACATGAACAAATAAGATCTAAATAACTCAGGACTAGTTGGTTTGGTGCCAAAATTTTGCCTAGCCAATTTGACTTGCTAAAATTTTGGCATTGATCCAACCTGTGCATGCCTAAAAAAAATGATGAATAAATGGATCCTATTTTTTTTTAAAAAAATAGAACTAGTCCCAACACTTCCTAATTTAGAATAAAGTACCTGTAAGTTTTTTAGATCAGTTTTATTATTATTTACAAAAATGGAAAAACACCTTCTCGAAACATAAAAGGTGGCCAAATGTGAATGGTCTTAGGTGTTTGATGGCCAAATACTACTTATTTTGAAGAACCAAACTTAGCGATAGTTTGGACGGCTAAAAATGGACTTGACCTCAAAAACATAAATATACTTGCAGTAATTTAAAAGAACCAACTGTCTCGATTTGTCTTGCTAGATGATGGTCCGGGGCGATGGCTCTTGCGCCTTCTTTGACTGAGTGGAATTGAAGCAGCGACTAGCATGGCAGCGCCCTAGCCTGGCTGACGTTTGAAGCGAGGAAGAAAAAAAAACATCATGCGAGCCCGCTTTGCCTGAAACGCCGGATCCCGCTGTTTTCACAGGGGCCTGAAACGCCCGGGCGAGGCGGCAAGCATACGGGCATGGCACGATGGAACCAGATACTGCATCCGCGGGTGCTCCCGCCGGCCGCCGCTGCGAGATGTGCAAGGAAGAATGGAGGATTTGCAGCCGCCAACCAGGCATCCAAGCCAGGCTGCTCAGCCACAGCTAGCGGTCTAGCTGATACAGTGCTACGACGTCTACGTGGCAGTCTAGCGTTGGGTGGGTGGCGCAGCCGCGCAGGCTACGTGGTGTAGCCACCAGGTACCGTACAGGTAGTGCAGCAAGATACCCACGCGGCCTCGGCCCTCGGAGACTGCCCGTCGACCGACCCCTGGTAAATTTCCCCGGCCGGGCCGGCCGGTCCCTGTGTCGTGCGAGCCTCGTTGCAGGCCGGCCCCCCTCTGCCACCATTCCGGCGCTCTCTCGCATGCAGCCTGCACCCTGTAGACTTGCGCGGGCAAAGGCAAAAAGCGAAGCCAACTTTTGGACAGGGTACGCCGGGACGACGGAGGAGGAGCGCCCCGAGCCAAGCAGCCAGCCACCACCGAGGGTTTCTCGCTCCCTCCGCTTCCCCGCTCGTTGACAAGACGGGCAAGGTACCTTCCGAGCGCCGCCGTGTGGCCGTACACCATTCTTCAGGATCGAAGCGGATGGACCCTGGGGGGATGAGGGGGCGTTTGGAAGCCTCCACGTGACTGGAATCCGGATACTGGACATTATCTCCCAGTAGCAAGGTTTAACCACACAGTGGGATTCTCCGATGATGCACAGAATCCAAATCATTTTATCCCATTCTGTTTGATCAGTAACTCATTTTTTGAATGGGATTTTCAAAATCTACCTCAACCAAACGCCTCAGACCGTGTAAAAAACCGCCTATAGTACAAAAAAAAAATATTGCGGTGACAATGTAAACAGGGTAAAATTCAAGATAGACGACGGGGATAGGCAATCCGCTAAACCAAACCTGACAACGTATTTTCTTCGTCAAAGAACAATACAGATAAGATTATCGCTACGTTACGCTCCAAAGCTTAGCGTACCATTAGGCTATCTCTAGCGGCATACATCTCTCTATTCTTCAAATTTAAACGTCACTCTGTCTACGGTACGCCAAACAATACCAGAGTACTCAAAATGAGTAGACCGTTGGAGACAGCCTTAGACACCTTGCATAACAACTTTAGTTTATTGTCACCGGAACGTGTAAACAATGCATCAATCTTTCAAGGGTGAATCAGAGCGACATCAGCTGCACAGCTAGGGGTATATATGTAGTAGTAAGTGGTAACCCTAAATAACACTCGAAGCACTGATTTTTTTCCCAGCGGATTGCATTTAAGCTTATTATAGAAAGCAAAACTCGAGGGCCAAACTACAACATATCTGCATGGCATGTATAGTGGCGGGCAAAAGACCCTGTTTGCATTGGTCAAACTACAACATTCTTCCATTCCTTTTGGCCAAACCAATGGCCACGCTTCTTCCTGAGCTACTACAGTGGTTCATAGGATCACTGGCCTCGTTTGGATCGTAGTTTTTTCTAAGGAAGAGTAGAGGAAAACAAAATGGAGAAAAGGAAAATTAACAAAGCGTTTGGAAAAAGGAATCCAGGCAACCCAATCCTTCGGAATACTGTAGCAGCAGCTTGATTTCACGGGAACTGAAACATCTACTCCAAGCTCAGGTTTTCGTTTCCTTTGCGCGGACCGAGGCAGCTACGGCCGCTGCGCACTAAACTTGCCTGGACAAGACAGATTAGCCAGCTGCATGCATGCTACCGTTCCGCTGTTTACTCCTTTTAATCCATTCTCATGTTTTAATCGTTCCCATGTTTTACCATTCCTGTGATCCTAGTTTCCTTCGTTCCAAACACCACGTACCATTTATTTCCTATGTTTTTCATTTTTTTGTTTTATCACAACACATCTATTCTATTTCTGTACTTTTTTCCGTTCATTTGTTTTGCATTCCGTTGTTCCAAACAGGCCCACAACGTCGAGCACTGAAATTGCAGTACCACTCTTCTTGTATGTAAAAAGAAGCAGGTCCGAATTAAACCGCAATCGACGGAATGGCGTAGATTCTTTACGATTTCTGCGGGTTCCAAACACTGCCTAGATAATGTGTCAGTATTCTGCTGGTGACTGGTGTTGCCGAAGGCCCATACGAAGACAAGATGCACCAATCAGTGGCTCCAGAGGACGGGTTCACGCACCTATTAAAGGTTAGGCCAGCAACTATGGAGTGGACTGCTGTGCACATGACCAGACTCCAGAGTCCAGACCAGGCCACGGCGGCGTTCACTGCTTTGCCAGGTTGTTTTAATTGCTAGTCTTTGGTTCTCTGCACAAATGAATTAAAGGAATGTTCGGTTCTTAGCTAAAATGTATCAAAGTCAAAATTTTAGTTGAATACATATCAATTTTGACCGACCAACGTATTTTTTTAATTCATGTGGTTTATTTAGAACCCAAATAAACTACATAAGTGAGAAATATGTTGTTTGATTAATATAGATTCAACACGAGAACTAAGCAGGCCCTAACGAATGAACCATCGACACCGCTAGCGGTACCCGAAAAATTTTCACCGTCCCATCAGATTCAGTTAAATCGATTTCAGTCACACTAAAAAAAAAGATCACAAATGAAACCACATGCACTGCTGCTAGTCTGCCACAAGAGTAGTTTGAGAGACGTGCATGGCAACGGAGAAACAAGAGCAGCAGTGCGCGAGCTTCTTGTAATGCAGATCAACTATTCTCATCGCGAGACGAGCAGAACGAGAGCTAAAACCCTAGGAAGGAGTAGCGAAGGTCAATAATGTAGATGGAGCGCAGGAGCGCGCCATCATCGTCACGTTACATGATGCCAATGCGGTGTGGTAGACGCGTACCGATGATTGATCGCCTCGCCGGGGCGCGCGTGATCAGTACGGCGGCGGCGGGGGGTGCGGCGCGCGAGGCGGCGGCGGCCACATCACGGTTTGTTGCTGCGGGTGGCAGGCGTAGATGGGCACAGCCGGCGCGCCGCACGGCTCCACAGGCTGCGCTGCCGAGGCGAGGTGCGGCGCGGGCTGGCGTCGTACGACGGGGGCACGGTGCTCCTGCGGCTGCTGCTGCTGCTGTCGGTGCTCGTCCGCCGCGTCGCCGCTGCCGGCGGAGAGCGAGACGGAGACGGACACGGCGGCGTCGTCGTCGGCCGGGAGGCGGTGGAAGGTGGGGTTGGTGAAGGCGGCGGCGACGAGGACGACGGTGGACGGCGGCGTAGAGCGGCCCCGCCACGGCGCCGCCGACGATCTGGCCGTGCGGCCCCGCCAGCGAGATGGAGACGCACGCGGCGGCGGCGGCGGCCTGCGGCGCCACGGCGGACATGGCGGGGGGAAGGAACGTGGCGGAGATGGACAGGATCTCGTACTGCCCGTGGAACACGATGGCGGCGGGCGCGCCGCCGCCCGCGGGCGGCGTCGGGTGCCGGAGCGAGACGTTGGCGACGGCGCCCGTGCCCGCCAGCACGCAGATCCCGAGGTTCCGCCGCGCCGCGAAGCGCGCGAGCGCGTCGGCCACGTCGCGGCCGCAGGGGATCTCGATCACGTGCGGGCGCATCGCCGCCGCCGGCTCCGTCTCCCGCGTGATCACCACGGGCGGCTTCGGCTTGTTCTTGGACCCCGGGGGCCGGCCGCGGCGCTTCTTGGACACCTCGATGCTCGCCCCGTCTCCGCCACCGGACACCACCAGCGCCCCGGCCCCGGCCCCGCCACCGCTCGCGGGCTCCTTCAGCTCCGCGCTCCCGCGGCTGTCCACCTCATCGGAGAAGCACTCCAGCTGCTGCTGGTCACCGTGCCCGGCGCTCTGGTGGTGGGACGGCGGCGGCGGCGTAGTGAAGTGGACGGGCGCCACGTCCTTGCGATCTTGGTACAGGTGCTCCTGGCTCATGTCTCTCTTGCCAAGCGACATGAGGAGCTTGGTCGCGAGAAAGAGAGACACCACTCACCGCGTAGCAATCGAGGAGTACAAGCTGGAAAGACGTGGGTGCGACAGCGAGAGCGAGAGAGATGGAGAACACGGGCGGCGGCAGGTGTCGACGGCAGCTGCGGCTGGTGCTTCGGCGACGAGCCGACGAAGGCACGCGAGAGGTCTCTGGACTTGGGAAGGGGCAGGATAAGAAAGCGATGGGAGGGAAGATCAGAAGAGCACAGTAGCAGGAACAGGACAGGATGAGCGTCAAGGTAGGGGACGGAGAGTAGGCGGTGCCTCCTGCTGCTGCTAGTGAGAGCGACAGCGAGGTGATCCTTTTATCCTCTTGTCTTTTTCATGGGCTCAAATGGCCGCCCTCCTTTTGCCTCAACCGGAGCCCGGAGGACGCCGCCGATGGCCGTGCTACTACTGCTACGACCAGCCACTAGAAAAATAGCAATACGTGAGAGTACGGAGTACAACGCAGACGCAGGGTTTCGGGATTGCATGCATAGATACTCCACTAGGGATTCGGGATTTGCATTTCATTCAGGCATGTTTAGATCTGGTCTTAGAATTTGGCTCAGATATTTAGACGCTAATTAAAAGTATTAAATCTGTTTTAATTATAAAACTTAATTACATAGATGAAGAACTAAACAGCGAGATGAATTTATTAAGCTTAATTAATCTATGATTAGCGAATAGTTACTGTAGCAACACAGTTTGCTAATCATAGATTAATTAGGTTTAATAAATTTGTCTCGTCGTTTAATCCTCATCTGTGTAATTAGTTTTATAATTAGACTATATTTAATACTTTCTAATTCGCGTCATGTGATGGGAACTAAATTTTAGCTAAGGCATCCAAACACTCAGTATTCCAGCACGAATGTAAAATGGGCGTGAAAATTATCTCCTCAAGAATTTAAATTTAACTTCATTGTGGTGCGTGGTATTGGATCAAGATATGTATGCAATTGCGAACCTGAGCACCGACTCAGCAGATTAGGTTTCTTATAGTGGAACTTATGCACTCAGATTGAAGTCAGCACGGGCTGCATGATTTAGAGTCTTTTTATTGGTAGGCGATGTCCCCCTCGACAACGAGACATCTGTGGTAACTTCATGAATCTCGAGATATCGGTCCAGATCAGTTCCACGGAGGTGCTCGTAGGGGCAGTGTGTGCGTTCATAGAGGTGAGTACGGTGTGCGTATGTACGTTTATAGATGCTGAGTATACGTACGTCTGAGCGGGTGTGTTATAGTGTATTTCTAAAAAAAATGTATCCAATTGTTCACGTACAAATCATACCCAACTTCCGTCGTCTTCATTTATGCCACTTGTGTAGGCTCACATTTGCTCTCCTTTTGCTTCTGGTCTTTAGGTACGAGTTCCTCAAAATTAGTACCATTGAGAGCTTGACGGTTTCGTCCAAAGTATGCTGGATCATATGCATCACAGGAAAAATGCCATGGTAGACTGTGAAATTGTGAAATAAAATTGCGCATTGTGAGTAAGCTGGAAAATACTCCTGGCTTGATAACTCATTCAACTCAACTCATCTGTGTTTCCAAAAGACTGTGGTCGGCCTATCCGAACCATCGGACGCCGCAAAAAGCCCACCAACATATAACCAGGTTTAATGCTATGGTTCTAACTTGTAATTTTGAATAATGGTGTGATGCATATTTTCACATATTGCATGAGGAGATGTGAGATGTTTGCATCTGATTGTTACATGAAACATGCTATGATGTTGAGGTGGGATTTTTGGAGTCCGATTGTCGCATGAAACATGATCTAATGTTGCGATGGGGATTTTGGGAACCTAATGGAACCGGTGCCGTCAGATGTCTTTCTTTTTCCAATGTTCTACTTTGTGTTTTTATTCTGATGTTGCAAATTGTTGTGTGATGTTGAAGTGGTTGTGACTAACCGCGGTGAGAATTTTGAATGCTCGGTTGTTGCATGGGACATGCTATGATATTGCGGTGGAAATTTTAGGTGTCTGATGGAATGTTTGATCCGACAAAGATCCATGCGTCCGACAGAAACACGTCCCCCTTAGACGTTTGGGTGCCGGGCATATCGTTTGTATTTTGTCACGTGCCGCCACGTGCCGAACCACCATTTTAGCTCTTTTTCTTAACGAACCACGTCCGTGAGCCAAACAAACTAAGCACTCAGGCCAAATCCAAGGAGATAGCAGCAACTAGCATGTACTATATTTATTTGCTTTGTATTTTTACTTGTTTGCTTCAATATTAAAATTTAAAACCACTGACGTGAATTAAGTGGTGTTATCATTGTATTTAGGGTTGTGGTGGTAATATTGTTA
The DNA here is from genome assembly GCA_030272315.1 of Paspalum vaginatum. Lineage (NCBI taxonomy): Eukaryota > Viridiplantae > Streptophyta > Magnoliopsida > Poales > Poaceae > Paspalum > Paspalum vaginatum. Next base: position 12,787,309 of record CM059013.1, on the reverse strand, counting down.
ACACTATATGCTTTATGTTCTTAGGTCTCTGTATTTGCTGCGCTGGCTCGAGTGAGCCTAACAGGCTGGATCAAGGTGACTAACGAGCTGAGCGAACCGAGCCGAGCCATCCTTCCGGCTTGTTAATATAATAACGAACGGACCAGCTCGTTATTATAACGATCCACAATGAGCCGAGCTGGGTTGTTGTCTACTCTTAATTGAGAGATCTTAAGTTGCATTTGGATCATGCAAATTTGGATTATAAGCCAACTTCTCATCCAAACAACCTCCTGGTGGTAGCTTTTAGAACCCCTTAGATTCAAAATTTACAATCCATAAAGTTATTTTTCTCTAGCTTATAGCTTTTACAAGCTGAATTTTATAATCCACGGGAATCAAACATAACCTTAATACCATAGCCTGTTAAAACTACGAAATAAAAATAGGCGTTGCGTTGGGAATAGCCTAATCTCACTATCAAACGGTGACTCTTGGTTTCACAGGAAAAATGAGAATCCACGTAAAGTTATCTTATTAAAAAACAAACAAACAGGACATGCTGCGCGCAGGCGTGGGAGACGGTGGGAGCCCCACCCTACCGGCGCTGGCCCGGCATACTTGCAGGGAAAATTTCTCTCTCTCGGCGGGACGCGTGCCGCCGGGCGGTTCGGTTCTTGCAACACACCGTTGGGCCCGCTGTCCGAGAGGATACGTACGTACCTGGCGCGGGGATTCGTACGCCGGCGCGTGGGCTGGACCGCTGGACGGAGGTGGGGATCCGCGCGGTTCCGGCGGCAGCGTTGCTCCTCGGCCTTGGGCGGCGGCAAACGCAGCGCAATCCAGCCAGCAGCCGCGGTTCCTGCTGACCGGTGAGCGGTGGAATTGGGTGAGCTCGCGGCTGGCACACGCAGCATAGATGCGGCTGTCCTGCAATCCAGGCGGCAGGCCGTTCAGACCAAATTAGCATATTGTCAATATAATTATTTACAGTAGGATTGCCTCTAAACGCTATTTCAATCGTTTCTTTCTAGATACGGTAGTGTCATTTTGTACTATAGACAATCTATATACACGTTCCGTTGGAGTTAGTCTAAGATAATGATCATATACATTATAAAACGACACGGTAGCGGCCGTTCACACATAGGGCAGTGGAATACGCGCTAGCACAGTAGCAGGCACTGAGTGAATCTCTCGTGCTACACGGCATTCGTTTTGGGTGCCTGCCGTATCCTCATGCACGTCCACCGCGGATCGTCGGAACGGTACGCAAGCCTCCTCCTGCTATCCGCGGTGGCAGCATTGCATTTTGACATGTGCGTGTTGATGGCCCGTAGCCGTACGCCCATGCTGGGAGTGGGGCTGTGCCCACCCGATGACCACGCACGGACCATCCCTGCGCAGACGAACAGCTATGGTTTGACCGGGGAACCCGACGGGCCGTCCAGCCGCAGACGCAATTGTGAATTGACGACGGTCGCCACTGCTTGCCTCGCCCTCGCGCACAGGTGAACCTGGTACGAGCAGACCGCTGGGCGACGATCGATCGATCGATATGTCGTATCTACCCCACGCCGGCACGCAGCCGGACGGAAGGACAACTGTAGTATAGGAGTACAAGACGTGTTCCATCGCCGTCCGAACACAACACAGTGCGGACCCGTACCGTACGCCCACGGCTCTCGCCGTACGCTGGCAGCTGTGGCAGGCGACGACGCCGAGCGCCCGCCCGAGCCAGCACCATGTCGCACAGGTTGTACAGCACAGCACGAGGCATCATGGCGCGACGACGGGCCCGGCTGGGTCGGACGGAGGAAACCGGCCGGGCCGCGGACGCGCCCGCATGGAATGCAATCATCGCCAGGTCGCCATGCCCGCCGGCCAGGTCGCCGACCGTGCACACGGGCAGGGGCAGGGCAGACACACATGCATGCTGGTAGCCGTCCGGCCCTGAATCATGAATGCCGGCCGGGCCCGCCCTGCCGCTGCCCGGACGCGACGCGACGGGATCGGCCAGCCAGTCCTCCCCGCTGGCCGCCGGCCAGCGCTCAGCCAGTCCTCGTCCGTGGCCGTGCCCCCACGGCCCCACCCCACCGCACCCCACCGGCCCTCTCGCGTCGGCGACGGCGCCCATGCTGCTGCGAGCCCTACACGCGCCGCGCCCTAGCCTGAGATAGCTAAGCCCTAGCTTCTTGGCCAAACAGAGCAGCAGCAGCTGCAAACGGGCAGACTGGCAGTGGCGGACTGGCGGCACAGTGCACGGCGCGTGGAGTTGCACTGCATTTGTTGACCTGAACAGGCCGTCTGGGTGCGCCACCAATACAGACAAACATGTTGCACACACAACGACACTGCAGCAACTGCTCCTGTGTAGTATACTAGCTAGCAAGACGTAGAAGGGGAATCCACAGTCTGCACATGATCACAGACGACCATATCTGTCACGGTCAAAAGCTAACCCCCCCTCGCTTTACAAAGTTCAATACCTTGCCTTTGCCTTGTATAGAAGTGCATATCAGAGGCAGCGCTCATGCCAAACTGTTCGCTGAGTCCATCATCATGTATCTTAATTTATATTCTGCACCTGAGCTTTGTTGTGTTCGATTAACCTCGTCGTCGCCTCCATGGTTCAGTCCTGTTGTTCAAGTTGATTGTGGAGGATGATGCATAGAAATCAACACTTGGTACGCCCTTCAATCCTCACGACGGTGGCTACCTAGGCCTCGGATCCTCTCCTGGCTCCAGCGCTCTACACGGCACGGCAGCTGTTCATCGGCTCCCAGTTGGATAAACCCCATCTGCAAAGCATTAGGATTCATTAAAAAACTTTTAGAAATAGAACGCTAATTAATATTTTGTAAATGCAGACAGATTGCTGAGGTATATGTATCCATAAACATTTTTTAAATAAAGGTTTATTAGTCCTCAACAGTATTGCACCGAGTTGATGCAATAAAAATATTTTTAAAGAACACTCTTGGTCTTTGCACAACGGGATGCACATGGCCAACAAAATAAACAAGATAAAACCCAACATGCTGCAGCCAATCCATCAACATGGACAGGTGGAGCGAGGAAGATGATGCATGAACATGGTTACCCCAATACTGACGACGGTATGTAGCTCTAGCAGCTAGGCCTCCAGCACTCTACGTACACTGGCATGCTAACTGTCCATCTCCTCCCAGATCGGATAAAGCCCACCTGCAAAAACATTGTGATTCATTAGAAACTTTTCGAAATGTAAATGTTAATTTATCTATTGTAAATACAGACATATATAGAGGACAGATAGATACATGATGTTATATTCATATACGGACATGCATGAGCACATAGTGTACAACTGTACATCGATATCTACTATAGTTGAAAATTGAAATTGCTGAAATTTGAGTGAGTGAAGTAATAACTTGAGAAGAAAAGAGAGGACAAAGGAAATGCCGCATGATACAAAAACCTTTTTTATCTATATATTACTCTAACGCTCGCACAACTCCCACTACTACTCTCCAGTCTGGCCTTACAACAAGGTTAACCTTTGATGTTTAACTATCTAGCTACATGTAGGATTTTCACCATTTAATAATTTTTTTTAGATATGGCATAGCTATATTTTTTTAATATGAGTTAGCTAGTTACAGAATAACAAAACCACAGTATTAGTGTTACAGGAATACTTTTACGTGCACTACTACTACATTGTTACTAGTATTGTGATCAATGTCGAATAGTATGCTTCTAGTGCGAAAATCCTATAGGTAGTATCCATTGGAGGAAAGAGACCAACAATGTTCACCTTTCAAAAATATTATCTCAACTTTATTCAAAAGGGGAATATACTGTAGATAAAGAGCTAGCATTATTCAGCAACGGAGTTCACATGAAATCACTCTTAAGATCACCAAACCATATATATAGGCGTGCATAACATTGTTGATGCATTGTAGATTTTTTTTTGAAACGTGGGTAGTGGGATAAGTAATTTGGTGACCAGGGCCTAATAGAAAATGGCATGCATTCATAAGGTGTTTGGTGTCAAGAATGAATAAAGTATGAATTGTGTACTCCGTGCTCACCATGCAAGCAAATGCCATGTCTATTTCAAAATGGCACACGACAGCCTTTAGTTCCCAAAGTTTTGAAAATTTATTTATAGAAGTTCCAAGATGATGCATGTTTTCTGCAACTGAAATCAATTTGTTGACATGATTAATCTAGAAAAAAAACTCTTCAACTAGGTTTATTACATACTATCTCCTAAAAGAATTAATCCTCATTTTGTACTACGGACCCTCTCAGCATATGTAATTCCAAAATCTGCTAAACTACCCAATCAGTCAAGCAAAATACACTTGCACCACCATATGAACGAACAACTACGGATGGTCTACATGAATCCTGAGATAATACTTGCTTTTGATATACTTCCCCCGTCCCACAATAAGTATTGTTTTAGGATTCAAATTTTGTCCTACAATAAGTGCTATTTAGGATCCTCCTCCCACATTAAGTGTTGTTTTAGGATTCAAAATTTGTTTCACAATAAGTGCTATTTTAGGAGATTAGTTTGTTTTAAAAAAAATTAATCCGTATGCATGCATGCAAATACCAAAAAAGGGAAAGATTAATCTGTTAACTAGGGGCACATGTGTCATATCCCACTCTCCTTAATTTGTCATAAAAAAAATCCTAAAACAACACTTATTATGGGATGGAGCGAGTATATATATGAGCCACAATGTCCTAATCAAGGGATAATGGTGCTTAAGCTTGGCTGTCCAATGACACCTTTTAAATTTCTATTGGATCAAAATTGTACCATTCGATCTGATATAAGTATATTTTAAAACATTTTTTCTAACATGCTGCAATGCAAAATGCCTTTGTCAGCTTTAGTTTGCAGCAAATGCATGTCAGATGCACAAAATCCAATGAGTCTAATCATGCGGGAATGACACTGTGAAAAGAATAGGAGTTTTGCATTTTTAAAAAAAGAGGGTTTATCGTAGCCGCCCATAATAAGGGTCACTGTGAATTTTGTGCAAGCCAGGGGCTCCGGTGCAGTCACAGCTACGGCTGCACCCGATCTAGTTCCGAGAGAAATAAAAAATAAAAAAATGCTAAACATAATTATTTAGGGTGGAACAATGCAAATATCTTTTTCTTGGTGCAAATGTTAAATAGTTTTTAATTTGGGTGAAAAAAATTAAGTTCCTTTTATTTTGGAAGAGAAACTTTAAAATCTCGACACATTTTAATCTAAACAAATGTTGAAAAGTTTTAGAGTTCTAAATGACTTAGGGTTTAGGGTTTATCGTACTCTGAAGAAACTTAAGAATGTATTAGAGCGTCAATCTAATGTTTAGAATTTTTCTCGCAAAAAAGTATCATTGATTTTGGCCGGTTATTTCTGTATGATACTGTGCAAAACAACAGAACCAATAGAGGTGGGTGGGGGGGATGCATCAATTAATCTTAGCACAAATGCATTCTACAAAAAAACTAGATTTACATTTTCTACAAGATAGAGGTATTATGATACAAAAACCTGTTACAGTAAGAATTCGGTACCTTATTAAAGATGAGGTATCCATATGCACATCACATGACTTTGGTTGGAAAATTTTGAATTTGGGCTATGTTTTATTAAAGACGAACTATCCACATGCAAATCACATGCATTTGGTCATTTGGATCTGGGGGCTTAAAAGGGTAATGCATCACGTAGGGATAATGCATGGACATCACGTAAACTTTTTTTTTTGAAAATCCAGAGCATGGGCTAAAAAACTGTTCAAAAATGGACAGTAACTTGTTAGAGCACAAATTCTCTTAAAGCCTTTTTTCCCTGTAAAAAAGGAATAAGAAAGATGGATGGTAGACAGCTAGAGCCTTGAAATGACATGCATGCACATGAAATGAAAAGCCCTTTTAAGACTCTGGCCTGCTATGTAAAAAAGACTCCGGCCTGCTACAGTGGGCTGAACACAGCCCAGCTAGCGAAAGTTTTACTGATGGGCTGACTTTGATGGTCCCGCTCCTACCATCTGTACTCTATCGATACGTGTGGACCTGACTTGTATTTAAGCCCAACACAAGCAGATATGAAGTACGAGCCCACTGGTGTCCAAATATTCGCATCTCGTGCAAATCCCTCGAACCGTGCAACGTCGGGCAGAATCCTAACTCTTTAGAGCAACGCCAATAAATTTAGCCCGCCGTTGGCTATATGCGGGTCTATGTCACATATAGCCAATCTAATAATCTATCCATACAAAAGTTAGTTGTTGGTTTGTACTATATAATTAATTTTTGGTCCACTTTGTTCTCTCACAGAGTTTTTTAAAACTCGTGTCTCAGCTAGCTACAAGCTTATAGCCCGTTTTTTTTCTCTTCTCCTCTCTCTTCCACATCATTATGAATCTGATGTGACAATGTATAAAACCCGCTTAGGTAAACTTATTATACTAAGCTTCAAGAAAGTAAGTAGTCAGCTAGTATTCAACATGTTCAGTCTCAAAAATGTGTTTAATCCAACCATTTACAACACGATAGAAAAAAAAGATGTCATGGCAAAAAAAGCACACTTAGGGCTAGTTTGGCCACCACATTTTTCCAAGAGATTTTCATTTTCCGAACTATTTTTCTTTGAGAAAATGAAAATCCCTTAGAATATTATACTAAGCTTCAAGAAAATAAGTAGTCAGCTAGTATTCAACATGTTCAGTCTCAAAAATGTGTTTAATCCAACCATTTACAACACGATAGAAAGAAAAGATGTCATGGCAAAAAAAACACACTTAGGGCTAGTTTGGCAACCACATTTTTCCAAGAGATTTTCATTTTCCGAACTATTTTTCTTTGAGAAAATGAAAATCCCTTAGAAAAATGAGGTCCTCAAACTGGTCTTTTAAGTGTTTTTTTTTTTTGTCACGGTTCTCTGAATTCAACTTTTCTTTCTCCCGATCTGTACAGAGGGTTAGATTACCACATTTATAGTCAAGACGTAGAGCAGCCGAACACTACTGCCCACTTCTTTTTCATAAACCTTTTGGCACAAAATATAAGGATTTTGCCCGACCTTGACTGGAGTACTGCCACAGATGTCAATGCATAATCCGAATCCCATGAAGCAAGACACACTGCTCCTTGTATAAACCACCCCCCTTTCAATTGCAATGGTGTAATCATACATGATGAATAATTAATCTCTCTACAAGCCCAAACCCACTGTTAGTGAAGATGTTTGGATAGTCCTCTCTCTTGCTGACCTTCTAAGAAAAACGACGCCCCTGCATTTCTACGCCAGTCTATTAATGTACAGCTACTACGAAAACTACGGTGCACTGATGTTTACCTTGGTCAGTGTAAGTGAAGGATCGGGTTTCCCCGCTCTGTTCCCAAGAGCCTGATGCCCGTGCTGGTATTGCCATGCAAACTCACCTGCCTGATCCATGTCATGGCCTGAAGTGCTAGGGTTCCAGCTAGACCTTTGCCGCAAGTAGCTCTGCTTGTCTTCCTCGGGTATAACTGCTGAGCTTACTGGGCGCATATGATCTGAGGCTCCAAATGTGTAGTCATACTCCTCCATGCCGAATTTCCTGTTGCTACCAGCGCTGCCGCTGCTGAAAGTGCTGCTTGATCTTGCATCAGAGCAGCTGAACAGCGAGGAGCTGTTGCTTCGACTAAAAACCGGCACCGGATTTGATGACCCACCAGATGTATCCAATGTATTTGTGAGGTTGTACACGACATCATCGTTACACAACTTCCCACCTTGGTGCTTGCTCAGGAAAGTGTTTCCTCCCAAAGGAGTTGATCCTGAATCTTCCATCTCATTGGGTTTATGCGATACTTCCTTTGCAGAGCTTGGGGCATGTGGTGAACACCTGATTGAGGAGTTGACACAGCAAAATTTAGGATAATCAACAGAATCAATACGACATTATACATGGCAATTATGTTGTCATAACTAAGAGCAGCACAATATTTACCTTGCATAGAGCAGCATGTATGCACATTTTGACAAGACTTTTCGGAGAGTAACAGGTTTCACCTGCAGACATCATTAAAGGCTATTGAGCTGGAAAAAATGGTTCAAGTGGCATATGGCCTATTGTTCTTGAATCTCCAAACAAATGTAACCAAGCAAGAGAATTATTATTCCTTCAGTGATTATCAAAAAACCAATGCCAGATAAGGGAGTTACTGAAAGGAAAAAGAAATGATCTATGCTATAACATGGTATCATTTAAATTCTTCCAGACTGCAATACACTATAATAGGAGGTTTAGAAAGAACCCCCTATGTTCCAAATTCAAATGGTAAGGGGTTCTAGGCTTTTAAATATATTCATCCAATATTCCATGTATACGTTTTGCAAAAGTGTTATCAACATTCATATGAACATGGAAATGTATTATCAACATCCATATGAACATGGACGGTGAAAATGAAGGCTACAACCTCTTGCGATTTGGGATGGAGGGAGTATTATTTACCTTGCTATCGTCCATCTCGTGCCACTTACCCTGGGAATCCTTGACATAACATACATAATGACCAGACACAGTTGCATTCATAATATCATGATGGACAACCACCGCATACAAGCTGTACACAGGGCTACAATCATCTGTTTTGGACATGTATTGGGACAAATTCAAATGCTCTGGGAACTTGACAACCTTGTTGATTTTGCCAAATACACCGGACTGTTCGAAGAAAACATATTTGCAGTGAATGTAAACAATAAGATGATGTCCAAATTTATCCAAACTAACAGGAAAATATCGAGAGATTCTTGATAGTGCATGATACATTTGAGTGAAGGAAATAGCCTAAGGTTGTTAATGGTACCTGGTATCTTCTCAGCGCGATTGTAAGAATATTTGGCGCTTCTGATATTGTCAACTTCTTTTGGGCCCGTTCATATGAATTGCATCTGGTGAAAATAAATAGATTCAAGAAGATCGTATGTCGAAACAAAAGAAGGATCAGGTCAGCCAGCATTAAGCGAAGAGGATCAGGCAAGTAGGTCATGCTAATTAATGCATACATTTCTCAAATAAATCTTAAGTAATTATACCAAGAGATCACCAAACTCAACTCCTACAACAAGTGAAGTAAACTGTAAACTGACAATATTTTGGTTCAAATCAGTTGCTGATTTAAGGCCTTTGATTTAGCTCAAGTTTCCTTGACTACATATAATGAGCCGAAACCCCTGATATAGGGCGGCACTAACAAACTAAGGCTGTCTTCAGCAGCCTACTCATCCCACTGCTCATTTCAACTCCACACCTATTACAGTGCTGCTACAGTGCATATTTTGCACATGCACGGCCATTTGCACGCTGCTGGAGAGAGCCAGACAAACACAACTAGCCCAGAGATAACTTAGCTATTGCTGCTGTTGTGGGCGCCAGCCCCCTTCTTATCCCTTCGCATATATGTCTTGCCCACAAAGGCACCCACGATATTATGCAAGAAACATTATAACTATACAAGTGCACACTAAAAGTTATAGGCAAAAAACTGTACCAACCTGCTACAATGATATCTATTATCACCATCCAAAACTTCTGAAGATGTAAACCGGCGAAGTGCAGCATCAAGGGTACTGATATCCCCATCTATTTCAACAGTTAAATCCAAAATACGCTCACTGTGTTTTGAACTGACCTGACACTTTGTGCATTTTATCTAGGTAGAAAATAAGAAACGGTTAAAAACGTAAAATATGCATTTCATGAGATATCCCAAGAAGTCAGCACATGGAAAGGCTGGGTGGTCTGCATGGAGAAAACCTTAGATTGTAGATAGCCCCCAAATATTAGCTGCACCAGAGCTGATTCTTCAGTGAGCTGCTGGACACCATTTTTATTGGCTTCGTTCAGGGTAGCAGATTGCATAGCATCAATTGCATACCTGTTAAACATATCACTCAGAGCAGTTTTACGATAGCACTATTCCTATGGAAAGATCTGATTAAATCATTCAACAAAACCAATCAATGGACTATTTTGGATCAAGTGTTTACCAGTATCGACATACTAATAACAAGGGTACCTATGAACGTGTAAAAGACACAAGCCTCTATTTGACATTTAGATTGTTGTGGCAATTAATAAGAATTTCAACACTATCGGGATAGAGGGACATTTTAAATAAATAGGTTAATCAGCAGGACCAAAGAAACCAGTGGGCCAATTGTGTTATCACGAAATAACAAGGGTGCCCATGAATGTGTAGAAGACACTTCTATGACGATCGGCCAATATAACAAGGGTACCTATGGATGTGAAAAAGACACTTGTATGACAATCATCCTATATATCAAGGGTACCTATGAATGTGTAAAAGACACTTCTATATATGGCCGTTTGCGGGTGGGGCCAGAGAGCTCCCTCCCTTGTATCAACAAAATATATTTGCTATGAAAGCTTTGTGGCTGTATTTAATCAAAAAGGGCTAAATTATTGTAATGGCAAGATCAGTTTTCAGTTTACAATTATCAGGATATTTTCTTTACCTACTGTCTCAGCTAAGAATTCACATCTTATATCTCTGACTCCTTCAAAATGCAATGTTCTCACCTTAGAAATTCATGAGCATCTTCTTCTCTGCCCTGGCCAAATCCAGTCCCAATCTCATTCAAATGATATATTATTCCAGTAGGTGATACTGGAGATTTTCCACGCTTGCCCTCTATCAAGACCTTTTCCAACTCACACATGAAGCACCATTCCTTTCTGGAACCTATAAAATATGAAACGCTGCATTGTTAACCAAAGGAAAACATAAAGTAACAAAGATAATACATTTTTACTGTAGTTTACAATTTCGTGAATGGTGTCCTTCCAAAAGATACGCTGTAAGTGGTCGGGTAAATGCCAAGCACTGAAGAACAGAATTTGCATAGCAACTGCAAAAGAAACAAAAGTAGAAAGGTTATGCAAAGAAAACAGTGGTCGGGTAAATGCCAAGCACTGAAGAACAGAATTTGCATAGCAACTGCAAAAGAAACAAAAGTAGAAAGGTTATGCAAAGAAAACAGCAGTAGGTCAGATTAGACAATAAAGGACCTAACATGTTTAATTATAGATTGGTTACTATAACATGTTTAGTACTATGGTGCAGTAAAAACAATATAATCTTATTAGACTTAGACATAATCCAAATAATATACAATCTCATCTTCTGAGAAGAAACACCAGTTGAAGACTAAGATTTTTTTTTTTTTTTGGAAAACAACATTTAAATCAGCACAAGGATTGAAGGGAAAAAGAGAAAACAAGTTAAAGTGTGCTGAACACATGTTGTGGATCCCCAGACCCTGCTGCTTAAATTCGTGTCTCATCATTGAAGTAATAATATTTATCCATATGAAAACAACTTGAGTTCCATATGAAACAAGAAGCAGACAAGTCGGCATATACAACAAAAAAAAAGGCCTTTGGTCCCAAGCAAGTTGGGGTAGGTTGTAGGCATAAATACAAACAACAAAATAATTAAGCATGGTGATTGGAAATATGTACTCCAATCTATAAACTGTTGGGATGAATCAGTTTGAACACCTAAGCTTTTCCCCCACATTCCATGTGAACTGTTAGATTTGTATCGGTGCTTGAGATGTCAGTCTCTCTGTACCATTGCCTGATTTAATTCAAACCCCCTTGTGAAACAGTTTGAATGATAGAATTGGAATTCATTAAGGGAACACTCATGTTGTAGCCAACGTGTACTCCATTGCCCACCTTTCCCCATCGGCTTAAGCTGGGTTTAACTGGTTGTGGTTGGTGCATGCAAATATCTCAAGGTCAAATCTTGGCTCATGCAATTAAATAAAATATTTGTTGCTGACTCCCGTCCCACATCTGAGGCTTGAAGGGAGCCTCCACATGAGGGAGTTGAAGTATAGCTATATAAGTGGATTGCACACAGCACACCTTTCCCCAATCAACTTAAGCTTTTGGTTGAATTGGTCAGTGCATGCAACTCAATGTTGAAATATAAGTGAGCTGCACAATGCCCACATTTTCCCACAGCTTAAGTGTTTGGACTGAAATGGTCGGTGCATGCAACTCTATATGTACAATACAACTTGCTAAGCATTGGACAATTCACAAGCAGTAAAATGCAGGGTCATGATAGAACTATTGCCGTTGTATAATTATAGTGTTTTCCTACGGTAACCGGAATCACTGTGGGCTGTTCATTTTGTTAGATCTAGATGGAATCTTTCTAAGAGAAAATTAACACTGAATCATGTAAATCTTCTGCAGATAAAATTACATCAAGATAACATTATATTCATAAAGCCGTATGCATATTATACGACCTACATTACAGCTTACAATGAAACATGCATTACTGACTATGCTGAGAACCCTGTACAACCTAGCTTGTGCTGATGTCACAGTTCACAGAACTGCAATATGCGACCCTACGTGTTTACTGCGTTAGAAGAACAACCAGTTTGATTATGTTCCTCAAAGTTTATCATATGTTCAGGTTCAATAACTATATTATTATCTTGTGCTATACAAATGCTAATGACCTCCATTCCTAATGTAATGAGAATCAACTAAAACCTAGAAAAGTGGAAACATTGGCATTAAGTGCACTTTATACCCGACAATACCGTGACATTTATTTGTTCACATATGTGTTCATGTGAATCCCACAGTCCATATAGAATAAAATGAATATTTAGTGAATACATGAAGCACAACAATGAGCTAAGTATAGGAAAAGTATGCCCGTATGAAACAGTCATTAAATGATTCCAGTTCATGGATTACAATGAGCTAAGTATAGGAAAAGTATGCCCGTATGAAACAGTCATTAAATGATTACCAGTTCATGGATTAACACATCAAAATAGTTCATTAATTGTGTTTAAGAAAACAAAGTTCATAAATTCTAAAAATCAGCTTTAATGGAAGAAACAAACTAAATAGTTTCAGAAACATTACAGAAGTTAAACGCAGACACTAATAATCTCCAAACCAAACCATATAGGATACGCTTAAATGAAGCATAATAATCAAGTGCACTAATCCTTTACCTATTCCCAAGGTTGCAAAGACCAAATGGGTGCAGTTCCACCTTCTTGGAGTTGTAGAGATGGACGAAGCGCTTGTATGGGAAAAGTGTCTGAAAGATTTAGCGAACAATTAGGCAATAGGAATGTATAACAGCATTTTAGTTATAAATTAAGGTCCCAGTTCTATTACCGATTCCGTTGGATAATGCCTCGCAGCTTTTGAAGCTGTTTGTTGTCTGGCATGTTTCTTCTCTGTTGACAGATTATTTGCCATCACATCTGAACTCTCTGGCCTAGCACATGGACCAGGAGGGCTATCTTGTCTTTTAGATACGCTACGTGCTAAACAATATGCACCACCTCGAACAGAAGGAACTTTGTCAACAGCAGCCATGCATGGCAAATTTCTAAAGCTTTCAATGTTGTCTGCACCAAGAACTTGCTTCTTGGATTGCTCCAGTTCAGATTCAGCATGCTGGTCATGAGCCATAAGATAACAATTTTCATGAACAGCAGTGTCATGAACATTGCAAGTTTTGCGTGAAGTTGAAAGCCTTGAACAATCAACAGAATCTACCTTCCCAGTAAACTGAGAATGTTTAAAAACATCTTTATTTGTATCCCCGACTTCTGTGGCATTGGATGCATCAGGCAAATCTTTAAGCTCTATTGCAGCCATCACATCCTGTGTGGCTCCATGGCCTAGTCGATGGCATTCATGTTTGTGACCATTTCTCCAGTGATTTATCTGGCATTTCAAGGTGCTGCAAGCAACAAGAGAAAGTCACTTAAAAAAAAAGAAAAAAGAAACAGGTACCAGCCTTCAAGAAGGAAGTTACTGAAGTAAACAATCCATAAACGAGCTCTCTGATTCCATACATAATAATGAGTTACAGACATTACCATGTTGAATAAAGGATCTTAGGTCTGATGCCATAGGATATATGTTAAATTATAGGCAAGGGATGCATCAATTTGTGAAACAGAAGTCTTAATGCATAGATATGGAGGAAATCATGGACTACGAGAATCTTGGTTTCAGTAACAGGAGGTACTGGATCTGGAGAGCTATTTTGATCTGCAGATTTACAAGCATCTGATTCTTTGGTCTTACGATTGTCAAGTGCCTGAGCACAGCTTTCAAAAGAAATACTGCTAATATAAGCAACACGTCTCAACGATGAGAATAATTTGTACATGCACTCATGCACTAGTCGCTACTGGGAATTTGCAAGCATAAACTGCCTTCATCTTATAGCAACAAATTAACTGGTGAAATTTTGCTCCCAAAGAAATATAGTAGCACAAACTTAACCACAGCTGATATTGTTTCATTTTCTATGCTCTTATGTTTTTTCTTAAGAAATTTTTCCACTGCTTCATTTTCTATGCTCCAATATTTTTTCTTGAATATAGATGCACACGATGAAGAAAACACAGCTCATATTGTTTCACATCTCTATTCAGACTGTTGGAGAAATGAAGTAGCAATCAAGGTACTAAAATCGGAAAAATGATATCTTCTATTGAAAAAGGGATCCAAACAGAGGTCATCGATCCAACTTCATTACTTCCCATATTGGCTATTAGCCGTAGCTGTCTAGGACTATATTGTAACTAGGGACTAGGAATTTTGAGTCATATAAAGATCAATGATCTCTGCATCACTGGATTAAAATCCTTTTCACATGGCACCACGAGTTTGCATCCAGCGAAATCGCTTCCGCTAGCCTGCGCTGACGGCCCTCTGCCTGCTGCACCTCTCTGTTTTGCCGCTGAGCTTGGCTAAAATTTAAGGAATGGACCCTCCACATTATGTGGATGTATTGAAAACCAAAAGCTGGCAGCACACTTGAAAATTGTCTGTGTTTAATTTGACTAATATGAAGGAGGCATGAAACTACCTGCATACTCGAATTGCCCATATTAAATCCTATTTAATCCCATAATGTAGAAGTACTTATCAATGCAACATAGACAATGAAAAGGTAATTCCTAGTAACAGGCTTCAAAATATGAACTCATCATTTTACATATTGGTTGAAATATCAAACTTGGCTACATGAATGTACAATGATTAAACCATCTGTTCAGCATCAACCCCAAGCAGGAACTGCTGCATTAATAAATGAAGCCATTAATCTGCCAATGCATGCAGTACATCTTGGGGAATTACAATTTTCAAAAAGACTCTTCAGGATTCATTTCTGAAGGCATATGCAGCACAGTTCAATGATGAGTTCTGCATGCACTAATCGCTATTAGGAACTTGCAAACATAGTAACACAAACACAACATAAGAAAATCAATGCTTCATTTGATATGCTCGTACCTAAGCTTTTCTTAAATAAACATGCACACAATGGGAAAAAAAGGACTACTCTTAAGACATAGGGGACCCATGCATTTGTTTGACATCAATATGTCAGGCAGTTAGAGAATTGAAATAGTATGCAAATATAAAGGTGGAAAACAAGGTATTCCATTGAAATCCAACTTCATAATGGTCAAACTGAGAGTCGACATTGGCTTAAATATAAGGAATTGGCCTAAAAAAAACACAGATGCCTTGCCAAACAAAATTTGACATCATAATCGAAGAATATCTCTCAACATTTGCCTAATACCTGTCGATCGTAAACATCCAAAACAATGGGACACTGCTCAACAAATCAAAGCAATTTTTTGCTAATGCATACCAATTATAGGGTAATTTTTATATGAAAACGGCATCCACGTGCAAAATCCATTGGGCCTAAGTCTAGTCGATACACTTGGAAATGGAGTAATTGATGAGACAATATGTCTATGTTACGAAATTCTGACATAAGTCTCGAGTATTCGAGTGCTGATCCCGACATATCCTTGTTGGGCAAATAACTTATGGAGCAATAAGCAGTCGCGGGGGTGGTGTACTGGGGGTCTAAGCCAACCAAATCCATGGGCGCTGCAGCCCAAATAACTTATTTGCAATTGCAGAATTCAAAACATAATCGGCACGAATCGACGAGGAAACAAGCGCAGGGTGGTAAGCTCACTGACCAGTACTTGACACTCTTGCATCGCTTGCACCGCAGCGTCGTCGGCCTCGCGCACATCGCACAGACGCCCTTCCCCGCCGGCGACGCCACCGGAGGGCAGGCCTCCGCCTCCTCCGGCGCGGTCCGCAGCGGGGGCGCCTCCGGCACGAACCCGTCCGTACCGGCCGTAGCAGTACGCCTCCTCCCTCTCGGCGATCTCGACCTCCTCCGCCGCCAGCCACGCGAGGCGGCGCACCTCGTCCCTGCGCGCCTCCGTGCGCTGCAGCCACCTGGTCGCCAGCGCCCCCAGCGCGACGAGCGCAACAGCGAGCACAAGCGCCACCGCCGCCGACACCTCCATTCCCGCACGCACGCGCTCTCTCAACCCCACCACCGCACCTGTATTACTCCCCCGTGCCTCGCCGGAGATCCCCGCCGAGCACAGAAGCAGCCTCACCAGTCACGCCGCAACGCAAAGCGCACGCCGCCGCCCGCGGAGAGGAATGTGGAGGGCAGGGGGATTTAGGGTTGGACGGGCGCCCCCCCCCCCTCTCGCCCTCGCCCCCCTTATGATGGCCTCGCGAGTAGTAACGGAAGGCGCGGAAGGCTCCGGAAGGCGGCGAGGGGGGGGCTGCCGCGCGTCGGCGTCCGTTTTTCCGGGGCGCAGCCCAGAGAGCGTGGGGGGTGGGAAAACGCGAGGGGGGTGAGGGAGTAGCCAGCGCGCGCAGCCCACGCCCCAGTGGCAACGGCTGTTTTTTTCCCCTTTCGGCGCGTCGCGGAGCAAGGGGCTGCTGGAGGCGAGAGCGGACGACTGGCGACGGCACGAGGGGAGCGCGGCCCCGTGGCTGCCGTGGGCCGTCCGATGGCCTGCGGACGGCAGGAAGGGGCGCGGGAACATGTAGGTGCCTGGGCTGCCCGTTGACTCCCGGGTTCGCGCGACCGGTGGAATTAGCAGCCGGATTGATGCTGTAGAGATGCAAGATTAGAATTTAAGTAGACCTTTTTATTGTACCCTAAAAGAGAATTAGTGTCCTTAAATGCTTCTGAATACACAAGTGTTAGTTAGAATCAGCTGCGTTTAATTCACTACTCACTCTATATGATGAAATCTCAATGGCTCCGTCCAAAGGATTTAAATATCGAGCAATTAAGAATTTCTCTTCCAGACCAACAAGACTCTGTAAATGGCCATATCCATTGGGTCTGATTCGGAAGCCTTTGCTGTTACTGGGCTGTGCAGCCAGTAACAGTATCCAGGCAAGTAGCAAGCATGGGATTTTTTTTGTGAATGGTGGATCGATGGCTTCGGCAAATAGCCACAGCCAACCGCAGTAGCTTGTAGCACATCCGATCGGAGCCATTGTTGTATCGGTCCTTGTCATCCCCTAACACATCAAATAGGTTACATATCAAATAGGTTATATGCTCTCCAATCCGCTTTGGGATCATTCAGAAAAGCTGACAGCATACGGTAAATATGTAAGGAGGTTATCAGGCTATGGCTAGTGATCATTCAAAAATTCTCCAACTAGTTTTGGAAGTCTCTGAATTTAGAGGTTATCAGGCCGTAGCTAGTTGAGCTTGACAACCGTGATTCCGTAAATTCTGTACCTAGAGCTTAGTTTGGGAACTCTTAGATTGATTGAAAGGGATTGTGTATGTTTAAAATTTTAAATCCACAATAGATCAAACTCCTCCTCATTCTATTTCGTCCACTCCAATCCCCTCAAAACCTCTTCAAAACAAAAGTTCCTAAACCAAACCTAGAGGTGAACATGTCAGGAGTCACCGAGTCAGGACTACCTTACTGGCGATGGAGAACGTAGAAATCGTGTGACCAACAGAATTAAGGAGGGTTGTAGGAAGCCTCCATATATACGATGATCCAAAGGTTAACTCCGATGGAGCTTTCTTTGAGCACACAAAGAAGGGTTCACAGGGATTTTTGGTAAAGAGATCATATTGGCATGGATTACTGGCAGTCGTCGCTGGAAACGTGGGTGCAGTTCACGCTGCTCTAATCGAGAGTTGTTAGCAGCAACGGTACAATTAGGTATGGTGAGAATCATTTTGGAGATTGATTCAACGTCACTAGTAAGAGGTCCCAAGACAAATGAAATTTCCTTTTTCTCAAATATAGGGGAGGTACGTATCTTTATGAGAGAAGAAACGGACGGCCCCCTACAGAAACAACCTCCTGTCCTCGCCTAGGAGAAATGTGGAGACAAGAATTTGATCAAGGATCATGTGGTCATTTATTTCGGAGAAATCCTTTTTTTTCAAATTTATAAAGTGCAGAGAATAATACCTCATCTACTGCTGTAGATATTAACTTATGTGCTCGTTCTATTAGGATCTGTTTGATTACCAGTATCAAATTACATACATGGACGTGATTATCTTTAGTACGGAAAGGTTCAAGTCAATCCTTCTAATACAGCCATACAGGTAGTAGACTAGTACCTGGATGGCTTCATTCTATATGACTTTATACATCATTCTCCTCAACCAAACATAGCGACGACTCTTTGTCATAAATCATCTCATTACATACACGCAAAAAGACACTCTTGATTCATGTGGGAATGATATAGCTTACTTGAGGTTTCATTGGAACTTGGGTTTCTGTGGTTTCGATTTGGTTGCCCCAGGTGATTATGGAATGAGAGCCTCTGGGATACGAAATTAGGAGCTAAGTAATCTTGACCGGTTGAAGATGCCTCGTTAGGGCGTCTGCAATAGGTTGTACCAAGTAGTTAGCTGATATGGGGCTAAGAGAATAATGAAATACTACATTATTTGCCTGGTCACATCCATGGTACTCTCATTTTCTTGAAATGAGCAAAATCTCCTATCTATTTCCTCTCCTCTAGCTATTCTCTTTTTACTCATATTTTCTATCCACCCAAGAGAGGGAATACATCTAGCTAGTGAAAAGGCCTTGGGTCCAAAATTGTAAGAGGTTATGACTTTTTAAGAGATTGTTGTAACATTTTATGTATGTGTCTAGATTCATCAACGCTTATATATATGAATATGGATAGAGAAAAATAAGAGCTAAAACCGCTTACAGTCAGAGGAGTACAATAGAAAGGGTGACATACATTGTTGATGTTGACAATGTTCCCACTGCAAACCAATGAGATGACTTTGACTTCTTATTTTTCTTTGGCCGTTCAACCTTATGTTCGGCCAACCCTTATGTTCTCGTTTTTGCTCTTGTGTATTTCATCTTTGTAATACTCCGTAATTTTCTAAACACTTAAGTGCATTTGCAATTTACACTAATTTCTCTCAAAAATTTGATTCAAATTTAAATTTGAGGCCTTTTTAAAAATTTGGAGTTTTCCAGGGGCAAAAATGTGAAAGGGTAGTTAAAATTAAGCCCTTTCACTTTTGTATTTGGACCCCTGTCAAAATACGTCAAAATCTAGGGTTAAAAATGAAAAGGGTAAATGTAAAAAAAAAAAAGGGGCGAAGCCCCGCGGGCCAGCTGGCCAGCCCGCGGCCACGCGCCCGCTGGGCGAGGCCCAGCCGGGGGCGGCGGCCCGCGTGGCGGCCAGCCCGCTCGCCACCCGCGGCCCTGTCAGTCGGCGCTGACAGGTGGGACCACGGGGGGGGGGGGGAGGCGGGGTCTTCTTCCCCGCGCGAGCGGCCGCGCCAGTGCTCGCCACCCCCACCCGCGCCCCGCGCCGTCACTTGCCGTCTCCGCCGCCGTCAGCGCCGCGCCACCGCGCCGGTAAGCACACCCACCCCGCTCCTTCTCTCTGCGCCACGCCGGGCGCCGGCCCGAGCTCGAGCTCGGAGCCCGCATGGCGCCGCGGCCACCGCGGCGTCGCCGCCGCGGTCCCCGCGCGTGGGAGCCCCTAGGGTCCCCGCCGGCACGCGCATCGGGTGCGCCGCGACAGCGCGCACCCCGCGCTGTAGAAAGTAGCCCGCCGCGGGCACCACCGCCGCTGCGAGGCTACCTCGCCGGCGCGACGCGCCGGCGGGCGCCATGCCGCGGCGGGCGGCGACCCCACCGTGTAAAGAAAAGGGGGAAGAAGGGGAAAAGGGAAGGGAAGGAGATAGCAGCTCGCGCCGCGCCCGAGGCCACCGCCGGCGAGGCCTCCCGGCCTCCGCCGCGCCAGATGGTCGCCGGCGCTGCCGGCGCGGCGACGCGCGCTCGCGCAGCCGCGCCGCGCGCCGGGCGGCCGGGCGAGGCCGGCCAGCTGGGCCGTTCGCCGGGCAGGCCGGCCTGCCGGGCCGCGCAGCGGCCGGGCCGAGCCGAAAAGCTTCGGCTGGGCCGCGCCTGAGCGCAGGCAGGCCGCCGGCCCACTTTGGGCCGGGCCAGGCCGAAAGGGGAGCTCAGGCGATTTTTGGAGGGGGAAATTAGAACTTTTTGCTTTCTTCTTTTTTGTGGGCTGGGCCGAATTTCAACAGTATTTCTGTTTTTCTTTTTCCTTTAATTTAAATTGTTTATCTATTTTACTTTAATGTAATATGTTTAATTTAATTAGAAAAATTGTTTATTAATTTATATAAATAAGGTGGTTATTCCAAAAAGAAAGTAAATTAGAGTTTATATATTTTAAAAATGCAGAAAAATTCATAAAGTGCATTAAAAATAGAAAATTAATTCAAAAATCCATTTTAATTATTCAAAATTCCTAGAAAATTCATTTAAGCTTTAAAAATTATTCAAAAATATTAAAAAATACCTGGTAATTCATTTAAAGCTTAGGACGATCTTTTGCATCCGAAAAATATCCATAATTAACCCCAACCGCCCTTTTTCTTTAGAAAATGGTACATTTTACTTTTTCAACAGGTTGATCATCCTCATATTTTAAAAACTCCTGCATGTCATCAACTTAGGCACGTTGGTCCCACCGCTCCCAGTTGAAGGGTCTTCCACTGCAACGGAAAATCCGGAAGCCGGTGCGACTGAAGCATCCTTCACACCTGCAGGAGGAGACTCCGAGTCACCGACAGAGGCCGATCCTGTGACTCAAGGCAAGCCCCGATGCATTACCCAGTTTTCTTAAATTCTTAATTTAAATCAGAGTTATGCTTGTGCATTAGAATTAGGAGTTGATTGAAACCCTAGAGCATGATGATTCATTACCCAGCATATAATCCTATGCTCAGTAGATGGCTTAGGAGGTAAAGGCATCGGAAAGCAATCTTTTACAGCAAATTTTGGTCGAGAATAAGAAGATGGATAATAAGTTGACAGGCATGCGGCGGGATCAGTTTCGCTTTCATATAATACATGTTATGATTAATTGCTATGGACCCTGATCCTGCCTGTGTCGCATAAGGCCGTCCGATGTGTGGCCTGGTTGGGCCGAACGCGCCTCATTCACTTACCGTCCTTAACGGGCTCCGGTAAGCCTTTCGTCCTGTTGTACCTAAACGCGGAACTAGACGAGACCAACTGGAAGGAGGAGGTTGGGCGGGGGTCAAAGGAGTGACACCCGGGTTCGGTGAGGATGGTTCCGGCTAGGTGGCACTGGATGTTGGGTTGTCGTATGTGAGGTCGGTGTACACACATATGACGAGTGTTTGGGTATCCCTCTCGAGAGGTGGAAAAACCGATTCGAATCATCTGTGGCTTGCCGGTTGTAAGCTGCCTGATCGCGACCAACATCGTAGTAAGAGAATTAATCTTGTTAATAATAAATGTTTGACAACATGTTTGTCTTGATGAATCCTGGTGGGGTAGTAGAATAGAATATAACTTAGTATGATCAGGTAATAACTAAAAGGGTGAACTAAATTCTAAAGCTAAGGAATTACTATTAGGCCTGCCGCAGTGTGAGTCGACCTAACCACCCCGGCCTTGAGTTAGGAAGTGGGTTTCGACCCAGTGGTCGGGTAAGTCTTGCTGAGTAATTAGTACTCAGGCTTCTTGCCTATGCTTTTTCAGGTGCAGAATACACTTGGTTTGAATGGGACCCTTATCTCAATCCTCATTTCTTCTAATCTAAGCTTGGCTACAACTGAAGAAGTTAGATGTGTGCGTGCGTTGAAGGAACTTGAGAACAATGCTACTTTTGTTTAATGGCTGAGGAACTTATCAGCCGGAAATGTAATAAGTATCAAAACTTATGTGTAATATTTTAAATTATGTAAAAAATGTGATGTGTATGTTGTAACCTGCGGACTCCTTCGAGAGTCGCCCCAAAATCAAGCTCGATCCGGATGGGAAGGCCAAGTCAGGATAACTACATCCTGAAGGACTACCGAGGTTAGTCCGGATCTGGTGATTAAGCACTAAATCCGGATTAATCTAGGCGGTTCTGCCACAATCTTTGTCTCTCTTCTTGTTTTGATCTTGCCCCCAAGCCAAACGGTGCTTGATGTAGATTTAGGGATTTCTCGTTCTTGACTTTTCTTGGTGATTCAAGGCTTGATTCGGTGGTGACTATATTTATTTATTTCTTTAGATGCTTCGACTTGATTTGGCCAAAGGAAAACTTTCTTGCCTTGTAGATTAATCATGTTTATAGGAAAAAGGCAGATTTGAAACTACCAACCATTCATCATTTATTGTCGTTTCGACTAATCTACGAACACATTACAATCTTTTGCGGCATATGAAAATTATTGGAAATTTTGATGTGATCATTAATGATCGGTCAATGATATGAAAAAAATAACTCATTTAAGTCACATGTATTAAGTACTGAGTAATCTAGCTTCCCAAAAGAGTTAAAACGTGAATAAATTCATAAACATATAGCACAATAATTAGACTAGTTCTAGCATAAACAAAATACAGACTCATCAATTGCAAGCTCAATTTGACTAGCTACACATTTATTTTTCCCTAGCCAATAGATCTTGGCAACACATGGTAAACTACAATAATCTACATCCAATAAAGGTTATCAATCGCAAACTACTAGAGACTAGTTATAGAAAAATGTTGATCCATAATTTTAGGAGTTCACATGAATTTCACAGGTTGACCAGCCATTACACATATTAAAAAAATTGCAACAATTAGTGCATCTCATAGGGAAACATGTAAATTTGGTTTCATAATTTTTCAGGCTAACAAAGAATTAATTATGCATTACATCATAAACTCATTTATTAATGATAGAAAAATAAATTTAATATTTTATGAGTGAAAATATTTTAAGATGTGTATTAAATTAAGAGGAAGCTAACATAACATGTTTAATGATTTTTGGAGCTATATTTATTGTTATGTGAATTTTACAAAAGCAGAAATGGGTATGCAATTTGAGCCAACAATGTGTCGTGAGATATTGCTGCCAGACCACCCTAATCACAACTCATGGATTAGTTTCTAGATGCTCTCTAGGCCCTACATCCGATGGCATGGTTTGTCTATTAGGAACATCAAGCATGGCCAAGGATCACTGACAAGGTAATCGACAACGCATTCAGTCATGGATTTGAGTGTGGTTTGTTCCTCTAGCTTCCTAATTGTGGAGAACAAGATTTAACTGGTGGATCCAACATGCACTGGGATTTGTATTGTGAAGCCCATGGGCAAATAGCCATGCAGCTACTCCACCATGGTAGCATAGTGGGATTTAGTCTCACATTGCTAGCCAAGAGTGACCGAGGCTAACTTCAATAGACACATATAGGAATGAATTCAACTTTAGGTTAACTCTTTCACACAAAATGAAGACAAAAGCATAACTGGATTCGCTATATCTATGGTCCACTTAGAGTGCAGAATGGGCATGAGTTGTTTTCTTAAGCAACCTAGGACATTTATAACTGGTATCATAGCTCTCCCTCATGGTTTCATGTGCATATGTGTGTGTAAGAGGTGCGGATATACAGTGCATGAAATATGTAGGTCTATAGTGGTCATGGCATTACATATGTGCTAGCACTAGCCATGCACACTAGCGTGGTTAAGAGAGGCATTTTGTATAATTGTCCTACAAGGTAGCCAAATGTGAGTGGTGCCAGCTTAAATAGCCACCTCTATGACGCATTGTAACTTTTGGGTGAACCCTCCAGGTCTAGGTACCAAGGCTCTCCCTTGCCCTAGGGTTGTGCCCACCAGAAAGGTCCTCCTGGCATTGAACTCCTCCACTTCCTCACTAGAAGGCCAAATAGACTTGGGCCCATAAATATACTCCTCTGAGTCACACAAAGGCCATTTGTTCAGGGAAAAGGAAGAAATGTTAGCGAATTTCATAAAAGACCCGTTTTGTTGACAATAGTGTCTACCATGCATGACACATATGGAATCTTATAGCGAGTAAAGGAAGAAAGGATAAAGTTCCACCCAAGGGTTAGGCCTCACTACCCAAATATGATAATTGCAGAGGCATAAGAAGGGTTAGCTGAATGCCTCGCACTTGCCTCAACCTTCTCCTCTGTCATTTGAGGTGGGTGCAGTGGAGGAGGGACTCAACAAATAAACTCCATGTATGGTTTAGTCTCCAGCGTGCACCATGGGAATTGGGAATAGTCTAATCCTTTGGTCAAATTTCTCCCGCGCATCAATCTACTCCAAGAACTAACACAACTTTATGTGGTACTTGAAATTGATTGAAGTTGTCCTTCACACCACACAAGTAGAAAGTTCTACAGGTCATGTCATAGTCTATTGGTTGTTTTCTCTTATGCATAAAAAACAGAACCACAAACTGGTAGATGCAGTAGCGAAGAACAGACTGATGAATCCTTGTCTCCACAGCAATCCGCAAAGCTGGTATGTGGCTTAGGCACACTAATAACATTCCCTATGTGATCTGGACAATAATATAAGGACAATCTTAACTGTTATAGAAAATATAGCAGCTCGATATGGCAAAATGTTTATTGCAAAAAAACAACAATAGAAGAACATATAGTGCACAATCTATGTGGGAGTCATATGCCTACGGTTGCTCTATGATGACTAATTGAATCATCCTGACAGGTGAACCGAGTGGTTTGACCCCCGGCGCAAGGCGGCAGGCAGTGTAGCGCCCAAGCAATCCACTCAGGATCGGCTAGAATCATATCTGCTGGGATTTTATCATGTATATTCGGCATGTAATCTTGCAGACTTATCGGCAGGCAATTCCCTTGGGATGCGCCTCGTAACCCTAGCTCCTCGGCCTATAAGGGGAGCTAGGTCTTCAGGAAAACTCTCTCGAATCTTCAGCAATACCACCACCAAAACACATAGGACGTAGGGTATTACGCTTCACAGCGGTCCGAACATGTATACCTTGTTGTGTCTCTGCGTTCTGTGCCCCATTAGCAATCTCCTCGTCACCCCCTCCGATCTCAAAACCCTCGCAAGTCTAACCCTGTGTAGGGCTGACAGTACTAAACACCGACAATCTATGCATATAAAATCCTACACAACCAACTATATGCAATATATGCATTTAAAACCCTATGCAATTTGTGTATATATGTGCTAAAAATCCACAACTCTAGACTAATACAAATGCAATTGAAAGCTACAAAATGATCCATTAAAAAGACACCTAGAGGGGATCACCTACCATGATGGAGGGGACTCTCCCTCCCTCAAATCTGTCCAACAAAGAGTGAGAAGGAGGGAGCTCGTGGTGCTTGGCAATTGGAGCAAGAGAGTGGTGAGAAAGGGGATGTTGAGAATGAGGAGGGAGGGGTAGGAAGAAGGTTGTTGGATGCATTGTTCTGCGCCTGCCGCACCAAGTGGGATGGTGCAGTTAGGCTGACATGCCAACCCACCATCATGCCACAATGGTGTGGTAGAGCGAGACCCATTAGATTACACATTGGAGACCCTAATGTATTTGTGCTGGTGTGGCAACTGCTATTGCGCCACATGCATCCATATGGCAGCATTGCTCCACCACACTACCGAAAGCAGGGTGTCCTAAGGAGTCAATTCGTGCAAATACTTCCATCTATATAGTTTTTTTGGAAATATTAATTTTGAAAGGACTAACACTAAACTCACTCAATTTATCAACGTAGGTAATCTCAAACTTCATATGGCATGTGCTTCCTTCATCCCTAAACTCCTTTTAGGTGCATAGTTTGAAATTGGTTTGCCAGTTTGTACACATAGCTGGAAATACATTTGCTTTGGGACGGAAGGCTTAGGTTTATCCCTTTTGAAAGAGATATGATATGATATCTTTATTATACCTACTATAAAGGTATTGTGTTTTCGCAGTCAAATATGGAGTTCAATCATTGGCATGTGGGTCTCCAATCAATCCATGTTTAGACATGATATATGGATCCAGGCTTAACAACTACACCTACGGAAAAATGAACCATATTCATCGTAGAAATAGAGCAACATGTCTTCCTGGGCCGCCACAATCAGGTCCACATGACGTAAAATTTAAAATAATTTAAAATGAATTAATACCATATATTAATTTAATAATCTCTCCATTCTGTTTTAGTTTGACGCGGTTGATTCTTTTTTCAAAACTTCGATCATTCGTCTTATTTTAAAAATTTGTGCAAACATATAAAAACGCAAGTCATACTCAAACTACCCCTAATGATAAAACAAGTAACAACAAAATAAATGATAAGTAATGATATTTTTGAATAATACGACGGATCGAAGTTTTGAAAAAAAAAATCAACCATGTCAAATAAAAAAGAATAGAGGGAGTACTACCTAAAACAAAAAAATATAGATATATGAGTAAAATATCTATTCAGTTTCACGAAGTTTAATACAATTGAAAAAGATTATTAAAATTTTATAAGAAATTCAATATAAGTCAACGACATGATTTATGTAGGAAATCCGGCTTCGATCTAGTCTTTTAGCTTTTTTTTTTTTTGAGACACATCTTTTGTTGTGGTCTAGTTTTTTTCAATTGGTCCAGTTCTTTAGTTGGGCCAAGGCCCATCTAACTCTACTCTGTCACAGTCCTTTTCGAAGACGTCCAATGTCGTGCCATCGGGCCGTGTCTTCAACTGACAGGTAGGACCCATGAGCCGGGCCCCATGCTCTTGCAACTTGTAAGCAGCACGGCAATCCAAACCCAAAGTACCCAACACCATCACGCGACGATTAGCCAAATAGCCAATCGATTCAATTAACTATTCTCCTCTTCTTCATGTATACCGCGCGATTCTGAACCCCAATCCGGCGTCGCGTCGGGCGTCGGCACCGCCGGCGGCTATAGGGACCGGTTCAATCCCAAATGAATCCCACGCCATCCTCCTCTTCGCCGCCGGCGGCGTACCGGTGGTCGCCGGAGGTGAGGAGGGTGCGGAAGCGGGCGCTGGAGGAGGTGCTGGAACAGGTCCAGCGGGCGGTCGAGCTGCTGCGCGATGCCAACGATGATCTCGGTGTGTCTCTCTCGGAGGACACAAAAGCGCCGCCGCCGGAGGGCGAGGACCACGAGGGCGGTGTCAGTGGCGATGGGGATGACGCGGCGACGTCGTCGTCGGTGTCGAGTGACGCTGACCATGAGACAGCCCAGGTGAGCAGGAGGCGTTGTGATCCATCAAGGGTTCTTCCTTCTGGGTAGGTTGAGGATTGCAGGAACTAGAATTTGGATTTGCAACAGGCGTAACTTATGATAATTGGACAATTGGTAAATTACGATGATTCAACTGAATTAGACAATTAGTTATTTCAATTTAAGTTCAGGCACTACGAATTCAAACTAAACACTTCATAAACATCTGCGGCGGATCGCGTAGTTTGCTTCTGCGCTTTGGTGAGACTAAGTAGGTCTATGTGGTTTCAGTAGCTTGTTGGGTCGATTCAGGCAGTTCTTTTAAACGATCAGGCAGTTGAGCTGCTGATTATATTAAAAAGAAGATTCAGGCAGTTCTGTTCCAAACAGAGGGTGTTTGGTCTAGTGGTATGATTCAGGCAGTTGTCAACACTTTGGTTTATTTTAGTCGAAATTAGAAACTAGAAAGCACTGTGAGTACTTGCATTAACGCCAGTTTGACGCTGCTTTCTCATTTAATTCTAACTTTTGTGATTAGGTGGGTATCTGCTCTCTCAGCGTTGCTATTAAGTAGTTTCGTCCCAGTGTGGAAATATTAGTACAGAATTACAAAAATGACTTTGAACATCCCTGATTAGGTGTGATATTGAATAGATGTTTCAAAGGTGTTGCAAGAACAACATGTTTTAGACAAGGCATTTCCTGTTTCCTATCTGGAATGTGGGCTGAACAATCTCATGGCACTCACAGAATGTTCCACGCTGTTCATTATGCTGTGAAGATGACCTAAATTTAAACCATTTGCTTTCACCCTGCAGATGTGTGATCTTCTTAAATCTAAAGTTGAATCACTCGAGTTCCTTCAGAAGGTCGATGGAATTCAGAAGTCTGTATATCAAAATGGTGCAGGTACACCTCTCCTAGATGCCTAGACTAGATGATCATATTATTATAACTAGAAGTGCATCATATGATACGATAAGTTTTAGAGAATTCTCTACGCACCACCGAATGATAGCCAAATTCTCTATGCTCTACTAGAAAAGTCTCAGTCCTTTGCATGCTATCAGAATTGTTTTTCCTTTCTCTTCATGCCACTTCCATCAAATGTTGCTCAAATGGCCGCTAACTAGAGGGGGAGATGACAGTTTTACGCTTCCTCTCTCAGTCCATGCCACTGCGATTGCAGAGTATGAACTTTGAACCCCCACTTTTCAAATATGACTTAGAAAAAATGTGATATTTTAATCACCTGTGTGACTGTCCTCGTCTTTTCTTCCCTGACCTCATCCATACATACACTACAGTCACCACTCCCAATCCGAAAGCAAGCCAGCAGCTCCATGGCTGCTATACTGCTATGCCTTTCCCATCCATTCTTCAAGCACGACCACCCATGGCGCCTGTCCTCCCAGTCCGAGTTTTCATGCATTCCAATCACCATTCAAGCTTGCATGTAGTACAAAGCACAAGAAAATATTGGGTGACCATGGAGGAGCACGAAAGAGGCATTCTTGGAGAAGCTTGGAGTTGCCAGCAGATGGTGGTGGCCCAGAATGCCACCTTGTTGCAGCCCCCAACACACCACGGCTGAGAGAATTTGGGGAAGGATTTCGTGGTCTCAGTCCCAAGCTCGTTGTTGCCCCCACGTCCTGCGGTGCCTCAAGTCACCAGCTCCAGATCATACTTTATGGGCATGGCTGTCTTGAAGCTCGCGGTGCCGGCCTTGGGATCACCATGTGCACAACCCTAAACAACGAGGTCCCATCCCATGGACCACAGTCCACAGCCGACGCTGACTTGCCCATCCCCGTCTATGGAGATGGATGAAGAAGAGGAGGGAACAGAAATGAGTGGAGAGAGATTTGACATGGACTTAGGGACAATTTGATCTTTTCCCTCGCAAGTGACAGCTGCCTCATCACAAAACTAACAGAAGTGGTACGAAGGGAATGCAAAAATTAAAGCATTAGTATAGAAGGATTGATGTAGCTTTGGATGTTTGATGGAGAATTTCAATGAGATTTGATGGCCCATAGAGAATTATCTCTAGGTTTTACGGCTGAAATTACTATCCTCGTGGATATGAACTTGTTTGTGTTCCATCCACCCTAATTTTCTTGAATTGGTAATCTCTGTTGTTCTTTGGCACAGTTGAACCTGATACATCGTGGGATATAATAAAGTCGGTGGATTTGTGGGAAGATGGAGACTCAGATGATGGATTTGTTCTTGTTAAGCAGGACGATGTGGTTGATGGGATTACTTCCTTTATGGCCGCATACTTGCTATCGCTTAAAAAGACCAAGGTAGCCTTCTACAAGTATTTTAAAAGTTGAGAGGGGCTTCATATATTTAATGCCTGAATTTCATTCTGTGCAGGACCTGTCTCCTGATCAACTTCAAAAAGGTTACCCTCTTCCCTTAATTAAGATGAATGGTGAATTCATATTTGAATTTGATATCTGATGTTAAACTTAACGATTCTCATGTGCCAGCGCTTCGTAAGACGTTTTCAGCTGAAAAGAAGAAAAGTAAAATCCGGAAAGCATGGGATGGAACTAAAGTTATTTATAATGTTGCTTCATGGGGCGCCACTGCTGTTGGGTAAGTTATTAACCGTGGCCAACAATCTTGACTTAAGCATTATTCTTCTCACAATGAAGACCTATATGAGCTTGCTAGTCTTGGCTCACCAATTTCCATAAAGTTATGCTAACTGTTTTAGTACTCTACTATGCAGGGTTTACAATAATCGAGCATTACTTGCGGTCGCAACTACAGCATTTCGGACGTCCTGCCGTGTGATATCCAAGTTTCTGTGAACATTGTGTCAAAGCTATGTTACATTTGCTTGTGTGTTGTCCCCATTGTTTAGGTGGTAAAGGGTAACACAAATCCTGAAAACAATTGTTTAGTCTATTCTGATACTGAAATCTGCGTTGGCTAGTATTTGCAGTTCAACTGCTAAATTTAGCGTGTATATGTTGCACAAGTGAACAGCATTAACAATAGGGCCTTCATGTCCCAGTATCTGCATTGCACAACTGTAAATTTTCCATTGGTTTGAATAAAACTTCTGTGCCATAACAACTTATTATTTTTTTCTCCAGTCACTCCGAAATTATCAGTTTGCATATCCCTCTTTGTATAAGCGAAACGAAAGGGGACCTTGACATTGACCTCCATG
Organism: Paspalum vaginatum; assembly: GCA_030272315.1. Taxonomy (NCBI): domain Eukaryota; kingdom Viridiplantae; phylum Streptophyta; class Magnoliopsida; order Poales; family Poaceae; genus Paspalum; species Paspalum vaginatum. The sequence continues at coordinate 12,756,661 of CM059013.1, read as the reverse complement.
AGGTAAGGTCCATATCAGAAGATGCTATGGCAACGCAACCACATCTTCTGATTGGACACAAAGGATATTCTGGTGGAAAATGCGTTGAAGAAGGCTCCGGCAGTCGTGTCCAAGCAAAACAAAACAACAAACTAATGGCACACCAGAAACAAGCATGCATGGCCTTGCCACCGTGTTGCTCCTGTTTTATTCCAACACAATTTTACACGGATCCAAACCCGGATCCTAGGCAGCCTGCATATCTTCGTCTACATTGCATTCACCAAGATACACCTTGACGCTCCGAGGAGAGCCACAGCTGCCTTCTGCTATAAGTGCTCTGTCGTTTGCAGCCATGTGCTGGATGATTTTGTATATCATCTCAATCTGGGAGCAAACGTGGGGCATAAATAAGTAATAAAAAATACCTTTCCACAGTTGAAAAATAGGTGATGGCCAATAAATGGGAAGCGCATAGTCACAACAGACAAGGAGGCAAAGGTGAAACTTACATCTTCAGGGCAATGGCAGCGATCTGCGATTTCATCTAGGGTCAATGGCTCGGCAGGGTCCTTGCAGCTGGGAGACAATAAACAAGTTCATAATCAACAGAAATTTTTCGTGTCCTTGCTTGCTCTGATGATTTGAGTTTGTCATGTGCAAAACTTGGAATTTGGAAACAGTAAAAATTGTTTCATGAGTAAGGACAGGTTTTGAGTTATACTGAAGTGCAAGCAAGACACAGGTTTCTCTTTATTAGAAGATTTTTTGAGTCAAGGATGTCGATATGTTAAAACATCAGGCTACCTATAAGTTTGCAACTGCAGTAGCCAACTGTAACAAAAAAAGAACTTTTCAAATCTATATCATTTCAAACATCTAAAAGGCCTTCAGAGAGTCTCTAATGAGGAATGGCCATTACCACGACTCTGGTATTGTGCACTTTTAGTAATACAAGGATATACCTTTTCAAAAGCATCCTAACAGAAATGTGGCCTAAAAATACCATGCACAACAAATAACTTCATAGAGAAACAGTAATAGAAAACATAAGCCAGAGATTCCATACGTGGCCTCGTTTAATACAATCAGCACCCTTTTCTGAAGCGCCAATACTTCTCCTGCTGCCTTTTTCCCAGCTTCAACACCTGTAAATCACATAGCCTACAAATAAATACATACAAGAGAATAGCTTAATGATACCGAGCTACTTCAATAGTGTGTTGAGAAGCATACCAGGCTGATGATAGGCATTGATATTTACCAAAGAAGCATAAATGCCCACAGCACGTTCATACAGTGCAATCAGTGCTCCAACAGCTCTAGGAGTTACTTCTTGCACAGTAACAGAGATGGATTCCCGGTCATTTGCATAAAGAGCAGAACGAGTTCCCTGCAAAATATAGCATGATTCGGTTATCTATGCTGTAGACAAATCAGCATAACTTGGTATCTTCAAAGAACAAGGTTAACCTGCAACATCCCAAACAAATAGTCACCACATGTGACTCCAGGTTCAAGCTCCCAATCATGACCAGGAGGCCTGTCACGCAAGACCTCGATAAAAGTAACAAAGAAGTTGTGTACACCTTCTCTCAGCTGTTGAATGTAACTGTGATCAGAAATAATTCATTAGATCCTGAAATTTGACCACAGTAAGTACTGCAGGAAAACAAACACACACTTACGCGTGCTGGTCAGTGCTTCCTTTATTACCATATACAGTTAGCCCTTGATTAACCTATCATTAGAAATTTCTATGTTAAACAAAGGATTATAATGAATATAGAACCTGGATCTGGTAGTTCAGTTACAGTAAATTGACTCTGGAAGACTTTTTACCCGATTGCCATCCAGGTCGAATTCTTTCCCAAGAGATTCCATGACAAGTTGTTGCAAATATCTACTCAAAAGTAGCAAACTATCCTTGTAAGGAAGTACAACCATATCCTGAAATAAAGGAAAGCCAAAACAGTAAGTGCTAAGAACAACATTCATCAATAAAAGGTGCTGCAACCAACGAAGCCGCAAAACCTTCATGCCTATCCCTTCTGTGGCCCAATACCAACACAATGCAAGCAATGCAGCTGGATTTTCTTTAACCTGTTAAAAAGAAAACTATGTTTGACACATTCCTGATACGTAACCATATTGTTTAACTGTATGTTGCCCATGTTCTTATATTGTCATACCACAGTGTTCCTGGTTTCCTCATCCATTAAAGCTGCGCCAACTAGCATTTCCTTGATATCAATACCCTGGCAATATCCCCTCATGTTAATTTGAGAGTGTATGAAAAATAACATAAAGGGAAAAAATTGGGAAAGCACTCGCCTGCAATGCAGCTGGAAGTAAACCCACAGCTGACATTTCCGAAGTTCTGCCACCAACCCAGTCAAACATAGGAAACCGAGCTATCCACCCCTCTATTCTGGCAGTGTTGTCCAACAGAGAATTTTCTTGAGTAATTGCAACACCCTGCAAAACAGACATGCTGTCAAATAATGAAATGATCACACATTCATATATCAAGCATGTGGAATCAGTGCATATAAATAAGTAACATAAATTATTGCCCATGAACTAGTTGTAACAGAATCATACAAAATAAGCAAGAACCTGAGGTCAAAACCTGTTTCGAGAATTCCAGGCCTGCATCTCGGAAGGCTTTCTGTACTTCCAGTAGACCATTGCGGGTCTCAGGTGTGCCTCCACTCTATGTAAAATAAACAGAACTAAGTTCATAGTACATCTGGGAGAAGATCGACAAAATGAGCAAATTTGGGAACTTTCTGTACCTTAGAAATGACAATTACAAGAGTAGTTGCAAGTTCAGGTCCTAGTTGAGCAATTTGATGATCAATCCCAGCAGGATCGGTGTTGTCAATAAACCTTATCTGGGAAACCAAGCATGGCAAGAGGTATATCTTACAGCTGACGAGACCACAGGATAGGCAAATGCAGTTAAAGTGCAATGCTCGAATTATGACTTAGGGGCATACCTTCAGTGGAGGGTTATCAGGTGCAAGTGCCTCAGCAACAAATTGAGGACCCAAAGCTGACCCTCCGATTCCTATAGAGAGGATCGAAGTGAAACGGCCGGCTGGGGATTGAATCTGCATTTACACCAAACACCATGATGTAAGACATCAGCACAAAAAGGAATGTACCAAAAGCCTCAATAAGATAAACAGTGCCTATCTAGTGTACAATGCACGTTCCAAGAATCCTATATACGGGAACCATCCAAAGCACAGTCACCCGACTATCATGTTTTACTTAAACGAACACCTGATTATCATGTTCAGTCTTCAGTTTAGTGGAGCATGGTTATACAGAGGTATGCTCTAAACCCTCTCATGATGCCATTGCCATATCCCAACATTTTGCAACACAGGACAACAACAACAACAACAAAGCCCTTTTAGTCCCAAGCAAGTTGAGGTAGGCAGCAGAGGACTACACATATGAAAGAAACTTCTTTCACAATCTCGTCCCTTAAATTGTCCCAGGTGCTTTGTTTCAGTCAGTCAGATAAACATACGGTTTTCTGATGGATGGAGTTATAGATGGTAGAATAGCACTAGAAACTGGTAAGGAAGCATGCTATGCCATCACAACTCTGCAGCAGAAGCAATTGCAAGTACGTCAAGCAAATGGAAATGTCAACAACAACAAAAATCTGCAGCGAACCTTGCCGGAGATGACGTCTTGGGAGAAGGCGAGGATGCTGTCGAGCGCGGTCTCGATCTTGTTGCGGAGGAAGGAGTTGGGCGCGAGGGCCGGGTCGCGGAGCCAGTAGTGTCCCACCATGCGGCCCTCGTCGGGGTTGGCGATGGCGCCCTTCTCGAGGTCCCGCATGGCGGCGAAGGCCCGCTGCATCCGCGGCTCCATCTGCTGCAGGAACTCGTCGGTGAAGCCCATCCGGCTGACGTCGACGAAGATGCCGAGCTCCTTGTGCTGGTAGAGCCACTCGACGTAGCGCTCCCAGAGCTTGATCGGGTCCTTCTCGACGGCGCGGCCGCCGCTGCCGTTCTCCGGCCGGGACCCCAGCGGCTGGGCCGGCGTCGGGGCGGAGCTGGAGGAGCGGGAGAGGTCGGCGATGGAGTGGGGCGCGCGGAGGCGGAGGTGGGAGGGCCGGAGCAGGAGGTGCCGCCGCAGCCGCAGCCGGCACGCGGCCGACGAGGGCGGCGCCGCCGCGCCGGAGATGGACGCCATGGCCGCCGGAATCGCCGCGGCAGGTGGTCGCTCGCTGGCTCAGCCGCCTCACGGGCTCACACGCATCCACTCCTACGGACTCCGAAGAGAGGAGGGAGGGTTTAATTTTGTTGTGGGGGGAGTCCACGAGGTGGAGGCGTGGAGTTGGTGGCCACTGGCCTCGCTGTGTTTGGCTTTATTTGGGGAATGGGGAAGGAAGGCGAGGAGCGGAGGACGCCTCCAGCCGAGAGACCGTCCACGTCGACAGCGTCACCTGATGTCCCACCTGTCAGCGACTCTCCGCCAACTTGTCAGCCGATGGGCTCCGCCGCCACGAGCGAGCAGCGCAGCCCAGGTCAGCACGTGCGAGCGACGGCGGTGGGCGGGAGGTACTCTGACGTGTGGGAGAGGTGCGCTGTCGCCGGCCGCGGCCGCGGCCGCTGGCTGGGGACGCGAACGCGGCGGAAAAAAATCTGAGCGGCGGAGGCGCCGAGACGGCGAGCGGTGGTGGCTTTGCCTACGAGCGAATGGAGCGTGGGGCCCCGGACCTTTTCGTGAGGGGACGGGTGGTAGCGTCCCAGCAGGAAACTGGCGCAGGATATTTGCGTTCGTGCCAGCGCGTTTGCTCGTTTCCGCCGGTGCGCACTGCGCTTTCAGTCGGGAATTGGCCGTGCGCCACGAGCTTTTCTATAATTGCCTGGTCCCTCCGTCCCACGCAATTGGTTTCTCTGTGGCTGAAAACTTGGAAGTGCTGACCACCGTGAATTTTGGGGTTCTGATTTTTCACATTGCTATATTTGTTCTCTCTTCTTCACCCCTTGAAACTCGATGACCGTGGTATCGCTGTGCACTTGTGCGTTTAATTTGTTTATTAGCGGTGAGCCTAAACTCATACTACCTCTATATATCTATTTGTGTATCTACCTCTATACTTATATTCATACCTCAATTTCCAAAAGTAGAAATACACGTAGTAGTTACATAAAAATGGATGCATTGAAGGCGAAACATTGAAATAGCTGTCCCGATGGCCACTTTCAAATATTTAAGAAAGCTAAGCAGCATAGCTGAGAAAAAAAATAGACATAATAGGAGTATCCCGTTGGAGTCTGCATTTCCAGCTGCCACGTAAGAGTGTGCACGCGCACCTAAATAAAGACACAGGAACAACCGCTCGTTTGAGTGATTATTCATAATTTTGCAACCCGAGCTCAGCTGCAAGCCTGCGAAGTGGTGTTTCAGTATTGATGACAGTATATCGCTTTGCCCTATTGCCCTTGTCCAATCGCATCTCTAATGGTCAGGCCACCAAAAGTCCAAAGCAGATGTCCATGCTGCCCTACACTAAGCGCTAATGGCCGTTTAGTCTTTGACTCTTGAACGAATCTGATGGCCTCCTTCCTAATATGACGCCATGACGGGCTAACTAAACTAACCTCTTCAGCTTTCCAAATGCTTCACGGCGCTCTCAGCGACTCTTGACTACTATTTGGGCTGCTAACTTTTTTTAAAATATATTGGCTGCTACCTCATTTTATACGAAGAATGGGCTGCTGACGTTATCATACGATGGAACATTTTTGTATGGCGAGGAAAGGAAACATATAATTGGTTGGTGTGTGGCGGCGAAAAATATTTTCAACATCAATCAATCAAGAGTCACGGCAGAGGAACCTATGGCAATTCCAGTAGTGGCGAGAACGCTGTTGGGGACTTTACAAAAGTCCAAAATTGAAACAGCATGAACTCTTTGTGTGCTCCAACCAAAACTGGGACCAATTCTTATTAAAAAAAAAATAAACGGGGACCAATTCACTTTCGGAAGGATAGCTGCCTCAAACTCAATAGGTCCCATACAACGCAAAGTTCTATGATATTGTATACTAATTTAAAAAACTGAAGCAACAGTGTGTTAGACTGAGATCACCAGATTGTGCATATAGACTTGCAAAACAATGTACACGTATTGTAAACACAGTGGAAAATATAGGTGGTGGGATGGGTAGGCTGGTAAGCTAAGCCTTAGCAGTTAGCATACCATGCTAGGACAGCTCAATGCAACTAGTAATTTCTTTACTAGATAAAATTCGCAGTGAAAGGCTCATTAATGGTTCTATTTATTCAGAATAATGTCTTCGCTAAAAGTCTAAAACCCAGTGTAGGTTACCGGAAGGTAAGAGAACCGCTCAGTTGTCATGAGACCCTAATATTTGCTTCTTGATGGAGGTAACTCTGGTGACAAGTTCGTCACGGTTCTCCTGCACCAAAAATGAGTTTAATAAGCCATGAAATGGGCACAGATATTTCTAATAGAGCATAACCAATTACCTTAAATATCAGGTATCTTGAGGTGAACCAAATGGTGAAGCAAAGGCCGACAACTTCCATCACCTGAGGCACCTGCTCATTCAAAACAATGATCATGCTATTAGGACTCGGTAAATTTCCACAGCCCATTGGTCAAATCATACTCACACCAAGTTTTTACTCCCGCTAGCATACAACTATCATTAATTCACACTCACACCAATGATTATCTAATCATATTTCAAGTATTGAAAATTTTCAATAACACACACATTGACAGAGAGCACTACATACCAAAGGCACCGAATCAAGTGCAGAAACCACAATTGATGATATCCAAATTGCAACAATAGCAGATGTGCCAAATACGAGAGCAGAATACGACTTGTCGGAGTCCAGCTGCACAAGATAACAGGTAAGCAACTGAATTCTGCATACTTAACCCAACAGATGGGATCAGAGATTTCACAATCAGTGGTAACTGGCCCGCTACTGTCGGTAACCAGCCATAATGGCATGGACCAGTAAATTAGTATTGGCCTGAAAAGTTTTGAAGTAAAACACTTCTAAAAAAAGAGTATAGTGTATCGGTCCTAAAATTTGTCCACGTGTGCCATCCAGGTCTTGAACCCTCAAAATACATGATTAGCCCCCTGATCTACATTTGGGTCTCACATGAGTCCAGACCCACACCACACCCGGACAGTTTTTTTGGATAATGGAAGATATTATTGTGGCTTCAGTCATCTTCCGAAAATCATCAGACTACAAATGTTACAAAGCTAGGCACATGTACCTAACTGGACCATGGAGTGTGATGTCCTCAACCCCCACCACTCCAACAGACCACCACCGTCTTCTCTTGCTCCATCCACAGCTTCATGCCCTCTTTGGTTCAACCGCCAGTAGGAGGGGGAGCAGCACCCAACGAGTGCGCCATGCTCACGACATCAGACTTTATCGCATGTCAAAGGTGGGGCATGGCTGCCACGACAACAAAGCCCTGCGAGGTTGAACCAATTCATCCTAATAGCAGTTCTATTACATCTCATTAGCCATTCACCATGAATTGAGTTCCAAGCAGTGCGAGGTCAGTGACCAATGCACGAGAGACACCTCCTAGCTTGTAGGGTCTCGCACATCTCCAGGTGACTACCACAGAGGACATCGATGGACAACAGCACGGCACAGGACAGCGGGACCAAGTGCGGTAAGCTGAGTCGGTCACGGGGACCTATTGGCTTCCTCAACAGGACGCAAATCTCGGTGGCTGAAAGAGCAGCAACGCTGGCTGCAGAGCTGGCGTGACCTCAGCGATCTCAACCTCCACGTCAACCTTCCTGTCGCTGATCAATCTGCTGGACGGTCATCTCATCAACAGCCATCACCCCACCCACGGATGCGATGTCACCACTGGTGACAATGTAGTTGAGCTCCATCCTTTCCAACTCAGCATCAAAAGTGATCCATACATTATGGCATGCCAAGTCAACACAGACACAGACGGTGGATCTAGAGCTGATTGCACCAGAAGGGAAACCCCATTTGGGAATGAGGGGGGTAATTCTGCATTTTGGGAGTATAGGGACCAGGATAACATAGGCAGACAAGCTTACGGACTGTTGTGCAATGTACCCTTAAGAAATATTTAATATTTTTTTAGTTTTCTTTCTTTTACTCAAACTAACTGAAATATATTAGCGCAAAGCTAATAGAGTTTGTTTGTGCTGATAGAAAGAGGCACCTATCCAAGATTTTCTTACGTGATAGTGTGCGACTATGAATAAATAACAACCTCTAGCATTCTCAGCAGCCATACAAACAACGAATATTAAAAAAATTTGTGTTGAAAATTTGTTACCTACGAAATATGTTGAATGTTCGTGCATTTGCAATATTGTATCTACAATATAATACTCCATCCGTCCCAAATTGTAAGGGGTTCCAGACCTTTAATAGATTCATTCATTATTCCATATATGTGTGCTCAATATGTATCTAAATTCATCAACATCCATATAAATGTGGACAGAGGGAGTAATAGTTACGGTTACGGTTTTTTGCTCATCAGTAACCACTCAGATAACAGCAAATTTGGGCTGATTAACGTACGGTAGCTCTTGAATTTGAATAGTGGATGATGAAATAGCTGATATAAATCCAGTAGCCACTGGTTATTGACAGTTTCTTGTATCGGACTAGGCCTGGTGTTCTTCATATTTCTGATGCTTGAATCCTTCTACGGAATTCACTCTCTGGAAATTCACACAGGCTGGTAGGCATTTAAGAAGGAAAAACTGGTGACATACCATTGGAGGAACCACACACTAGCATTTTAATACAAAGATCTGGGTACATTTTATTACCATTTGAAGTATCTTCGCTTAAAGTCTTTTTTTAACCAGTCCATCCATTTTGTCACTCCCTTCCAATAATTTTCATAACAAAATGACAAATATCAAGTATAAAGTTGGGAAATTAAATTGCAAGAAGTAATAAACATAAAAACAATGGAGCAACCAGGATTTGCTAACTAAGTACCAGAACACTATCAAATCAAACCAGAAGAAACCAGCAGACAGTTTTGATCAGTGGAATGGTAAGGAGACGCACAGTACCCCTGTACCAGAAACACATGCAAAGATCATGCATAAGGTTGTTATCCCCAGTCCCAGACTCTTACCAGTTAGTGTGATTAATCTGTCAGAATTGCAGTTGCATTAACAGAAAAGGCCTACTGCACACTTAATTTTTTTAAGTCTGGATAATGTAATCAAATTATTAACTATTAAGAAATTCAGGTTTTGTGGTGCAACTAGCTGCTAGTTACCTAAATGAAAAAGGACTTCTAGATGATTTGTCTCGTGTAGAAATTTCTCTGGATTTTTATTTCCCAAGACGTGTACTCGGATGCCCTTCTATAGGAGGTTGCATAGAAGATTTATTCTATGAAAAGAGAACATAAGCGGCAAGCGCACTCAATAATAGCATCAGTTGCAATATTTGTGGAGAACAACCACCACATTGTTTTCCTTTTATCGTGAAAACCATCAAACACTGACATTAGATCAAACCAGCTCATTTTCAGTACAACCCTTCGCTACAAAATAAATAATCCCAATCAATTTATCACCGTGTGTCCCTGTTCTTGTTCCAACGATAGCCATGGTACTTATTGGCTTGCAACATGCTCTCTACTTTCGAAACTAATCAGCTGCAAACCTGCAACTTTGCGGTTTGTAATCATTTAGATCCTGAAGCGATACGCTGCAAACCTTGTACGGATCAACATGCTAAGCAAAGAGTGAGGAGCAATTCTCCCGCATTAGTATCCACATGGCGGTTCCCCCACAGACCATTTTCACCTTAACCTAACACATCCATTTCAAACCGACAATACAAAGCTTACAAGCAATCGGATGCGCGCGCTCACCTCGACGCCGATCTGGTTGAGCACATCCCACGAAGCTGGCTCGCTCTGCACTTCCTCCTTCTCAACCTCCACGCTACTCGCCTCCTTCCCAAAACCCTCCCACCCATCCCGCTTCGCCGGCGCCGGCGCCGCGGGCTTCTCGGAGAGCAGGCCCCCGAAGTCGTCGGAGTCCTTCGCCCGCACGGCCAGCGAGGCCCCGCCGCGGCCGCCTAAACCTTGGGGGCACAAGGGAAGCTAGGGTTTTAGCTCTCTGTCGCGACATTCACAGGGTCCGGGCGGTGGGAGCGGGGCGGCGACACATACCGTGCTTGAGCTGCTTCGGTCGCGAGGTCGGCGAGGGACGTGGAGGGAGGACGCGCACGAGCGCGGTGCGGGCGGCGAGAGCCATCGATGCAAGAGTTCGTGGAGAGCTCTGCTTTGCTCTGGGGCTCGGACGAAGCAGAGAAGGTGGCGAGGTTTTGGGGAGAGCTGGCGGCGCCGCTTCGTCTCGCTGCCTGCCTCACTCGCTCTGTACTGCCGCGACGCGCCGCGTGGACCGGGAGTCCGGGACGGGTGCGCAGCGAGGCAGGCGTTTCACCCTTTCGAATAGAGGCGTGGCTTGTTCAACAAAAAAAAAAAATAGAGGCGTGGCATGCGGTGCCGCAAGGTAGTCTGCTGGGCCGCACGCACCTATAACGTCACTGCGGCAACGGGAATGTCTTCCATCGCCGAAGTTCTTGTTTTCAATTGAGCCGACCCACACCCCCACCGCCTCCTCATGCCGACATAGCCGATGGCTCTAGCGTCCCTGCCTCCGCTGCCACCAATGCTCACCTTTGTGGCACCGAGCTCCTCCGCCAGCACCCCCGATCAACCGCCGGCCACCACTGACGCCGCCCACCTCGCCATCGTCTCGCCGGCCTCCACCACCGGTTCGGCAACCTTCCCCCAACCACCTTTTAAGGTCCGGAGAAAATGAGATTCCCTAGTAATCCTAGAACCCGAACATGGAACTCGATGAATGCTTCATCATCGTCGTCGCTTGCGGCGGCGGTTGCTTCTTGGCCAAGGTGGACCTCAATGGTTGGCATGCTATAATTTGACATATCGCTACCAACTCAATTATAGATACAACAAAATAATACTCGTGTGATAATTATAGATAATACAGAAAAATACCCCTACCCTTATTTTAGCACTCTACCAAAAACACATGTGGACACCACGTGTTAGCGTATTTATTTATTTATTTTCAAACCTAATCTGCATCGCCTCCCTATGCTTTTGTAGTCCGTCACATCCGTGTGACCACACGTACAAACCAGCCTCCGCACTGGCTAAGGCTGATGTCACCAAGAGGCGGACCCGTCGAAGAAGAGAGTCCAGTGCGGCTCGGTGAAAACCCGGACGGTCCTGTCCGGCTGGGAAGGTTCCGCCACGGCCTGCGGACCTCCAGACTCCGAGGCGGTGGGAGTCCACTCTGCGATGAAGTCGGCCAAGACTTGGCTCTTGGCAGCACTTCGGGGCTGGAAGTCGAGTTGGAACTCTGCCAGCTCCGCAGCCCATTTGGCGATATTCCCAGTAGCGTTAGAATTGCGCAGGATTGCTCTTAGTGGGTAAGAGGTCACCACGACAACCTTATGTGCCTGGAAATAGTGGCGCAACTTTCTGGAAGCAATAAGTAATGCGTAGGCGAACTTGTGAGCTTCCAGATACCTGGCCTTCGCCCCGTGGAGGACTTCACTGACGTAGTACACTGGCTTCTGGGTGGTCCGGACCTTAGTGGCAGGTCCGAGACCATCTCCCCCTGCCAGGCTGGCCCCCTGGGCGGCTTGGCCTCCAGCTTCTGGTGGCTTATCGCCTTGGCAGGGCAACGTGCCAACCGGACCTCCGATATCGGGGCCGGCTGCAGCTCCCGTGGTGGGCGGACCACCACCTTCCACTTGGGGGACCCCGGTGTCTCCTTCGTGGGGATGGGCTGATCGCTCGGCGACCAAGACCATGCTTACTACCTCGGATGTCGCCGCGAGGTAGAGAAACAGGGTCTCACCAGACTCTGGCGCCACTAAAACGGGCAGAGTAGTGAGATGCTGCTTCAACTCCTGGAAGGCTTGCTCAGCCTCTTCGGTCCATATGAATGGTCCGGCCTTCCTCAAAAGCTTGAAGAAGGGCAGGGCTCTCTCAGCTAGCTTTGAGATAAACCGGCTGAGGGCTGCCAAGGACCCAGTGAGTTTCTGGAGGTCCTTAATGCAGGCCGGTGGCCGCATAGCCTCGATTGCCCTGATCTTGGTCGGGTTTGCCTCAATGCCGCGATGTGACACTAGGAAACCTAACAGCTTACCAGCCGAGACGCCAAAGACGCATTTCTCGGGGTTCAGCTTCGTGCGCGTTGTGCGCAACCTGTCGAAAACAAGGGCCAGGTCTTCCATCAAGGTCGACCCTACCCTGGTCTTGACGACAATGTCATCGACATAGACCTCTACTACGTTTCTGATCAGGTCACGGAACGTGAAGTTCATGGCACGCAGAAACGTAGGTAAAGCATTCCTCAGACCATATGGCATTACAACGTAACAATATAAACCATCCACTGTTACGAAGGCTGTATGCCTCTTATCCTCCTCATCCATCTGGATCTGATGAAACCCAGAGTACGCATCCAAAAAAGACAAGAGTTCACACCCAGAGGTGGAATCTACTATCTGGTCTATGCGCGGGAGGGGATAAGGGTCTGGAGGACATACTTTGTTGAGGCTGGTGTAGTCGATACACATCCGAAGCTTCCCGTTTGCCTTGGGGACGACCACCGGGTTAGCCACCCACTCGGGGTGGTGGACCTCCTCGATGAAGCCTGCGTCCAGGAGCTTCCGGACCTCCTGACGGATGAAGTCCTGGCGCTCCACGGACTGTCTCCGTGGCTTTTGCCGTACCGGCTTGGCGTCTGGGTTGATCTTCAGACGATGCTCAATCACTTCCCTAGGGATCCCAGGCATCTGCGACGGTTCCCAAGCGAACACGTCGACATTTGCCCGGAGGAAAGTAACGAGCGCGTCTCCCTATTTTTCTCCCAGATTTCCTGCGACGCGGGTGGTCTGGGAGGGTTCCACTCCGATCTGGACGGTCTTGACCGGCACGTCCTCGGGGTCGGAAGGGCGTACCTTGGGCACCTTTGGTCCCTTAGCAGGAACCTTGGCCCGAGAGGTCGAGGGGCTGTCCCCCGCCGGGTTCGCTGCGTCAGTAGCGAGAGCATGGAGCTTCTCTACTGCGGCGACGGCTGCGTGGCGGTCTCCCGGTACGGTGAGAACACCCGCCGGGGACGGCATCTTCACGACCAAGTACCCGTAATGGGCAACGGCCATGAAGCGGTACAGTGCCGGTCTGCCAATGATGGCGTTGAACGGCAGGTTGACTTCCGCGACATCGAACTGGACGTTCTCTGTGCGGAACTTCTCCGGGGTCCCGAAGGTGACCGGCAGGTCGATCTTTCCTTTCGGGTAGATCGGCACTGGACCCACGCCGGAGAATGGGCGCGTCGGAGCCAGGCGCGACTCCGGAATCTGCAGCTGTTTGAAGGCTGCGTGGCTGATGATGTTGAGGGCGGCTCCGCCATCGATCAACACATGGTGGAGCCGTATGTTGGCGACCACCGGCGATGTGATGATCGGCAGTACGCCAGCCCCAGCCATGTTCTCGGGGCAGTCGGCCGGCCCGAAGGAAATGGTGGTGTCTCTCCACTTTGTGGTGTGGAGCCACCCCAGGGACGCTCGGCCTGACCGAGAGGACTTCTCGGCGTAGGGCCTTCACGTCCCGCCGGGAAGAGACTGCCCAGCTTCCGCCGTACATAACGTACAGCTTCTTGCGACGTTCGTTGTCGCTGGATTCGGAGCTGGAGTGGCCTAGAGCGTAGACGCTCTTGAGCTCCCGCTCCGGGGGCTGATAGCCCATCTCCTTGCCCCCAGCGGCGGGCCCACCGTCGCTGGTAGCCTTCCCCTTGCCAGGGCGTTGGCGTGGGGGTGAGTCGTCCTTGGCCGGACGCTCTCGGCGGTCATTGAGGCGCCGCTGCACGAGCTTTTGTATCTCGCGGCAGTCGGCGGCGCTATGACCGCTGTTGGGATGAACAGGGCACGAGCCGCCACTGTTCCGCGCCTGTTGCCTCGGGCGCTTGCCACCGGTGTCGCGGCCTCCAGGTGCTGCCGCAGCGACTGGGGCCCCTTCCAGGAACCTTTCAGGGCGTCGGCCCTTCTTCTTTTTCTTGCCGCTTTCTCGGGCGGCACCGGCAGAGGCACCCGGCTGGGCAGTGCTGTCCTGTTGCGGGGAGTGCCACGCACGCCCCTCTGCGGCCCTAGCGCACTTGTCTGCCAGTGCGTACAGGGTGGCAACGTCCTGTACTTGGCGGGTCGCCAGTTTCTCTAGCATCTTCTCATCACGGACGCCTTGCCGGAAGGCTGTGATGATGGATGCGTCGGTGATGCGAGGGATCGTCCCCCGCACCTTGGCGAAACGAGCAATGAACGCTCAGAGGGATTCGCCAGGCTCCTGACGTACTGCATGGAGGTGGGCCTCCACGCCGTACTGCTGGCACGCACTCGCGAAATTCGCCTGGAACAGAGTGCAGAGCTCTTCCCAGGACCGGATTGACCCGGGGGTCAGGTTCATGAGCCAAGTCCGGGCCGGCCCAGACAAGGCGACATGAAAGTATGACGCCATAACGGCGTCGTCTCCGCCGGCCGCTGTGATAGCGGTGACGTACACCTGCAGGAATTCCGACGGGTTGGTATTCCCGTCGTACTTCTCCGGCAGGTGCGGCCGGAACTTCTGCGGCCAGCGCGCGGAGCGGAGGCTGTCCGCGAGTGTGGCGCAGCCAACTCCAGCCGATACGACCCCTGGCGGCGTCTGCACGCCAACCGGGGGTGGCGCATAAGCCGAGGGCTTAGGCGCTGCAGCGGCGAATGCCGCGTCAAGGTTTTTGCCCATGGCGGCGCTTGGCTGCACCCGTGGTTGCTCCACGGTGGTGGGAGTGCCTGCTCGCCGGCGGTTGAGCTCGGCTCGCAGGTCTTCCGTCTGCGCGCTCCTTACTGAGGGGGAGCGCGCGGATGTTGCCGCATCGTGCTGCCTGCGGCGGTTCGACCTCCCCCCGCTGCTGGGAGGGAGTCGCGACCCAGTCCTAGCTGGGCCAGGGGTGACCTCGGCTAGGTGGATCAGGCGATCTACATCGCTTCGCCACTACGCCAGGGCGCTAGGTGAGGCTGTCGGCCCCGGGGGGTTACGAAGCAGCTCCCTGGCTACGGCGAGCGGGCCGCTGGCAGGAGCGGGGTTCGCCGTGGCGGCGTTTGCCGCTACAGCGCTTGTTACTGCAGTATTTGCAGCAGCGGCGCCCCCCGCGGGGCGTCGAGGGAGCCGCGGCGTCTGCGCCGCGCCCTCAGAATGGTGGAGGGAGGCCTGCGACCCAGTCGAGGCCACCTCCTCTGATGCGGCTGCATCCTCATGGAAATCGCGGATGCGCATCATCATGCGGTGAGGGATGATGCTAACTGATGCCAACCCCTACCTAGCGCGCCAAATGTCGGAGCGGACGTGCTCCTGGTCAGGTGGCGGAATGCACCCGGCCGAGATCCTAAGTACGGAGTGTAGTTAGGGGGAGCAATCGTTGTTAGCTGGTCAATGGTGGCACGATGGTGGCGAGAGGATTTAGAGTGGTTCGGGCCGCCGGAGCGTAATACCCTACGTCCACTATGGGGTTTGTTCTTGTATTCCTGTCTGGAATAAGAGCCCGTCGAGGGAGTGTGAGTGTGTGACTTGAGGAGATGGAGGAGCGTATGTGCAGCCTGTGTTGGGTCTGTCCTCCTGTGTTGCGTATGCCTCCCCTTTTATAGCCCAAGGGGGGCATGTACATGGTGGCCGGGCCCCGACAGGTGGTCCCGGCCCATTTCCTCTATGCTACAGTTCTATCTTGTGCCTGATGTCCAACGCTCCCATGCCTTGTGCCTGTACTGTCGCCGTGACCTGGTATGGCCTGGGGATCCACCATATCGTCCTTCCTTACGTCGCCCTGTCCCATCGGCTGCTAACCCGCTGATGGGTTTCAGAGGCCGAGGGCAGGCGGTGCGCACGCGTGACAGGACGGGACGCTCGTAGTAGCGTAGCGGTGCCGCTACCTAGTATTAGGCTGAGCGCGGCCGCCGCGCGTGGCGCGGCTCATGATGTGTACAGCGTACTTGTTTACTCAATATAGCCCCCAGTGTAGCTGGGAAACCAACTGTAGTGCCCTGTAATCGCCGCCGCGCCTTGGTAAGGCGCGCCCCTTTGCCTCGGCGCCGCCGCCTGCCAGCGGCGGTGCCAGCGGTGATGGGGGGCACGCCCGCCTGACAGCGGCGGCGTCGGCGGGCGACGGGGGCACGCCCGTCTGACACTCGTGGTGTCAGCAGCATCGGGACGTGCCAGCCTGACAGCGGCGGTGTCAGCAGCATCGGGGCGTGCTAGCCTGACAGCGGTGGTGTCAGCAGCCTCGGGCACATCCGCCTGCCCGCAATAAATGCAGCAGGTGGGCGGGGCGCCCGGTTGAAGGCCCCGCCACGCGCCCCGTGGGCACGTGGTATCGCGAGACCCTCCCGTGCCTTGTGGGCACGTGGCGGCCCCGGACCACTGAAGGTGCTGGCTCCGGGCCTCCACGTGCTCTACGGGCACGTGGCGCCCTCGGACCACCGAGGGCGCTGGTCCCGGACCACCGAGGGCGCCGGCTCCGGACCTCCCCGTGCTCGGTGGGCACGAGGCGGCCCCGGACCACCGAAGGTACGGCTCCGGCCCGAGAGGTCCGGACCTCTCCTCGCGTGGCTGGGGGAGGCTTGGTCCTCCAAGGAGGTCCGGGGCCTCCCCTGTGGGCCGGGTGCGTGGCCCAGCTTTCCCAAGGAGTGGGCCAGGCCCATCTGTTTGCGGCCTTAGGCCCTTCTTGTGCTGCAGAAGTTACCTCCCTTAGTGATCTTCGTCCAGTGTAAGCGGATACCCGGTTAGCTGGGTACCGACAGTTACGTATTATAGATAGAGTGGAGTTTGAAATATGATGATGCAATAGGCGAGCCAGTGGCACCAGCCTAAGGTGGACAAACTTACCGTGGAAGCGTGCGCCGGCGAGAGTCGCCACAGGTCCACAACTAGCGACATTCATCTCTAAACCCCGCGTTCTTCTCTCTTCTAAGCGGGATGAAAAGCGAGAGTGGAGTACTAATGAAATGGGTTATCAGCCCATTACGGTTGCCCCTACATTTATATTAAAATGACAATGTTTTAGGTTCATGAAAATTTTCTTCTGTGTTTTAAGATTAAAAAAATTCTACATTCGCTAGAGAATTATTCTAATTACATGATAAAAAATATACGTGAAATAGGGAGTGAAAGGTCTCTAGAGGAAATGTTCTATTTAGGAAAAAATATTCTATCTCCACGAGAAATGTTCAGGTGAGGAGAAATATATTCTGGTTTCACAAGAAAATATTTTAGAAAAAAGAAATAGAAAAGAAATTTTGAAGTAAATAAAAAATGAAATATAAGATGGAAAAAAGAAAAGAGGGCTATTGTAATAAAGCTTAAGTTAAACATATATTGTTTTCTCCTGGAATATAGTATTATTTGGCTTGTTCTAAGTCAAACCATATTAAGTTTGGTCAAAAATTTTGAGAAAAATGTTAACATCTACCACGTGGAAGATTCAAACTATGGAAATCTAGTATACGATGGATTTACTTATGGTCATTTAAAATCTATAAATTAGTTTGACTTATGACATAGAGAGAACACTATGTTTTAGAGGAAGAGAGTGTTGCTACACGTGTTGAGTGAACAAACAGGGACCAAAACAGAATACACGCTACCGTCCCACAACAAATGTTGTTGTAAGATTCAAAAATTGTCTCACAATAAGTTTTGTTTTAGGTATTAGTAGCCTTTAGAATGAATTAATCTGCATACATTCATGCATACACCACAAAAGGAAAAGATTAATCTGTTAACTAGGAACACATGTCTCATATCTCACTTTCCTTAAGACATCATTTATTATGGGACGGATGAAGTAGGGGGTTATGGAAAAAAAATTGGCCCAAAAAACAACCCAGCTAGAGAAAAATGAGACTGAGGAGGTGCTCGGAGCGTGGCCTTGTTTCTGACTTTGTAGAATTGGTGATTGGTAGGTGCAGGTGCTGCCGTTTGGGCTGTCGACTGATATGCGTTTAGACCCTTTTCCGGATGATACACAAGAATCTCGTTTTTCTTTTTGTCTAACACAGATGATAATGGTGCAGAGCGCACGTGTAAATGATAGAACTATGACAAACTCAGATGGTAGGGTTAAATATAGGTCCGCTTGGATTTAAGGGGATTTAAGTCCACGACTTGACCTAAGTTTCTGTGTTTTTCTAGATTTATTTCAGATTTAACGGTATTATTTTCTCAATGGTACGTGACTTTTTCGTCGACAACGAGGCCTATATAGAGAACAATATTTCACCAATATAAATGGGGCAAATGGTTCATAGAAAAACAATGGGCTTTCCACATGTATTCGAGCCTTGGGAAAACTTGTTGAGTGAAGTGGCATCATAGGTACAACTCTTACTTGGGGCTGCATCTTGAGATGTGTGTGGTGCCTATGTGCCATTCAACTACCCTCAAGATGGTTCCTGTTGGTAACACCGTCAAAGCATTTCATCATCCTATCAAAATAAAGGCATTTCATTATTGAAACACCGATCGAGGATTCACCTCCTAATAAACTCCTTTTTTTCATGGCGGATCTTAAACCCAACCTCCTAGAATTGAAACACAAAGCCCTACTTACGTTTGCATGGAGCGTTCATATCCGTTCTATTACCTTCTCATTTGAGACTCGTGAGGTCCTCCCATCGTTCCAGGAAGCTTAACCCATGTTACATGTAAGAGCCAATGTCTCGGACACTCCCTCAAGCTTCCTACGTGCACCTGAGTTTTGTTCTTCGTCGTCTTTCTGGTGAGCTAAATGGCTAGTTGGCGCCAAGTGTGGAATTCAAATCTTTGTACGTATCAGACCGTCAGGTGATGCAACCATTGGACCGTCCAGTGTGAACAAAAAATGCGCAGAGAGCCAGTAACGGCTAGTTTCTTTGTCTCTCTCCAATTTAAAGGCTCCCTCTGCCCTCATGTGCTACCTTTGTCACCCGGAACAATTTATACACATAGAAAGGTCACTTGAGCACCAATATTCACAAATCTTTGAGCTTTGGGTCAAGAAACTTGAGAAAGAGTTCCTCTTGCACGAGGTTGATCAAGTGAAGACCAATGCTTTGTTACTCTTGGTGACCGTGATCACCTAGATGGATTGCGAGTCATGCCTCTTGGCTAGCTTCCCGGAGATTGTGGACGAAGCAAGAGAAGGCCCTTGCGCGGGGCATTGTTCTTGGTTCGGAGTCCACCACTCCAAAGCAGAGAAGGACATCCACGAAGAGAGCATTTGATTCTTGCATGGATCAAGAGGGAGCTTAACCCTTGCGCGAGTGCTCTAGCGAAGACTAGGGGGTGTCGTGACTCCTCGGTACTAGGGAAAAAAATGGTCTTGCCTCTCTTACTTTGCTTTCATGCAATTTACCTTCCACACTTACTTTCCACATATACATTCCTAGAACTGCATACTTGGCTACAGGTTGTAAAACTTTTGTTAGCGTGTAGAGATCTAGACACACTTTCTAGGAACTACGGTGAATTGGGACTTAAACGATAAGATATAGTTGCAAGTTTTGAAATTAGAAGTCCAATTCACCCCACCCTCTCGGACATATTGATCCTTTCATAACTATTTACTCCCACCATACATGTGTAAGTGGAAGAAGACCTACTTAAATAATGAGGTTCTCTTCTCCCACTAAGTCATGTGTCTAACATAAAGGAACGAATGCCATGCGTATGCACTCACTTTCTTTGTCGATCTTGGGCCAGGGCAGAGGGCATGGGTGTGCAACACCTATGTGAAAGGTCCATCAAAATATGGTCCATGACCTTATGGGGCGTGGACACATGGTTTCCTATTGTTATTTATTTATTTAGTTACTTGCGCTTTATGTCTACTAGATAGTGAATCCAATTGAGTTAGGGTGTTTTTATGTCCTATCATGTTACATATATTTCCACCATAGCTTCCTCTATCTTGAGTGCTGAGTGCACATGCATCCGAGAGAACAAGTCTCTACAACCTCTTAACTTTGTGATCATAGATCGAAAGAAGGTGAATAAGGTTTCTAGGAAGAGCTTTGTGTGATTACTTGCGATCTTCATTATACTCATATTGCATCTAGAGCTAAATCAACCATGACGACCCGATCTATCAACGCGCAATGCGAGTGCTAGGACCTAATATTTTGGTCCATCAATTTAATTGGAATCTTGTTTAAGTTGCTACTGTATAGTACGATAGAAAGATATATGCTAACATGTGTTGCTGTCATGGTTTAAGTTTTTAATTTGGTCATGACATTGCCTAACTATCCAACACCTCTCGCATACATGAAGTACAAAGAAAACCACACATGCTCATCAGCAACATTGGAGCAAGCTTCAACATGGTTGTAAGAGGGCATGCGTACAACAGATGTTGCGTGCATCACCACTTCATGCTGGGACACATACCACATAATAAGCATACCCCGCACCCAGCCTTGGAAGATATCAATGTCGGGTCCAACTTCATAGTTTCTCCTAAAGATGTCTTGGAGAACCAACGCCACCTTGATCTTGATGAGGTGTATGGTTGGAGGTATCAACCCATGAGAGATAGGGTGGTGTTATTTGAGGAGTTGGCGGGTATGGGACAAAAAAATTTCCTATCACACTACTACAAATTTGCACTGTAAGAGCGCCTCCCTTTTCACAGTAGAAACAGGTCAAAAGTGGAACCGCCCCTATTGTTCCTAGAGTGGGCCCCACAATATCCACCGCTCCTACTAATAACTTAATAGCAACGGTGGATGGCATGCATCGCTGCTAAAAATTGTAGAAGCGGTTCATGCCATCCACCGCTCCCGCTATTTCCAGTTAGTAGGAGTGGTGGAAGTCATAAACCGCTCCTACTATTTTTATGAGCGGTGCATGCCATCCACCGCTCCTGTTAACTGAAGATAGTAGGAGCGGTGGATGGCACGAACCGCTCCTATTTTTAGGAGCAGTTCATGCCATGCACCGCTCCTATTTTTAGGAGCGGTTCATGCCATGCACCGCTCTTACTGATGGAACTAGTAGGAACGGTGCCACTAGTCTGCCTATCTTATCTTCTCCACTTCCACTCGTCCTCCACTTGTCTTCCTTGAGCCGCACCTCGTTGCGCTACGCCGCACCAACACCCGGGCTGCTCAAGCGCAACCTCGACGCTGCAGTACCGGCCCCAACCCTGACCCTGACACCTCAGTCGACCTCGACCCGCACCCCTGCAAGTGCAGCGACCTAGCCACTGCGCCGGCTCCGGGAAGATTTACCTCTGGTCTAGAACTCAGCTCTGCCCAGGCGTCGACTCCTCGTCACCCATCTGGCGCCTTACCTCCACCACCACCTCATCACCTCGCCACGTTTTGACCCGCCCCCTTCCTCCCGCCGGGCATGAGCTGGAGTGGCAGCGGCAGGAGCTCCAGTGGCAGCGGGGGAGAGCTAGAGCATCGGCAGTGCGTGGACCGGTGAGGAGGGGGGGCAGCTGGATTGTGGCGCTGCCTAGGCGTGATGGCTTTTTTTATTTTTTATACACAGCAGGAGCGGTGGGCAATTTGAACCGCTCCTATAAAGCTCCTTAACAGGAGCGGTTGTTGTTTTGAACCCCTCCTGTAAAGCACTTAGCAGGAGCGGTTCACTTTTTGAGCCACTCTTGTAAGATAATTAACAGGAACGGTTATTAACATGAGTCGCTTCTGCTAAGTTATTTACAGAAGCGGTCGGTAACCGTTTCTAAAGATGTTGGATCTGCAAGAGCTCACGAGTAGCAACGCTTTATATATACTATCCGCCGATCCTATAGATCCCTCTGTAACCGCGCTTTTTTTTTCCGCGTGTTTAAACGGTAGCGGAGCTTATACGAGAAACCCTATCTAGCTTGCGAGGACCGCGGGCTACTTGTTCATCATTTCTTGGACAACTATTCTTTATGCATAACCACGATCGAGGGGTATGTAGGAGTACTGTGCAGAGCTGAAATTAACAACAGCTTCTCGGGCTTCCCATCGCCCATTGCTTAACGCACGCCAGCCGCGGCAACGTACTTACAATAGCTCGCTAGCTCTGGCCCCTAGCTCCCAAGGACTAATCACGCCACAAACCAAGGAGGAGTGTGGACTGTGGAGGACAGCCTAGTACTCCCTATGCCTCTCATCAACTGTTCAGCGAGCAGTGTCATATATCGTGACGATGATACAGAAATCAGTAGTGGCTGGGCTGGGCGACGACCGGCCGTGGAGTCTGCCCGGGCAGAGGGACCGCCGACCGGCGCCGGACCGGCTATGCATGGCTGATGGCTGCATGGGCCCGCCGGGGCAGGGTTTAATTTTTCGCCGAAATTTCGATAAAAATTTCGTTTTCGCTACCATACGGGAAATGAAATTTTGGATTTTTTTCGCTATTTTTCGTTTTGAATTTTAAAATTTTGAAAAAATTTGTAAAAAAAGGGAAAAATATGATAAAAAACTAGATGTTTTAATGAGCCATTAGCACTGGAACTAGTTCAAATCTAAGTGGATTTGCTTCGTTAAAATGACGATTTGGGTTTGGACCTGTTAAAAACCCTTCAACCCTATGTTTTTCCGAGCGGAATCTGCCGCCACCAGCTTGAAAACCGAAGGAAGGTAAGGGATTTTGGTGATTTTCATGCATTTTGATGTCGATCTATGGTACTTAGTGTTTATTTGTGAATAATATTCATATGTGCAGTAGGAAAACCTAGTGTTTGGACTGTTAATGCTTAAGGTTAGTTGAATGTTAGGGATTTCTTAGATGATTTGTGAGTTCAACAGCTTAGCAATGGAAATAATCGCTGATTATTTCGTGTTAGGTTTTGTGAGATGAAATCCTAATGTTAGTTCAATGTTCATGGCACGTGCAATTTGGACTATGGTTTGGATTGTAATAAATTTATTATGGAAGAGGAGTGTAACTGTGATGGGATTTTGGACCTTTTGAGGTTTAGTACCTCCAAAAACATACCTTTAGTTTGAGATTGGGCTTCCATACTATCTTGATTACTTATCAAGTACCACGTGATAATGTGATATACATAAACATTGTTTATTATATTGAACTTCGGCTTTCATGTAGACTATACAATTTATGTACTATGAACTTGTATTATGATTTAGGAATTGTAACTATGTTTTTATGTTATTGTAATAAATTTAGTTTTCATGCATTTTATTTGTGATTTTATTTGTGACAACATATGCTTGTATGCATTTGTTATGAATAATTCATGTGGAATATATTTAATATGCATTGTACATACAATAGAAAAGATAAAAATAATGTTCTATCAATTTTTTTATTTTTTCATATGTTGGAAGCATTTTCCGGTCGAAAAACGGCATTTTCCGACGGAAACACCGAAATTTCGACCGAAAACACCGAAATTTCAGCCGGAAAAAACGGAATTTCGTTTTTGAATTTGATTTGGCTTTTCGTTCGGAAATTTCGAAATTCGCAGAATTTCAGGCGAAATTCCGTTTCCGCCCCTCACTGGGATTTTGTCTGGGAACGAAATTGTTAACCCTGCGCCAGGGTGGCGGTGTGTCTCGGCGCGGATTGTGGCGGTCGCATGCAGAATCGTAGATGCAGCCGGGCACAGCTGCGACGAGCTGGGACGCTGGCCGATAACGTTCCGGACGCTTACCGACGGCCGGTGGACCGGCCAGCACCACCTTCAATTCGCACATGCGCCCGTGTACTGATCGATCGGTGGTGCGCGCGTCCACACGCACGGGCCGACGGGCTCCCGCTCGTGTGGCTCGACCGCACTCTCAAGTCTCAACCACTGCATGGTCTGATGGTCATCGAGGCCTGTAGCGTGTAGCCAGAGAGTGACACGGCGCCGAGAGGCATATACAACGAGACAGATCTGCGATGCATATTCTCCGTGTCTACTGCTGCGTGCACGCAGTGGGTCGCGATGGCTCGATCGATGCGCGGCGCGGTGCAGTGCATATGGAGTCCCGGGCCGGGCTCCAAACTTGAACTGCCCTGGCGCGCGATGTGTTTGTGGCATAAACTACGGCGACCCGCTTCACCCGGATGACCAGATCGATGGATGGGTCATCTGACAGATCTAAGACTGCAATATAAGAGTGATGTATGCGTATTGGGAGTAAAAAAAAAGAGTGGGCGTGTGTACTCTACATACAGAAGGAGCACTCTGTTCCCCTCTGTATTCGTCTCGCTAACTTAAGTGATGTTCGAGAACATACAGCATAAAACTACTCCCGCATGCATCTCTAGTGTTGCGCCCTGCTTTGATCGATCTAATAAACCACACGCAGACGCTCAACTTGGATGAAAATCAACGACACGCGGCTACAACTTTCAAAACTCGCAAGTCGGGAGAAGTTGGTAGGATGCTCGTCGCACTTGCGCCATGCAGACGTTGTCTCATCCATCAAATCGATCCCATCGTCGCGCATCGACGTTCAGTGCCCAGTGTCCGCTGTCTACTACTACAATGTCGAGTTGTTGACTTGAGACGCAGCGACCTACAGGTTCTACACGAACGACGGGGAGCTGAGCTCAAAGCTCCAAGCGCAACGACCAAACGTAAAAGTTACAGGGCCGCCATTTCTAGGCTTGGACGGTAGCAACTTAAACTCGGCCGCGCGCCCCTGTTCCGTTTGAAAATCTGAGAAGGTGCCGACGATTCCGTTCGGACCGACGATATGCATTAACCTCGGGCCATGTGTGCGCGCCTCGGAGTTGGAGCTCGAAGCAGCAGCCAGGCAGCCAGCGCCCGGGCAGGCACGGATCGGTCAAATAGGAAAAGCCAGCACAGCGACGGTGTCTGTAGAGCCTGTCACTGGTTTTGTTTTTTACCGCCTTG
The DNA here is from genome assembly GCA_030272315.1 of Paspalum vaginatum. Classification (NCBI taxonomy): domain Eukaryota; kingdom Viridiplantae; phylum Streptophyta; class Magnoliopsida; order Poales; family Poaceae; genus Paspalum; species Paspalum vaginatum. The sequence continues at coordinate 12,731,696 of CM059013.1, read as the reverse complement.
TAATCTTCTCCTCTGACTTTTGATCTCGCAGGCAGAGCGAGCTCGGCGCACCCACCGTATGTAATGCATGACCAGAAACGCGACACCGTCACGGCTAACGATGCCGATGCGGTCGCAGAACATGCAGAGTTTGTACGTCCTGCTTTACTTGAATAGTAGTACTACAACTACGTACGTGGCGTAGTACTGGCGTACACCTAAACTAAACTAGTTTTGGTACTCAGATTTGAGACCTCCTAAGTTGGTCTCAAATTTTTATATGACATTTCAAATAGAGTAGAGGAACCATCCGTGTTTAAAGGGCCAAACACATCCCATTTTACAAGATCTTTTCTTTTCATTTTCAGAACAGATCAATTCCTAGTAAAAATATTGGAGATACCAACTGCATCCCCTGGTGTAAAACTAGCCTATCAACTTAGGCTATAGATGATCAAAATTGCTTATCTTTTCTCTCTCTTTATCAAATATTTATACTCCTGATACAATATTCTCTAGATGGATTTCTTATTTTCTATCAGTATATGATAGACTTAATAATCAATTACTCCCTCCGTTCCAATATTCTTTAGATGGATTTCTTATTTTCTAGTATCACTTTATGATGGACTCTGCTAATCAATTACTCTGTAAAATACTTCCTCCTCATTTATGGTGTTTTCCTTGACATCTAAATGCCAACGAGCTTGTTGTCCAATGCAACTCAAGTCTCTTTGGCACTTCTAGGTCGCAAGTTCCATCTCTCAATGAGATGGATTTCTCAGTCCAACGCTAGCAGAGCCAGGATTCAGAAGTTTTTTTTAGTCCCGGTGAAGTTATTCCTCAGTAATGAAGGAGGGGTCTATTCCCCGCGGGGCTCGTTTTTTTACATCTCAGTTCTTGCTTCGACACGAATCTAGTACATGCTTAATTAAAACCAGCTTGAGCTATATTTCTTTTTCATAGAAATCGATCTACTCGTGCCTCCTATATTCATGTATGTGTGGTGTGAGTCGCGCTATTAGCATGCAATAGCGGCAAAATAACATTTAGAGGTGCACTGCGCTACGTTATAGGCCATTTTAATGCTATTGGCGCTATACCAACGAATAGAAACACTATTTGGCGTAGCAATGCGATGCTAGAATGACGCTATCTTGGATTAAGCAAAAAGGAGACGCTGCTATTAAAGTATTTAGTCTAAAGTCTAAATTGTAATATTATGGCTATTATCCAATGCCGTTAACTCAATTGTAGTAGAATATATGGTTAATCATGCTCTTGTTTTGGTACTGAATTCACTGACTGTTATTGAATAGTATTAACTCAATTATTATAGAATATCTCTGGTCATGCGCTCAAAGTGCATAGATGCTGATGTCATGGGTAAATAAAAACGCTAAATGTGATAGCACGCTACAACGTCCGTTGTAGCTTATTTAGCGTTTTGAAAAGGACAACGCTAAGCTCGGTAGGCCGTGATTTTGTACCTCGGTGGTGATACACACCATACGTGTATTTGACGTGTGTGTTTAGCAGAAATCTTTGTGCGTGGTACCGACTTTTTCAGCTACGACCTGTAGGCTTTGTTCCGAACTGTGGCAGAAGTAGGTGGAGCTGTGCACCATCGCGGGACCTGCAGGTGCAGCTGCGGGCACGAGTCATCATCGGTCGACCAGGCGCACTCGCGCGCCACAGTTTCGGACTTGAGCTCAGTGCGGCGTACACACACATCCGTAGATCGATGTGGTAGCAGTATTCTACTGTAGCTACTAGGCTAGTGCCGTGAGTGGTCGCCGTCCGTCCGCCCGTCCCCCGGCAAAAGGGCAAAGGCGTTGCTGCTGGCCGGAACGACGGTCAAGCGGCCATTTCGAGAGCTCGGATCTCGACCAAACCGTCACCGCTGCGCCCGCCGTGGACCATTCCCGCAGGCTCGCAGCAAACTCGATCATGAGCAAAGTGTGTGCGGTGGCCGGGCGGACCCTATATCGCAGGCGACAGGTCCACAGCTGGGCACTGGAGTAGCACTGTAGTAGTAGGCTAGCGTGGTCACCCGACTCCCGTCGTCGGAGTCGGACCAGCCAGGCCGGCGTGTCTGCCTGGCCTACGATTACGTACGCCTCCTTGACCGAACCGACCCCAACGCGAACACACGTCAACGTCGGTACGGGCACCGGTCGCTGCCTCTCGCCGATGCCGTGACTCCCTTCAATACGTACGCGGCGTGCCATATCACACGACACCTGGACCATCGCCTTGCCGGGCAGTGGCACCACCACCGCTGGCCACTGGGCCCCCCTCGGCGGGGACACCTCACGGCTCTTCACGAGACACGCGCACGCCTGGCCCGCCTGTCGGCCGCTGCTCTGCGGAACAGGATATGCCAGTGCCGTCACGGTCCCGCCGAGAAGCAAGCAGGACCGCAGGCAGGAGCACGTTCCGTTGTGGACTCGTGGGAGGTCGCGCCGCGCGGGGAGCCCGAGCAGCAGTAGCCGCTCTAGCCACAGCCAGCCCGATGGGGGCAAAGGGCAAAGGCGCCTCCCTCCCTAGTCCCTGCATGCGCGCTGCGGCGACGCTGGGTGGGTGGACGCGTACGCGGAAGCAGAAACGCCGACGCGTCGCAGCGAGCGCGCGCGGAGACTTGGATCGAACGGCACACATGGCTGGGACGACGGACGGCCCCGGCCCGACCGCCCTGATCGAGCAGCGACCGCGAGTACGTGGACAGACGGAAACCGAAACAGTGTGCGTAAATAGTACTGGGATCGGACGGACGCCGATGCGCGGTGCAATTTGCAGGCGCTCATCGTGTTATCACAAACGTGAACGGCACCAACCGCCACCGCAGGCAGGAGGAATGGCACGCGCGCGCGCAACGCGCAGCGGAACGTCACGAGTGCATTGACTGCGTGTTGGACCCACCCGACGGGACGAGACGTTCCTGCACTCCAACTTTTTTCCCTTTTCTTTTTATCGCACACTATATATGATCTCGTTCGATCATGTGCGAATAACTACCAGTTCACTCCACAGTCGACGTCGTCTTCAATGGATTCCCAGAACCGGACTAGTTTTGCCATGGCGGTTCCGTTTACACGGCGAGGCCCGCAACGCGGTTGGCGGTTTTATGTTGGCACGGTTGAAATGCAAGTTTCTTTCCTTCTTCGGTCGACAAGCCTTCGTCGTGTGAACTAGTAGCACAGCGGAGTGAACATGGCTATATTTGCACGCTGTTTCTTTCAACGCTGAGATTAGTCACTCTTTCCTATACTAATAGTAAGGCAAGCGCTTAACTAGGGTCAAAAGGCCGAAAAGGAAATAACAAAAGAGCCCTAAAAATCATGTCATAAAAGCCCTAAAAAGTACTGCTACTAGAACGCCTCAAAGTACAGAGCACTACAGTACTGGTAGAAAATAAAAGGGAAACGAAAGCGAGCACACAAATTTTTTTTTAATCCACCATCGTCCTCCTCCCCGCGCTTCCCTTGTCCTGCTAGCAGCTTCCGCCTAGTCATCACCTGCCCGAAATGCCCCTGCTTACTTCGCACGCCGTTCCATACAAAAGAGGCCTCGCGGCCCCGCTCACTCTCCCGCTCCTCCTCTTCCACTTCCACTCCACTCCACTCCTCGGCTCCTCGCTCGCCCACAGTCAAGAGTGGAACACGAGCAGGGACGGGAGAGGAGGAAGGGGGAGGGAGGAGACCGAGATATCCACCGGTTACCTGTATCAGATCTCATCTACCGCAACCTCGTAGAGGGGAGAGGAATGGCGCCGAGCAGCTACGAGATGGCGGCCTCCATCCTGCTCTGCGCCGAGGACAGCAGCAGCATCCTGGACCTCGGCGACGAGGAGTCAGCGCCGGCGCCGGGGACGGCGCGCGGGGAGCCCGGCGTGGGTTTCCCCGTGCCGTCTGAGGAATGCGTGGCCGGGCTCGCTGGAGGCGGAGGCGGCGCACATGCCCCGGGCGGACTACGCCGAGAGGCTGCGCGCCGGGGGCGTGGATCTCCACGTCCGGACGCACGCCGTCGACTGGATTTGGAAGGTGCGACCTAGTACTTCTGGGAGTCTGTATGTTCACACATCGATCCGGCGGCGACGAATGCAATGGAATCTGACGGGTTGATCTCTCGGCAGGTTCACACGTACTACAGTTTCAGCCCTCTCACTGCCTGCCTGGCGGCGAACTACCTGGACCGCTTCCTCTCGCTCTACCAGATCCCGGTGAGAACCCATCCTGCCAACTCCTTGCTTGCTTCTAGCGAAACAAGGGGGGAAATGAGAACACGCGCCAAGCATTCCCGTGTTTCACGTCGTGCCACTAATCACATGTCTCACCATCTCAGGACGGCAAGGCTTGGATGACGCAGCTGCTGTCCGTGGCGTGCTTGTCCCTGGCTGCCAAGATGGAGGAGACCTCTGTTCCTCCGCCTCTCGACCTGCAGGTGAGTGAGAGAGACAGAGCAATGCAGATCGTCGATCCATCTGATCTGAAAACATTGTCCCTGACCGATCGTTGGTGCATCCTGTCCGGTCAGGCTCAGGCCGGGGACGCACGGTACGTGTTCGAGGCGAAGACGATCCAGAGGATGGAGCTGCTGGTCCTCAGCACGCTCAAGTGGAGGATGCAAGCCGTCACTCCCTTCTCCTACATCGACTACTTCCTCCACCGGCTCAACGGCGGCGATGCGCCGCCGAACAGGCGCGCCGTCGCACGTGCCGCAGAGCTCATCCTGTGCATAGCTAGAGGTGAGCAGGAAGTCTTCTCGTAGAACCATGGACAGCCTTCGGCTAAATAAATCTGACGTTACGGATGCATATCGCAGGGACGCAGTGCCAAGGTTTCAGGCCCTCAGAGATCGCGGCGGCCGTCGCCGCCGCCGCCGTCGCCGGGGAAGAGCACGCCGGGCCCGTAGACATCGACAGGGCTTGCACCCACCGTGTACACAAGGTAGTACGCGCCGCGCGTGCCACGTTTTGTCGTCGCGTCGGAGTACGTTAGCGTTTACCACATGCATCCAGGTCGTAGGTTCGCAGCCGTATGCTACTACAGTCCACTCGCTTGTCTGTCGTCCAGGCACAACCGCAAGCACACTTGCGAAATGCGTGAGCCGGGATTAATGCTAGAGCCACCGGCGATTAATGCTCCGTTGCGTTGTGCGGTTGCAGGAGAGGGTGTCGCGGTGCCTCGAAGCGATCCAGGCCACCCTGGCCCTGCCGGGCGCCACCAGCACCGTGCCGCTGCCGCCACCGACGAAGACCGAAGGCGGCAGCGCCTCCTCTCCCTCCGTCTCCGTGCCGCGGAGCCCTACGGGGGTGCTGGACGCCGCCGGCTGCCTGAGCTACCGGAGCGACGACACGGCCGCCGCCGCCGTCGCCTCGCACGCGAGCGCCTCCTGGTCCTGGTGCGACGAAGACGACAGCTCCCCTGCCGTGTGCAGCAAGAGGAGGAAGATTAGCAGATGATTAGCCCAATGATGGACGGATCAAGAGCACCTCCCCCCTTCCGTGCGCTGATCAATGATCACCCGATCCACCACCACCCCCTTGATGAAAAAAAGAAGTCGAGCGGTTTTCTATTGCACTGAGTCACTGACTGACCGGCCGGCTGGCTGGCTGGCTGAGTTTGGTCTGCTGGGAGCTTTTGGCGCCGTTTTCAATCAAAGGAGCGTTGAGCAACCAAAAGCGGGGCATTTTGGACATGGCGATCCGGCAAAGACACCCGGGAATAAAGAGGGTGGGTGAGGTGGTGGGAACTGGGAAGTGTACTGAAGAGTTTCGTGTGCTTTTGCCTGCAACAGTCGCCGGCAGCCACGATGGCGCTGCAAAAAAAGGAGCGTTGCTGGTTGACAAAGCTGAGACAGGACGAGACGACCGAAATAAAGGCGGGGGACGGGGGTGGTGAGGTGACGGTGACACAAGGCATGAGCTTAGCTATAGCTAAGTTGTACTAGTCTGCTTTGTTCTGTAGTTTCCGATCGACTTCCTTTTGTAAAAAGAAAAAAAATGTAAAAGAGAAACAAACAATTCCTGAACGGATTGGACTCATTAATTAAAGAAGCACGAAAACCAGAAAAGAAAGCAAAAGACAGGACCCTGAAGAAATGGAACCGGGTTTCTTTCAGGGGTTATGGACTATCAACATCAGCAATCATCGGTTTCTCTTGCCATGTAGTAGTGCTACCACTGGGAGGACACTGCCTGCCTCGCTGCCAAGCCTAACATTGTTTGACTGCTTGTCCGCAGAGACCGTGGATTTCGGCTCCTTTTTGAAAGGAAAAAAATACTCCCAAGTAATTAAAATAACAAATTGAGGCGACATCGTCTGGAGAAACCTCGGGAACACAAGCATAGCTCGTAAAAAGTAGTGATTGTGCCATACAGGACTGCTTGAGAATCTGTCTATAAAACTTTCTGTTAACAGATCGAAACTTTTAATTAATTCGAGTTATACGTACTAATAAAAAGGGTCGTTGGTGGACTTTGCCTCGATGAACTGAGTTCCTTTTCAGGCGACGCGCTGCCATGTTTAATCCTATCTGGCTCGTCATGTGTTGCAAGTACTATATGAAGGGACAGAAAAGCATTGATGGCGCAATGCTTGCAGACAAGCACCACTGCTAAACAACAACAAGTTACCACTGTTGAGCGCCCAGTCGAGGCGGGAAAAACAGAGATGCTTCGGCGTTTCTTATCCTGAATTCGATTTATATATCTCGCGTATTTGTACCAAAATCTGGTCTCGCGGGCGGACGATGTTTCTAGCTAGCTAGGCTACTATATGCCTTTAGTAGTATGTTGTGTTATTATCCAAGACCATCACATGCAAGTATTTATGGCTGGTCGGTATAGTTTAAGGCTGCAATCTCCGGCTGCACACCACCTAACCTGTGGTCAAGCCTTGGATGAATACACAAATGGCCTGTCATCAGGCCGATAAGTTAATTTTCCTATCTTTGGCTTTCCACCAAAGCTCAGAACTTGAGCCGTATCCTCTGTCAATAGACATATCATCATCCGATCGTCCACCGTATACATCCAGATTCCAGAGGCAGACGCACAGGACAAGGCGACGCATTTTTCTTTCTTTCTTCACCGTGTACGTATGGAGATACGAGACGCCACCATTTCTTATACCGGGCGGCTTTGTCTCCCAGCTCCAGCCTCCAGCTCCCTTTTGCTGCTCGTATGAGGAACCTCTTGTGTGCTGCTACAAAACGATCGAACGTAACCCCGGCGGCACGTCGGCCCCCACGATCGAGACGCATGGCATGGGCCTCAAAGTTATTCTCACGCATGGTGCGGCGGGCGCCTGCAGTGTCCCGAGATGTGCGCCAATGGCGACAGTTCATCCGCTTTGGCGGCAAATTCAGCGGCCAAAGCATCGGCAAGCAACTCAACAACAGGGCGAGCAAGACGACATGCATGAGGACTGAGGAGCATGCATGGCATCAACAGGTGGAACTGCGGCTGCCGAGTGCCGACCGATCGGTTTTACCTTTAGCGGCCAGGGAAGGAATAAACCCACGCCGCGCCAGCGCGAAGCTACGTACGTCGCCGCCCCACAACTGTAACTAATGTTTCATCTCCTGCAGGGGCGCTGCAGTGGAGCGCGGCAGCGGCAGTACAATAATCGGGCGGGACGGTAGCCGCGTCTGGCCAAAGGCTCCAGCGAAACTTTCTGGCCGATGAGGCGATGAGATGGGATCGCGCGCCGAGACCGGTCGTCGTCGGCGACGTACGCCCCCATGCCGCATCGCCTTGGACGCGTCGTCCCCGCCGGGCCGGGCTGACGGCACAAGCGCACAACAGCAGGTGGGTCACCGATCGAGCAGAGGCTAGCTGCTGCTGCTGCTGCTGCTGTGCAGGTGTCAGCGCGGTCAAAGGCCCAGCGGGGGCAGAGCAGAGTGCAGTAGGTCCGTCGTTTAAGCCCTACAGCCAGAATGAAATCGACAATACAAAAATGATGGATGGCATCTCTGCCCAGAGTATAGCCAGCGATCGAACAATTGTTTCATCGTCAAGCGACATGGGGACACTGGGACCTTATGGAAGTTTGGATCTATTGGGACCGGATCCGGGATCAGGTAGATGTTTTGATAAAGCAAAAGGGATTGTCTATGCTACATCGGGGTACATGGTAGTATGTGCTAGCCACATCACGTTCTTTTTGGAACCGCATGCAACTTTTTTTTAGCAAAAATCCAGTGTTTTTAGATGTAGGCGCTGATAGCCTGATATAGTGTAAAATTGGGTATTTTACATGCATTCTACACCCGACATTTTAGGCACACCAATTCTAAGTAAAATCTACTCCAACAACCAATGCAAGTCTAATATAACATAACTATAAATGCAATATAAGTTGACTCAAGTGCCAGAGACTTTAGATACACCCGATTTTGTCTTCTTTGTCTACACATTCTACTCAAGGATGAAAAAGGAAAGGATAATAATTCCTGTGTGCGAAAGAGGGATAAAGTACCCAACTGTACGGATGCAGTCAGCTTCACAAAATCCCACAAATAAACCATTTTTGTGGTTCGCAGAAAAACCATATTTACAAGTTAGTAAGGTCACCTGCCCAAAATATCAAGCGAGCAAACAATTGTTCCCTCGTCATGGTACATGGGACACTGTGACCTTATAAAAGTTAGATTTATTGCGACCGCATCCGTGGGTTAAGTAGATGTTTTGATAAAGGAAAAGGGGCTGTCTATGACTCTATGCTACATTGGGGTATGTGGTACTAGTAGCCACATCATGTTTTTCTGAACCGCGTGCAAGTGTTTAGAAAAAAAATACGTATGTTTTTAGATGCTGCAGCTGAAATAAAATGTAGTGTAAAATTGAGGTTTTTTAGATGAACTCAACAGCCGGCATTTTAGTGTCATCAATTCTAACTAAAAACTACACCATCAATCAATGTAAGTCTAACATAACCCAAATTAAAAAACACACCAACAATCAATGCAATGCAAAACATAACCTAACTATAAAGGCAGTATAAGTTGACTCAAGTGTCACACCCGAATTTTGTTCCCTTTGTCTGCACATTCTACTCGGGAACAAAAAGGGAATGAAAAACAATTCATGTAAAAAGGGATAATACCCATATGTAGGGATACAATAATTCTCCACAATGCTCATAAGTGGGTAACTACTTTTGTGATCTTGTGATCATGCCCACTTGTATCCCCACGCATGGATCAAGGGCCCACTCTTTCATGGATAAAACTAGAATGGGTAAAATGCCCAAGAACTCTAGCATGGATTATATTTCATAAATGATGTGAACTTTGATTCTACTACATATGTAGTTCAAATGTGTGGGCAATCCAAATAAATAGTCAGAAATGCAATTGAACTCTTGAAGATCTACAATCGCACATACAAATTACAATTAAAATATTTACATAAATAAACATGTGAAATCAAGTCTATATATTTTCTCTATGAAAAAAAATGATAAAGTGAGCTACTAGCTGCCATGTAACATGCTAGAGATGGGAGAGTTGACCATCAACATAGGTGTGAACAAACACCAGTTAAATGATTGGCTTAATTTTGATTTCATGATTAAGTTTTTTAATTGATGTTATATGGCAATGTATTGCTCCCTTGTAACATTTTGGGATTTTTGGAGAAAATTTAGGAATTATTAAATTTGCTAAAAAATTGACAATCTGCAATCCATACTAATTTTCTTGTGGTGTTGATATGTATTTATATACCTTCATATTCTGAAATTTCTACTTTAAAGTTTATTTTTACATCAATTTATTTCAACAGGGCTAGGGAGATTATTTGAACAGTTTTATGACTTGGACTCGGACTCGGTAGATAGTTCAAGGAGGTAAAAATGAGCTACTCCTTTATATGCTAATTTTCAGCCCATGCCTATGGCTGATGCAGGCAGAAGCACCAAATGGTGCTGAAATGGGCCCAATGCTGTTTAAATGATCCTTTTATTTTTTTTTTGAGAGAAACGGGTTGGATTTATATGGTAATATTACATCCACCCCTTGAGGGGACCTGAACACAACTAAAATTACATTGTAGAGCTATTGAGGTCCTCTTGATCATCTGCATCGTCACCGGTTGAAATCGAAGCAGAATCTGTTAATAGTTCAAGGAGGTAAAATGAGCTACTCCTTTAGATGCTAATTTTCAGCCCACGGCTATGGCTGATGCGGGCAGAAGCACCAAATGGGGCTGAAATGAGCCCAATGTTTTTCGGCCCTTTCAAGAAAAAGGTGTATTTTAGGATTGGCCAATCTAAAAAAAAATAACTCCAGCCACGATTGTTAAGATCCATACTTAATGTTTGTTTTGAAATTTATACTTAGTCGAAGTTTTATTCAAACTTCTGTCTTTTTTTACCATTTTGAGTTATTTCATTACTACTTGCTAATTGTCACTGGTATGAACAACTTCATTGTAAACCAGACAATGGACTAGAAAAATGACCAAAAAATGACTAAGATTCAAAGCAAGAGTACAAAGGCTAAAATTTCTTATATTAAGAAAAAAATTAATATTTAAAATATATGAAGCTTCTATCAACAACAGAACACCAGCTCTAATAGAGCACGTCGTGCTTCCTTGAACTGTTGAACGTGTCCACTGTCTGGGCATGGGTCATCCGACCTGACCTGCCCGAAAAGATCTGACCCGAGAAACGCGACAGGTGGGTGCGGGCCTTAATTAATTGATGGGCGGATGTGAGCCATGATTTTTTACCCTAAATCAGTCCCAACCCGAGAAAACCCGACCCAAGACAAAAAGAACTGACCCAATCTAAAAAAACCCGACCCGACCCGACGCGTCCGTATAGAGTGCACGTGCCAATCCGACCTGGTGTTAGGCATGCGTCGGATGCGGGCCGTCCTATGCAAACCGCAACTTGACCAGAAGCTGACCGTACATTTGATCAGGTCTCGCCATGTCTCGTAGCTTGAAGCGGGAAGCTAGGTCGACAAGGAACGGTGGCGCAGTTCGCTCTCCGCAACGTCGCAAGCGTCTCGACCGACGCCGGCCCGTTTTTTATACCAGGAGCCGTGCCGTGCCGTTCCGGCCGGCGCCGCTTCAGCTGCGCCCGTCCCGTCACGTGGCATCGTCCGCTCCGGTCCGAACTGTTCCCGTCACCGCGCCCCGCTCCGGCCGCTACGGACTGCGCGACTCCGACAAGAAACGGGCAGTCCCCCCCAGCGGACACCGCTTTCTTGCAAAGGGCAGGAACAGGAGTCGGTGCAACCGAAACCGTGCAGAGGCGAGAGGCCGGACCGGGATGGTAGTGGTAGGTGGCTCGTCGCCGTCGCGCTCAGCAAACAGTGGAGTGGAGTATCCTACTACCCTGACCAATGACACTAGGCTACTGCCTACGTGCGCTATTGCCGGATCCGTCGAGCTGAAGCAACCGACAGCTCATTTCGATACGCGCGAGGGAACGGGAGGAGCAGTGGGCAGACAACAAGAAGGGAACGTTCCAAGCAGGGCAGCAATTTCGCGAGAGCGACGATGCAGCCTGCCGCGAGAAGCTGGTGGCCGCCGGCGGCGGCGTCCACGGAGCAGGCCAGCCCTTACGCGATGCCCTCGCCGGTGCAGCCGTCATCAAAGAGTGCGTGGGAGGCAGTTCTGTGTCACACTGGAATCATGCATATTTCTCGCTGTGACGTGATCCCTTCTGACAGTTGGACCGGTTTTTTTTTTTTTTTTTTGCGCGTTCAGGCACGACGGAGACGGTGAAGAATGCGCTGTCGCGGTGGGGGCGCAAGGTCGGGGAGGCGACCAGGAAGGCCGAGGATTTGTCGCGCAACACATGGCAGCACCGTGGGTGATCCATTCTTCATCAACGAACTTGGTAGCCAATTAATTGTTGAAGAAGTGATTGCAGGTGCTGAGCTGACTGATGCTCTCATGGGGGCAGTGAGGACGGCGCCTAGCATCGCGGAGGCGGCGGTGGGGAGGATCGCGCAGGGGACCAAGGTGCTGGCGGAAGGCGGCCACGACAAGATCTTCCGGCAGGCCTTCAGCGCGCCGCCGGACGAGCAGCTCCGCAAGTCGTACGCGTGCTACCTGTCCACGGCCGCCGGCCCGGTGATGGGCGTCCTGTACCTGTCCACGGCCAGGGTCGCCTTCTGCAGCGACAGCCCCTTGTCCTACGAGGCTTCGGGCTCCGGTATCGGCGGCGACACAACGGAATGGAGCTACTACAAGGTAGGGGTACTCCCTCCGTATCTATCTATCTATCAGTCGTCAGAGTGGCACTCTCATTCAGATGATGCACGAATAACGGTGGTGGGCGGTGCACTAGTGCAGGTGGCGATTCCTCTCTACCGGCTGAGGGCGGCGAGCCCGTCGGCCAGCAAGCTGAAGCCCGCGGAGAAGTTCATCCAGCTGGTGTCGGTGGACAGGCACGAGTTCTGGTTCATGGGGTTCGTCAACTACGACGGCGCGGTAGCGAACCTGCAGGAAGCGCTGAGCGGCGTCCACAACCTGCAGGTCTGATCTGGCTCGGATCGTTGATCTCAACTCCCAAGCTAGAGCTAGCGTAGCACTGCCTAGATCTGTTCACGCTAGCTCCGTGCGTGTTGCCGTGGTACTAGTGTTTGCAGCGTGTGATGATCTATTGCTGGTGCGCACAGCCAGTGTACCCGTCCGGATCCGCAGTGCATGTTTTGATTTGGTTCTCATTCTCTGGGAGAGAACAATCGAATCGCTGTATTCAGAGAAGAAACCCATGATTGAGTTGAAATGGTCCTCGTCTGCGACATGAAAAGGAAATAGAGTTGTGGGCCAAATTACACCTCACTGAGGCAATCAGACAAAATGGGCTAGTGTCGTCTTTTGCGGCCCAACGTTTTGTTTAGTCCAGACGCTCGTGGGCCACATTACAGCATGAGAAGTCGTCTGAAACAACAAGGAACGGCACAGCCCGGAGCTGGGCCTGCCTTCGTGGATGGGCCGAATTGGTGCCACCACACACGAAGGGCCGGAAAGGATGGAAACGAACGAACCACGAAAACTTTGAAGGGCTTTGAATTCTCCCGTGAGAAAAGCGGGGAGAAGACAATTACCACACGGGCAATTCGTTGCTCTTGAGCCTTGATCCATTTTCTTACAGAACTCCGTAAATGGTCACTCCCCCGTGTTCACACGACACATAAATTACCACACTCCGTGAGCCCGTGCTGCCGCCGCCAAAGTATATGGGCTCACCTGTGCGGCGGCGACCAGTCAGTCGCCGGAGCACAAGGCGGACCACGGATCCGCCACGACAAAAATCATGGATTCATGCCCACACACCACCAACACCGATCCGGCGGCCGGCAACGGCAAGCAAAAGGGCAGCGAGCGTGGTAGCGGTGGCGCATGCAAGCGGGGGAGGAAGCAACCAACCGGCAAGCCGACGCCGGGCTCGGCAAAGCGTCGCGGCGCAAAGCCGAGTCGCACGGCCGCTCTGCCGGGCGCATGTGACGTGACGCCTGCCTACCCCCCGCAGGCGCGCAGCAGACGGCCGGGAAACCTCCAGTCCAGGGGCGACGCCTCGTTTTGTCCCTTTCACGCGCGCCTTTCCCCGCCGATACGTCGCAGTCGCGACGTCGGATCGTACGTACGTACTCCCGGTGGGTTGGACTTGGGTCGCGCCCGCGACGAGCCGACGAACACCCACGCCCTCTCTCTCTCGGTCTCGGTTCCCTTGCTTCCTGGCCGGCGCTTTCCCCTTCGGGAACGGATCCGAGTGGGCGCGCCGGCCCGGGGCACCATAATCGCCGATCCAGCCCGGGCCGTGCCGCGACCCAGGCGGCTTTGCGCGCGGGGGTGGTGGCTGGTGGGGCGCCGTGGCCCGTGCCTTTTGCGTCCGCCCGGCCGGGCCGACGAGGGGAGGGAGGGATCGCAAATCGCAATCATGAGAGGCCGCGACCGCCAAGGCAAAAGATGGATTCTCTGGCCGCTCCCACCGACACATCTTACCGACTGGAGTACTACAAGTATAGCGATCGATCGTATGGTCAACAGGCCCCGCGCGGTCAAGCGCGCGCAGGATTGGGTGGTTGACGCGCCACCAAGGCCAGGCATGCATCCCCAGCGTACGTACCGAGACCTTCATATATCTTGATAGCGACGCTACGTTGAGATATACATAGCATAGCCGCCACTGGGGCACGCATGATCATCGGCTGCATGCGCAGCAGGCTCTCGCGCAACGCCTCGCCTAGCTCTCAGCTAGGGCTCGCTCCATCTAAAGCTGCATGCTTTCTTTGAAACAGTAACACACACACACACACACATGGCCGAACCTTTTGGGGCCTCGCTCGCCTGCCTAGTGCTCCGATCAGAACCCCCATCAGAGCGGAAGCTGGCACACACAGGGTAACACAAGCTTTTTACGACCAATGTACGTATATATATGGGCATGCCCATCGATCGATCCCATGCCTGATGCCTGGCTAGTGCTCCCACTTTCTGTCGACGCCCGCGCTTTTCCGATCCATCCACTGGCCACCAGCTGCGCTCGGTCGCTCGCTCGCTGGAGGCGTCAATGGGCCGCATCCAATCCGATCGAGCAGGGCGCGATCATCGATAGCTAGCTGCACGGAGAAGGCGCTCAATTATCCACGGCGGCACGCGCGCGCACGCGCCACTGCCATATATGCCCGTACGTCGCTCGCAGGGCTAGCATATCGCCTGATCTGCGCTCACTTTTCAACCCCAACTCCTCCATTTCGACCAGAAGAACAAAAGGAACAAGGCCACGCCCATGCGTGCGTGCAGTCTTTTGCGCACCGGCAGTGGAGACGAGTAGTGTGTGCTCCGCCAGTTCTCTGCCCTGCACCTGTCGCCACCAAAAGACATATACTACTGCTCAGTATTCTTGTACTGGCCGTCTTTATCTGTGTTTATTACTACAAGTACTAGTGGATCGGAGTAATTATTAGTGCCTGGACAATGCAACCAACACTAGACTCGGGGATTACTCCTAGCCAGTAGAACTTGGCCGTATTTATCGGAATCAGAACGAACAGGTTAACGGTAAACTAAACGACGGCGGGATCTGAATACCGCGTTAATCCATCCATCAGATCACCTGTACATATGCTACGGCAAGCATAATCATCGTCCAGGGATGGCCCGATCGATCGATCCATGCATCCGTCTGGGGAATGGCCAAGTCATGAGCCATGACACCCGGTCGAGGACACATCTGCTACTGATTATTAGTAGTGGGGCCTATGACGAGACACCTCAAACTCATCTAAAAGCAAATGCACACCACATGCCCTCCTAGCATGCAGTGGCACCATCATAGGTTGACCAGTGCACAACAACGGTTGACTTGCTGCCGCCGCTTCTTCCACATTGACCCCAGCAGCCCAGCTCACCACCACCACGGCCGGCCGTGGTCAACAACGCAGGTTGGCCCACGATGACCGTCGGCATCAAAAGTTTTGGATTTCGGGAATGCCACAGTAGCGCAGAATGAGTGTGGCACTGTGCATGCGGCCATGCAGATGCAAGTAGCGCCTGGGTCTGGGGATCGACCGGCACAAAAGTGGCAACACACACGGCGCGCGTACTGTTGGCCGGCCACCCTCCGCTCTCCTCTGTATATATCGTGCTGCTGTGTCGACTACTGTGAGACCGGGCCTGCTGGGTCCTCTCCTGCCGGAACAGCGTCTTTGACCGGACCCCTTAATCCCTGTCGCCGTGTCGCGTCAGTGTCAAGCACAAGCAGGAGACGACGGCGTAACAGTGGCGATTAACAGCTCCGCTCCAGATGCGTGTGCGCTAAGCCCTTCCAGGGTCACGTCACGTCTCGGTCTCTTGCCCCTGTTAAGCTCCCTTTTTTTCGATCGTTTGCGAGGAACGGTCTTGTTATTACCCTGTGGGTTCGCACACGACACATGCACACTTCTTGTCACGGAACAGTAATGAGCGATGGGCCGGCCCGCGCGGGGACGACTCTGCCGCAATTCGTTGAGCCGCTGCCGCGTCTCCATGCAGCGCGGGCCTACGTGCGTCGGATGGGACGAGGTACGTGGCTGTGTGGGGAGCCCATGTGGAGATCTAGCCATCTGTGCTGCGACTGCGAGAGACCAGGAATTGCTGGCTTGCTGCATGCCCCAGGTCGCTGATGATCAGAAACGGGACCAGGGTCTGTGCGTGCGCCGACTGTACATGTTGTGTGAACGTGCGGGATCTAGAGATGTAAGTGGGTCGACTAAAAATACTAACGGGTAATTTTTCTAGCCGATCTGCTTACATCTCTAATGGGATCTGTGTATAGTTTGGCTAGGAACTGAACTAGTGGCGCTCTGTTTTCGCGCGCGTTTCTTGCGGCGGCGGCCGGCGGCGGCCGAGGGAATTGAAGCAATAGTCCCGTCGAATATAGGTCGCGGCAGACGCACGTCCGCGAGAATCGCTTCGGCGGGCACATATGATATCAGCGGCCGCAGGCAGGCAAAACGCGCGCTCCTCTGCAACGAGGTCCCAAACAGCCTATACGCTTGCGCATCATGGAGACGCGCGCGACACGGTGAGGTGACGACGGACCATCTCTGTTGGACCAGGCAGAACGATAGTCCCTTCGACGCCACTAGGGGAGCCCATTATTTAGGCATTTTACGCGGCAAAATTTTTCTGTTCCCAGCTCTCACACAGTGGATGGCGTGCTGCTGCTTATGGTCTTGAGCCAGTCCTCTCTCTCATGGGGATTGCCTGACCCGGTGACCCCGAAAGATAGGTGGCTTCCGCTAGTGGCCAATGGGAGCCTCTAGAGCTCATAGTTCCTTGCTTAGGGCCTAAACGAGGCGGCTCTAGCTAGCTGGCAATGACCTAGACTAAGTTGGCCGATGGGTTTAGCGGTGATGGTGGGAGCGGAGCCTGACTATCCCCGTGCCAGAACTACGTCCCTCAAGTGGCTCATCGATTGGGTTTGGACTCCTAATTTGGATCGGCTAGCTTGTTTGGCAGATGGAATTGTGTGCCAATGGCTCTATATGCAGAAGCTCCTTTTTTGGGGCCATCTTTTTGCACAAAGAGCTAGAGGGAAGAGCATGATTAGGAGACTGTTAGTTTTAAGTGTCATGTGTGTTGCTTAAGTAACATGAGTTTTGGGTTTGTAAGAGATGGGTGCGAGGAGGGAGGTGGAGGGGCGGCTGTGTGGGTGGGGGTATGTGAGAGGCGGAGGGAGGGAGATGGGGTGACGGGTGGGTGGGAGATTTTTGTTTTTCTTATATGAGTGGTGGCTGGGTAGGAAATTGTAACAAAATGTGATATAGAGGCCTTTTTGGAGTGAATTTTGATGTAGGGAATAAATATGTTTAGTGGAGGCTAGTATAATTTTTTGGGTAGGCAAATTTAGAGTATAGTTCTCTTATTTTGATTTTTTTCTTCTTCCTTTCTTTAACACGAGAAATCTTAATTTGAGATAATGTATTGACCATATATGTGATCATTTCTAATTATCTGTCCCCTTCTTGCTTATGGCCTATTGCTTCTTCAGGCTTAACTCAAATGTTCATTTTAATATGCTAGAAAATAGCCATGTTTTGACATTAATTAGTTCCCATAATAACGTTGCTTGCAAGTATCACATTGAATATAACCCATTGAATCCTACATAGGCCAGGTGAATTTTATTAGTGTCTTAAGAGGTTGTCATCAGCCCCCTAACGTGCATGCAATGGGCTGGTGGCACTTACACTAATGTTTATATTTGTTAACATTACTAGCTCATACATGAGCATAGGATTGTTGTGATAGCAGTGTATAATCTAATGTAAATTTAGATGGTTACTTTAAGAACCTTTTATGATGGCAGAGTGTATAATTTGAACACAAAATTAGGGGTTACTTTTAACTCATATTTCATAATGGGATCATGCGTATTTTTAGAAAAAAATAGGATATATTTATTAGTATATGGTGTTGTTATAGATCGCCACATGTTTATAATCTTAATGAGAATTTCTAATAATATTTTTTAGGGGTACTGCAATGATTAAGGTGGAGGCTTCATTGAAGCTTTTGGACGGTAATAGTAAGATATCGGCTTGACGCATTATTGCATAATGCTAGCACAATAAACGCCTCCACTAGTTCATATGGCTTTCAACTTGATTAATGCCGCGTATGGATGCATCTGGATTCCAAAATCCAGATTGTAAAATCCAGCTTCGGAACCAAATATAACACTCGGATTTTATAATCCATACTCACAGATTGTGGAATCTAAGAAGCTAGCTCATCCTAGCTTCTAACTTTTAAAATCTAGATTGTAGGATTTGTATGCTTCCATGCAGGGCCTAAACATGCGAGCAAATTCTAATTTGCGTTCGCTGAATGTCGCGCGAACGTGTCCAGAGAATTCTGCCTGTCGTCTGTTTCTGATGAGCACATTGCATGGACCAAGGTAGTGTTCCGACTTCCAAGGACCACATCAGTTTGGATCCCATAACCACCTGTGAGCCGTGACCCGTGAACGTCTAGTACACTGTACCAGGAGTGCACCGCTGAAGCGGCGAGCAGCCCAGCACACCGATCTAGCAAATGAGAAGTAGATCGGCGCGGTCCAAGATCTGGAACACTGCGATCGACCAGCCATGCAACCAGGGTGTACGAGGGCATGGCATGCATGGGTTGCATTCTCCAGCCGGCCGGCCGCCTGCCTGTATCTGCATGGATGCAGCACGAGCACCCACGCGTTCGTGGTCGTGGCGCCAGGCGCGCGGACACCCCGTGCCCAGGGCGCCCACCTGTCAGCCCCCGGCCAGGTGGGCGCCGGCTCTGCGGTAGAGAACAAAACCTTGCGACCCCGTCTTCAGATTCTCCCTGCCACCGCCCACGCCTAGCCTATACCCTAGCCTCAGGAGCCTACTCCTAGCAATCAGCGGATCTGTTCATGGTGGACTTGCGTACGGGCCGAGCCGTCGGAGTTGGCTTCCATCAGCCTTCCAGTTCCACTTCCACCCACAGCTGGAACGCAGATGCAAAGCGAAGCACAACGCAAAGGGACAGAGGAGGAAGACGATCCAAGAGGGAGGACGGAGGAGGGTGCTACGGTCCCGACGCCCGAGGGAGGGAGAAAGGCCGCTGCATTTCGTTTCCTCCTTTGCCGTGCTGCCCGGCGGCCCGGCCTTTGCCGTGCCGCGCGCGGGCAATGGCATGGCAGGCTGCGGGCGCAGCGGCCAAAAGCGAAGCGAAGAATGGCTCGCAGCTCTCGCCGTGCTCGGCGGGCGCGGCCTCTCTCCTTTCCGTCCCGGACTTCCATAGAGCAGCACCCGGCTGGCAATCCAGTGCTGCCTCTCGACCGCCGGCCGGTACGGCGGTCGTCGTCGCCAGTCGCCTTCCTTTTCTTCGCGCAGCGATTGACAAAAAGCTCGCTGCAGACTGAACGGCATCACGATCGAGACTACCCTGTACGTGCCGCAAGAGTCCGCGAACTCGTCAAAGATGTGAGCTGAGCCGCTGCGGTGGGAGAGAGGGGTCCGCGGTCTGCCGATGCAAGTCCTCCAAGGTGAACCGCCATGAATGCGAAGCCGCCGCATGGGCATGGTCCATAGTCCATGGTGGCCTGGTGGGAGAGAGATGAAGGCCCCCGCGTCCGGGAAGGGACCAGGGAGGAGTAAAGGTGGAAAGGTCACCACGAAGCATGGCGTAAGAAAAAAAAATGGCGCCAACGCTGACATGCATGCGCTCGCAGCGGAGCTCCATGCCGTCACCGTCGGCCCTCGCTCGTGTCAGGACAACCTTAACACGGCTCGCGAAACGGGGGGAGAAGTTAATGCGGATGGAGCTCGATCTCGCGCAAACTGTTGAAGCGCATTGATGAAGCAAGCTCAAGAGGCCCAAAAAGACAAGACAAGAACACACCGTCATGTGTACAGTGCCAGTGGCATCTGTACACATACATGCATGGTCGGATCAAAATCAAAGTAGGTACACGATGACGGGGAGACTTTGTATCGTACGTATATATCAGGGGACGGTACAAAACTCCTCTATAGTGGACCGTGGTAAAAAGAAAAAGGAACAGTAGCAACTTGATTTGGAAATAATGTAAAACAAGTCGCGAGCAGAGCACAGACGGCGGCTCCTCCATGGCCGAAGCAAGAACAAACAATGGAGGACTAGTATATAGTAGTACGTCGTGGCAACGATTTTGGAGAGAAGACAAGGAAAGAGCATAGAGAATGCAACAGTGGCCTATCTTCTTTAGGTGCGGTGATGAGGCGGCAGAACATTATCAGCCGATCCCGGCGACAAGGTCCCATCTATGATCTATCCCAAGCTCGAAGTTCCCAACCCAGCAACAAAAAATATAGAGAGTGCACGACATACACAGACACAGAGAGAATGAGAGGATCGTCCAGATCTATCGATGATCGGCTGCGCGTCGCAAGAGCAGTAAGTACATTCCGAAGAAGAAGAAGGGGAGGAAGACGAAGAATCGTATCAAAGCTGCGAATGGCGGGCCATGCCGCGGTAATTAATAAACAACACCAGCAAGTACAGTTAAATGATGAGAGATAAAAGAACCGCCTAACGAAGCCAAGAACGATGGGGCTAACTAAAATAACCTACGCCGCGCGCCACGAAGGCGGCGCCGGCCGGAGCAGCCGACGAATGCTAACAAAGAAGATGCGATTACCTACCGGAGGCTGGCCACGGCCACCGTCGATCGATGAGCCAGCCGCTCCCTCTGTGGGATGGGGGGGATGGGGACGCATGCCGCTCGTGGACTCGATCTCTTCATGCCATTCCATTCCATTCCGATTCCGTTTGCATGCGCGGTGGGGGTCGACCGGTCAGCTGGTGACGCGCTTGCGCTAGCTTACGGCTTCTTGCCGAGGGTGTGCTTGTTGTTGTGCATCCACACCTTGAGCACGTGGCGCTTGACGCCGACCTCGTCGCAGAACTGCTGCACGGCGGCCTCGTCGTGCTTCTGGATGCGCCACGCCACGCGCTCCGCAAAGGCTAGCATCCTGTCCTTCTGCTCCTGGGTGAACTTGGTGCGGAACCGCTTCTTGCCGGACCCGGAGCCGCCCGACCCGGAGGGCCCGGAGCCGCCGCCGCCGCCGCAGCCGAGGGACATGCCGCTGAGCGGGACCATCGCGGACAAGGGCCCGCCCATCCCGGACAGGTCGTCGCCGTCGTCGCGGCCGCTGTGGGACGTGGACGGCAGCGCCAGCGGCCGCGGCGTGTGATGGCCGACGCCCGCCCCCGCGGCCATGTGGTGGAACGGCGGCTGGTGGAAGTAGCCGGCCGGGGTGCGGTAGTACGGGGAGAAGTGGTGCTGCTGCTGCTGCTGCGCCGCGGCGCCGTAGGCCACCAGCGCGGCGGGGGAGACGGGCGACGAGCCCTCCCCCGTGGGGGACTCCTTGCGGTGGAAGTTGCGGTGGCAGTTGCACGCGGCGCAGCGCAGCGCGTCCAGCGTGCCCTCCTCGCCCGCCGCCATGAACTCGCCGCACCCGTCCACGGCGTGGCCCCCGATGCCGACCGCGTGGTTCTTGAGGCACTCGCGGTACCTCCCGCCCGCCGCCTTGGTGCGGCCGCCGGGCTGCTCGCCGGGCAGCAGCTTGGGCGGCGGCGCCACGGCGCCGGCGCCGAAGACCGCCGCCTGCTGCGGCGGGGCCTCGTAGCTGGAGCTGACCGGCATCGGCGCCATCTCCTCGTCGCCGTCATCGTGGTCGTCGAAGTCCATGGCCGGCGGCGCAGGTGTTTCTTGTGGCTGGCCGGGGCGCGCGGCCTGTGTGTGTCGCCGACTCGAGTTATGGCAGGCGAGGCTAAAGAGGGGCTTAGCAAGGTTAAGAGCGGGATGAAGAGATAAGAGAGAGTGTGGACGACGGAACACCGTGTGCCTGCCTGCCGGCCAGTTTTGACGCGCCGCTTCTGCTGTGGCAAGGCGAGCCGCTGGCCGTAGCTGCTAGTGCACCCTGCTGGTCTCTCTCTCTCTCCCGTTCACCGATGGGAAAGCTTCTTGTCTGGTCTGATCCGTCGGCTCAGCAGGCCATCAGGACCAGGATTATGAGAAGAAATACTAGATAGCAGGAGAGAGGGAGAGATTATGTGAAGGACAAGTAGCTCTCCCGTGCCGCGTCGCGCTCATGTCTTTGCTGCATGGCTGTCCCTCTCCGCTCCGCTCCGGCCCGGCCGGCTGCTCTTTTCAAGTGGTTTGGCCCCGACGCCTTTTAAATTGCGGTTTAGAATATGTGATGGGCTGATGGCGACACGCCTGCCCGGTCTTTCTTTTCTCGCTCCTTTTTGATCGAATCTAATGTAGGAGTATGTATGTGTGGCAGCTTCTTTGTCTTAACAAAGACGTCCGCGGTCAAATTAATTCAGAGACCCTGCACACTGACTGACTCTAGTGCAGCAGCAGTACAGCTGATCAGCCTTGACTGATAATCACGTGCCCATACTGTATTAGGCAGCAAAATATGTACTTCGGTATAGAAGGCCGTCGTTCTGCGTGCTACCATACCTGTACGTCAAACAACAAGCTGTTTCCACACGCGCATATGTATAGCGTCACAGCACCAAGTGCGACTGCTTTCGTTCCCTAAGACGGTAAGTGGGTTTCGCGTTGATTCCCAACTATACATACTACATAGGCGCTTAGGTATGGATTCATCGTAGCTCGCTAGACAGCATCAAGTCGTTAATGACCGGCCTTTTTTCCGTCTCTGAGTGACGTAAGCAGCATGCATTAGGCTAGCTTTTCCCACAGCGTCGGACTGTGTGTGTGTGGAGCTGGGAACGTGTCGTTTTCGACTAATTAGGGGACGGCACTAATGATTAATTGGTACATGACGACGGCCTCAAGTCCGCATATGGCAATCATACGAAGTTATGAGCTGCTGTGCCGTTGAATGTATGTATGCTGCTGCTGCTCCTGCTCTGCTAGTTGGATATGAGTGTGATGGATTTTCATTAGTTATTTTGTTGTTGTATTCATGTAGCGCAAACAAAAGAAGAAGAAGAGTGGTCAAAGCTATTAGAACGGAGTACATTGGCAGCTGAAGTGCTTGTTGCCGTCAATGTCGTAGGCACTCGATCCGCCGGGAGGACTAGTACTGTTCGAATTACTGTGCTTGTGAGTAGTGGCAGCATGGGATGGCTTGCGTTCGTGCGTGTTTCCACGCGCTGCTGCCTCTACTCTACCTGCTGCTAGGTAGGAAAGCAAAAGAGACCCCCACGTCGGGGCAACTCGATCTGCCGCGAGCCGGACGACGGAGTCGTAGCCCCGCCGGCCGTGCAGGCATTCGCACTACAGTGCCTTTGACCGTCCCCGTCCCGCCATGCCGATCGAGGGCAAAGCATCGGAAACGGCAGCGGCGCCGAATGGGCTACACTGACCCCGACCCTTCTACTACGTGCATATTCGCTGATCCAGCCTTCTGGACCCCACTGGAGGCGCGAAGGCGACGCGACCGAGTGACCGGCCGGATCAACGCTAGCTACTCGTCGCTGCCTGCCGTGCCGCTTAACAACCTTGGCGGCTGGCTTGCCAGTCTCCAATTCTGGCCGCTCTACTAATCGCCGTCGCCGCGCGCGCTATGCTAAGCCATGCGTTGCGTGTGCGGCGGCCGTTTGTCCCATCCGGCCGGGCGCCCAGGTCCATGTCACCACCACTCTCGCTTCCGTGGCGACTGGCGACCGCCTCCAAGGATAGGCCTCCGTCCGTCCGTCCGATCCGTTAGGCGGACGCACACGTGTTTCGGCCTGCGCGCTGGCGGCCCTGCATGCGCGGCACCTCTCGCCACGAGCCAACGAACAAACGTCATCAGTCCGGCGCGCGTACGTCGGCGTGGCCTGGTGTTGCCGTGCCGTGCCTTTGTTTGCTACACATATACATAGTCACATACGTAGGAGTACGTCTCGATGTTAAATTCCGGCGAACGGCCGGGGGGCGGGAAAGCTGACGGCAGAGCTGCGCGCAGCGGAATTAATTAAGGCCTTGTATTGGGCACGGGACTTATCTGGTGGCGATAGATAAGGCGGGCGCGGGTCAGAGAGCTTAAGCCTTAAGCGCCACAGGCGTCCCCGGCCGATGGAGATCCGGCGGCCCGAGGGCGGTGGTGCGTTGCGTGGTCCAGGGCCGAGCGTCGCGACGCGTATCGCCTGCGTGGAGCCGCCGTGGACTGGGGCGGCCCCGGTTGCTTTCCGTTGCAGTTTGGGTACGGGCGCGGGCGCGGGCGCGGGCGCGGCGGTCCGGTCCGGTCAGGCCGGTCGGCGACGGATCGGATCCACGACGCGATCTCTTGCTGTGGGCCTGGAGCGGCGGCCTGCGTGCTGCGGGCATGACCGCGACGTATTTGCCCGTTTGGGCATGCTGCGTGCATGGTAGCCCTCGCGCGCTCGCCCCCCTCCTTTAATTCCGTCTGCCACGACCCATTTGTATAGTACAAAAAAACATGCGTGCCCAAATTAATAACCACAGGGAGCAACGACTGTGTAAAAGGCAACCGAAATCTGAAGCAGGAACCGCAAGTCTGAAGCCGCGGTGATACTGTACCACTATACCGGGCCAGAGCCAGACTGCCAGAAGGACGACGGCACGACGCGCACCCCACCCGCACGCATATGCCTCCGATCCGATCACGAGGGAAGAGATTAATCACTGTAGTTTATTAAGCGCATAGTAGTATGCTGAAGCGACGACAGTGGTACGGTGGCCATGGCGAGTCTGAAAAGACGGGTCACGTTTCCATGCATGCACGGAGGGGCAGCAGCCACGGAATGGTGCGTGGCATGGCATTGGCACGGCAACGGCATGGAGCGACGGACGGAGGCGGCAGCGGCGCAGAGAGCCAGAGAGGCGCAGGCGGCAGACCGGGCCATGCGCTTGCATCCGTCGGTCAGGTGGCGCAGGGGGGGACAAGCGAGGAAGGGAACAAAAGCGCGGCACATACACAGCAGCAGCCTACACCAGTGCGCGCGCGCTCGCGCGGGCTTCTCGTTATTCGAACACTGCGCGCAGACGGTGCCCGCCGGCCGGCGCCGCTGGTCGGACCGCCGCAGGGGGTGCCAACGCCGGCACCGGCATGAAAGCATGGAAAGCTTCGTCGGCAGGGTGGGTGGGGGTGCGCCGGCCGGTGCGGGTGCGGCTGGCCCCGCCCCGGCCCCGGCCCGGCCGGCTGAGCGCGCGACGTGAACGAACCACCGGAAGGAAGGAAGGGGCGTGCGTGCCTGTCGTCTGTGCACCGAGCGCCGCTGGCTGATCTGCAGATTCACGGCCCTGGCCTCTGGCCGGCTCTGGCCTCGAGCGGGGGCGAGGGAGGGGCGCGGCGCGGCGCGGCGCAGTCCGTCAGCTCGTCACATGATGCCCGGCCTGCCAGGCGGAGGAGAAGAGGAGGAGGCCGCGCCAGCGCCATGCCGTCTTGGCTCTATCTGTTGGTGCGTCCTGGAGACGAGGGGTCCGCTGCGTCTGGCACCTGATATTTGCAGATCGCAGCCATCCTGTTGTTTTACAATACGTACATCCTGACATCCTGTAGAAGAGACAGTGCGGGCTGTGGTGGGCACAGAGCAGACGCTTGGGTTTTGTTTCTGTGCCCATGGCAAACACTCGTCGCAAGTGCATGGCTGCGTTGTCGTGAAATCTTTTATCCTAGTGTGCATGCTGTTTTTCATTTCAAATTCCACTTTTCGTACGGTTTGTTTTACATCTCCATGTGAACGCTTTGGCGACGTTAGTCTCTTTCCTAAGACAAACATATAGTACATGGACGGCAACACAGCGTGGATCAAAGATTCAAAGCTAACATTGGCACTGTTTCCACAATTAGGACCCGAACAGTTATATTAGGCGCTGTGTGGTGTGTCAGCGTTGAGTTCATGTTTCTTGTGCTAGCAAACAGCGCGCAAAACGCTGCCCCCACGCGACTAGAAACCGCCCCCTAGCCCCTATGCCCAGGTGAATGGGCCTCTCTGATCACATGCATGCGCGTCTGTCTAAGCACATGAGCGTAGTGGTACTCGGTTAGACTATCTAGCTGTGCGTGCATATAAAAAAAAAGATGGACGGTATGCTAGAAAAAGACTCGTTTGGCCCCAAAATCGTCGAGGGCCAATTTAACAACCTCATTTCCCCTAAGTAATAGAGGGAAAAGAGAAAAAAATGATTTTATTTTCCCCTCAATTTCTCTAAACTAGTCAAAGCACGGAATAGAGTTTGACATATACATTTAATCCTTAGTAATATTAGAGGTGATTATTTTAATTCATCTTTTGTAATACGTTTTGTGTAATTTACATATGAATTTAGTAATTATTTTAATTTATATTTCATGACGGCATATTGGGTAATTTATATGCAGATTTAGGGTTTATTTTAATTCATCTTTTATAATTGTATGGTGAGTAATTTATACGAAAATTAGTGGATAATTTAATTCATATTTTATAATGGCATGATTGATGATTTGTATGCAAATTTAGGGGGTTATCTTAACTCGTAATCATAATGACATGGTGGGTCATTTTTATATAAAATTAGGGTTATTTTATTTCATCTTTCATAATGGCACGGTAGGTAATTTTTATATTAATTTAGGGGTTATTTTATCTCATCTTTCGTAATGGTATGGTGGGTAATTTTTTAGAAAATATAATGGATCTAATGGCTATTATTATTAGACCTACGTAAGGCTATCCGCACTCATTCTACCCTATTTCTCTACCTTAAAAAAATATTCCGTCCTAGTCAGCGAGATTCTCTACTTTATACTACAATACTCCGCACTCATCTCTACTCTATATCTCAACCCTATATCAACTACCACCATTTTTATTATTTATTTACTTCCCACCCACCCTCCCCTTCCCCAATCCCCCACCCAACCTCTGCACGCTCTCCCTCCTCGCCGCAACCGCGCTCCCCTCTGTCTCCCCGTGGTGCTCCCCGCCGGCCCGGTCTCCGCGCCTCCTCGCCGACCCAACCTCCCCGCCTCTGCCGTCGGCCCCACCCTTTCCCGGTACCGGAGCCCCACTGTCGCACCGGCGAGGCGAGGCAATGGCGATGAGGCCCCACCTCGTCACGTCTCCCCCTTCCCCGCCGCCGCCGCGTCTCCCCCTTCCTCCCTCCTCTGGCCGCGCCGCCATGGAGTTCCCCTCCGGTTGGGCCTCCCCATTTCTCCTCCCCCCGCCGCGCCGCGCCACCATGGAGCAGCACCGGGTCCGCCGAGCCCGGACTCCTCGACGCGCGCTGCCTCCTCGTGGACTCCTCGTCATCTCCTCCGCGGATCCGGCGCGGGGAGGGAGCGGCGTGCGGATCCGGCGGCTAGGAGCGACGTCGGGCTCTGGCGGCTAGGGGTGGCGGCGGCGCGGATCCAGGGCCTCTCCGCCTCCGGCGCCCGTGGAGGAGGTGCAGGTGGCCTCCTCCTCACTTCGTCGCCGGCCATGGAGCTCCGGCCGCGCCGCCATCGAGCAGCCAAGGCGGCTTCTCCTCCTCCCGCCACAACCGTCGGCCTCCACACGCTCCGGATTCACGTCGTCGCCACCCTCTCCATCCTTCCTCCTCTCCTCGCCTGTGGATCCACCGGCGACCTTCTCTCCTTCCCGCGGGAAGGACGATGTCGTTTGCCACACGGAGGAGAGAGAGGCGATAGGGTGGGTACGGTATCCACCCCACATTTGGAGTCGGAGGCCGGCGACTGGACAGTAGGGTGGGTGATAGGGTAGACCGCTGCGGGCGTTGGGTCAACTCTAAAACTTTAGGGTGGGCTTTGGTGCTGTCCACTGCGGATAGCCTAATGGACGACCGAGTGTTTCTAATTTTTGTGAGCATTTCTAGGATTTATCTTTTTTCTTAACGCGTCTGGTGTGGATTAATATAGATGCTCCACAAAAATCTCCAATTATTAATAGTAAGATTTCCTCTATTCTTAGAAAAAATTAGATTGTCAAAGATTTCCTCTATTCTTAGAAAAAATGAAATTGTCAAACTAGTCTAAGGAAGCGAGGAAACCCCACCTTGACTAAGGTCACCAGGGCGTGCATTTGTACTGTCTACGGTGCGCAAAACAATGTTTTTCCATTCTGTGTACAGTAGTGCAAACAGTATTTTCTATATCCATATCTACTCCCCTGGTGACCTTAATTAGCATGCGTATATATGTACGTGTAGATGTGCACATCGTCGTCGTCCTCTGGCTGTCAACTGAAGCATATATATCTGCCGGTGCCGCGCGTGGGTCGTTACCGGGCTAGGCGTACACAGAAACGGCATTACTAAACTATTTCCAAAAGTATCTCATGATTTTATCTGAAATATGGTATGTAGTCACATCTACTTTCGAAAAACTTTTAGAATTGAACATTTATGTAAAAGTACATCTATGAGAGTTGGTTTCATGATTATTGGATTTAATTAGCATAAATAAATTATGAATTAAACAATGCGTACACATATTTTTTTAAAAAAATAACAAATATTTTATGAACCCATATATTTTATCTTATCGAGAATAACATTATGAGTCTAACGAAATTTATCTCATACCGCATGTCCTGTAGCTCGGCGATGTAGCACAGGACTGCCGAGCTCCACTGTCTCGGCGTGAATTAACAAAGCACCGAGGTCTTTTTTTTTATATAGAAAATTGAGTATTGTAGCTCGGCGTGTAATCGTGCAACGCCGACCCGTCATAGCTCTGCGTTTCGTCCTACAGTGCCGAGCTTTTGGATCCATTTTTAGAATAAATTTCATCAAGGGTCTATATATAAAAAAAAGTTTTAAAAAATGGTCAATTTGAAAAAAACCACTTCCGCAGTTGCAGACCGGATTATGCATGGGTGCATGCACGAGCACGCGCCCCTGCCCCGGATTATCGATAGACCAGCTGACGGCCCGCACGTACTCCCAAGTCCCAACCCGTACGTGCCCGTTTCAGGACTGCGATGCAGTGAGCGCTGTGTTTAGCGAGAGGACTACAGACACAATCTGCCTGTACATAAGTGAAATATAAATATAAAATAATGAGATAATCATTCTGCTGGAATCAGCCGAAATGAACCACACGTCCAGCTGGCCACGTCCGGTCTCCCGTGCGTGAGCTCTGGGGCAGAGAGAGAGAGAGGTCATGAAAAGGACAGAAGAAGACACTGTTGGGCCCTTGTGGAGTGTCGTGCAGCAAGTACGCTCGTACTCCACCTACGTGTGTGGCCATGCATGGCGGATCGGCGCGCAGCTGTGCTCCCACTCCCACCCCGCCCCGCGCACGCTTCGCAAAGAGCGGGCCGGGCCGTTGTTTACAGGCCAGTTGGTGCCACGCAGCTAATGGAAGCAGGACGAAAGTACACAGTGGCCCGTGTATGGTACGGGGTGGCATGCGCGACGTCCGTGCCATACTGCCATGCGCGTACGGCTGCTGGCCTCGCGTGGGTTCCCCGCCTCCCCGGTGGCCGATAGACCTGCACGCGCGCGCGTACGTGCATTTCGCGGTGTCGCTGCCGCTGCCTGCCACGGCGGCCGTGCATGCTCTCGTGGCTGACCTGTAGTGCTTGTGATTGCCCTCGGTGACTACTGACTCAGCGCGGATAAGAGGTTTTTTTGCGACGAAAGTGTGTAGTGACTGCTAGACAGTGACAATACGAGGAGGGGGTAGGGCCGCCCGTGATATTTTATGTTTATTTTTCATGTGCACGCGTTTGTTTCATAGTAATTACTCGTTTTATTAGTGTTACAGAATTGGTCCACGCTTCAAGAAGCGGTGGGAGGGCTCGGAGCCCCGATCGCGCCGGCGCAGGCCGGTCCTCCCCTTTCGTTCTACCTTGTTTAATGGAAGAGGCAGGTATGCACTAATAAAGCCCGGCACCGCGGAACATTATTGGATGGATTGATCTACCGACATGCAGGTACTCTCAACTCTTCAGTCAATAGTCAGCCAAGTAAAATCTTGAATATACTAGCTACTCCTCTATGCCCTTTGATGCCCAGAACTAGGATGTGTAGACTGATGAAGGTGCCAATAAGCAACACTACTAGAGTACTAGTAGTAGTGTGTGTTGGCACATTGATGAAAACAAATGACCTAGATCTCCTAAGGTCGCATAAATCGGCACAAATACCAGCAAGGTGTGTTTTGAAGCCATGCAACAATTACTATCCACGTTATTATATAGTATTTATAATGACAAGAAAAGAGAGCGATGACATGGCATTGCAACACAGAGGCAGCTTGCTTGATGATCTGTTACCATGGCAGAATCTGAAGTGAATAATTTTACTTAACTAAATGTTGCTCTCACTCACAGCCAACAAGAGAGGGACTGTTGAAATCATCGGTAACAACTAATAGTGGGGAAAAAAAAAGTGACCCTGCTACATCCATGTAGGTGTACTGCCCTTTCTTCCTTAAGATGGATGTAAAAATAGGTTTTTTTTTTCAGAAATCATGATATGATAATGTAAGATCTAAAGCACGTATAACTTTCATATTTTAGTTTTTAAATAGTTTTTAGGTATAAATAGTCCACTAGATATAACTAAATTAGTTAATTTATACCAATAAAGAAAAGATGTATATAACATGAGAAACCATTTTAAAAGTTATGTAAATGAGTGAACTATTATGGATAATATTTTAAACCATCATTGAAAAAACTTACAAAAATATTGGCAAGAATACATAAAACTAAACAAAATAAATATGAATTTTGATATATCATATAAAAACAGACTCTCAGATTTTAAACATATTTCTATGGTCATTGCCCAGATCAACTTATATTGGACAAAAAGAAACAACTGTCATGAATAAATAGGGACATGCCATGAATAAATGGAGAAACTTTCAAAATAAGAGTATAAATATGTTAAGCTTACATGTACATATAAATGTCTAGTATAAAAGGTTATTATTAAATGCCTATGTTCGGTGATCTATGGCCATGCAATTTTGCGCATGGCATTTGGTAGTTATATATAATCAGTTGTATGTACAATTGATACAATTCTAAAATGGCAAGAGGAAAACTCTCCAATTATGAACTTCAACTAAGCTAAGGTTGCTTCATGGGGCTGTCTATTTTACACTCGAGTATTTTACCCCTCCCTTCTCCCACACTCAAATTTTGATAACATGCATGCACCTTTATTTTTTGTCGAATATTCAGAAGAGCTGCTCATCTTTATATTAAGATAGAAATGAAACGAACACAAAAAGGATCGTACAATACGCTTCGGTGCCATGGCACACGCCAAACTTGGCAGACACAAGAAACCTCACGGCAAGATCAGCGTCGGCTAATTGGGTATATTAGATGGGTTCTACACCTAGAATGGATGTGTTTGGAAACGGGTTACAAAATATCCTCTGTACCCTGGAATTTTTATTTACGTCGATTGTACCTAAAAACTACAAAATAACACCACCGCTAACTGTATTAGAAGATAACTATAAAATCCAATATAAGTCGAGTGTACTAAATTTTAAAGAAGATTTTGACCTGAATTATTTTACTTTGGTTCCTTCCATACATGCTATTCTGGAACAAAAAGACGAAGAAAAGGTTAGAGTGTGAGAGGCGGAGGAACACACTGGTGTAATACTATAGCAACACCATTGTTTCATTGTAGAATGCACCTCTCAGCTCAGGGAAGTTTGAACGGTGATGGGAACGGGAGACCGCAAAGGTAAAGATCCCTGAAGAGAGGGAGAGAGAGAGCGCTCCGGTAAATAGCAGCTCGCTCTCACTGGTCACCATGGCATGGAGACTCCCGCGCTCCCGCAGCTTCGACCAAAGACCCAATTCTTCCCGGCAAGCGGCAGCATCGGATCCCACGTCGGCGTCATGGCACCTGTGGGTTTCCTGCCGAACCCTGGCGCTCTTCCCCATAGCCGCAGCGTGCTCTCCCCGGCCGCGGCAGGCTCGAACTCATATGCCGCGCCCCTGAAAGATGGACGCGCGAGAAAAGGGCCGCGGGGGGTCTCTACTCTACACAAAGCCTACTCCATGCTATGCTATGCTAGCAACATACAGGCAGCAGCTCCCTTGGCGATGGGCTTTTGGAACTGATGGATAAGATGTGACTGGACACGTCTTTGTTGAGGGGTGCAGGGGCCCCTGCGTCTGCATGCATATGCCTTTGCATCGTGTTGTCCTGATCATGCCATCGTTTCATCCAAGCTATCGAACGCGTGCGCCTCCATCCAGTCCCTTGTCCTTCCCTCCCTCTCTAGCTAGCTGCACATGCATAGCAGCATATATTCTTCAGCACAAGACATGGCGATTGCGACGGATCAAAGGGTGCATGCCAACAGCGATGGCGAGGCAACCTCGTCGGTCCGGTACCAGGAGCACTCCAGCCAGCCGGCGAAACACGTACGCGGAGACGACGACGAAGCGGCTGGCTGGCTCCTTCTGCCATGGCATGATCGCTGGGACGGAGGCACGGGCGAGCACAAGGGCAGACAGACAGGGGCTGGTGCCAGATGTGATTAGGCCAAATAAACCACTGCACGGAAATTGACTAACCATGGGTCACCTCACCATAGACCATAGGATGCGGCCAAAGCTACAAAGAGCGCCATGATCGGCACCAGGGTGTCGCTCTCGAATCACAACACAAGCTTGCTGGCTGCTGCTTTGCCAATAACCCGTCGGTCACTCGGTCTGATAGGTCGTTTCGAGATATAAACAGCCATTAGCCCAGTACATAGCGTACTATTTGATAATAAGCAATGCAAGAGACAGATGCATGTCTGAAATGCATGCAGCGTGTGGTGCAAACTCAGGGTGTTGGTTCCTCGAGCTAAACTTTAACATATCACATCGGATCTTTCGAATGCCAATTGAAAATATTAAATATGGTTTAATTAGAAAACCTAATTACACATACGAGGACTAAACGGCGAGACGAAAATGTTTAAGCCTAATTAATCCATATTAATGAATGTTTACTGTAGCATGACATTTGCTAATCATACATTAATTAGGCTTTAATAAATTTATCTCGCCATTTAGTCCATCATATGTATAATTAGTTTTATAATTAGACTATATTTAATATTTATAATTAACATCAAACATTCGATATGACGGGGAACTAAAATTTAATACACGGAAACCAAACACACCCTCACTTTTTCATTTTCAGTGGCTGAAGGATAGGGACGATGCATCGCAGTAGCACGTAGGATGGATAGGGAGGCGAGATGGAAGGCAGGGAGAAATCATGGCAATGATGAGGAAGAGCGAATGGAGACAAGGCACGATGTCTGCATCGAGAACGGAGCCAGTGGGGGCACTGAAATCTGCTACCCTGGCCTCTGTTTCGTACACGAGTAAATAATGACCGGTCGGTGTACCCATGTACTTCTGCTCCACTCTCGTACCCTGACAAAAAAGACGACCCAGATGCACGGGCAAGGCGATCATACGTTCACCTGTGATTTTTTCCCTTTTTTTTGCGAAAGGGAATTAGGGAAATACCACAGTACATTACATTCCCAGGTTGCATACAGGTCCACAGGGAAAACTGGAAATATAAATAAGGACACCTAGGTATTCTAGGCAGTAGTGTTTGGTTGATGGACGAAGTGGTATGGGATGAGACGAACCTACTCTTCATAGAGTTTGGTTTGGGAACAAAGGGAAAAAGGATGGAACCATCTCCTCATAGGAATATTCTCCTAAGATGCCGTTCCTTCGTCGTCCTTCTCAGAAATACGGATTACGTCGTCCCTCCTCGCGTGCTCGCTCATGCGCTAGCGCTCGGCCGCCCGCCTGCTGGGGTAGCTCGGTCGCCCGCTTGTAACTCGGCCGCCCGCCCGGCCGCCGTAGCTCGGGACCCAGGCGTGCCGGGGAGGGAGGAGGCGGGAGGCACGGCCGTCGCGGGGGACAACGACAGGCGCAGCCGGCATGGGAGACGACGCCGGCGGTGGGAGTCGCAACCGGCGATGGGAGGTGCGTCCCGCAAGGGAGACGCCGACAGTAGGCGCAACGGGGCCGGCGGTGGGAGGCACGGCTGGTGCGGGGGCTGACGCTGGCGTCGGGAGCGGCAGGCGGTGCGGGGGCCAGCGACTGGAGGCCGGGCGACTGAGGAAGATGGGGCCATGCGGGAGAGAATGGGGAAGAAGAAGGTAGAAGTCGCTGATAGCACGGTCCCACATGTCATATGTCTTTATCCCTTAAATCTTGTCTCCCAGCCAAACAAGAACCACCAAATAGAGGTTGGAATGAACCCACCCCCTAAAATCAGGGATGGGACCGTCCCATCCTCTGTTGTCCCCGAACCAAACGCTACCTAGGTCTCCTCCTTCCACTCCCTTGTAGGTGGTGTTTGGTTTGCTAAATCTAGATGATTTTATTTTATAGTGAGCCAAACACCACTTCATTTTTCTCACTTGGATTTATGAACGAGGTCTCCAGTTTTTATGTATTGGTTGATCATAAGTCATTCAGTTCAGTGTTTTTTGACCTATTAAAAACTACCCACCCTATAAATATAAAGGATACAACCAATTGAGGGATCCAATCGTATAAAACTAATGCAAATCTTTATTTTTTTACATGCTTTTGACCTAATTCTCTTCCAATCTCAGTGTTATTGTTCACCCTCTGATCCAACGACTAGCGATGACGCCCTCGGCATGCTGGCCAATCTAGGATAACTTTCAGTGTTCATGCCTTGACGGGGTCCTTTTCAAGCGGAGATGTAAAGGCAATTGGACCCTAAGCCTTGTGTTTGGTAAGATTTGGGTGGTTGAGTAGCAACAATCACCATTTGCAACTAATGTGTTTACTAGAATATTTGTTGAAGTCCTAGGAATGTGAGTAATAGACTTGTCACTTAAGGAACAAACGCTTCAAAAGAGTGTTCAAAAGAAAAAAGGACATTAAATATCACCTAGAAGACCCAAGTCTTGGAGCCCCGACATGGCATTTGGTGTTTAAAAATTGCCTAAATACAAACGGTGACGACCCACTACAAATTACATGCACCAGACCACCAGATTGTTCAGTGATGAACAGCGGACAACAGAAATATTGAAAAAAAGAAGTGACCACGTGCAAATACAAACGGAGTGATCTGGTGATACGAATGGTAGAAATAGCTTGAGGACACGAGATTGAAGTGATGCTCTGTTAAGATAATCGGTCAACAGGTGCCGAAGGGTTAAAGAAATCGAAAGGTAAAAAAACTATATATTCTGACATGTTACTGTTGACGACACTCGATATGTTGCTTTTGGAGGCGGCAACAATAATTTGATTTGTGACCGTTCATTCTTGTTTGTTTACAACGGGAGCAACTTGCCTGCCGCATAAGGATGCATGACGATGCTACAGTAGCGCCACTTTGTTATAGACAAAACGTACGAGACCGTGCCTTTTCTATCTCCCTCTCACTGATCTTAATGCACGGAGACACTCAGTCAGTGCAACTATTCTGTGTTTATGAAGAACGGAGGCAACTCCACGTGCTCGTGTCCTCTTGCATTGTTGGCTAGCCATTCATTATTGCTAGCTAGCCAAAATGATCCACCTCTAACTTTTGTTGACACGTCTCCCATATCTTGTGTGGACGTTGATTAGAAATCCCAACAAAAAGTTGTAATCTGTTGACGTGGTAGAATAATGAAACTTGAAACCCTATGAAAAATTGACGCTCAGACCACCAAATGCAGTATAAAGAGTAACCTAAACTATCCCATCACGGAATGTCTTTGTTTACCCCAATGTTTATTGTACGCGTGGCGCGAGGGGCTACCGACAAGCGGGCCCATGCACGCTACGGTGGGGCCAGAGTGACGCGCTGGCGAGGTCGCGAAGGGAGGTAGCGAGAACCTCTTAGGCTCAACCTAGCTAGCGGCACCCTATATGAAGTCCTCAAAATTAAATGCCACACTGTTGCAATACTGTTTTGTACTAGTAGATAGAGAGATGAATAGTTAAAATATTGACTAGGGGATGAGAAAGCTGTTGGGTTCAGCCTTAGCACAAGCTAAACCATTCTAATGATAAAAAAATTATTTGCAATCTCCGAATAACTGTCTGCCGTTTAAATCCGGTCGTTCAAAATGCTACATGAGTCCAAATGGATGCGAAATAGGTCAAGGTCTCATAGATGACCCCATGTCCTTGCACAGCAACCAGGGCAATAAAAAATCAAAGCGTATGTGTGGCCGGCTGTACAGCACAACATATACTCCCTCTGTCCTAGAAAGCAGTCATTCTAGGATCCAGCCGCCAAAATAGCAGAGAGGGGGAAAAGACGAAACTACCCCCACCGACAGCTGCTCCGCACGTCCACTCCGCAGGCCATCGCTGCTGGCCTCGCTCCCACACCGCGCGCCACGAGGATGCGGCCGAGCCGGGCCACCGCCGCGCCGCGAGGATGGAGCCGCGCGGGAGGAGACGGGCGGGGCTGCGCCGCCGCGCGAGGAGGAGGTCTGGTGGGGGCCGGGGGCCCGCGGGAGGAGACGCGGCGCCGTGTGCGAGAAAAGGGCAGGCCGCGTGGGAGGAGTAGACCGGCGGCGCCGTGCGCGAGAAGAGGCCGCCGCCGCTCCAAGTGTGGCCTACCGCGGGAGGAGGCCGCGCCGCCACGGGAAGGGGAGCCCGCCGCAAGGAGAAGGCCGCGCCGCCGCGGGAGGGGGCGCCCGCCGCGGGAGGAGGCCGCGTCGCCGCGGGAGGAGGCGGGCGGCAGGCAGCTGTGGGGAGGGAGAGAGAGAAACTGTGGAGGGAGAGAGTGGGTGGGGATTTTTTTTATAACGTGGGTGGGGAATTGATGGCGGGGACGCGGGCACGCGGCAGACGACAAGCCTTTTCGGGACAAATCTCGAAGGCGCAGACGACTTGTATACTGGGACGGAGGGAGTATGTGCATGTTATCAACAAAGCGTACCCGTGTGCTACATTAGAGATGACACATTAGAGGACGTGCAAAGTGCGGAGAATGCCAGTGGGAAGCAGCCAAACTGCCAAAAAAGTTCGGTAGAGCTCTGCTTTCATATTCTACGAAATGAGTTTCGTGGAGCTCTGACAAACAACAGTTTTACGTAACTCACTCTCAAAGCAGAGGCGAAGCTAGATTCCAAAAACACCCTGGTGCACCTCTTCATCATTTGTACAGCAAGTCCATAATTCTCAATAATAATTCATTAATTAGCATTGTATTTTCATTCCTAACTTGGTGCACGTGCACCAAGGAAGCTCTACCTAGTTTCGCCCCTGTCTCAAAGTGAATCCTGTGAAGTGGTTCTTTAAAATAAACCGAGAGCTGAGGCTAAAAACAGCTGTTCTCTTGATTTATTAGTTTTTTCATAGAGTTTATCTTTTGGTTTTATTAGAAAATCATTTTCAGTCATATGATTACTTCTCTCAGAAAATCATTTCTAAGTGAGAATCAAAATCAGTAGGAGTTCTGCTAAACGCGACTTGTATGTTATTAACATAGCATGGATGTGTACACTAGAGAGGAGGGAGAGGGAGAAGTGCAAAACACACTTGCTGCTGGAAAAAGGGTCAGGTGTGCATAGAGCGACAAGCATGAGGCATCTTGAGTCTTGACCCGGCGATGGGTGTCGATCGACAAGGCTAAACATCTGTTTTTTTTTTTGCGAGGAATTTAAATTCCATTAAACCAAACGTGAGGCTAAATCGCCATCAACAATATCCTCCAAGTTAGGCGGTGGACCATTCCATGCCTGGACAGTTCCCGGAGGATAATTACAACCCAAAGCAGCTAGAGTATGAGCTAACTTATTACATTCACGTGGACAATGCTGAATTAAGCATGAACTAAAGTTGGAAGCAATGACACTCTTGATCTCGTAGATCAGGTCACCTGTTGGCGCGAGCCTGTAGTCATTTCCCTTCACCGCCTGAACCAACAGCAGGGAATCAGTATCCATTACTACGTTCACAATGCCCTTTTCTGGCCGCCTCTGTTAATCCCATCAAACAGCCCATCACCTCTGCATGGAAGGGATCTAAAGCTTGAGTCATACTGCCAGCCCCTGCTGAAATCACCTCGCCCTCGGAATTTCGGAGCACAAACGCCCAACTACCATCTCTCCTTGGACAGAAAGCGCCATCTGTATTAACCTTGATCACGTGCCCTTCCGGTGCTGACCACCCTCTTGCTCTTTTCATGTTCATGGTATTACCTGAAGATGCTGCTTCATTTACCAAGGCAAATTCGTGCGCCTGAGATGCAGTGATGAACGCGATCTCAGTGACTGATCTCTCCCTTTCACCTTCTCTTCTCCTGTTTCGTTCGTTCCACCAGTTCCAGAGTAGAGTGATCATCACAGTCCTTTTCTTCTCCATCTGTAGGCATTCACTGATCATTTCTGCCGCTGAATTTGTACTGCATACCTGCATCCTTTCCTTTTCTAGGCCGACTGCTAGCCAAAGCTCCCGGACCTTTTTGCAGTGCAGAAAGAGGTGGCTGCCATCCTCGGCTTGGTAATTACAAATCACACATCTTGCATCTATTCTCATGCCTCTTTTCAGGAGATTAGTTCTCATAGTCAAGCTATCATGAGCTAACCTCCAGCAGAAGTGTTTCATTTTACCTGGGCATTTCAGATTCCAAAGTTTCTTCCAATCTTGCTCTCCCATTATAGCACCCCCTGAGCTTGATGCAATGCCTCTCCTGCTACTTCTTCTCTAAAAGTTCAGCTGTACTCTATATGCTGATTTAACTGAGAACAGCCCTTTCCTATCATCATGCCATGCCGGGATGTCATCCATTCCTACATGCACCAGAATTGCCTGTATTGCTTTCACATCTTCCTCACAGAAAGTTTGGTGTAGCAGCTCTAGATCCCAAGTTTCTGTATAGGGGTTAATCAACTCGTCCACATGACACAGTATGTGCTTCCTCTCGCACTGATCGGTCTTCTTGTTAAGCGATTTGGAATCCATGGATATTCCCATATCTTAATGCTTTCACCTCCTCCTACCCTCCAAATAAGATCGTTCTTCAGAGTATTCAAGCCATTCAGAATGCTGCGCCATGTGTACGACATCCCATTCTTTACCTTGGCTTGTAACACTGACGTATTAGGGAAATATTTCGCCTTCAACACCATTGCACACAGGGCCTGCAGGAGTCTCCAAGCCTGTTTTGCCAACATCACTAAGTTGAAAACATGTATATCTCTAGAACCCAAGCCTCCCTCGCTTTTTGGTTTACATAGGCTCTATGACGGGAGGTCTCGTGTGGCTGTGGCTTTCTCGGTGTAGTGCAGTATGCGCCTCTTGTTTCACTAGCAGTTTTTGAGTTGCGGCGGAGCCTCATCTTCTATAGCACTGGACCTGAGGTTTTGTTCGCAGCTTTCAGTGTGCAGTGGGTTTGGTGGTGGTGGCAAAAGCCTTCCTGTTCTCCGGGCTGACAATGGCGACAGACGTCGTTTACTTACTTGGAAGCATCGTCATCCCACCCTTATTCCCTCTGTGCATCGTGTTCCGAGGTGAAAACCCTGACCAGTAGGGGTCGGGCGGCGGCGGCGCTTGTGGCGTCGCGCTTCTCGTTGGAGGTGTTGCTTTGGAAGCTCGCTTCTTAACTAGGTTGGGTCCGTGTTTGTCTCGGCGGCGAGTGTCGTGTCGTGTCGTGTTGAAGTCCCAATCCAATCGTGTGTTGTGTTGAGTTTGAGTGATGCGTTGTTTGTTTGTTCCTCTGTCTGAGTTTTTTCTTTTATATCAATATAATCGGCAACTCTCCGTCTAGTTCGTTTCAAAAAAGTTTCCCAACTCACCCGTGCATCTTCCTCTCCTTGTCCTGGCAGCTCCACCAATATCTGCATATCATAGTGCTGATTTGGTCGCACACCCCTTTTGTGATGTCAAAGCATCCCATAGCAAAAATTGGGATCGCTTGTGCAACAGCTTTTATCAGCACTTCTTTTCTGGCCTTGGACATCATTTTCTCCTTCCACACCTTAATCCTCTGCCATATTCTGTCCTTTAAATACATGAACGTTTTTTATCTTTCTTTGCCTACAAAAACCGGGAGACCCAAGTATCTATCATTCATAGTCTCTTTCTGAATTTGCATCACCTGCATCACATCAGCTCTGTCTTGGCTTTTTGTGTTTTGACTGAACATAATGGCAGATTTGTCCTTATTTATCATCTGACCAGAGCTTGCCTCATAAATATGCATGGTGCTGTGCCTCTCCCCTTTTCGCTCGACAGAGAATCAAAGAGTAATCGGCGAAAAGCAAATGAGAGACACTCGGTGCTCTCTGGCAGATTTTGATACCTCTGATGTTCCCCTTCTCTTCAGCATCTCTTAACAATTCTGAGAATCCCTCTGCACATAATAGAAACAGATATGGTGATAGAGGGTCCCTTGTCGCAGTCCTCTTTCCAGAACAAATTCCTCTGAGAGATCACCATTTACTTTAACACGATATGAGACCGTTGTCACGCATTTCATAATAAGAGAAATCCATTGGCCACAGAAACCCAACTTTTGCATCATCCCTTGCAGGAATCCCTACTCAACTCTATCGTACGCTTTTCTCATGTCAAATTTTATTGCTGCACATCCTTTTTCCCCTTTGTTCTTGTTTCTCAAAAAATGAGTTATCTCATAAGCAATCAGAATATTATCTGATATGAGCCTACCCGGTACAAAAGCACTTTGGGTTTTAGATATCACCTCATGCAGCACCTCCCTCAATCTGTTGGCCAGCACCTTGGAAACCAGTTTGTATACCACACTGCACAAACTGATTGGTCGCAGATCCTTCACTGTTTCTGGTTTCTGTACTTTCGGGATCAAGGTGATGTTGGTGCGATTCCATCCAGCCGGCATGTCTCCTCCCTGCAGTACTCCCATCACTTCTTGTATCATCTTATCTCTCACCACGTCCCAATATTCCTTGTAGAACAATGCCGGCATGCCATCCGGACCCGGAGCTTTAGTGTCCCTAATGTGGTTCAGTGCTGCCTTAATTTCCTCCTTCGTGAAAGGTTTTACGAGTTCATTATTCATCTCTTGTGAGGCCCTCGATCTCACCACATCAAGGACTTCATGGAAATCGCGCCCACCGTCGGACTTAAAACAGCTGCAAAAAATAGTTGGAGGCCAGAGGCCAAAATCTATAGGAGAGGACGTCAAGGAGTCAAGGGGGAAAAAGGCGTCATTGTGACTTCAACAACCACAAAACATAATATAAGGTTTGCTTTAGCGGGCTATAAAGTTTACTCGCAACATATCGAAGACCTCAACTCTAACTGATCCAGTCTCCATACTCATGTATACAAGCTGATGTCGAAGCCGAGTCAGCTGAACACCACATAATAAAAGACTTTGACCAAGCAAAGCAACTCATAAAATAGAAGAACAAAAAAAAAAAAAAAACGAGGAAGATGACCTCATTATTAGGTAAGTCAAATTTGCGGGGAACAGTACTATCTATTTATAGAGAATGGAAACGTCATAAAGGTAAATATCTTTTTCCTACAAACTTATCAATTATAGAAGTTCCCCTTCAATGATAAAGCAAATGGCAATCATATTGGAAAACATGTATGGGACATGAGCGCATATCACACAAAACACGCTTATGAATTATGAACATTGCTTAAAACAGTTCTGTCGCCATAAATTAGCAACCCAGTGGGGACGGCTAGGGAAAAGATGATTCTATTTACAAAATTTACAGCAACTACAATTGTGGGCTTCATCAGCAATTACTGAAGAAAACATGCACTTCAATCGCTTGCTGCGTTGCAGAAAACTCGGGTTATTATCCTCAGCTCTACACCAACCAGTAGAGCTATTGTAAATCAGAACCACCTTCAGCGAGAAAAATGGACACCATTCCGATCTGGAGATATACAATGGTCAGGTCAGAAAGCCGTGCACAGATTATTCTTCAAGTTTGAAGAGCATTCCTGCTGAATGGTAATGGCAGGGCTACAGAGCCGACTTCTCTTTGGCTCTGATATTCTAACACGGGTTATTGCTGCCGTCAATGCGTCAACTATGCCACATTCATCCTGATCCTCTGACCTTTGGCTTGATGAATCCAACAATGAGGACTCGCATTCTGACCTGTGTTTGTCCCATGATTTTTTCTTGTTAGTGACACACAAATTAGCAGTTACCACCTTCAGGGGGCATTCCGTGTAAAACAGGACCCATGGGTGACCTGAAATAGGCATCAGTAAGTAAAGACATTCTCAAAAAATAAAGCACTGCTAGATGAACTCTTTGAAGTTTGAACTTACTAAGAACTTCATCAGCAGTCATTCTAGAGGAGACATCTCGATTCAACATTCGGCCAAGCAGATCCCGCCCAAGACCTGATATCGATCCCCATGGACCACTGCTGAAATCAAGTTCAACTGTCTTTATAGACTCAAATACAGCGTCCAGAGAGCCTCCTTGAAATGGAAGCGAACCAAGCAATAGTAAATGTAGTAGCACACCAGCACCCCATATATCAACTTTCTCAGAATAGCTTCCAGAAAGAACTTCGGGTGCGACATATGCTGGGCTCCCAGCTATGCCAGACAATTTC
This sequence comes from Paspalum vaginatum, assembly GCA_030272315.1. Lineage (NCBI taxonomy): Eukaryota > Viridiplantae > Streptophyta > Magnoliopsida > Poales > Poaceae > Paspalum > Paspalum vaginatum. Next base: position 12,689,222 of record CM059013.1, on the reverse strand, counting down.
TGGCCTGCTCAATGCATAAACCAAACATTATCTAGTGTAAAACATGGATATACAGAGTTATGCCTAGCGCAGCAAACAAAATTCAGATTCTACAGCAAAAATCTCAAGGAATATGCATGTAAAACACTCCATAGATGGCATTACGCTAATCAAGAGATCAAGCATAAAAATAGAAATACTACTGTATAGAAGGAAAAATGCTCTAATGTTTCTTCTAGGATAGGTTACTGCCAGCAGGGTGTTGGAAATAACAAGTGTCCATGTAGTCAGACATAACAAACCTTAAGTTAACCCAGAGAATCTCTTTAGATTTTTTTTTACATTGCACTAGAAGTAGGTTTAGGACTATTTTCAATACACGTACACCAACAAAACAGCATGATAAAATATAAATTAGTTCTGCTAAAAGCGTGTACACCAGACATTTTGAAGGAAAAGTCAAAGGTTTGTTAAAAATTCATTGGTACTTCACAAAGTATAAGCAGCTACTTTCAGGAACTACTGCCCCTGTTCCCATATAACTCCAAAATAATAACTCTGTTTTAAAATATAGGGAACTGTTGATTTTGGACACGATATTTGAGTACCTGTCTTCTTTAAAAGAACTATGCAAGAACTATTATTTTTATTTATTTTTCTGTGACCTGTTTTATCATTAATGGCACTTAACATCTGGTCTACATTCTTGTATACTTGCACTAAATTTCTAAATAAGAAGAATGGTCAAGCGTTGTGTCCAAAAGTCAACGGTGTTATTATAAATTAAAAAAACGTAGTTAGTACTATGCAAATGTTGCACCATTTTCCAATGCATAAAAGGGACTGAAATATATTTGGAACATGACAGGATGTGGTATGCAAGAAAGATCATAAATTAAAACACCAACATTGATTTTGATAATAATTGCCAAATCCCAAATGGTGTAGGTTGAGAATATCAAATCCAATTTTACATGCCCACGACCAGAAGTAGTTCTAGCACTCCCAAACAAAAATTCATTGAAGAGTATCGACTCACACCAGGCTTCAATTCTATTGGCATGCCTAACAAGACAGAAGACACAATGATGCCCACCTGGCACCTGCTACTAGTTTTAAGCTCCAAAAACACAGCACAGCACATCAGTATGCAGCACTGCACCAACTTAAAAAGGATCACGAGTAAACTAAGCATCAATACCTGACAAACTAACAAAGTACTAGACAAATGCTAGAGGTGACATCTATTAGTAAAACCGAGTTACTCCACATAACTGACCAAGAGACCCAGGCTAGCAAAGTCCACTTAACTTCTTAGGACATTGAGGGTGCCCGGTGTCATAAATCATTGTTTGGTGAATCAGTGTAAGTTCTTGACTTTGAAATTCCATGCAAGCAAACAAAAATGCAATATGAAGTATTTCCTATAACCAGGTCTCAAATATCTTATCATACCTAGCAAGAGGAGATGAAACGTGTATGGACAGTTGCTATGAACTCATGACTCCAAAAACACAGCTGGTATCATTTCTCTGAGCAAGTATTGAGCATGTCTTCTTACGGAGTAATGGACACCACACAAAAACATCATACGATTGTCAGTTATAACTCAGAAGGGCACAAAACAGATCACTGAGACCAGACATCGGCTGCCACCAACTTAGGGCGCACTCCAGGGATGATGGGAGCCCATGCCGTCAAGTAAGGTTGAGTTAGCCACATTTGCTTGTTATACAGGACCAAGTCAGGTATACCTGTGCAGCATGGCTAACTTAGGTTTCTATATCGTATAGAGGTTAAATTAGTTTGAATCCCAACTCGTTTACATCACACTAGCTGATACTCAAGACCATATATAGGCAACCTGCAAAAATGCTAGCAGTAGATGAGTAGTATCAAGTGGAATTCTGGAATTCTCAGACCATGGAGTCCTATGTTTAATCTAAGCAACGTGGAAAAAAGGGGAGAGCTGAAACAGCACATTATTATTTAATAAAGATGTCAGAAGCTCCTATATAACCCAATGTTGAACTACCTGTTGATCCTCTATGCTACTTTCAAGTTGATTCATTCATGTTTTGCACTAATGTAGTAGTATGCCACACTTGACGGCAACAGAAATCCATCTCATTCGTCTTGAGCTTCAGACAGAAAGCTAGCGGTTTTGCATATATATAATAAAAAAGGATTATTACCATTAGTGACCCGTGCCGCGAGTCCGAAATCCGCAAGCTTCACCTTCCCGGCCTTGGTAAGCAAGATATTCTCCGGCTTGATGTCCCTGTGCACCACGCCCATCTCGTGGCAGTACTTGAGCACGGCCATGAGATCCTTGATGAGAATGGCGGCTCGCTGCTCGGAGAACTTCCCCTCCCTGGCGATCTCGTCGAGCAGCCTGCCCCCTCCGCAAAGCTCCATGACGAGGTAGAACCTGTCGGCGTCCTCGAAGACGGCCCTGAGCGTGACGACGCCCGGGTGGCCGGAGAGGTGCTGCATGATCTCGACCTCGCGGTGCACGGTCTCCTCGCCGTTCCTGGGCAGCGCCTTGCAGGCGAACTCCTCGCAGCCGGCCCTGGCGCGGCAGATCCGGACGGAGCCGAACTTGCCCTGCCCGATCTCGGCGCCGAGCTCGTACTCGCTGTCGAGCCGCTTCTTCCGCCCCATCCGCGTGGCCGACTCGATGCAGCCCAGCTTGCGCTTGAGCCCGCGGCCGGGGCTGTCGGGCGCCGCACGCCCGCTCGCGGGCGGCGCCGTCATCACCACGCCGCCCCGGGAGGAGGCGGAGGCGGAGGCCGAGGCCGAGGATGGCGGGTCCTTCTTCTTCTTCTTCTTCTCGGACCGCGGCTTGGGCTCGCGGCAGGTGCGCTTGCGGGCGGCGGGCGGCGCGTCGTGGAGGGATCCGGCGACGGAGCACGCGGCGCGCGCGCCCTTGCGCTTCCGCGGCAGCGAATCCATGCTGATGGGGGCGCCGGATCGGAATGATCCAACCCTAGGTGGCGGCGGCGGCTGCTACGGCGGCGTGCTTGCGCCTCTTGCGTGTCATGGGGGGTGCGGCGCTGGATCGGGAAGGTTGCTGGTGTTGGTGGCGGTGTGAGATGGGGGGATTGGGAGCGAGGGGCTCGAGGAGGGTGGGAGATGAGGACGACGGTGGGGGCAGCTCTCTTGGGAGTTGGGACTCGTGTCGTGGGGTGTCGTCGGGTCGGGTCGGGTGAGAGGCGGCCGATCGGGGCCGGGGCGTGGCGTGGCGTGGATCACGGGAGAAGGCGGGAACGGGACGGCGTCGGACGGGGGCCGGGAATCTGCGGACTGGACTGCGCTGGACGCGAGTACGCGACGCGACGGTTGCTGCTCCTGCCGATGCTGCCCCCGGCCCGGGCCTGGCTGGGACACCGGCGTCGGGGCTCGGGACGGGTTTGGTCCCGTTCACTGCCTAGCACCCGACCCGTCGGATGTTTAAACACTAATTAAAAATATTAAATATAATCTAATTATAAAACTAATCATACAGATAAGAACTAAACGGCGAGACAAATTTATTAAGCATAATTAATCTATAATTAGCAAATGTGATACTACAGTAACTGGACGTTAATTATGCACTAATTAGGTTTAATAAATTCGTCTCGTAATTTAATTCTCGTTTATGTAATTATTTTTTTATTAAATAATATTTAATATTTCTAACTATCACCCGAAAATTCGATGTGATACGTCCAAACACCCCCTTAATGGGAAAAGTTCGGCGTGTGGTCCGCTGACCACCTCAGATTGGCGCTGTGTTTTCTACTCGTGCTCGGTGGAGTCCAACTGTCCGGGATTGTCCTTGAGCTCGCTCGCGGCGACGTCACGACGTCTCACGGGCGATGCGTGGCGGTACGAGGCGGAACCCGCACTGGCACAGTAGCGCATGCCTCGTATTATTTGCGCACGGTGGATTGGCAGACGTCTACAGACTGTAGCACGAGACCGTTGTGATGTGCTACGACTAAGGCCGTCTCCTACCGGGGTACTCATTTGGGCAGTGGAACCCAAAATGGCTACGTTTGCGTACTGTAGCGGTATGCAAAGCAGCCCAACGTCATAGCCAAAGCCCGTAGGCATTCTGCGTCCGTGGAGGCTGGCGACCCATTTTGAGTGCTTCATCGGAGGCGACGCATTCCACCCGAGCAACGGTCATTCCCCAGAAAGGAAAGAGAAAGAGGCGCGGCTTGAGCAGTCGACGGCTTGGATTCGTACGGCGGTGGCAGAGGCGGCGTTCATTCCGCTAGGACACGACGACCTTCTCCGGCAGCCTCTCCCCCGACGAAGCAGCAGTCTCAAGGTTCGTCCTTGTCTACCGTTAGCTTTGTTCGTCCTGTTATGTACGGCATGGAAAGGGGATTCGAGGTTGTTGTGCAGATCCATGGTGACCTTTGCCTGATCTCATGTCCTAGTGCGGTATGCACCGTTCTGATGTTGTATGGAGTGTCGATTTAATTTCTATTGCTTGCCGCAATGGTATTGTGGTCAATCGTTGCTCCGGTTTCGATACGCAGCGGTTAGAAGTCCCTGCCTCTTGGTTTTGCTCCGATTTTTTGGGCGGCGAAGAGTAGTTTGGTTGGATCCGTAGCACAAAAGTTTAGATCGGTCAGGTTTTAGGATGACACTCGATCTAGCCTGGCAGATGAGCATCCCGGAGGGAATCTTCGAGCGGGCCATGAAGATGATGCAGAGGGCCTTCGAGCAGCTTTATGCACTGTGCAAGGCCAACCTCCCCTACCAGACGCCCTCGAATGCGATCGATGTGAAAGAACTGCGTCAAGCTCTTGAAGCACTTGCTCTTGGCTTGGACCAGGACTCGCTGTTGTGCCAGAGCGCCACTGACGAGTCCAAACAGGAAGATGATCTGAACGATGATGCTCCATCTGATTTCACTTGGCCGGCGAGCTCACCTGATCTGCATCCAGACGAGTGCTTGTCTCGCAAGGATCATATCGAGACATTCTGGGGCGTCGACTATGACTCGGATGCTATGCCTAACCTTTCTGACTAGATGTCAATGGCTGATGCAGGCCTTTAACCCATGTATCTATCAATGTCTTAGTTTATGTTAAGTCCAATGCTATCTATTTCGAACTTGTTGTACCAATTCAGTGTTTGTGAACCTTTGTTGTGAACTCTGGTCATGTATGAAGCAATGTGGTGTATTATGATATAAATCTAGTGTTTGCATGCCATTGTTATTTGTTTTATTGGTAAAAATCTGTCTCCAAGCTGTGTGATATGATAAATATGAGCATGTTGTAGAATGGACAACCGGTTCAATCCCTATGAACGCGATGGAGAAAACTCCTAGGCCTGTCCTGAGACACAGCAGTGGCAATTCCCTATGACAGGTACACTGGATTAGATGAACCAAGCAGCAAATTCTTAGGTAAGTACCATTAATGATTGATTTTAATCATGTCTTATAGCAAGTTTAATTTTGTTCTGGTTCCTATACTGTTGTAGTTCGTCCACAATGGTGAAGGGCACTATGAAATGCCATTTCAGTCTCTCATGTCCGAAACAGATATAGGTTTTGTGCCAGACAGCCAAGAGCATTCAAACCTGAATGTCAACGATTCAGTATTAGAAATCCCCCCTCCTAAACGTACGGAGGGATCTAAAGGAAAAAAATGTATCTCAAAGAGGTAAAGCATTCAGTAAAGAAGAAGACAAAATTATATGTTCAGCATTTTTGAATGTGAGCAAGGACCCAGTGACTGGTACGCTAAGTGTAGTCCGCTAAAAAATTTGGTTGATCTGATTTCTTCTATGTTTTTGTTGTTTCAGCCTATTAATTTGACCTCATTTTCTAAATTTCAGGAACAAATCAATCTAGTGGAGGATACTACCAAAGAATGCATGACTACTTTCATGAGAACCTTGGAGCTCCTTCCAATAGAATTGTACTTGCCATCCGTCATAGGTGGCTGAGCATCCAAAAGGCAGTCAACAAGTTTAGTGGCTTCTTCTCAACCGTTGAAAGGTTAAATGAGAGCGGCAAAACAAAGCATAACCGAGTGAGTGAACACTCCTTACATTTCTGTTGTAGTATCACATACTTTTGTGTGCTAAGCATTGTTTGTCACATACTTAGATTGATGATGCTGCCAAAATGTATGAGGACACGGAGCCTTGGACCTTTGGGCACTGTTGGAATGTTCTGCGGTATGAGCCAAAGTGGAATGATAAAATGCTAGAAATCAACACGGTTGGCACAGCAACACGAGTGAATCAGCGCGTGGCGGTGAACTCTGTTGATGACCCTGTGGAAGGTGGAAATACAGACAACACTGCACGTCCCGAAAGGAGGGACAGTGCAAAGAAGCGGAAGGCTCAACCATGTGCAGACACTTCAGCATCTAGTGCTGCCATTGAGGTCCTCTCTGCCATGAATGCACGTGGTCAACTCAAGGATGACAAAGAAGACACACAGATGGCAATGATTCTTCAGAGGAAGGATGCCAAGATTGAGCTACAGCAGAATTTGATCGCACTACAGCGTGAGGAGATGGAAAAGAGGTGGGAGCTTGAGAAGGAGAAACTCAGTCTGAATAGAGAGGAGGTTGAGTTGCGTAAAGAGCACACCAAGGTCGAGCTTCTAAAAGCCGAAGCTCATTTCATGGTTCAGGACCTTGACAAGTTAGCGCCACATTTGAGGGAGTATTACATGACCGTCCATCGTGAGATCATGAAGCGTCATGGCATTGGGCCACCTGCTGGTGGTAGTTCATGAGGTTGAGCACAGTGGGAACCCGTCTCTTTAGGTTTTCTATATTTGTTTATCTGAGCTTGTTTCTTTCCAAGAATAATGGTTTGAGGACAATCTGTGTTCTGTGTGGCGGAACCGCCGATTTAATCCGGGCTAAGCACACCTGCCACCTCTGGCTTGCAGTGCGATTAGACCGAACTAAACCCGGTCGTCCGTCGAGAGTCGTTCGACTCCCGATATTACCTTTTCCCAGAGGAACCGACATCATACACATCTGACTCACGATGGAGCCACAACAGATACATCATCACAGGCAGTTGAATAGCGGGAAATTAAGCTTATTACAAACCAGCTTTTACATAAAATACTAGTTCAACATAATGTCATAAGGTAGCAAGTTTGAAAGTTTCTCGCAGCGGAAAATATAAGTTTAGATCACCATGTTACCACCAAAAGTTTTGCATTGGAGGTACAACATCGAGCCCACCGATGTTGCGCTCATGCCACTCAGTCACTTCATCCTAAATGTGGGCATGCCCCGCCTCCGACACAGGTGCACACCATGAATTCCATACCTGCGCTCAAAATGTGGGGGCAAACCCTGAGTACTAATTACTCAGTAGGTCTTAATGGATTTGGCTTACGGCTGACGCGAAGCAGCTTATTAGCAAGTGGATCCTTAGCTTTTAGTTTTTACAGCAACTTTATTAATCATAACATCAAGTTTCATTGTCTGTACGATTGTCAACATAACAGTAAATTCCGTAAAGTAACAACTCAATTCACACATGTAGTATTCCAAAAACCATGAGTATTACAATACCGAGAGTTTAAGTAGTTACTACGTTGCCCGTGTGCACTATCAGCATTCCCACACCTGGTGGGCATCAGCGATTCGAATCGATTTTTAATTCCCGGGAATAACTATCATGCCAGGGGTATATGCTTACTAGCCATCGCGTTCCCACATATAGCCCCAATCTTAACCTGCCTCGTCCCAAGTTCGATTCACTCCCGCCTAGCCCCCGGGTTGTGCCCCTATGACGAGCCCGCCGACATCTCGGTCTCCCCGTCATGAGTACCAAGCTCCCCCGGGCCACCTTCCTCTCAACCAGCGGGTAGGAACGTGTCTCTGTGCTTCGGACGAGCCCAGGAAAGACTTTTCCGGTCCCATTCCCCGGATAAGCACTTTAGCAATGTTATGCCGATCAGCAGGCGAACAGCGAACGGGCCTTAAACGACTCGGGCGGAGTCCGGGTGCGACACCATGAATAGTAATTACTGAAATAAAATCTCCGCCCGGTCTCCATTTACATTATGAGCAACAATTTCAAGCGATATAACTGTAAGCTTTTGATTTTGAAAGCACCTACGCGACGAGTCCACATACTCGTGTCTACTCGTACCTAGCAATTTCTAGGCATACTCGTCCTACGAACTCTATGTATAGGTGATAGGGCCAGGGCGGCCAGGAAATCTAATGCAATTGGTTCCAAGCAACTCCTAATGCATATGCGTAATCATCAAGTATAATTTATTTGCTGGGTAGAGTATGGTCCTGCCTACCTTTGCTTATTCTTATCAAGCCAACAAACTAAACTAGGTTAGTTTGCCGGGTTGTGAGGCTTTGTCCCAGGCAACCCCTTGATCACTTGGACAGCTCCTCCTTCCAAATACCACTTCAGGGGCCTCCAGGTGGTATTTGGGTCTTAGTTGGTCTTCTGGACACTGTTGCTCGAAGTATCTCCACGCACTTGCTTCTCGATCACGTATCTGCAATAAGTGTTGCTATATGAATGCTATGCATGACACAGTGAATGAGATGCACGATCATCAAGCATACGACTGGTTAAGCAAAATATAAGGCAACATCCAGTTATGTATGTAACGGATTGCTAGCTTAACCCAAAACCTCCCGACTGGCTCTAGCATTAATACTACTTTGATGGACCCGAAGCAATCGAGTATGTGCAATCTCACGAGAACACATATACCAAAAGTCAAGTTGTCAATCATAAAGCTAACATGGTAAGTGTGGGGGTTTTTATTGAATATACTGGTCTTACATTTTCGATTATTTATGTAAAATTGCATTATTTCTACTATTTCCAAATCAGAGTCGCACCCTTACATGCACCACCTCCTACTCTAGCAATGAGTCATGTTCATACCCTAGAGCCCATATAAAGGCCCTAAAGTTACTCGGAGCATTTTTCACCATAACAACCTTTTCCTAAATTAATATATGCTTAAATACAAGATAAGGGCAAAATAGTAATTAAACAGTCAATGCTAGGGCTACCAAAATTTATACAGAGCCTACACATGTTCACAAGGCTTCTGCCCAATTTTTATAATTTTTGAAGCTCATTTTACCCACATTTCCTATTTATTAAGGTTTTTCATGCATGCACATTAACAGGGGCAAAAAGGTCATTTCAGGGATCTACTTCTTTGCCATTCTGTAGACATACTAAAAATGAACATAATGCAACAAAGTTTGTATTTTTAGCATTTTTCTACAATTTACTATGAATTTCTAAAGTTTTAGACCTAGAAAAATGAAATTATCTTCGAAATCTCTCAGACCCGGGACCTTTACGTAGTTATTCCTAGCTTCCAGGGGCCTGCACACAAGATTTTCAAGACTCAGAGAATAGTACTACAATCGAGACAGAATTACATGAAAGAACAGGGGGTTTTCTACAAAACCTCCTTCTTCCTCCTCCAGACAGGGCAGGGGGCGCGCGCGAGCCGGCTTCCCGCGTATGGCGCGTCGCGTGGGGGCGCGCGCTTGGAGCCGAGCGGGTTTGGGGAGGTGTTCCCGGCATAGGGGTTCCTTTCCCCCAAGACGGCGCCGCGTGGGGTGGTCGGAGCTGTTGGGGAACGCGCGTGAACCGGGGAGACGCGTGTGGAGCTTGGTGACGTTTGCGCACGCTCGATCCCGGCAGTAGGCGCAGGGAACGGCGGCCCTGGGTAGCGCGCGAGCTGCGCGGTGATGAGGGGAGCCCAGAGGGGCGGATTGCAGGCTCGGGGTAGCTCAGGGATGGTTCTCCATGGCGAGGTACGGTGATCCGGGTCATCGCGTGGCAGCGCACGCGGACGAGGCCGTTAGAGGCGATGGCAGTGGCCCGGACCTTGGGGAATAGGTGGAGCGGAGGGAGGGGAAGGTGATGCTCACGCTAGATGGACGGGAAGGAGGCCGGAGAGGGCGCAGCAGGGAGCTCGCCAAGCTCACAGCAATGGCGGCCGTCGCTCTGCGCGTGGCAAGCAGGGAGGCAGGGAGCGGAGGTAGAGGGCGAGGGCGCGGGGCACGCGGCAGGGGAAAGCGCAGGCCGGGCACGGGCAGGCGGCGCGTGGCCTCGTCGTGGCAAGGTGGCCGGCGCGTGCCCGCGGAGGCGAGCGGCGCGTGGCCGGCAGCGCCGGGCGCCGGCGCCGCGTGGGCGAGCGAGAGAAGAGGAGGAGAGGGAAGGCGCGCGGTAGGCTCGGTCCATGGGCCGGGCGAGACCGACAGGTGGGGTCGGGGTGAGGAGGAGGGTGAGAGGTCTACGGACCGGGTGCACGGAGCAAGTGTGTCGGTGGAATGTGCTGGCGTGGCCAGCCCGACAGGTGGGCCCCGCTCGTCAGTGACTCAAAGAATTTCGAAAAACCCCGAAATTGGAAAACTGGCTTTGACTTTATATACAGGTTTTGGAATTTGAGAATTTTGGACACCCTAGAGGCCGAATTTGGGAAAACCCAAAATACAAAAGTTGTTCTACTCTTCCAGATCTACAACTTTGTCAAAAGGAGTAATATCAGATTCCAAGTTGAAATATGATTAAATTTGAATTTAACCCGCTGACTCCAGTTTGACCAAGGTTTAAGGCAAACTTAGAAATTCCTAAAGTCTATTTTATGCTCATTTTCAGAGAAAGAGTATTATACAAATGTTGTGTGGTTTTTAATTATCTACAACTTTCTTATATGATGTTTTGCATGATAGGGACTTTTGTTCCTTTGAAATTTGAATTTTCCTTACCGATCAAGTTTAGGCAGATTTCTGCTTTTTCATTAATCGACTTAAAACTCCACCTAAACCTTTGTGCATGTTACCACACCCAATAACAAAGTTGATCTACATAAAATTGTCCACAAGTTTGTTATAGAAAGTTTGGTCTAAATTACATTTCATTTTGAACTAAGGTCACAAGTGCACTCAGGGGTTTTGCATATTTCACTGAAAATTTCTGACTTCGTGATTTACTAGCCTAGTTGTGACTCTTCTCTTAACATTTTTAAGCCAAATCCTTGACTACCGCCAACCTAATCATGTGTTAAAACATTCGAGATGCCGGGGGCATCACATTCTGTACTTTGGTTTGAGGACAATCTGTGTTCTGTACTTTGGTTTGAGGACAATCTGTGTGATTTGCACATAATCTGTATCGTGTTGTATTTGAGGACAATCTGTGTTCTATACTTTGGTTTGCTGGCCGAAGCTTATGCAATGTTGTATTGATGTTAAATGAAGTATATGTTCTGTATACAAAGTTATAATCTGTGCTTTGTCGTACTAATTATATGTCTGCTTGAAAACTGAATTATATGGGGCAAGAAACCGTTACATTCACTCATGTTTGCCACCAAATAAAGTGTCCATACCAGAATACATAGTGCTTTTGCAAAAGACATTACATGCGCCCCATGGAAGCCACAAAAGCAATTGTTGTTGGCTCGGCCATGTCATGAAATAGGTCTTAGAATACATTTAACATTGATGCCACTAGTCTCGGCAAGCAGCTACCTGTTGCAATAAGGACAACAGCTACCTAGGAGCAAATGGACCGGTCGAAGCACCAAACTGACTCCAAATGTGCTCAATAAGGTCCTATTGAAGCTGGCTAGACGTTTCCTTGGATCTGATGCAGTTATAAGTATCAATGAGCCTCTGGCACATCTCTATTGTTGCTAATAGGTGGATCATCAATCCCTTCAAAACCTTCAGTGTCCTCTGGGTTTAGGTAGATGTCACGCTCGTCTTCTATGACCATGTTATGCAAAATGACACAAGCACGCATGATTGCATTAAGTTTTTTCTGACTCCACATCATTGCTAGGTTGTGTATGATCTTGAATTTTTTTTGCAGTACTCCAAAGGCTCTCTCCACGTCTTTCCTACATGATTCTTGAATGGTAGCAAAGACCTTGTGCTTCATGCTTACTGGAGCGCTCACCGTCTTGACAAACGTTGCCCAATTTGGATATATCTTATCAGCCAGGTAATATCCCATAGTGTATGGGTTTCCATTTACCCAGTACTCAACTTCGGGTGTCCGTCCACTTGCTAGATCATCAAACACAGGAGAATGATGCAACATATTTATATCATTGTGAGATCTCGGTAGTCCAAAAAAAGCATGCCAAATCCTGAGGTCATGAGTAGCTACTGCCTCAAGTATACATGTTGGTTTTCCCTTATGACCCTTGTACATACTAGCCAAAGCTGTTGGACAATTCCCCCATTCCCAGTACATGCAATCTATACTTCCAATCATGCTTGGGAAACCTCTCGCCTCATTTTGCCTAAGAATAACTTCAAGCTCCCTAGCCCTTGGAGGCCTCAAATACTCTTCCTCATATACATCTATAATAGTCTGCACAAATTCCATAAGTGTCCTGATAACAGTGCTCTCTGCCATGGCGTAGATGTCATCTAAAGCATCTGCAGGGCCCCCATAAGCCAACATTCTCATTGCAACTAAACATTTATGAATTGGTGCAAAGCCCATATGTCCTACTGCATCTTGTTTTTGGATGAAGTAACTGTTCTTAGCTGTGACATCATTCACAATGCGAAGGAATAGAGATTTGCGTATTCAGAATCTACAATGTAATGTACAAATTAGATGCAGAATGTAGGAAATGGTGTTCAACCTATGCTGTGAAAGTTACCTTCGCCGAAACAAATCGTCGCCATACAAGGGTGGATCGTTGAAGTAACTACTCATGATTTGCTCGTAGATCTCATCCCTTTTTCGATTTTTGACTTCCTGTCCAAAAACAGATCCTCCCCACCGCCGTTTGTTACTGACACCCATTGAAGCCACAATGGCCGCGGCTTGCATGTCTTCCTCTTGTCGACGGTTTGCTGCAGCTGTCTCACACATCGACATTTTGATGTACCTCCAAGCCATGACTGCCTCAACTAATGAACAGCTAGACATCAAAATACAAAACACTAAGTCCAACGACACAGCAGCGATTACTCCTAGATAAGTTCGGGACGACATGGAAGCAGCCATGACAGTACCTTGCACACTTACTCGATGTGGATGAAGCACGCTTCCACCGGCAGCATTGAACCGGTCCGCCGCAAATCCATCCTGGACACCGGGCACATCCTCCCCTTCGTTGAAGGCGCTGCGTACGGCACCAGCAGCCGGTCTGCAATGCCCGGTGGCCGGATCTGGACGAGGAAGACCAAGGACGCCGGAGCGGTGGGCGGATCTGGAGAGAAGACTAGGCCCGGCTGCGGAGTCCTTCCGACGGTGAGAGCCAACGGCCGCTGCTCGGGCGAGGTGTTTTTGCCAACGCGGTTGGAGACACACCTAGTTTGCGTTGGGTTGGCAATTTGCCACCGGTTGCCAATCCTATATTTGCCAACCCCAAATGGATACTCCGGTTGGAGACAGCCTAAGCAGCAGGTGTGCAGTACACCGATTAATATTATTATATAAATATATAGATAGATGAAAAAGAATATAACTTTTTTTATAATTTGAGCATGGTTATTAAAACGATAAAGCGATGAAACGATAGAGGATATATTTTGACATCTATGTTTGAATGAACATTTAAACGCCGTTAACAATATATAGAAAAATATCAATATATCTTGAATTCACACAATATGCAAAGATAAATACCAAACAACCAACATAGGTTCACATAATAAGACCGTGTCCAGCAGATCGTGTAAATAGCCGTTTATAGTAAAAAAACTACACTATAGCGACATTGTAGACAGAGTGTAGTTTGAAATAGACGATGATGATTAACGATCTGTTGCACTCAGCCTAATAGTTTCAAAATAACATGTTCACAACCATTACTCCACAAGGCACAAACATATAATAAAATAGAATAGTAGAATGACGAATCTTATTAGGAAAACAAAACGAGAAAAACGAATGTTTTAACAAGGAAAAACGAACGTTTTAATGAAGAAAATGAGAAAAATGAACGTTTAAATGAGGGAAGAAGGCATTTTAGACGATTTGAGAAAAAACGTTTTAGCGTTTCAGGAGCAATCACCGTTTTCTCGTTTAAACGTTGTTTAATCGACGTTTTTAATAACCATGAAATTGAGATGAATGTAATACGTTCTCAAAACAATAAACATCATTTTAGTTCACGTACATGTCCCATATTTTATTTTATCATCAACATCACTTCATGTATTTTGGAACAGAAGGGACTAAGAGAATATAAGTTTATCCTAAGTTTATATAGTAAACAATAATAATATTTATTCATCATGAGGTATTTTGCTTCCTTGGTGTGATATGGGTTAACGTTCTTCTCAAAAAGTTGGTCAGATATCAAAAAATATATTTGCAAATTGAGCGCAGCTCAACAACTTAGGTTCTTTATGATTGAACATGAACACTCGGGTTTAAGTCACCAACTCATACGGATGCTCGCTTTTTTTGCATTTATTTAGCTTCGTTTTCCAGTGGTAAGCGATGTTGAGTGTATGTGTACGGGCGTTTCTGTATGCATTGTGTTTCCAAAGAAATATAAAAATTAACTCATACTTAAATCCCCTTTATTTCAGAATGGAAAAGGTTACAAAATACAAATGGATAAATTGCAACCCAATTTTTTTTCCAAAAAATGTTACTCAAATATATAGCAAGCCATTTTAGGGCACATTTGGAATGCATTGGTTTCATAGGAAACATTCAATTTCACATGAAAAATGTAGCAACAAGACAAATTTCCGATGTTCCAACAATCCTTTATCATTATTCATTGATGTGTACATATATTTCATGGTTTGGATGCGAAATATTTTTTTACAAAAGATCTAATGTTTTCCATTCATTTTCATCACAATCAAATTTTAAAACCATATTGTGTTTTACTTGCACGTCTACATTCCACATAACCACAAACATAGTTGTTGAAGAATCAGCAGCCGGGTCCAGAGACTCGGGGTCTAAGGTTCTTCACTTACCTCCTGCTCATCACTTCTCGCCGCCGCCACTTCCCTCGGCTCCAGTGGCTACCCCGGACCGTCTCCGCCACCATTGGCGGTTGCCGCTGCCACTAAGCTTGGGGCCAGTGCCACGACTGTTTCTTTAGCCTCCTCTTCTCCCACCGCCTCCACCGTTCGGCTACGGTGGCTCCCATTGCCTCCGCACCACCATCGGGTGACACCACACCTGACACTCTCTCAATCTTTCCTAGCTCCGCTGGATATAGAGCCCTCTGCGCCCCTTACCCTTAACCACACCCTAATCTCACCGTCGACGCGTGGGGGCGAGGATGGTGGGCCGTGGCCTGTGTGGGGGGCGAGAAGCTGACACGTGAGCACGACCCTCGCATGCTATAGTGTTTAAAGTTTTCCCCATCTACTCCTGTGGGGACTATTTTCCCAGACTGGGTTAGACCATTCTCACCATTGCTGCCCCATCCGCTCGTCCATTGCACTGTTTGGCATTGTGCACATAATGTGGATAGAGAAGATTTTAAAGTATAGGTGATTGGATGTGCGTTCTGGTGAGAATAGCTTTAGGGCCCGTTAAATATCACAAGAATTGCATATGAATTTCACTTTTTTTAGGGGAATATGAATTTCACTTGGAAGAACACAGTAAGGAAAATTCGTAACACACATTTTTATCTGGGACGGGATGAATGGCATATGAATTTCACTTGCAAGAACACAGTAACAGGAAAATTCGTAACACACATTTTTATCTTTTTTTTTTTGAGAAGGACACACATTTTTATCTGGGCCGGGATTTCAGCTGCGCGGGTGTGATCCACTGGGGTTGCCGGGCCAGCCGAGGAACCCCAAAAGACACCCGCGCCGGCACCGCAACCAGAAAGCAGGAAGGCGCACCCCTGCCGGCCGCCGCCAAAAACCGCTCCTCTCGCCCGTGCCCTCTCCGGTTCTCCGTCGCCATGTCACTCTCCGCGCCGCCCGCCCCCGCCCCCGCCCGGGGAGCGAACCTACCTAAACCAATCCTCTGTCCCCCGCCCTCTTCAACCCCTGCTCGCTTCCCCCACCTCTCCATGTCCTCTTCTCCCCGCTCCTCACCCCTCGCCGCGGCGGCCGGCGGGAGCAGCCCGGCGGTGGCGCTCTCCCTCCTCGCCGCCGACCCGGGCCACCGTGAGTCCGTCTTGCTCGCTGCGCGCGCCGCCATGGGGAACTGCCTCGGAGAGACTCGCCTCGACCTCGCCGTGCCGGGGCTCAGCCTCGCAGCCAAGGGCAAGGTGAGCAAACCGCTGGCGTGTCATCGAGTCGTCGTGCGGAGAATCTATTCTAAATGGCTGATGTGAACGACCGTTTGTGGTCCTTGGTGCGAAGGTGAGAGACGTGTACGAGAGCGGGGATGGGGAGCACCTGGTGCTGGTGACCACTGACAGGCAGAGCGCATTCGACCGCGTCCTTGCTTCCATCCCGTTTAAGGGGCAGGTATGCTCCTCATCTATGCTGCCATATGGATGATTTTCAGTACACTCGGGGTGAGAAGCTATTGTTTCCATATCATATCATGTGTTTTTGATTTTCTGTCATATGGATGATATCAGGTTCTTAATGAGACAAGCCTTTGGTGGTTCAACCAGACCCGCCACATCACTCCAAATGCAGTGGTGTCTTCTCCAGATAAGAATGTGACAATTGCCAAAAGGTGCACAGTTTTTCCAGTTGAATTTGTTGGTGAGACCTAAGGCTTACTGCATATATTAATCTTTTCGCATACCGGTTTGCAGTCTTAATTGTCCAGGATTTGGTTGTTTCTGCCAATCAATTAGTTTATCTTCACTTTCTTTTTATTGTTCTTACTAATATTACCTTTGCATGGTTAATTTTCAGTGAGGGGATTTGTTACAGGAAGCACTGATACATCCCTATGGACAGTTTATAATAAGGGTGTCAGGAACTATTGTGGAAATGCTCTTCCTGATGGTATGATGTACACTGACCAACTATTATCCAATTTGAAATTGTTTGTTCTTTCTAGTGACTGATAATTAGACTCTCCATACAAGGCATGGTAAAGAATCAGAAGCTATCTGCAAATATACTGACACCAACGACCAAAGCTGCAGATCATGATGTCCCTGTCACTCCAGATGAGGTATCTCTTGTTTGTAATACAATTACTCTTGTAATCTAAGAGTTATATCCCCTTGTAAGTTGTTACTGACACTATATTACATAGGAGGATAAACAAATGCTCTTATATTACCCTATGATCTAGGATTTGATGAAGCTACTATTTAATCCCTTATCCTGGAGAGTTGAGAACCCGCACTAATTTGTTTGCTTTTCCTTTGTCAGATATTGATCTCTTTTTTGTTTGCTACTCTTAATATGATATTTTGGCAGGAACGTGGAATCTGGTAATCTTTGAATGATTTACGGGATCTTATTATCAGTTGTCTGGGTTATACTTTGTTCGAACACGATATTTTGAGAATTGTTATTTTTTTGGTATTTGAATGTTGTTGAATGCCTATATCCACCCTGCTATGACTATTTGTTCTTCAACTGGCCCTCACATTGGCATTGTTTTCTGCAGATAATCGAGTCAGGGCTAATGTCAAAGGAAGATTTCGATGAGGCAGGCAGCAAAGCCTTAAGCTTGTTTGCATATGGACAGGTAATGAATTATCATGTTTTATGTTTCTGTTGAGGTATTTTTCAGGTCTATGTCTAGTAAGATTCTATAATTTCAGTGGCCAACAATGAGAATGAAGTCACTTGCAGCTTGCCACTTCGGATATATACGGCTCTCATTATATTTGCATATATGCACTGAAATTGTAGTTATTTTGAGATAATGACTTTGGTGGTCTTCGGTGCTAAACTTTTTCTGTTTTCCATTTGCAGCAAGTAGCCTTAGAGAATGGATTGATTTTAGTCGACACAAAGTATGAGTTTGGAAAAACAGCTGATGGGACAATCATGTTGATTGATGAGGTTGTATTTCTGACATTATTGTATAAATGTTTTTATCTGCAAACTTATGCTCATTATACCTATTAACTAAGGAATAATATTTACGATTGTACCTTTTGTAACAGTGGCTAAAGGTTTTGTGGAATCAGACAGTACTAACTAGCTGTGTATAAATATAAGCAGAATTGTAATATAATCAATTCATCGCTTCATGCTGTTGATAACTTTCTTTAAGAAGTATCTTTTTTTGCTGAACTATCTTGATTACAATGGTATGATAACTTGTGATATTGAAATGCTGAGTGGTTAGGTTTATAAATTTATGATTTCCCTTTTTTTTTTCAAGCAGGTTCACACTCCTGACTCCAGCAGATATTGGATTGCCAATTCATATGAAGATAGATTCAAATCTGGCCTTGAACCTGAAAATGTCGACAAGGTAAGCTACCTCTGAGTCAATACTCAATACACATGATGTATATGGCGGTTACCTTGGTGCCTTGATGCACTTTATGCCTTCAAAACCTTATGATTCATTTCTAAATCTATTAATTAATTCTCACAGGAGTTTTTAAGGCTTTGGTTCAAAAACAACTGCAATCCATATGAAGACGCGGTATATAGTTTCTTCATAAAGTTTTTGGAAACCACTAACGGAATATGTTCCATAATGAACCAACTCAAGTATGTTGAGTGCAAACTTACATGGTACCCTTAAACATTCAGGTTCTGCCAGAAGCTCCGGAAGAGCTGGTTTGTGAGCTAGCATGGCGGTATGCATTTCTATAAGTTCCTACTGTTATTTCCCATTCCTAACTTGAGCTGAGCATGATTTCTGTTGGAGTTAAATAACAGTTTATTTGAATATCCACTGTAGGTACATTTTCCTGTTTGAAACAATCACAAATACAAAATTTGAGATCCCAGAAACACAGGTATACAGAAGACCTCGTTTGTGCTTCAAATTCAGCAGATAAACAGATACTTACAAACAATTACAAACAATGTTTTGTAAAATGCAGGAACCAATTCATGAAAGGATATCAAGGAATGTCGCTCAATGCATTACGGGACATGTGATTACAGATGAGGGATCCTGGAGCAGAGCCCTCTATAAGAGTTGCACTTATGGTATTGTCGTCTTGATATTCCAGCTACTATGTGCGCATGCTATATATCCTTCCAGCGAAGGTTGCCATGGCGGTTTGACGCTTGATGAAGCAGCTTCCACATTCCACATGATCCGTGATGTAACGTGGTAATAAACTCCAACTGGTGCCGTTTGTGTTTACTTGAGAAAACTGCCATGCTCTGTTGTTGAGCTCTGCCCTGGCTGGAGCGTGAGAACAGGGAGATGCAATATGCTTACTGGTCTTCCTCTAATCCCCTTCTGTAAGCCAGTGCAAAATTGTCTAATGAATGTTGGCAAGTCAGTACGCTCTAGAGCACCTTTCTGAAAGTAAAAAATAAAATTGCAAATAACCATTCAAACAGTCACCACGTTTCAGCGTGATTGGACTAAGTTATTTTTTCCCCGAGAGGCATCTCCCTGGATTCATACACAAACTCTCAGTAAACTTTTCGCAAAAAAGAAAAGAAAAAACTCAGTAAACATCTCTGGCCAGATCTTCCGTCAAAGTAGCTGCCTATTACCGCTTTCTAAATAGAAGTAAAGTGGTGGTAGTAGTATTCCTGTACTCCTTGGAAGGCAACCATGACCCGGAATCCAACCGTTGACCTGTGAAGGCTTCCTGATCTACTCCTACAAGTACAAGGGAACAGATCTCTTCATCAATTGCAGCAGAACGAGCAGCAGCAGGAAGAAGTGGATACTCCACTCCAGCAATGGCAGAGAAGGGCGTGAAGTTGTTGGGCATGTGGGCGAGCCCGATGGTCAACCGTGTGGAGTGGGCGCTCCGGCTGAAGGGCGTGGAGTACGAGTACGTCGACGAGGACCTCGCCAACAAGAGCGCCGACCTGCTCCGTCCACAACCCGGTGACCAAGAAGGTGCCCGTGCTCGTCCACGACGGCAAGCCGATCGCCGAGTCCACCATCATCGTCGAGTACATCGACGAGGCCTGGAAGGGCGGGTACCCCATCATGCCGGCCGACCCCTACGAGCGTGCTCAGGCGAGGTTCTGGGCCAGGTTCGCCGAAGAGAAGGTACGCTAGCGACTGTAGTAGCCACATGACATGATCTGCTACTTAACCATGTTAGACGCCGGATGGAGCCGCCGCCGGTGCTATGCAGTGTTAGGATCCGATGTATCGTCTGTCTACTCCAGTGTAGCTCTGCTCTGTACCCGATCTTCACCGCGACCGGCGAGCCGCTGCGCAAGGCGGTGCACGAGGCCCAGCAGTGCCTCAAGACCCTGGAGACGGCGCTCGAGGGCAAGAAGTTCTTCGGCGGGGACGGCGTGGGCTACCTCGACATCGTCGTCGGGTGGTACGCGCACTGGCTCCCGATCATCGAGGAGATTTCCGGCGCCAGCGTCGTCACCAGCGAGGAGCTGCCGCTGATGAAGGCCTGGTTCGACCGGATCCTCGCCGTCGACGCGGTGAAGGCGGCCCTGCCCGACAGGGACAGGCTCCTCGCGGCCAACAAGGCCCGCCGTGAGCAGCTCCTCGCTGCGTAAACGGGTGGCGGTTGCGATTCTAGCGCAGCTACGACCTTCATCAACGCCATGGGTGTATCATACCCTCTTATGATGTATAAATAATAGGAGCAAATCATTATTGATATGGTATTGCCTACCCTGTTCTCTAGAACCATGGTTGCAGGGGGCGGACCCAGGCCCGTCATCCGAGGCAGCTGCACCTGCACGGGCTCTGTCTTTTGACTAGGACAAACGGCGCGCTCGGTCGCACCTGTGTATTTTAGACGTGCAGTGGCTGCGCTATTTACGTGTGCTGTGTATTTTGGACGTATAGTCACTGTACTATTTACGTGTGCTGGTTTTTATAGTATTTGATGTATAGACTGATAGTTAAAAGTTGTGAACTATCATATTTTGTATAATAAATTGTAGTAGAATGGAGGTGTCGAGGGATGTTGTAATAGGAATCTGTGCCCGGCAACACGTATAAACATGGTTTGGTCTGGCTTTGTGCACGTGTCGTCCTCATATGTTTTGCTATTTGGGTACTCACCTTGTTTAGTCTGAAAGGGAACGAAGGCAAAGGGACATGACGAACACAAATGGGTTCATGGACTGGGATGAGCCGAAATGGCGGCGTGCTCTATTGCATCCGCTTAGACGAAGTAGATCTATGCAAGCAGGCTCTTGCGAAACTGTTCTTATAGCGCGTTGTAGTCACGTGGTTAGAGTAGGGATGGCAATGGACTGCTCGAAAATCACGTATCTAACGGGTTTTATCTGACACAAAAGACGATCGTGGAATGATATTCAGGTATGTCAAGGGGCTTAATCCTCTGCCCACACGTAGAGCGGGTACAGATAAAGGTCGATAATACCCATATCCATAAACCCTTGAGTAATTTATACTTGCATCAATTATGCATAAATCGTATTACAATATACTCAAGTAAGTGTAGCGATTGTAAAAAAAATCAGTAAACTTGCCTGTTGTTAGATTGTTAACTATTGCCTTATCTTTTATTTAGCTGTATTTAATGATTATATTTATAGCAAGTAATATTGTTTTTTAATTTGATATGAATGTAGCGGATATTTAATCGGGTGTGCGTTACAAGTTGAGATTTCCATTGCCATCTCTAGATTCGAGGAAAAATATACGTTGCAAATTTACGTAATGGATTGACGGTCCGATGGACAGGAAAATACACGTGGCAGGTAGACACACGACGCGCAGTGGATTGGCTGCCTTTTCACGCGCGTTGTAGAGTAGTGTGTGTGTATATATATAGGGCTAGCTAATTTAGTTACAGGAAGCCCCGACCAGGACAAGGAACCGGACCAAGGGTGCGGTTCGCGAGCGCGCATGGGCGAAGAGCGCGGGCTAGGTCGAGGACCCGTTTAGCGTAAAATGTAAGCAAAAGAAGCGTAAAGCTGCGTATAAGTGAGCATAAACTTCAGCTTCCGTTATAGCAGGCAAGTGATTCACCAGTCTGGCGCAAAAGACGCACAGGATATGGGGTAGTTGCCCTGCCGTCCATTCCAGTACACTTATTTTTTTTATATTTTTTGTTAGAACATCCAATTCACAAACTGTTTTCACCACTGGAATATTGATATTTTTTTACACGTTTTAACATCCATTGTGATTATATTTTTGAAAATTTTAAAATTTATTAATTTACGCTTTTAGGTTGGAAGTGTAAACGCTAGGTTGGAAGTGTAAACGCAATAGGAAATGTCATAGATTTGGTTTGGAAGTGCATAAATCACAAATCATATGATCCACAAAAGCACCATAAGAAGCACGTAAGTTTGGCATTTTGGCGTATATTCAACAACGGATCATTAAAGACTGATTTAGGAGATAAAATCACAAAGAGTGATCATAAAACAAGATACCATCGTTGTTATATGCTCTAGGACATTGTATGCAGTCATATATTCGAATGGGTCGTATCATAAAATCCTCACCGGTGTGAGCTTCTCGTCTGCGGTCATATATTCGAATTCGTCATCTATTGACAATTTGCTCGTAACATAAACAAAAAATCAGCATAAAAGACATTACTTAAGGTTATGATCCCACATAAATTTTTCAACACAGGATCACAGCAAATTTTAACCACTTAACAGAAATATTATGTCATGATAGTAATAAGGATCTAGACCATCATAGAAGGGACTTGTTTACTGCAAACTTTGCCAAAATATGAACCCAACTATATACCGAGGAATCATACATTCTGCCTAAACTAGCATAAAATGCTTCTGTTCAGTGCATAAGAAGTGATCCAAGTGTGCAGTAGTGGTCTTAGCCTGAACTATTCATATGCAAATATGCAAGGATGTTGGAGAACCCTTTCCTCGTTGCGGCTTCCCGCTACCTGTCACTCATGATCCATATGCTTACAAGCACATCACGAGGATTGCATCTCACATTAAGCCTCTGGGACACATATATTAAAAGGGAGATATTAGACAAAATGTAGAATATTGTGCTAGTAGTATCTGAAGAATGCATTGAGATAAAGGTCATATCGATTATCTATGCATCTGATCATAGATAACAACAACAAAAGACTATAATAAATTACAATCATCACATCATCATGTAGAAACCAGAAAACAAATATATGATAATGAATCAGCCAAGCATATACATATTGTATTAGTTATTCACTTATTCGTTGCCAGGCTACAACAAAATAAAAAACATTGGTAGACATAAATAGTGTAATGGTAGACATAAAAAGGGCATTGATATGCATAAATAGTGCATGGTAAGTATAAATAGTGCGATGTAAGCATAAATATTGCAACGGTAGGCATAAATAGTGCAACGGTAGGCATAAATAGTGCAATGGTATGCATAAATAATGCAATGATAGTCATTCTGGTCACATTTTTATCACCCACTCAAGCATTCTGGTCGAGAAGCTCAAAAATCAATAGGAAACTCCTCTTGCACAAGCATAGCACAAATCAATTTGTACATGCATTCTATGAGTTGCAGAATAAAAAGCTATACTAACAAAAGGTGGCGGGCACCGATCCCTCAAGCCATGATGCTAGTCGCATTTTAACACGATTGACATAACACTAATCAGGTTTCTATATAGAAAAACAACATCACTAATCAGGTTTCTATATAGAGGGGGCTCGACTACTGTGCTGAATCAATAACACATCTTGTGAGCCTGGCTGCTGTGAATCAAGAACATTCCAGCCAGAGTCGAGCTCTAATTTAATTGCAATCATAGAAAATTTTATTTTCCTTGACAGTGATAAGAACCTTGGTCTGCGCAGGACAAACAGAGAAGAGCAAAGGTAATCAGGAAACTAAAACCCTCTAATTTCTTTGCCAAAACCAAAGAAAAAAGGAAGTGCAACATAGAGCGCTTGCACTAGGGGATCCGCATCAGACCTCATCTTCCCAATGTCCTCGAGGGAGAGAGACCAGAGGTGGTCATGTTCCTCGAGTATAAAAATAACATGCATAAAAAATAGACAAGAAAGGTATAGAAACATGAACTCCACACAATTTCAAACAACTCATTGCTTGATAGTTGAAACCCCCAGAAGCAACCAGCAGAAACAAGTATTAGGATACTAGTTGTAAATTGTAACGGTATTGAGATAATCATCTTGTCTGGTTATTGTTGAGAAAAATTTGCTGGCCACCAAGAAGATATATTAATTGTAACATGTCGAGCAAAGAAAATAAAAAATAAGGCTTATAAATGTGTTTAGATCCTCCACCTAGCTATGGTTGCGCTACATAGGATCTGCTTGGGGATGGAGTTGCACAACAGAGGATTCCCATCATGCGTAGTTGCTTCAGCATGAGCATCGCTAGCCTTGGCAATCTGGCCATCTTTAGCCATAGTCATTTCCATGACCAGTCCATGAGAACTAATTAATCAGTTTTTTTATAACAGTATCGGCATAAAAGCTGCATAAAAAGCAGTTGTGATAGTCATAGAACTGAAACAAAGAGCATAGAAGCTAGGATATGCACACATTCACAATTGAACTAATCTACTCTAGTCCCCTACTTCTGATTTCATGAGCAGATAAAAAATCTACAACTGTGATCCAACAGTCCTGATTCTTGGTTCAATGGAAACAATTGCATAAAGTCATAGAAAAAGTGAGGGGAAAGCATAAAAACCAAAATCGCAACATAAAAAATAACATCATTGCTGGCTTCCTAGGCATTTTGCAGAACGTCTCAATTTGAGGCATAGAAACAGTAGGGAAAAGCATAGCCGGGACGAGCAGTACAACCTGATGTGGGCTAGTGCAACCGGGACAAGCAGCACAATCCGCCGTCAGGCCATCACTGCTTGGCGAGCTGCTGCCCCTCACTGATATGGAAAGCTATGGGTCACCAGTGAGGAAGGCAGAAAGCATGAACTGATGATGAGTTGACTCACTTGCCATGGCCTGATCACAGTCGCCATGGCCTGCTGAGGTCGAGGTCGAGGTCACCGTCTACCGAGGTCGCTGCGCCAATGGAACAGAGAGAACGGGCACAGGCACCACAGAGCGGATGACATCTCCTAGGAGGCCTCAACGCCAGCGAGGCTGGGGAACTCGCCGCTCACCGCCCGTGGATCCTAGGATCTGAGAGGTCGGGGGACAGAGAAATGAAATCCAAGCCGGCAAGAGGGTTCAAATCGAAGCCGCAACCTGCAGGCCAACGCAAGCGACGAGGAGGGAGGAAGTCATGCCGTCATTTGCTCACCACACCTAGGGGATCTGCGCTGTCGTGGGGGCCGAGTTCACCGCCGTAGTAGCAGCCGAGAAGCCACCATTGGGGAAGCCTCGATCCAACCACAGGAGGTGAGGGGGGTTGATCTGCCGCGGCTCGTCTCTGGCGGCGGCGGAATCGCCATTCGTCGTGCCGGCAGTGGGCGACGACGGGTAGAGGTTGAGGGCGGCGGCTGAATCGACGAAAGGGATATGGTTGTGACCAGGGGTCGGAGGGGGGTGCGACGTGGTGTGACTGACCGGGAGGGGGGCGACGCGTTGGGTGAGGGGGAATTGGGTGTGGCTGGACCTAGAAGGACACCATTCGACCGAGGCTTTCTTTGGTTATTGGAAGCCCGGGGCTCCTATATATATATATATAGGAAAATTCCTTTCTACATGCGCATGTAGCTACACTCACATGTGTATTTCAACATTTTGAGGGTATCTGGTCGAACGAAAGGTATGTACACGGAGTATGCAATGATACTAGGCCATCTGTGGTGGTATGTGCGTGAGGTATGCGAGTATACCTGAGGTATGTGGACATACCACATTATATGTATTAATATAAATGTATTATCATAATAAATTAAAATCAGGGGCTGATTTGTAATTTTTTTTGTGTGGTGACATTTGAAATATCTTAAAATAAGTATGTAAACATACTCAAACTGATAAATGAGTATTCTGACATACCATTGTTGATTTATTGAAGGTGAGTGTAGCTACATGCGCATGTAGATAAAACTCTTCCATATATATATATATATATATATATATATATATATATATATATATGCTATTCCAAGCGTAGCGTGTTGAATAACTATTCAACGCACCGGCTCCCAGAGCAACACACCCGCAAGTGTAAAAAACACATCCGAAATCAGTAAAACTACCCCCGCAACCGTAAAAAAGATGTATACATATCCAATCTAACCTCCGCAATCGTAAAAACTATCCCCACAACAGTGAAAACCATTCCGGCGGACATATACAACTCCAATCAAACTCACACAACCACAGAAATTCTACCTATAATTTTAAAATTATTCCTGTAGCAATAAAACCTTTGGAAAAATGAGAGAGAATTGTAACCATAAATGTTTTTTTATAAAATGGCAAATATATATTTCTACAACCATATTTTTTTTGCCAAAATCTACCCAAATATTACAAAATCTAGCGTAAGTCAATTCCATGAGTAAAATCAGTCTGTTAAGGTATGTTTTAGGAGGATTTTTGTGTGGTGGAAATTGTAGTTGTTAATTAGAAGTTACGAAGAAGTAATTTATTGTCAAAAGTTGTAGCAATAAAATAGTTATTTGTAAAAAATAGTGATGATATTTCAAGTGTAAGGCACTAGGTTGAGTGCATGCAATTGTAAATATGGTCACAGAGGATCTATTATTGCACTATTATCTTAAATTATGGCTTTGCTAATTTAGTTTTATTTAAACTACTATATTAATATCTCCATGCCATAATACTATAAATTAAAATGAAAATGGATTTTATCAGCAAAAGTTGTAGCAGTAGTCTTTTTTTTCGCTAAAAAAATAGTATTTCAGCATGATGTGTAATATCAATACCAATAGGAATAGTAATCCAAATTAAATGTAGAAAAATATTTACTTTGAGTATTTACTTTTGTCTCAAAATATAAGAGCCTAGTTCGCCAACTCGTTTAAATCGTTGTCTTCACACGTTTAAATACTACAATAATATGTTTATCGAGTTTATTCTTGGAAAAAATACATGAATGATTATTTTAGTAACATAAGTTGTAGTAGTAAAATATTTGGTGCGAGGAATGAAGAATGTTGCATATAAATCGGAGCGGAGTAATATTACACGTCACAATTCCTACATTGGAATGATGTGTTATAAGTTTATGTTGTGCGAAAACGGTGGACCAACTTCTATCCTAATACAACCACCATAAATCACAAGCAAACTAGTTGATTCACAGTCCCACGTTTAATTGGAGGGTGAAATCTACTGTTGGATATGATACGTGAATAAAAATCATTCTTTTATTATATAGATATAGAACAAGGCTTCTACAGTTCTAGTTAATGTAGTAAAATATAATATCATTTTAATGTAATATACAAGCCTTGGTGTAGGTTAACATATCAAAAATTTAGAAATAATATCACATAGTACAATGAATAATACTTGTAAATTAAAAGATGATTTTCATAATACAATATTTGAAGTAGTAAATCTGCTATATTAAAATTATTAATCTGTAATGAGTAAATTATCCTAGAATCATAATTGTACAAGTAAATTTGTACGACATTCAACTTGTTAGCTTCCTTATTAAAATATTATCTCAGAAATAATATCACATAGTATAATGAATAATTCGAAAAAAAGATTTTCATAATACATTATTTAAAATAGTAAATTTGATATATTGAAATGGTTAATCTCTAATGAGTAAATTATTGTAGAATCATATTTAAATAGGAAGTTTAACCATCGAGGAACAAATTTTTACGATCACGGGACGAGGTGAAGCTATGTCTTGTTGTTTAGAGACGAGTTTTACAATCGAGGGATAAAGTTTTACGATTATGGGAATGAAGGTGAAGCTATGTCTTATTGTTTGAAGATGAATTTTATGGTTGGGAACAAAGTTTTACGATCGTGGCAGTAAAACCTTTCACGCTAGGCTTCCGTAGATGAATAGCACCCGGAACCGTTACGTCTATTCCAACCGAAGCTTTCTTCGTACGCTTAAATGCTGCGACTGTAAAATCTTTGATTGGAAGCGTAAAATCTCAAATACCATATATAATTCATCCCATTCTATTTTCTCTCTCCTCCATCATTTCCTACTGTAGACGCTTGAGATCCAGATTGGCGCAGCGCCTCTCCGCCGGCGGTGGCGCCTCTCCACGCCACGGTGCCTCTCCCAGCACGAGCTGCCTCCCTCTGCAGCTGCACCATCCCCGGCACCAGCGACGGCGGCCTCCTCCCGGCACCAGGCAGCGGCGGCGGCCTCCTCTCCGGCACTCAAGCGGCGAGATCTAAATCGGCTGTGGCGCCTCTTCCGGCGGCGGCGCCCTCCACGCCCTCGGCCTGCTCGTCCTGGGGCTGCGTATCGATCTGGGCGCCCTGTGTGGTTTGTCTGCTCGTGTGCATCTACGGATCTTCA
The DNA here is from genome assembly GCA_030272315.1 of Paspalum vaginatum. NCBI lineage: Eukaryota > Viridiplantae > Streptophyta > Magnoliopsida > Poales > Poaceae > Paspalum > Paspalum vaginatum. The sequence goes on along the minus strand of CM059013.1, from coordinate 12,660,803 downwards.
CCCTTGTCCTGATCAGCATCTCCATACTCTTGCAGGTAACTCATTCGATGAAAGGCTCCTGAAAATGCCATCCGTGGTTGTTTTCGCTGGATTTAAACTTGATTCGTTTCTATCTGTGCCCTACTAGATGAAGATGCACCCTGCAGATTGTTAATTCCCCATCTCAATTAATTTGCTTGATATGTCTTCGATCCACCAGATCCAAGGCATGCCAGATGTTACATACGAACTGCATACAGAGATCTCCAGATATGGCGCCTCTCCCTCAGCGGCGGCGCCCTCCACGTAGCGGTACCTCTCCCAGCGGCCGCAGCGGCACCACCCTCCACATCCACGGCGTCCTCGCTTGAGTCCTGCCTCCACAACAGTATGTATCGTATCGATCTGAGCGGCCTATGTGGTTGTCTGCTCCTTCCCCAGCGGCCCACTGGCTGTTGCATCGCCTCCCTAGCAGCAGCGCGCCCCGCGGCCGCGGCACCGCTCACTCCAGAGGCCGGTGGCATAGCTGCACAAGTCGCAGGAGGCATCGTGAATCCGAAGATCTGGACATGGAGGCTTCTCCGGCAACTTGAACCGCTCTACCAGGTGAATATATAGTTTCTTTCTTGATTTATTTACATGCACACGTTTCTATGGAGAATTTGATCGTTTTCTTTCTTTTTCTATTGAATATGCAGCTATAGTGTACGGAAAGCAGACCCCAATTTGATTTGAATCCAATCTGGTGTCCACGACGTAGGCCCTGATTGATTTCGTCAGATCCGATTCGAGCATCTCCTCTTTTCTTCCGTCCATGGCGAGAGATCTTGCAGGCATAGTCAAAATAATATTTGATTTTTTAAAGATTTTGTATAGGTATTCTATTGCCGTCAAAGTCTTTGTCCTGACTCAAATTTGTCCGTATTGTATTAGAATTCATATATTTTCAGATCGGAATCTATCACTATAATTACTATTTGAATACAATTGCTGAACTTGACATGTACCGGTGGTTACGGCCATAAAAATATTTTCATTTTCCTACCGTAAAAGAATGATATGTACCAAAAAATACTTTTGGGATGAATTGTGTTTCTCAACGGGATACACTGTACATTATTCAAATATCAGAGAATCAAACATTCACGATTACGAAGGCAGACTATGAGATGACATTTAGCTGTTCCAAAAGAGTTTCACGGTTGTGGAGCAGCACGAGAGTGTTTTTACCGTCGTGGGCTGAGAGATATATGATTTTAAAAAAAATTTATGGTTGTAGACCAGATTTATACCGTCAAGGCAATGTTTTTACCGTAGCCGACTGGACTTTTACGATCACGGGAGTGTTACTGCGCTTTCAGAGAGGTTACTTTTAATCTGCTGGTGGGCGTTTTACTATTACGGTCTAAAAATTTACAGTCGTGGAAGTTTTTTCACGATGACAAACCGTTGGGCAGCGTTTTACGATTGCCGCATGTATTTTTACTGTCGCGGAAGAATCTTTTACGCTTGTGGGCTTGGAGGATGGGCTGACGCGTTGAATACTTATTCAGTGCTGCCATATATATATATATATACATATGTACATATATATATATATATACTTATTCAGCGTTACCCTATATATATACATATGTACATATACATATCTACATTTACATACACACATATATATACATACATATACATATGCCTATACATACATATACATATGTATACATATATATATACATACGTATACACATATACATATACATATACATACATACATATACATATATATATATATATATGAAAATTCTTTTTTACATGCGTATGTAGCTAAACTCACCTGTGTATCTCAATATTTTGAGGGTATATGGTCGAACGAAAGGTATGTAACGAAGTATGTTAGTAGACCATCTGTGGTGGTATATACGTGATGTATGCGAGTATACTTGAGGTATGTGGACATACCTCATTATATATAATAATATAAATGTATTTTTGTAATAAATTAAAATCAGGGGCTGTTTGTAATTTTTTCGCGTGGTGACATTTGAGGTATCATAAAATAAGTATGTGGACATACTCAAACTGATAAATGAGTATGCGAACATACCCTTATTGGTTTATTGAAGGTGAGTGTAGCTACATGCATATGTAGATAAAACTCTCTCTCTATATATACAGATTGGATTTTGTACCACCCGTCCTAGCTATCCACTCCCGGGTTGTAAGTACCCACCAAGGGTTGTAGCTGCCCTCTTACCTCTTTTGTACTACGTGTGAACTGGCACACGGTTCTAGTGCCTGTGGGGTGCTGTAAAAAAGGATGGGCAGCCAGTGGGTGCATGCGCATGGCCAAAGTGGGTCTGGTGCGGGGCCAAGCAAAATTGAGGACGATGACATAGCCCCTGTTGCCGCTAGACTTCTAGAGCAGTAGAGTTTACAGACTGAATGCTAAGCAAATACTGAATTGCTTCCACAAGTACGCATCGTTTGTAGCCCAGGCTAGCTGTGTTGGATGTAGGGCCAACGCCCCATCCCATCTGGTGCCCGTGAACGGCTGCACCGAGAAGCAAGTCATCTTTTTTTCAACCCCTTCCATGCCCATCGTCATCCAAGCACGCATTGGCCGAGCTAGTAGAGGCCCGACGTTACGTTCGATGTGGCTTTTTTCCCTGTGTGTTTTCATCAGGACTCCGGTAGTAATCCGCAAAAGCACACACCACCCAGCGTATCTGTGTTCATCTTCCTACCCCATAGTACCCTATCGTTACTGAGCCTGGTGAATAATTAAAGGCCGCGTCAACATCAACTCAATAACAAATATGGACTTCCTGAATCGTTGTATGATTTTCCATTGGCTGCATAGTTGTGAGGGAGGCGGGCTGCTGCACTAGAGTGGAAAATAAGCTGCATATATGTGTGCAGCCATTACCGGGATGGTCCCAGCTGTGGGGAGGGCAGAGGGCTTCGGGAGGGGACTCAGCACTTTGCTCTGACCCTGCAGGCATGAATTCCTGGTGTGGTCCAGGATCATAGACATGCATGAGAAAAGTTGACGCAAGTACTGTGGATAAAGGAAAAATGATAGATGATCTAAGCCGTCCATATCCTATGATCGAATGACTATTGCCACGTGTGTAGCTACAACCCTCTGTGGATACGTACCACCCGTGGGGTGGGTATCTACCACTCGTGGTAGGAGAATATTTTTGATATATAGTACGTGTGTGTGACCGGCAGACGGCAATGGATATGCATGCACAGGTTAGCCAGAGAATAAATAACACAAGGGATGGGTGCTGACGAACTCACCCCATGCCCGATTCAATACGCTGAGCCGGGGGCATTGAGCGGTATGCTTGATGTTCCAAGTTCCTAAAATCTCAATAATCTCAATGCACGTAGCGTTTGGTTGGTGTATGGTTGAGGACGGGTAGGATGAAGGCATCCCTTAGGGAATAATTTTGCAAGATGCGGGACTGCTTCGGCTCTAGAAATGGTAGAGTTCCTCACTCATGTACGTCCTTTGCATATTCCTGATTCGTCTCTAATCGTGTCATCTCCGGCCTCCGTTCCAGCCCACGCCTCGCCACCATGATTCGCCTCTACACCGTGCTGCTCCTTCAGACCACTGCCATGGCCCTTGCCGCTCCTGCCCCCTCCAACCCCACATGGCGGTCTCCTCCACACCTATCGATCTATCCACCTCCACTCTAGCCACGCGCCTTGTCGCCTCCATCTTCCTTTGCTTTGGCCCTGTGCCCGGCCGTCCTTCGTCTTCCTCAGCTCTAGGGCTCACGCCCGTCACTCCGCCCCACTGACCTACCGCTCCGGCCTCTGTTCTGGCTCCGCACCTCGCCACCTCCTTCTTATTTTGCTCCGGCCTTGATCCTCGCCCCGTCGGCCCCGTTACCTCCGTCGTCCTCTGCGCCCGGTCGATCCAACTTGTGTCCGGTGGCACACAAGTAGAAAAAAGGGCGTTGTGAGCATGACAAGCAAGCCCTACTAACTAGGTATTGTTAACGGTGTGAAGTGTGATCCATCCCATTCCAACACCAATCCTCTGTACCAAACAAAAACTAGAATAACACTATCTCTTCAACCAAACACATAGATGCGAAGACAGGACCATCCCTTCCCACATCGACTCTAAAGCAAACTCTAATCAGGAATGTGAGCACGGTTGACGATCAGGCTAGGAGTGTCACCAGCTTTTTGAGAAGCGTGACCCTTATTCTCGTGCGCTCTAGTAATTTTACAAGGCCTACCACTATTGGGGACCTAGGCTGAAGACCAACAAGGAAATGCACAATGCAGAATTGCAGATATCAGAGTCGGACTACTATTGTGCTTGCCTCCTTGATATGTGGATCATGTCTTAATGCCAATAATATTCCATGCATCAGTTGGTATAGGCGACTTCTCTTGGCGCTCACTATGCATGTGTTTTACACCTAATCTTACATCAGCCATCACATGATATGAACACTATCTGTGAGACTTCAGATGTCCAAGATGGGAATGGAGTGCTTGAATTTGCTTCTAAAAGTTCTCACAGAAAATATAAACCTACCGGCTACCGATCAAAGCCAATTCACCCAACTATCTAACCCTTAAAAGTTTGTGACTATTGCAACATACAAAAGTTTAACCTATAGGGTATAGCCAACCTTATACTAAACATGCGGTTCTAAAAAAGGTAAATGTAAAAAATAAATTTCATGAAAGCAATGAGAAGGGTTGAGAAGTCATTTGTGAGGGTATAGAGGAGTCGACACACTTCTTTCTCATTGGTGCACATTTGAAATGGGCTCTGCTAGCGTATGTATATACATTCTCTAGTCTCAGGTGGAGGATTCCAAACTGACAAACAAACAACTTCTTGGCCCTTCCACGAACCTTCATGGGAGATCACAAAGAAAACCAAATGATCTATCTAGGTGATGTTGACCACTAAGTGTTTGGTTCCAAAGATGGAATAGAACGCGATGATGCAATCCTAGTTTTTGAGGAGTTTTGATCGGAGTCAAGGGGCGCAAAGGTCATCCCAAAGCAATATTTCTTCAATACATGAGATGAGCATGTCTCCTAAAATTTAACAAGCAGACTCATCTTGCTCGGGACATGATACTCACTTGCATTCATGTGTGGACACCGGACATTGTTGGCAAGCAGTAAGGGGACATAGGAAGAAGTGGAACCAGGGAGGAAGAGGACTTTTGTGGCAGTGGGCGAGGTCTGGCAGTAACTGAGTGTGTGGTGGTAGTGATGGACTACAATCTCGGTGGTAATGAGTGAGCACGTCTAGGCCTCTGGGGAGAGGCCTAAACAGTGAGCGAATGGTGACAAATGGTGAGCAGGTTTCCAAACTGAAAATTCTTTTAGTCCATTTCCAATGGCAAGTTTCACTTCACGATTTCCAAGAGTTGCATGCCATCTAAATAAGGTTGGATTGATGAATAAAACAAGATCCCTAAGACATAATTTCATTTTATGGTCTCATATGCTAACCATAGCTTGCAGTGCATGAGATTGGACGGAATCAAGAAAAAAACTTTATTGCCACCAATACCAAATGTAGTAGGTTTCATAGTCTTGAAAACAATATACACCTAGTTTGATCTTTGGTGTATCAGACACCCCTCTCAATATTCACCCTGAAATGTTGTCATATAATAAACTCATATACTCTGTCTCTCTCTATACATGGTGTTGCATCATATGGCATTGCAATGACATGGCCTCCTTATTCCCTCTAATTTTGGGTAAAAACTTACTATGAATTATGTCTGATGAATTATTGTGTTAACATTTACAAACACAACCATCTTATGGGTCCAAGAGGTTTTTTAAGGTGCTTGGACGGAACAAAAGGTTCCTCCTTGCTAAGATATTTTGAGCCATTGATTTTGAAAACACATGATTAATTATGGTCGAGGGTACTTCAGTATTTTCTCCGAACTGGAGCAAGCGAAAACGTTGGAGGGACATGCACACAATGGTCATGTGCCTACGCAAGGGCTCGCCGCCGTTGCTTTCTTCACCCGCCTGCAGAGGCAGGCTGCCTGCTGTCCCCCTGGCCGGGTGTGCGGCGGCAAGCTGCCACCGTCCAGCTCCATCCCCGTCCGTCTTATGCGCTAGCTAGTGGCTTGGCGAGTCGGCGCGCGCCCATCTACAACATTCGTCATCCGTGGACGGCAATGGGGCGGTGTGTCAGGAACTCGCCCTCCTCAAGCTTGCTGACGAAGGTAGCTCCGCCACGAGGCGCAAGGCCGTGATGGCGAGGGTCGCCGTAGCGTCCAGACGGACATGGGACCGGTTGAGGAACACGATGGCAGCCCTGCCAGGCACGAGACCGCGAGGCTACAGGTAGCAGACGGACAAGCCTGCAGCAATCTACTGCGAATAGAGTAGATGTTAATGTAAAAGTACAAGTACACCTTTTATAATTAATTTGTGGTTTACAAAATTCTAGTCCCTGTCTCAGGTAATTTTAATTTCGGCTCACAACTTAAGTTTTTTCATATAGTTTTCTACCATGTTTTAATCATTGGATCTAAGCCAATGAAAAAACTATCATTAATTCCAAACGCTATAAAATCTCTCATGGGTCCAAACGCTGAGCATCATCTGGTTGCTTGTCGGACTGGCGATGCGCCTTGGATGTTTGGACCTCGCCGTAGAAGTAGGAGACGAAGCCCCAGAGCGAGAGCGCGAGGGCGACGCCCTTGTTGCCGTTGAATGGCTCGTGGAAGAACATGACGGCGAGCACCTCGGTGACCGGGATGAGCACGGTCATGATCACGCCGGCGAGCAGCGCCGAGCCAAAGAAGACGGCACCGATGGTGCCGAGGAAGAAGCATCGGTACGTGGCGGCCGACCCGGCCAGCAGTAGGTAGTAGCCTGACCTGGCCGAGACCTAAATCCCGCGCTTCTCCTGGAATTGCCTGCGTTTTTCATTGCTTTGTGTCAGGTCAGTTGTGTATTGACAAGAAACTTCTCACAGCCTCACACTCGTAGGGACTCCCTGTTCGAGAAAGAATAGAATCATGTACCGTCCATGATTGTGCAAGCCTAGGCTATGCATACACATCTTGTTGTATATTCAGGTGAAAGTTTTTCTCTGGTGTTTTTTATATCAACTTCTGTAGTTGTAAATTGATTATGTCACTGTTTGAGTGTCTACCTTTCCAAAAGCTGCTCTGATCTACACCACGTTTTCTTTTCAGAAAAGGCATTCAATGTTGCACGCAAACTCATCAAGTTCAGGGCTTTATGGATAAATTGTGAGGTTAAATTCCTAAGTGGACCAGTAATTTACAATATCTGTGTAATTTTGTGGACTGCCTTTTGCTAGTAGTCTACTGATGATATCACTTAAGGATGACAAGAGGAACTCCAGAAGTGGACCGTTGCTAGCTGCGCTGCAACTGCAAGTGCGGAAGTGCCCTATTCCTGGCACAAATAAATTTCACATTATCCTGCAATAGTATACACATTCCTTCGTGATGAACATACTATAATTATTAGGGGTATAATTAGTTAATTATGGCAATGAGTTGGCTGATCCTAAATTTACCCTTTCTCGCTAGGAAAAAAAATGTGCTGCGCATGGCCGGCGCTATTATGCAAATCTGCAGTTCACGGACAAGAATGGCACTGCGTATCAAATCTAGGCGGCGTGGATCGACATGAGTGGCAGAAGATCGGCAGATGGAATTAAACTCACCTGGAAATCATTGTTCGCAAGCATGCCAAGGGCACCGAAGATCGTGGCGGTGAGCCCGATAGCGAGCTGCATCTCGATGACCAGCGTGTAGGTGACGGCCGCGTCACCGGCGCGCGCCGCGTGCCGCGCCTGGCTGAGCTCCATGACGGGGAGGATGAGCCCGTACAGCGCGGCGGCGCCCAGCGTCATGGCGAACCCGGCGCCGTACTGCGCCGTCGACACCCCCGCGGGGCGGTCTCCGCCCGCGTTCATCCCGAGCATCGCGGCGCCGGCGCTGAGCAGCGCCACGGCGTTCACCGAGAAGGCGGTGAACCGCTGCCGCACGAGCAGCAGCGCGAAGGCAGGCGGTGAAGGCCAGCTGCGTGGAGATGAGGACTGGAGGAGGTGGAGACCGGCAGGTAGGCGAGGCCGTAGGCGTAGAGGAGGTCGTCGAGGCCGGTCATGAGGCCGATGACCGTGGACGCCGCCAGGAGGCGCGGCGTCATGAGGAAGAACGGCTTGTCGTTGTCGCCGCGCCGGCGGCGCCGGGAGAAGGAGAGGAAGAGCGGCACGAGAAGGAGCAGGAAGCCGGCGGTCTGGAGGAAGCTGGACAGCCACTTGCGGGCGCCGCCCTGGAGGAAGTAGGCGCGGAGGAAGAGCGGGCCGCCTGCCGAGCCGACGACCATGAGGACGAAGTTGACGACGACGAGCGGGTTGCGGAGTGGTCTAGCACATGCACTGCGGCCGCTCTGGCCGGGCTGCGTGGGCGTGGCGCCATCGTTCTTGCATGGCTGCTGCGTGCGTTGTTGAGCCGGTGTCTCCACCTCCATGATGAGACGCGATGGCGTATGGACAACGTGGTCTCGAGTCTCGAGTCCTTTGCACAGCATCAGCAGCTAGCACCAGAATGATGTTTGAGCGCCGAGCGCGTTTTATATTGGCGAGATGCACAAAAAGGCTTTTCAGCATTTCATAATAAAAAGAAAAAGGCTTTTCAGCATTTGGTGATTCCCGGTGCACCACGGCACCATTTGTATAAGAGGCTATGAGATTTTCTTTTCTTTAAGATTTTTTTTAGATAATGGATACAGTCCCGCCTCTACGTCCACGAATGGATATTTACGGCCAACAAATTACAAGAACATTTTGTCTCTAAATCTCAAAACTCAGAAACATGAGAAAACTCGATAAAATCAAGAAAACTAAGAAGGAAAACTAAAAAGTTAAGTTTTAATCTTCATTCTAAGTCCTTGCTTCAGACATGAGTCGCAATACTCCCTCTGTCTCATAATAGTGTTGTTTTAGATTCAAAATTTGTTCCTGCGATAAGTGTTGTTATAGGAGATTAATAACCTTTCAAAGAAAATCAACCTACATGCATTAATCAGTTAATCAGGGGCATATGCGTCATATTCCACCCTCCTGATATGTCCTAAATATCCTAAGACAACTTATTATGTGTGGAGGGAGTAATAATCTTCATATCGTTCATCCACTAAGTCATAATTGATGTTAGAATTGCCCTGCCTAAAAACCATCATCTGGTACTTGACAAACTATCCAAAAGCTATTTGAGATCTCTAAGCGACACCTTCCACAAGAGTGATGGCGGCAAGTGCCACTGTCGCTAGCCCAAAACCTCAGCAGAGCTTTCTCCTGAAACTATGGATAAGATGGAAGCACTTCAACACCATATCAAGGAAGGGAATGACACCCAAAGTGTCACCATTGTTGGCTTCAGGACCATAGTTCGCTATTCCGTTCGGAAATGCCTGAAATTTCGGACCTATACAAAAATAGAATTTCGGTCTGAAAAGAGATAGATTCTGGTTCCAAATTCAAAAATTAAAAAATATGAAAGGTAAATTTTTCAGTCAAACCGAAATTTTGCTACAGGTAAACGAAACGGTGAAACCTCACTCCGACAGATGCAGTTAAAGCTTTCGTCCTTTGCTTCCACCAAAACCCAACATAGGAGCAGTAAGCTAGCAGCTGGTGGTAGAGAACGAGAGCAGCCAGGCACAACGGCTGGCCATTGCCACCGTTAGTCACCACCAGCGCCCATGGCCATGGTCGGAAGCCCACTGCGAAGAGCAGCCCCTACGACCTGCCACGAGCCGCCGCCGCTGGAGGACATCATAACGCCCTCGACCGCAGCCATGACACAACCTGACCACCTCCAACCACCAACCCTCAGATCCGGCAAGGGGAGCAGCAAGTCCGGCCAGGGGAGCCCAAGATCCTGTGGACTCAACGGTGTACCACACGGGAGCGCCGTGGATTCCACTGTTCACATGACTTTCGGTACGCCGTAGACCGTCGGATCTAAGATGGATGGACAAGTAGATTGCTACAAGTACCATACCGCGGTATAGAACAGTACCCTTAAACAACATTCCATAAACAGTGACCGACACAGTGAATAAAAACAGGAAGCACCGTTCATCCAGACTCATATCACTGTTTATTTTGGTGCCTTCTCTCGAACAAGTCAGACAAGCTGCGCCCACACTGGGGACGCGCGGCCGGTGCAGGTCCGTGGAGCACCCCGAGCGCCACGCGTCACAACACCACTGATGGGAACACACTTTCCATTAGTAACCCCACCAAGGCAACTCTCTGAACACTGGTACAAATTGTATTCAAGTTTAAGAATATTACCATGCCATAATTTATGATCCTTTATATTACTTCATTTTTTCTTAAATACTTGTTCACACTTGAATATTTTTACATCTTTGATCATTCATCTCATTCAACAATCTATACGAACATACAAAGTACAATTTATGCTCAAACAAAATTTAATGATAAAATAAACTATAACAAAATAAATGGTAACTTTATATTTTTAAATAAGATGAATGGTTAAAGTCGTAGAAAATTGAGCCGTGATAAACATCTAAGCCCATTATTGCTAAGGCATGAGCTGCTAAATCATATTACTGGGGCCAAATAGGTTGCAGAACAAACTAGAGAAACCACACATCATCTTTGTGCTAATTTCTCCGAGAGCTCTTTCTAGAACGTAGGATTTCTAAAACACAAAACACAGGAATAGAAAAAACACAGAAATAGAGTTGTATACGACTCATAATTCTATAGGAATTAAAAACGCAGTAAAATTTCTAATGAAGCGTTTGGATGCAGCATAGGAAAATCATGGAATTATAAGAGAGATATAGACACAAAGAAACGTTTTCAAAAGGTTAGATCTTATGTACAAATTTTCTCCAAAATCTTCAATGCAATGAGCCATTCCATAAGAGCGATGGGTAGAAATTCAATCCTTTGTTCCAAAGAACCATATAGAAAAATTCCTATACAATTTAAATTCTAGCAACAGCTACCCTTTGTTACAAAGGAGACCTAAACGTGGTGCTTAAGAATGACCTGTTAAAATCTATCCCACGTTGGAATAGAGTATACACCACGCTGTTAGCATTAGATTCCACAATACTGTTCGCTCCGTCCCAAAAATTAGTCTTTCTTGTTTCCAGTGCCCAATGTTTAATTGTTCTTCTTATTAAAAAATAATATAAATATTAAAAATGCGATCTATGTTTAAAATACTTACAATTATAAACAGAATCATAAAAAATAAATATTATTTATAAGACTTTTTAAAATAAGATGAACCGTCGAATGTTTGGTACTGAAAATTGTATTTGAAACGAGTAGTAAGCTACTCCTACATGCCTAGCAAGCAGAAACTCCTCGTGCTCCACTCCTTTCATAAAGGCCAAAACTTCAGTAAAGAGAGGATTTGCCGTTCCTGCTCCAGCTCCAGCTCCAGCTGCTAGTCTGCTACTATGTGTGATGTGTCCAAGATGATCCCTGATGAGGAAGCCCTGCCCACCTTGATTGGTTTCGAAATGAAAGCTCTGTTACAATATATTTCGTAGAGAAGTCCTCAGGAGGCGTTTGCCATTCACTTTTGAACTTTTGCTTAAAAAATTGCATACTCGGATTATAAAACGGAGTTCCAGGTCTGTAACTGAAAATTCTCGTTCTTTCGACGATCCTAATCTATTCGCGCGCTGGTCTCCCACCCGACGCGTGGTCTTCTTCTTTATCCTCTCGCCCCGCTCCCTGCCCCTCCAGTAGTCTCCTTCTCTTCTTTCTTCACCGGCGCCACCTCGCCCCCACCCCGCCGCTGCCACTCGGAGGCCGCCGGCACCTCGGCACCCTCGCCGCGGCCTGCCCGCCAGCCGGCCGCCGCCCCTCTCCGCGCCGACCCGGCCCGCGTCCTCCACCGCCATGGCCGCCGCCGCGTGGAGCTCCCCCGCCCCGCCTTGGCCCAACCGCCATTCGACCCCGCCGGCCGGCGACGCCCTCAGCCGCCGGCCACCCTGCCACCACTGCAGGGCCGGCCTGCCTCCCCCGGCCCTCGCTCTAAGGCCGGAGGTGGAAGAGGCATGGGGATGCCCATGGTGGCGGCGGAGCCCTCCACCCTGAACCCGAACCCTAACCGTAACCGCCGCCGCCTGGGAGGCCACCGGCGCCTCGGCACCCTCGCTGCGGTCTCTCCGCCGCCCGCCACCTCGCCGGCCCCTTCCCGCGCCGGTTGCCCCCGTCCCGACAGCGCCACGTGGCGGGCGCGGGAGGCCACGCGTGGGGAGGGGCTTGTAGCGCGCGCGGGGAATAAGGTTTTGGGCAATCACCCCAGGCGTGTAAGCAATCGTGCAAACACCGTGGGCATGGCTGGGCCAGTGGATCATCATCCTGCGGTTGCTATGAAATTAGCAAAAGAGCCCCGCACAAGTCTAATGTATTTCCAGCTGATCCAGCCTCGGAATGATTCAGCTCATTTGGTCGGGACAGTTTGCCTCGCTCGGATGGAGGCCTGCCGCACCGTATCATCCCCGCGGCGCCGGTCGATAGGCCTGGCCGCGCCGCGCTGGATATTGTTCGGAGTGCCGATTGCGCGGTGGTTCGCCGGAACGCAGGCCACACCATTCGACGAGGATAGGATAGGAGGTCCATCATCTCCATTCTCCAGCATGCATGGCAGCATCATGCATGCTCAGCACGGTGCCGGTTTTTGCGAGCTGCTTGCTTTTTTCGGTTCAGTGGCTTCAGTCTTTGAGAGAGCAGAGCAACAGGAACCATCAGCAAGACTTCGACGCATCTCTGGTTCAGTAGTTCAGAGAGCACAAGACTGCAGGATCGGGCTCTCTGTCGTCACTCTACTGCGCGGGGCAACACGAGGTCCCCTGAACGTGATCATCACTTGCTCTGCATTGAGGTCTGCTCCGCACGGAGAGCTGGGGAAACCGCTGCTTGAGGCAGCTAGAGCAGCACGTCCTTCGCCACCAAAGTAAGAGAGCACAGGCGTATATGCAAAAATCCAAGCCGTCGATGGATGGGGGATCTCCGGATCTGGCGTTGGATATCTGTGGTGGTTGCACGCCTGGCTTGATTGCACGCCAGTCGTCGCCTGCATGGAGACGCCCTCGGTGCCTGTGCCCCCGCCTCTAGCATCGACCATGCTGTGCAGTGCTCGCGGACAGCAGTGTGCTGTAAGCGACACTGTTTATAGAAAAAAATAGTTAAAATAGTGAATAAATAGAGATATACACTAGCTATTAGACTTAGTCTTACGTAAAAAAAAATCGCAGACCCGTTGTTGCGTCACGTCTGTGGACTCCGTGCACCGGATCAACGCAATGGACCCGGCAGGTCCATGTCACTGAGGAATCGTTTGACGAACATGAGTAGGCAATAATGGAACGTTTTTAACTGTTTAGGAACAGAGTACAGAGGTGAGCGCAGTAACAGACCGTTACCGGGGATTGGGTTACAAAGTGCGCCGGTCCATTTGCTACCTCCATGCACCATGCTTTTTACAGTATTGCCCACCAACTGCAGAGTTTAGCATTTGCCATTTTTTCAGGTGGCAACTGCTGCTCACAACTCCATCCACGTACGCGTCGACAAACGACAGTGTAAGTATATAAATAACAACATATACATAGAGTATACAACGGGAGGAAGAGGTCAAAAGCCTCTATAATCAACGTCCATATATAGCACGGTACACCGAGATCTCACGAGGAGGCTTGGATTTCCACGGCGGCCTCCTCCTCCTGCTTCTTGGCCTTGGCCCTGGCCTCGCTCCACTCGCCGTAGGAGTAGGAGGCGAGGCCCCAGAGCGAGAGCACCAGCTGCCACGCCCTTCTCGCTGCTAAACTTCTCGTGGAGGAATATGACGGCGGCCACCTCCGTGACGGGGATGAAGACGGCGATGAGGATGCCGGCCAGCAGCGTGTGCACGTAGAAAATGACGCCCACGGCGCCGAGGAAGAAGAACTGCCACAGCATCGCCGACCACTGCCAGCACCGTGTAGTACCGGGTCTCCCCAAGCTCGTACCGCCTCGCCTCCCTCGGGATCGCCTGCATGCAAAAATAATTTATGACATATTTAAAACGCAAGAATTTAACCGAAATCGCTTATGAATTTTACAGGAAGACAGTTAAATTTCATATGAAACATAGAGACGGGGGAATGTTTCCTTTGATTGCAGCGGTGTTAGTAATCTGTGCGTGCGTGTAGTGTATATAAAAAGAGAAACGGACGGCGGGGCACGAGGCCACGAGAAGCTTCTCGCCTGATAGAGGGCATTGGTCGTGCATTGACGCGATAATGCGGCGGCCCCCGACCCCGACCGGCCGGGTCATCAGCGCCATCCCTCGGCGTGTCACGCTGACTCCATCGCGAGCCTACACGGCGCACTGATCTCGCAGATTCGTGGTTAATGATGTTCTGAGCATGCAGTTGGGTGGGCGCTGGAGCAGGGTTTTTGCATGGGCTGTATGTCATCAATAGCCGCGGGTGTCATTGGGATTGTGCTCGATCTTGGACTGTCGGTGTCAGCCTGTCACGGCACAGCTTCTTCACTTCTCTCTCGTTATTTTTTTATCAGCTCCGTGGTCCGCGTGGAGCCGGCCGGTGCACACATCACAGCTACCCATCGACAGGTACGAATACGATTGAGGCAGAAGCTCACCGGTTGGTCCCGTCGCACTGTCGCAGGCGAGCAGGATGAGCATGAACCTATGGGGCAGACGGTGATTTGCGCTCCAGCTGAATATCGGATTGTTCCACACGTGGAGGCGTGGAGCTGTCGATCGAACCCTAAATGGATGGATCATGTCCATCTCACCGTATACAGGCTCTTTGGATCGAAGGAATTTTACTCAACAAGTATACATGCTGTTTGGATCGACGAATCTAACTCATCAAGGACACGGTGATATGCGCTTCACCGAAGGAGTGGAACCATAGCGGTGTCCCTGGTTGGTCTTAAAATCCGAGGTACTAGAAGAAGCTAAAAACAAGCGCGGGCGAAAGCACCATCTTAACAGAATAAAACGAAACACACATATATTTTGAAATAGAAGGGGGGTAATCCCGAATTTCTTTCACATGGTTGACTTTTTTTCAAAACTTTGATACTTCATTTTATTCAAAAAAATTCATTATTTATCATTTATTTTGTTGTTACTTGGTTTATTATTTGGTATACTTTGAGTATGATTTGAGTTTTCATACGTTTGCATAAATTTTTTGAATAAATCAAAAGATTAAAGTTTTGAAAAAAAAGTCAACCGCATCAAATAAAAAAATAGAAGAGAGATACGAAGACCGCTTATGGCCCCTAGTTTTTGTTATGCAGGTAGAACACCCACTTTGAGGCCTCTTTGGATAAATCAATTTAACTAGTTGTTAGCACAAAAAATTGTTGTAATATATCCAAACAACCCACATAATTGAGGAACTAAACTTTAGCCAACACCATACTAATAATTAGTTCTTAGCTAGAGAAACCTAGCTGCTAATAGCAGGCAATTGGTGGCAACATCCCTGCTATTCAGTCATGTGTTATTAGCTAATGTATTCAACAATATTTTCTAGGTAGCTAGAGCTAAGGCTCCTTTTAGACTAGTGTCATCAGATAGTGCATCCGTACTGTTTACAGTGTACAAACAGTATTTTCTCACTCTGTATACAGTGCGCAAACAGTATTTTTTACACACATATCCTACTCCCTGATGACATTAGGGCTTATTGGAAATAGGCTTCAACCTAGAAGCCAAAGAAGTAAAAAAAAAGTCATATTTTAGTGGCTTCTATTCTGTAGTATAAAAACGGCTTCTTCTCTCTATGATTTCTATTTGAAAGCTGTTTCTTAAAAAATATTTGGCAGATCTTCATCCCAGAACCATGAAAAAGCCGGAACTGAAAGCCACGCAATAAACCATGACAAAGGGAATCTAAGAATGAGTTTAGCTGAACCAAACCCATGGGCCATGGCCATAGCTCATATCGAAGCAAACTGCAATATATGCTATAGAATCTAGGCCGGTCCCTTGTTCCGATCCGTTGCTAAGCACAGATCGAATCGACAAACTAACGTGATGCATCCACGCCACCTTTATTTGTGGTGCTGTCGTCAGATCGCAATTGCTCGAGTGGTCAACAACGTGTGCGCGCGGGGCTGGTAGAGGAGTGGCATGTACGTATTTGACAGGGTTGCACGCACCTGGAAGTCCTTGTTGACGATCATGCCGACGGTGCAGAACGCGGTGGCGAAGAACCCAATCACCAGCTGCACCTCCATCACCAGCGAGTACGTCACGGCGCGGCCGCGGCCCGCAGCGCACTTGTAAGCGAGCTCGACCAGCGGCAGGAAGAGCCCGTACAGCACCGCGGCGCCGAGGGTGAGTGCGAAGCCCAGCCAGTACTGACCCCTGGTGACACCCGCCAGGCGGTCGGAGGAGGCATGCAGCCCCAGCACGACGGCGCCCACCGTGAGCAGCGCCACGGCGTTCACAGTCGCCGCCGTCAGCCGCTGCCGCACGATGAGGAACGCGAAGAACACGGTGAACACGAGCTGCGTCGAGATGAGGATCGCGGAGGTGGAGACGGGCAGGAACTCGAGCCCCCAGGCGTAGATGAAGTCGTCCACGCCCGCGATGAGGCCGAGCCCCGCGGCGGCCAGCAGTATGCGCAGCGGGGTGAGCAGGACCGGGGCGCTCCGGTCGCGCGCTCGGCGGTTGATGTAGGAAGCTGCCACTGGGATCAGCATCAGCGGCCAGGCGCCGGTCTGGAGCCAGGCGGAGAGCCATTGCCGGTGGCCACCCTTGCTGTAGTAGAGGCGGCTGAGGAGTTGCCCGCCGGTGGTGCCAAGCGCGAGCATCACGCAGTTGATCGCCACTAGGAGGCGGTGCATCGTCTTGCCGCGCGTGGGCCGTGCCGGTGAGTCCTTGGGCGCTTCCACGTCCATTGCCTACGGTCGTGCTGCGGCGAGCCGTGCCTCCGCCCTCCGCTCGATCTCGCGGTAGGTTTGGACTTTTGGAGCTTGGCAGCGCCTAGCACTATGCTTTGGATGCAACGCTGACCCGGGAGCCTATCGGGCAAAAATCGTACCTGTAATACAGCGCCCGCCGGATCTTGGTATTCAGCATGTCTACATCTATTTATTGCAAAACGAATAGTTTATCAAGCTGATGGAGACTGGAGGTCTAGAGCTGATGGGAGAAGATCGGAGAGGGGGTGCGCCGGTGCGGCACCGCAGCCGTGGGTGACCAGCGCGTTTATACAGGGAGGCTAACCCCATGACCTATCCCTGACTTTGGGGAGGATGACGTTGATCCACAGCTAGTGGGCCCCACCACGCGCGGCCCCACCTCGCGCGGCCCCACGTCACCAGCACCGTCTGTGAGCATGTGCGCATATGTATCCTGAATGACGGATTAGATAGTATACAGTAAAAATCATAGATATGAGGAGCGCGTATATTATGTGAAGAATGGAACTATGCAAAATGCATTTGCCTATATTGCTGCACCGTCTTATACTCTTACAAAAAAAAATAGGGGTCTATCTAACAAGAATTGTTTACTTTTAAATTATTCCATTTTCCAAGTCCGGGCTACATGTCTGGGCCTCATTTCTCCTAACCATTGTAGGGGCCCCCACCTATCCCTTTATCTTTAATCAAGAAAATATTTTGTAAATATGCAAATTATGGAAACATAAATTTTGAAATATTTTGTGAACAGGAAAATTTTAGGAATAACTTTTTAAAAGAGATCATTATGCCTATAATTTGTGCAAAAGAAATGAAATAAAATTTATATACACAAAAATCGGTTTTGTCTAATAGAAAGAAAAGAAAACACAAATGTTCACATATTAGCCACAAAAAATATTCTAGAATTAAAGGATGCATATGAGGTTTGAACAAAAGTTTATTCAAATAGTCCATTAAACAAAATTATGCAAAAAATGTGAATGAATAATTATGCACGTAAACTTGTGAAAGAAAACAATTATGCACGCAGAAAAGCAAGTGAATTCAAAGAAGAGAGAAAGAGAAGGAAAACATATGAAAGAAAAGACACTAGCAAAGCCGACCACCATGTGGGCGCATTGCCTATTTCCTCGCCACAGCCATTGCTTCCTCGCATGCACGGTTCGCTGTGCTTACCCTCGCATCGTGCTTGACGCTGCTTGCCGTTGGTTGCAATTCTGTCATACCACTTGCCACTTGCCACTTGCCAGTATGCGCCTCAGCTCCTTTCATGATTCTAGCTGGTGCCCACAACCCCTCTACAAGTACCTCCATTGTCTCCCAGGTTGATGGATTCAATTGCGCGAAAAATGGGCTTGAGAGTGGAGTTGTTGTGAAAAAGGGAAGGGAAGAAGATGAGGGATGACATGCAAAGAAAATGATTGATGAAGGATCTTTGGATCCATTACTAGCTGGTTAATAGTTCGGGCTTATTTGTGAGCAAAGTTTTTCAATACCATGATTTTAGGAATACCATAGTTTATATTTATCATAACATAACTATAATATTTTTTCCTCTCTACTTACAACCATAGTATTGTATAAAGTTTGGTTCCATAACCATACCATGGTTTTATTAGTCTCTTAGCTCACTTGAATAAAAAAACTTTGGTTTATACAATACTCATGGTATTGACAAAACCATGATTTTAAATACATAGTTTTTGCAAGAGGTCTCAAACACCTTTTGACCTAAATACCTATCGATATTTTCAAATACCATAGTATTGTCTTAAAACCACGAAAATACTTATTCACAAACAGACCCTTAGTTGACTAGTAGCTCATCACTAATATTATCTAGCTAACCGAAGCTGTATGGATGGAAACCACACCAGCTGACCTACACTAGACGCTATGAACCATGGACACCATATAAGATTTAGGCTTATATATAGTCCGTGGAGGAAGCGGTGTGTCAAAAGGAGGGAAGGGGAAGGTGGTGGAGTGACGTGCAGGCAAATTTAGACGCGTTGCATTTGTCATCTCGTGATGAACTACTGTATAAAAATAATACAACTACCGTTCTCGAATGTTTGTCATCCACATAAAAAACTAGAGGGAATACAAAGAAAGTAATCTGCGTGGGGGCGCATGTACTGTACCACATCGTCGATCGCCATATATGGTGCTCTGGTGCCTGCCGGCCACCCGCGAGTCTGGATTCTGGACTATGATAGCAGGATCTGCCGTTCCAGGGGAACATCATAGTGTGGGGGTGTGCAAATCCCTTGCGCCATCCGAATACAGAGATAGGAGGCTCCAAACGCTTTCGTGATCAACCACAGCATGGTATAACCGATAACTATAACGAACGGAGCCACAAGGTGTTCTGTGATATGGGATGTGTGATGTTGTCTTCTAGTGGAGCAGTGTGGTCCAGGCAATGCTCATTAGGCACTGTGGCTACTGTAGATTCGATTTTTAGGGCATGTATAACGGATGCTTAAAGAAAGTGCTTAGCAATAAAAACCGGTTTATTTTCTAGCACCAGCACCAGGTGCTTAAAAAATGTATGAGGTGCTTACTTAAGCATTGGTACTTAATGAGTGCTAATGAGGTGGTTGCACGTATATAAGCATCTCTCTTGCATCGTAGGAATTAGCTTTGTAGGTGATGCTTAGCATTTCTCTCTCTTTAAGCACCTCTATAAGCAATGATGTATTGTACATGCCTTTAGAAACGTCCTTTAGATTTGTGGACGTGGTTGAAAAAAAGAGTTGCTCCCGCTAATCGAAGAGTGAGCCCTAATGTAACAACCGCTCCTATAAATGGATTTTCAGGAGTGGCCATGGCCGCCTAGGTCGTATTTTTCTAAGCGGTCTTAATACGAGGCATTTATGTAAATATGCATTTTTTGAGGCGGCCCATGCTAAAGACTTTCTAAAAAATGCTTGGCTGTCCGTGTGTGGACCATCCCTAGAAAATGATTTTTAAAGGCCTAGCATATTATGGTCTGCCTCTTGAAATAGTAGTATTTAAATTAGAACGCCATAATTTTTCATATAAGTTTTGATAAACAGAAATTTTATAAAAAATTATAGTGTTCAACGACCATTTACTATAATTAACGAGTTTTCCATTGGAGATCATTTTGGCCTAGAAATTCACTATCAGTTTCATATAATTAAATAAAAAGTTTGATTTTTAAATAATCTCATACAATTGTACTATCTCCGTTCGCAAATGTATGATGCAGTTGATTTTTTACACAACTTTAAACATTCGTCTTATTTAAAAAAATTGTTAGAACATGTCAAAATAATGAAATATTAACCATATTCAAACTACATTTATTGATAAACAACAAAATAAATGATGAATTTTTAAAATTTTTTGAATAAGATGAGCGATTAAAGTTTTGAGGAAAAGGCAACCGTGTCATACGTTTGTGAATGGAGGGAGTAGTATCCAATAGGATTTAAAATATTGAGGTTGATAGATTTTTCATTTAAGGTTATTTAGAAACAAGTCTACAATATAAAATTTACAATGTATATAAATAAGGATGCATGTCCTCTGGGGCGAAGCCAGTAATTTAACTTAGAGAGAACAAATGTTGACAAGTAACAAAAAAATATAGAGGGAAAGACTATTTTGATGAAGATAACAAGTATTATATCATTCAATTATATGAGTACAGATAAATAAATACTAATTATTACAACAATTTGTAGAATATGCACCTAAAAATCATGATTAGAAGAAAAAATAGACTCAAAATTTATCATTCGTAAGGAAAATAGAGTAGACGCTATATAATTTTGGGAGTCTTGAGGTGATTGGCCCCCTTAGGTTGTCTCTTACGGGCAACCCTATCCTCATTTCTCATTTCAATCTCAACTATATCTACAGTGTCCGAATAATGTAGAACAGTGCCACAATCTCCATTTTGCTGATCCCCGTTGGAGGCAGCCTTAGGTCAACTCCAACGGTTGTCTCATCTTGAGAATTTTAGCACTGTTTACAGAGTGGAGTTTGAAATGAGAAACGATGGATAAGGAAACCTGCTGGAGATAGCCCTATGCTATTTGTAAGTGCAATCAACCTATTTGAGGGTTTTAGTGAATGTTGACAATACATTAAAAGTAACTAATGAGTTTACATGAGCGTGATCATAGCGACAAATCAAGTGAAAGTGCTACACACATAAATATCGAGCAAGTAAAAGTGGATTTCATGTTTACAATCAAGCAAACAAGTGCTAAGGTACTTTGCGAGCAAGAAAAGAGACCCCTCATTTATTTGAAGCAAAAGAAAAGCGGTTCAAGCTCTATGGATTGAAGATTAAATAGATTTGCTAATTTATCTCTTGAGTATAGGAACCACCGTTCTATCGAGGGGGGTCCAACATGAAGTGCTACCAGAATCATAAAGCTCACAAAGTTCATTTATCTCCACACACACAAATGTCCTAGCCCTAAAGTCTCCATTCATCCTTGTTTTTGCCCCACCGGTTGCCCAACCGGTTCAACCGATCGGGAGGCTGGAACCGTTCTGCCGGTTCTGCTGTCCGACCGGTTGCCCGACCGGTTTAATCGATCGGGAGGCTGGAACCGGTTTGCCGGTTCTGCTGTCCGACCGGTTCAACCGATCGGGAGGCTGGAACCGGCCTGCCAGCTCTGCTGATCTACCGGTTCCACCGGTGCCCCATCTGTTCCACCGGTGGGTCACTGTTTTGCACTATAACGGTTCAAAACGGCTAGTTCGGGAAGGGGGGTATATATACCCTTTCACTCCCCTCTTTCTCCCTCTCTTGGCACTCCATCCCACCTAAGGCAAAGCTTGCTTGCTCATTCACTCCTTTCCCTCACTCTCCACTCTCTTGAGCTCAAATCCTTCATAGAACTTGAGTGTGAGTTTGTGAGACCTTGAGAGAGCATCGAAGACTCCGTGTTCATCTCCTTTCTCTCTCTTGTTCTTTGTGAGCTTTGGTGATTCTTGAAGCAAACTTGGTGGACTTGTTACTCTTGGAGCTTCGTGCTCCTAGACGGCTAGGCATCGCCCGTAGAAGCATCTGTCTCGTGTGGATTGCTCCGGGAAGTTTGTATTACCCCTCATAGTAAGTGCCTCTCCTCCGGTCTTTGTGATTAGGGAGAAGAGGATACCCTTTGTGGGTTCCTCCACAACGAGGACGTAGGGACGCCTTTGTGGTGTGCCCGAACCTCGGGATAAATCCTTGTCTTGTGTGCTTTCTTGTGTTGCTTGTATTCTTGGTGTTCATATTGTTCTTGAGTATACTCATCTTGTTCTTGGCAAGTTTGGTGTGGATCTATCTTGTGTGTAGGTTCTAAGGCTAGCCCCTCTCAAATCTACAAGAACAACCTTCAAGGAACCTCTAGAAAGAATCGGTATCAAATTTACTTGCATAGATTTAAAGATCAATTCAAGATTCCTTTTTCCCACCAACTGAACCGGTGAGCATCGGTTCAACCGGTCAGACCAGTTGAACCGGTCCGCACCGGTCCAACCGGTGGGTCACTGTCTTTCGCTCTTTTAGTTTGTATAATTTTTCAGTTTAGCCTATTCACCCCCCCCTCTAGGCTACTTTCAATTGCCAAGGGGATTCTCATCCCCATTCCTCAAACCCCACTCCATTCTGTGTGTCATGTTTTTTACAGTGCCGAACAGTGCTAAATTCCTCATTTTGCCCATCCCCTTGGAGGCACCCTTAGGTTGTCCGCACTCGTCCACCTTATATTGGATGCAGTAACATTTAGAGCTACCGAAACCCTATAGTGGGCGACCCTAAAGCCAACCCTACAGTAGGGTAAGCTTCCTCTCACCTCATATTTGGAGCGATGGGGTTGGGCTCTCTCTCCTCCACGTGCCTGGAAGAAATGACCGCCTCATCCTCTCCTCCAACAGCAGCTCCTCCCGCCTTCGACCGGAGGGAGAGGAGGCGTGTGTGGAGGAGGGCGACGCCGAGGAGGCGGCGCACGCGGCGGTGGCAAAACTGGGGCTAACGTGGATGACCGACAAGAGGAGCCGACAACCGAGGCGCCGTCGCACACCCCCGCGCCTTTGCCATCCACCTTCTTTCCTTTGTCTCGGCATTGAGTCCCAGTGGGGCCCGAATCCGGCGGTGGTGGAGGCAGATCCGGGGGACAACAGGGAGGGGAAGACACGTCGGTGGTGGAGAGGATGAGCCGCGGTTACCGGTCACCAGTGGTGGAGAAGGACGCGCCGATGGTGGAGAAGCACATTGAGGACGCGGAGAGAAGGACCCCGTCGGCGGTGGAGGGAGAGGCAAGGAGGGGAAGACACGTCGATGGTCGAGAGGATGAGCCGCGGTCACCGGTCGCCGGTGGTGGAGAAGGACGCGCCGATGGTGGAGAAGCACGTCGAGTACGCGGAGAGGAATACCCGTAGCGGTGGAGGGGGAGGCAAGGAGGAGGATGCTAGCGTGGGGGAGATGAGGTGCTGGCAAGAGAGGGGAGCCGGGGAGGAGGAGGAGGATGCAGCACTGATACAGGGTGTGGCGGCGGGTGGGATTGGGGAAAGGCGAGAGAGGGGTTGGGGAAGTAAAATAAACAATAAAAAATACCCAAAAATGTGATAGTTAGTATATGGTTGAGATACAGGCAAAGCTTTTAAATAGCCGGCTATAGCTGTTTTTGCAATGAAAAGCTACGCGCTATAGCCTTATTTAGTCCGCTATAGCTGGCTATAGCCCGCTATCTGCACTTTTTGGGAGCCTGCCCCCTAAACCCCCTTAGCTGCTATTTAAAACACCGGATATAGAGTAAACGTGAATGCGAAGAATTGTTGATATAGTAGATAATCTTGCTGTCTATGACAAAATATTCCATATAGGTTAGGAATTTAGAGTTGACGAGTGCGGATAGCCTTAGACCCCTCTCTCCGCCACTGCATGTCGTCTTTAGACACAAATGTTTGTTTAGTGTGGTGGAGAAAGGCAATGGAACCACCTCTACAAATAAATCGTGTCAAGTATTAGAAGCTGGTGGGAGTGTGGCAGTGTGGGACAGGTGGAAGTGCGCTGCGATCGCGCTACATAGAAGCGCCCAATTTGCTCTGTGTCTTGGCGAGTCTATTGTACGTAGTGTACGGTAGTAGAACACTGGAAGTGGCAGGCACGTTGTACGTACCTGGAAGTCCTTGTCGACGATCATCCCGACGGTGCAGAACACGGTTGCGAAGAACCCCATGACCAGCTGCATCTCCATCAACAGCGCGTACGTGACGGCGCGGCCGCCGCCCGCGGCGCGCTTGTACGCTAGCTCGACGAGCGGCAGGATGAGCCCATAAAGCGCGGCAGCGGCGAGCGCCAGTGCGAACCCCAATAGGTAGTGTCCTCTGGTGACCCCCGCGGGGCGGTCGGACGAGACGTGCAGGCCCAGCACGGCGGCGCCCACCGTGAGCAGCGCCACGGCGTTGACGGTCGCGGGCGTGAGCCGCTGCCGCACGATGAGGAACGCGAAGAAGACCGTGAAGGCGAGCTGCGTGGAGATGAGGATCGCGGAGGTGGAGACGGGCAGGTACCGGAGGCTGTAGGCGTAGACGAAATTGTCGGCGCCCGTGGCGATGCCGAGGCCCGCGGCGGCGAGCAGGAGGCGCGGCGGGGTGAGCAGGACCGGGGCGGCCCGGTCGCGCGCGCGGCGCGCGGCGTAGGAGGCCGCCACGGGAAGCAGCAGCAGCGGCCAGCCCACGGACTGGAGCCACGCCGAGAGCCACTCCCGGCTGCCGCCCTTTTCGTAGTAGAGGCGGGTGATGTGCGGCCCCGCCGTGGTGCCCAGTGCGAGCATCCCGCAGTTGAGCGCCACCAGGAGCCGGCGCATCACCTTGCTGCTGCTGGTGGTGGTGCTGCGTGTTGGCGTCATGTCCTTGCGCGATTCCAGGTCCATGACTGACTACGGTCACCTGCGGCTGCGACGAGCAGTGTCGCACAAGACGGTACCGGTGGCTTGAACGTACGTCTGTGGTCTGTCCTTGTATGTTATCGTGATATCGTCGTTGCCACGCTTGAGAATGAGATAAACCGTAGCTGCTCCCTGACCCCGGCCGGCATGCTTCTTATCAGCGAGGTGCGCTGCGCTTCCTGACCCTGAAGCCTCAGCGCATGCCGCCCGGCCGCCGCCGCCACATCAACAAGAAGAAGTGGTGCTCCTTTTTGACCGGCTGGTCCTGGTGAATAGTGACGGCCGGCAAGCAAGTACACGTACTATGAAGTATGAAGAGACCTGGAACTGGAACAGTGAGAATACCGGTTTTGAGAGCAAATAAATATGTGGCGTGGTAGTCAACTTTGATCTTTGGAACCGAGGCAAAGACGAGCGTTGTATAACTGTCGAGGTAAAGAGTAACATTATTTGAGCCAATTTGCTGCGAGGTCCGCAGGATGTGGCGGATGCAGCGATGCGGCCTACTCTGGGAACGGCGTCGCGTAGCGTTTGTGTTGTGGATGGTGGTAGCTGGCCTTGCTGCTTTGACTGGCGGATTTGTTTTAGCCGTTTGAATGGAACGAGGCCTCACCGTCACTCATCTGGTCATCAGGCGTAAATTGCCGAGCACAAGGACTGTGCAGAATGAAAACATTGTCCAACCAACAAATACGCGAGGTTGGCTGCTCTGCACTGCACGGATCTGCTGGTTGGCGCGAAATGGAAACTCGCCGCTCAAGTCACCGCGGCAGAAGCTCCAGGAGCTCGGAAAACCGCGCATGCGAGAGCTCGTAAAGAAACCGTCATGTTGTCCAAGGCTCCAAGCTGCAACTTCGCCACCCGTGTCGGCGAGATGCGATGGCGGCGCGGCGCCGAGAGCAGAGGACACTAGGCGAGACATGGCCTACGAGCCGATCCACAGAGCGCTGGGGAACGTCGTGGCTGGTCTGGTGCGTGTGCGCCCCGGGTAGCGGCGGATCCAAGACTAGTACTACGTATCCCTGTTTGGCATGGATTATTAGAAGCTTCTACTTCTTTTTAAGCTAGAACCAATGCTAAACGCCTAATTTTTGGTATAGCTTGAACCTCAACTTGAGCTTACGGAAAATGAACTGCGCACCTGCTTTTTCTGGCGGCGGGTCGAGACTATTTTCTCCTAGTTTTTTCACCGACCTGCTCCTTCTCCCGCACGCGTTGCTATTCTTCCCACGACGAGGCGCCACCAGCCGACGCTCGCCGCTCCTCCTCCCACGTCGGGCTGCCCCCTTCTCTCCACTTCCGTCCGCCACGCCGCCCTCTTCTTCCTATCCATCTCCGGTCACGGCCCTCCTATCCATCTCCAGTCGTCGCCCTCCTATCCGCCTCCGCCCCGCGCCGCCGCCGCCATCCTCTCCGCCTCCGGCCCCTATGGGACGTTCCTCTCCGTCATCTCCGACTGTCGCCATCTATCCGTTGTCCTGCATTCACCAGCGGGCGCGCCGCCATCCCTTCCCCATCCACCAGCGATTGCACCGCCGTCCGTTTGCGACCCTTCCTCTTCCTCTGCACATCCTCTCATGGGATCTGGCGATGCCGACGAGTCAATTCTCTTTTTATTTTCCATCTTTTTCTTATTCTTCTCTTTCTACATCTATTTTTCCTTTATCTTTTTATTATCCGTACTATAAAAAAGGCTTAAAAGAGGCTTCGTTGTTTGTGCTGGGGTAGCCGGCACTAGAACCCCGTCCGCCCCGGTGCTAGATCTGCCCCTAGTTTGGGGCTCGGTCCAAGCCCATCGGTAGCCTCAGCAGGCCAGCTCTCAGCGGCACGGTCCGGTCCTGCACCGCAAAAGGCCGTATACAAATGCAAGTCGCTGCGGAACGAGATCCCGTTCAATCCCCACAGTTATGTGTCTAAGATGTGGACCGATGACATGAGATCTATAGATAAGTGACTCAATGTGGGGGGATAGATATCTTCTAGTCCTTCAGGCGACATATTTGGTGCATGGGCCGACGGATGGCCTAATCGAGATCGACTGACTGACTTGGGTCCAAGGTGCCGAGCATCTTGGTGCGCAAGATAAGGACTCTTTAGGAAAGATATGGATCGCGGATTCTATGTGATCTCTTGTAATATAAACCGTCTATGAGACATAAAAAGAAACCGACTTATAACTCAAGCCACACCAACTATATAAGGCGGGCTAAGGGCTCCTCCAACGGATCTACTTATTTCGCTCTCCAATCTCTTAAAGGCGGCTCCCTCAATTCGCCCTAAATCATAGATTTCTCATACATCAATATAAACCACCCCACACAGAATGTAGGATATTGTGCAATTTTGCTGGCTTAAACCTATCTAAATCGTGTTTTTACTTGCGTTTTGTGTAACCATGGGGTTACAGTCGATCTAGACGCCACAAAAAGCTCCTCGTGATACATCCCGTGGTGTACTATCAGTACTAAACACTGACAGTTGGCGCGCTAAGTAAGGGTATCTACATCAACAGTAGATTAGCTCTATAGATATCTTTATCTTCGGCGACGGTTTGATTTAGATCTATCCTCACATGTACACAACTGCGGTGTCAACTTGAGACCTCGTGTCTCTCGAGTTGATCAGATTAGATCAGTGGCATCGACAACCAGAAATCCCCTGCAGTGCTGGAGTTTGGCCAACAGATTGAACCAGCATGCTCCCCTCTGCGCTTACGAGTCTGGTGCGTGCAGCCTTCTCGTGGATCGAAACGACAGATGGCGGCGCGTACAAATACAGTTCATGCGCACGAGAAGCATAAATCCAATACGGGTCGAATCTATTTCATCGTTATCAGCTCACAAATGGGATCAAGACCCCATCTACTGTGCCGTCGCAGCGAGTCCGATCAAGATCGCATTTATCTGATTGAGCATACCGAGTTTGGTTAGAGGCTTAGAGCTAGCCATCTGTTGCAGCTGCGCACCTGCACCTGTCAGAATCCTGCCGACTCACGCTGTGAGAAGACTAATACTGGTCGCTTGAGTAGTCGGATACACGTGATTCGTGAGCACCAAAGTATCTGTATGAGCAAAAGTAACAGCAGGGTCCCGGATGGCTTAACTGCTGGTGGTCATTGATCGAAGTCAGAAAAAACATAACGGAGGGGTTATGTTAAAGAGACAATATTACTGCTCATGGATGCGTGAGGCTGCCCAGCTCTGGTCCAGCCACGCTCCAATATATTCTCAACTAGTGTGAGGATGCGCGCGAACGTGCGCGTGCCACACGTTGTGCCACGTACAACATTGAGTTAAATTAGTAGAAGCAAATATAGTAGAACTGATTGCATAGTTTTGGTCTAAGCATGAATTGAAAATGGAAGTAATGGTCCAATATTTGCAGGTACTATACATCAACCATTTTGTAGTTTTACTGTGTCCGCATGACTTCACACAGATGCACATTCATTGAAGACATTGACACCAAGAAAGACTATTTTACAATGATACAAAGAAAGGAAGACCATTTTCAGTCAAATTGACGTATCCATCACAACGAATAATTTTTCTAGAGGAATGGTTATATACGGATCACCATTTCATGTAAATAACCCAACTAATTCAATAATTTGTTCACGAAGAATCTCAAAGAACCCATGTGGAACCGTATACATACAAAACTAGAAATTTTGTTATCAATCGAAGGTGTGTCCGTTACACTTAGGTGTGTCCGGAATCGCACAGTATCAAAAGTGACAATATTCCTTATACACCTTGCATAAGATGGCCCCGAAACAAAGACCAAATTGGCTTGGAGCCACCTCCTCACTGCTCTGTATGTTCAGACTTCAGAGACAGGAAAAAAACAGTTAATCAGAATCAGAGACTAAAAACTATGCTTTATATTGACACTCAGTAGAATGTGTGGATTGTGAAGATCAAGACATGGAAGATAAAACATAATAGAATCTGAAAACCTTGGCCAACAAATTAAAGCTTGGCTATTTTTATATGGCTTAACGAATGAAGTTACTAACCATACAGTTTCTAACCATATGGATTGTGTTTTAGGACCATCTTTATTCGCATAAGAAGTTACTAATATGGTTAGACCTGGATTGGTCAGATAAGGATACCACAAATAGAAGTTGTATGTGCAAGCATGTTACCTTAGAAATAAGAATTCACATAGATCATACTACAACAGATAAATATTTGGCCATTCATTTAATAAAAGTGAGAAATTTGATCAATAAATTCATGCACAAAACATTAGCCATGACAGCTTTGAAAGATTTGAGTTGACAGAGAACATGTGCCAATCTGATTGCTACTCTGAACACTGCATTAAGAAATCAACAATGATACCTCAATTTATAAACTTGATGGCTTTGGACTAATAAATCTTGTCATGTAAATTTTATCTTGGTCGGTACCTCTTTATGTAACTTTTATCTTGATCAGTAAACTTATACGAATTTTAAGTTGTATATGAGCTTTCATCAAAATAGCACATGTCGACTTATAGCAGCCAACAGGGACATACTTACAACAAGCTGAAACAAGAACGATAAATCAACATGGTTGAGCATGCAGCTATATGCATGTATAGAACAGGTGCAAACAGTTAATTCCTGACATACTTACAGCAAGCTGAAACAAGAACGATAAATTAACATGGTTGAGCATGCAGCTATATGCATGTTTAGAACAGGCGCAAACAGTTAATTCCTGAATAAGCCATAACTCTAGCAAGCTTTCCAATGTTCATCCAGCCATGGCAGAGCACAAACAGTAAATCACAAAATGCACAAGAACAAAATCAGCACAAAATGCACAAGAACAAAATCATACTGGACAGCGGTTAAGTCTATTCCACATCGCTAGGGAAAAACAAAAAACACACCTAGACAAGATGGCATCAACATCCAGCGGCAGCCAATGAGTCAATGCACCCGTTGTCAACACGAACAGGCACCTGCAAAGAAAGCAAAGCACAATCAAACAATTTTGAAGAAAATGAATACCTAGCCAATTGTATCTGCAAACAACCCGCCATTTTGAGAATAGGTGCAAAAATATCATCAAGCTTTCTTTTCACCATTCTTCTTAGCAAGCAGCGGACTGAAAACTGAAAGTAAGGCTTTCTCCAACAAGGATAGCCATTTTTGGCTAGGCATTTCTAGGAATGGCCATCGCCTGGGAGTGGGCTACGCCATGCAAATTCTGCAGTCTCCAACACGGATAGGCATAAGCAAATGCATCTGTACTGGACGGTATATTTTATCCAGTGGACGGTTGTTTTGGCGGGCTTCTTGGCTGCGGCGGCCTTTTCCCCGCGCATAGCGTTTCGCGGCCGCTCGCATATGGCGCCAAAGGGTGTGTGCAGCTGGGGGACTCTGAAAGAGAGAATATGGCTCTAGAAGATTAGATTGATTGATTAGGATACAGGGTACATGTATATATATCCCGGGACCTAGAGTCCTATCCTAATCTATCCAGGGGACGGCTTGGACAACAAGTCCAGCCGCCACCCCTCCTTCCTTGGGCGCCAATCCTAGGCGCAGGTCAAGGACAGAAACCCCCTGCCGCAGCTATCTAGGCTAGAAGGCCCAAGCATAGAGCCAAGCCCAATGGACCTTAATACATACAATCTAACATGCCCCCGCAGTCTTATCGTCTGCACCGCAAACGTTGAGACTAGACCTAAACTCCGTGAAGACTGAAGACGGAAGGCCTTTGGTGAAGATGTCGGCGTACTGTGAGGATGTAGGAACATGCAGGACGCGAAGATCACCGAAGGAGACTCGTTCTCGGACGAAGTGAAGATCTATCTCAATATGCTTGGTGCGCTGATGTTGAACTGGGTTGGAGGACATGTAGACGGCACTGATGTTGTCGCAATAAACCAATGTGGCGCGACGTGGAGGAGAGCGCAACTCCTGAAGAAGCTGGCGCAGCCAAGATGCCTCAGCAACAGCATTAGCTACAGCACGATATTCAGCCTCAGCACTGGATCGAGAGACGGTGTTCTGGCGCTTGGACGACCAGGAGACAAGATTGTCACCGAGAAACACAGCATACCCTGAGGTTGATTTCCGTGTGTCTGGACAACCAGCCCAATCAGCATCTGAATATACCACAAGATCAGACAGTGAAGATGGTCGTATGAGCAGCCCAAGGTGTACTGTATCCTTAATGTACCTTAAAATGCGCTTGAGAGCTGCAAGGTGCGTGTCGGAGCGAGCGTGCTCCTGGTCGGGTGGCGGAACGCACCCGGCCGAGATCCTAAGTACTAAGAGTAGTTAGGGGGAGCGATCGTTGTTAGCTAGGTCGGTGGTGGCACGATGGTGACAAGAGGATTTAGAGTGGTTCGGGCCGCCGGAGCGTAATACCCTACATCCACTGTGGGTGTGTTCTTGTATTCCTGTCTGTGGGAGAAGACAGTGAAGATTGTGTGCTTGTGCTTTGTAGGTTTTCAGAGTAGCCTCTGAGCCTGTGAGTTGAGTCCGTCTATGTTGCGTATGCCTCCCCTTTTATAGCCCAAGGGGGGCATGTACATGGTGGCCGGGCCCCGACAGGTGGTCCCGGCCCATTTCCTCTATGCTACAGCTCTATCCTGTGCCTGATGTCCAATGCTCCCATGCTTTGCGCCTGTACCACTGACGCGACCTGGTATGGCCTGGGAAATCCGCCATGTTGTCCTGCCATCCGGATACGGCGCCACGCCGTCCTGCCTTACGCCGTCCTGTCCCATCGGCTGCTAAACCCGGTGAGAGGCTTCAGAGGCCGAGGGGCAGGCGACGTGCTGGCGTGACAGGACAGGGCGCTCGTAGTAGCGTTGTAGCGCCGCTACCTAGTATTAGGCTGAGCGCGGTCGCCGCGCGTGGCGCGGCTCATGATGAGTACAGCGTACTTGTTTACTCAATATAGACCCCAGCGTAGCCGGGGAAATCAACTGTAGTGCCCTGCTATCGCCGTCGCGCCTCAGTAAGGCGCGCCCCTTTGCTTCGCCGCCGTCGCCTGCCAGCGGCGGTGCCAGCGGCGATGGGGG
Organism: Paspalum vaginatum; assembly: GCA_030272315.1. NCBI lineage: Eukaryota > Viridiplantae > Streptophyta > Magnoliopsida > Poales > Poaceae > Paspalum > Paspalum vaginatum. The sequence continues at coordinate 12,628,847 of CM059013.1, read as the reverse complement.
CACGCCCGTCTGACAGCGGCGGTGTCAGCGTGCTACGGGCGCACGCCCGCCTGACAGCGGCGGTGTCAGCGTGCTACGGGCGCACGCCCGCCTGACAGCGGCGGCGTCGGCGGGCAACGGGGGCACGCCCGTCTGACAGCGGCGGTGTCAGCGGGAACGCGCACGCCCACCTGCCCGCAATAAATGCAGTAGGTGGGCGAGGCGCCTGCCTGAAGGCCCCGCCACACGCCCTGTGGGCACGTGGCAGCGCGAGACCTTCCTGTGCCCTGTGGGCACGTGGCGGCCCCGGACCACCGAGGGCGCTGGCTCCGGATCTCCCCGTGCCCTGTGGGCACGCGGTGGCCCCGGATCTCCGAGGGCGCTGGCTCCGGACCTCCCCGTGCCCTGTGAGCACGTGGCGGCCCCGGACCACCGAAGGCACGGGCCCCGGACCTCCGAGAGGTCCGGACCTCACCTTCCCCTGAGGGACTCCTCGCGTGGTCGGGGGAGGCTCGGACCTCGCTGAAGGAGGTCCGGGGCCTCCCCTGTGGGCCGGGTGCGCGGCCCAGCTTTTATAAGGAGTAGGCCGAGCCCACCTGTACGCGGTCTTAGGCCCTCTTTGTACTGCAGCACTTACCCTCCTTGGTGATCTTTGTCTAGTGTAAGCGGGGTACCCTGTTAGCTGGGTACCGACAGTGCGGTTCCCGCGGATCATGCATGTGAAGACAGATCTGCTGTACCGCATAAGAAATCTCAGGCCTAGTGAAAGTAAGGTACTGTAAGGCCCCAGCAAGACTCCGAAAAGCTGTAGCGTCAGAGACAGATGGTCCGGAAGTAGCTGAAACTTTCGGATTTGTGTCAACCGGTGTTGAGCAGGGCTTACAGGTTGACATGCCAGCACGCTCAAGAATGTCAAGCATGTACTGGCGTTGAGTTAGAAGAAGCCCTCCATGGCAGCGCTGAACTTCCATGCCCAGAAAGTGATGAAGCTCTCCCATGTCCTTCATGGCAAACTCTCGCTTCAAAGCCGCAATGGTGCGGCGAAGAAGGTGCGGAGAAGACGCAGTGAGAACAATATCATCCACATATAAGAGCAAATAGAATGTGTCAACGCCACGGTGGAACACAAACAATGAAGTGTCAGACTTAGCCTCTTGAAACCCAAGTGAAAGCAAGTGAGACGCAAATCTGCTGTACCATGCACGTGGTGCTTGCTTCAACCCATACAAAGACTTGTTCAGGCGGCAGACAAAATCAGGATGAGAGGGATCCTCAAAACCGGATGGCTGCTGACAATAGACTGTCTCTGTCAAGGTACCATGAAGAAAAGCATTTTTGACGTCCAGTTGGTGAATTGCCCAGCCACGAGAGAGAGCCAAAGAGAGAACTGTCCGAACGGTAGCTGGCTTGATGACGGGACTAAAAGTTTCATCGTAATCAATGCCAGGGCGCTGGGTGAAGCCACGAAGGACCCAACGAGCCTTGTACCGTTCGAGGGAGCCATCTGCCTTGAACTTGTGCTTGAAAATCCACTTACCGGACACAACATTACCGCGTGGTGGAGGAGGAACCAAATCCCAAGTGTGATTCTGTAGGAGAGCGGCGTGCTCCTCTTCCATGGCAGCCCGCCAATTTGGATCGGCAAGGGCGCTCCGGAAGGACTTTGGAACTGAAGTCAATGGTGCTGCAGCGAAGAGTGCCGGCTGACGAAAGCCCAGCTTGGCCCGAGTGGTCATCCGATGGTCGTTGGTGATAGGTGGAATCTGAACAGCCCCTTTGGGAAGGGACGGTTCCACCAGAGACGGACCATGGACGGGCACATGAAACGGCAAGGGGTGGGTGCTGGAGCGAACAGGGCCATGCACAGGTCGTCGAGTGTAGACTTCGCCGCGAAACCGACGAACCGGAGCTGCAGGAGCATCCGGCGTGAGGGGTGCCGCACGTGGCTGTGGGGGCGAGGGCCAGCCGGGGGGCGTCATTGCCGCGCGTGGCGCGGGCGTGGAGGAGCCAGGTGACCGGCCAGCTGCTGGTGATGCAGCAGGCGCCCCGCGAGTCCCAAGCGGAGGGAAGCCTGGTGGCGGTCCAGCAGCCGCGCGTGGTGCAAGTGGGGGCAGCGGGAACCCAGCGGGCAAGCTGGAGACTGCAGGGGACCCTGCGGGTATGCCGAAGGCCGCAGGTGACCCTGCGGATGCGTCGGGGGCCGCAGGTGACCCTGCAGGTAGCGGGGAAGACGCGCCAGCAGCCCCACGGGGCGCGTTGGCACGATCAGCCATGGTGCCTGCAGAAAACAAAGGGGGCAGCGGGCCAACGGGCTCCGGTGCAGCATTAGTGTAGTCGGCAAGGAACTCAAGGGAGTCGGTGTTGGAAGAAGGGGAAGGCTGCTCGGCAAAGGGAAAAGAAGTCTCGTCGAAAACGACATGTCGGGAGATAAGGACACGATTAGAAGACAGATATAGGCAGCGATAACCTTTGTGATGAGCAGAGTATCCTAAGAAGACACATCGAGTAGAGCGTGGCGCTAACTTGTGGCAAGCGGTAGCAGACAAGTTGGGATAGCAGCAGCAACCGAAAACTCGAAGGTGATCATAGGAGGGGGGGAGCCGAACAAGGCCTGGTGTGGTGTGCCAGACTGCAGAGTGGTGGTTGGCAGCAAATTGAGAAGATAGGTAGCGGTGTTCAAAGCTTCGACCCAGTAAGGAGGAAGGCTAGCCTGAAACAGTAGGGAGCGGATGACATTGTTGATGGTACGAATGCTACGCTCAGCCTTACCGTTTTGGGCGGAGGTATAAGGACAGGACATACGGAAGTTGACACCATGACTTAAGAAGAACGTACGGGCGGCAGAATTGTCGAATTCGCGCCCGTTGTCACACTGGATGCCCTGTATGGTTGTGCCAAACTGTGTGGAGACATAGGCAAAGAAATTGGTGAGGGTGGAGAAGGTGTCGGACTTAAGACGTAGGGGAAACGTCCAAAGAAAATGCGAGCAATCATCGAGAATTACAAGATAATATTTGTAACCGGAAATACTAACACGAGGTGATGTCCATAAATCACAATGGATTAACTGAAAATTCCGAGTTGCACGCGAAGACGACACAGAGAAAGGGAGACGAATATGACGCCCCAATTGACAGGCATGACATAGACTAGTGTTATGTGTGCTATGGGGAACACAAGAAACAACAGCTAGTCTAGACAGGACTTCATGACTGGGGTGGCCGAGACGGCGATGCCAGAGGATGGAGGACGTAGCAGCAGCATGGAGAGCCAATGGAGTCGATGCCGGTGCTGGAAGGTGCAAGGGGTAGTGGGGTCCGGAGCTATTGCACCTGGCGATCACGTTCCGAGACTGAAGATCCTTCACAGAGCAACCAAAGGGGTCAAACTCAATTGAGCAGGAATTATCAGTAGTGAAACGACAAACGGAAATAAGATTCTTAATTAGGTTAGGTGCAACAAGAACATCAGTAAGATGGAAGGGACCAGGAAGGTGGGCGACGCCAGAGGTGGATACTGGGAGAGTAGCGCCATTACCAACCACAATGGATGGATACCGAGAAGGAGTGGTGTAAGCAAGAGTACCCGGATCGGAGGTCATGTGGGAGGTGACGCCGGTGTCCAGGTACCATTCATGCTGCTGCGGCTGTTGCAGCGTCATGGTGGTGAAGGAGTTGGCGAGGTGCTGTTGATCCCAGGAAGGGAGAGCACCGCCCGAAGCAGGAGCGCCGTAGAGGGAAGCCGGTGCCGGAGGACTCCAGTACCCACCACCGGCCACCATGGCCTGCTGCTGCGCAGGGGCAGCAGGGCGAGGGATGGGGCGAGGGAAGGGTGGGGGCGCGACCCTGGCCACATCTGGATGGACCCTGTCCACGGGTTCCAGAAGGATGGCCACTGGGCACCCCCGGAGCCGCCCCCGGAGTTGGAGGGGCCGCCGCCTGGTGCAGATCCGGAGCCGGGCTGGCCGCCGCTGCCGCCTTTGCCTCGTTTGCCGCGTTTGCCTTTGTTGGTGTTGGGCGGCTTTGGGGCATCAGAGGCAAGCGGCGCGGTGGAAGGAGTCATGGTGGAGCCGGATGCGGAAGCGGTGGAGGTGACGAAGGCGGAGGCAGCAGTAGAGGTCGAAGTCACGCGCTTGGAGATGGTGAGCTCTTCAAGGAGGAGGTCGTTGCGTGCCTGCAGGAAGGTGGGGAAGGGCTACGCACGCTTGAAGTGGAGCCGCATGGGTTCGAAGCGCTCGTTGAGGCCTCGGATCAAGTTGAGGACGAGAGTACGATCCGAGACGTGCTCGCCGAGGTCGGAGAGGGCGTTGGGCATGGCCTTGAGCTTGCGGCAGTAGTCGGTGATGCTGAGGTCGCCTTGCTCGAAGTTGTGAAACTCGGAGTTGAGGTAGAGTGCACGAGTTTCACGGTTGCCGAGGAACTGTGCCTCGACAGCAAGCCAAGTTTGGCGAGCAGTGGCACCGCGTTCCATGACGGCATCAACCAGCTCCGGGGACATAGTGCCGAAGATCCAGGACTTGATCACGCAATCCATGCGGATCCAATCTGCGGATGGAGGGGATGGTGCAGCAGCGAGGATGTGGGACTCCAGGGAGTACTTGCCGACGGTGATGAGGAAGTGCTCACGCCAGCGAGCATAATTGTCGGCGATGATGTCGAGGACAATGGGGACCAGCGTCCGGATATTCTGCACGGCGACAGCCTGGGCGTGCAGGTTGAGGAGGGCCGCCGTCTCGTGGTGGGAGAGGTCGTCATCATCAACGCTGGACTGGTCATCATCGCCGATGAGTCCAGCATCCTGGAGGGCAGCAGCAGCTGCTGCGCGTGCGGCAGCGGCGCGCTCAAGGGCGAGGCGCTCGCGCTCGGCAGCAGCGGCGCGTTCCTTGGCGGCGCGGAGGCGTCCTGCTCAGCCTGAAGGGCACGGGCTAGGGCAGCCTCGCGGTCAGCCAAGGTTTTATCCGCACGGGCCTTGAGGCGCGCCTCCTCATCGGCACGAGCCTTGGGGTCCGCAGCAGAAGGGTCGTCTTCGCGCTCGCGCGCCTTGGGAGAGGCAGCGGCGGCAGCAGGGTCGACGGGGTTGGGCGGGTCAGCCATGGGTTTAGGGCAGCGGAAGCGAATCGGGAGAATCCCGGACTCGTGATACCATGAAAGAGAGAATATGGCTCTAGAAGATTAGATTGATTGATTAGGATACAGGGTACATGTATATATATCCCGGGACCTAGAGTCCTATCCTAATCTATCTAGGGGACGGCTTGGACAACAAGTCCAGCCGCCACCCCTCCTTCCTTGGGCGCCAATCCTAGGCGCAGGTCAGGGACGGAAACCCCCTGCCGCAGCTATCTAGGCTAGAAGGCCCAAGCATAGAGCCAGGCCCAATGGACCTTAATACATACAATCTAACAGACTCGACGCACGCGCCGGTCCTGCCGCCCTTCGTCGACGCCGATGAGGTCCCATCGGAGGTAGAGCTGCGGCTGCCGGAGTAGTCGCGGACATCACCCACGCCATGGACCATATGTGGTATGAATTTTATATCGTAGGGAAGAACTTCACCTAGAATCGGCCAACTGAACCCAAAATCCACTTCCTGTTCTGGTGTCTGTCAGATTCGCAGCAATGGCATGGAATTATTTGAGCATGTCCATGTTTGGTTCATCCGGAGCTGACGAAAGTGATGACAACGAACTCATCCAAGTCACAGCAATCGTGGCAACCATGGAGAGGAAACGTCGATGGGGAGGATTTGTTTTTGGGCACAAGACCTACAAGCGTGACCGAGAGGGTGCATGAAACTAAATGTCTCCTTCTCCTCGAAGACTTTCACAGCATCATCAATCTGAAAATATGATTAAAAAACATGGGTTTAAGACATATTAAGATGCAATAATTTTAACAACAAACACTTACTCTGTCCTGCTCATTCTTTCTGCTCTCGTTCCTTCGATCAATTGCAGACTTTATAACACAGAACCTGTTAAGAGCCTTCTGGATTGTCCCCCATCGACCTTGAACTGCAAGTTGGCTCCTATTGGACCCCTGAGGCTTGTTCGCCTCATAGGACATATGCATTCGCTTGTAGTATCCACCACTACTTTAGTTGACACCTGTAATTGGATCTTTACTAACATTGAGGAAAGCTGAGCATATAATTGCATCTTTTTCGTTGGTGAAACCACCTCCCCTTCTAGACACGTTCTTTCCCTTTGCTCGTTTACTATGAGGTACAGTTGCTGTGTGTTCCTCCACCTCAATAACAGGTGGTTGAATTTCTGTTTGTTCCTCCACTGGAATTACAGGAGGTGAGGCTATATCGAAGTCTCCCTGCATCAAAATTATATGGTCATACATACCACTGAAAATATGAGCAGCAACTAAATGGGACAAACAAAATGGTGCTACATGTTGCCTGGCATACTTGGGAAGGAAGCTGCTGATCAATATTTGCCACAAGGTTGTAAGCCCACTCATCATTACCGTCGTATGGGTTCTCCATCCTTGTCAAAACATTCAGTAATTATACGCATCGATTTGTTCTTTGTCAAGTATTCATAAACCTACAACAATTACCGGGATATGATCTGGGGGAGTCCTAGGCAAATCAGGCCTAAATCGACTCAGATCGGATCCACAATCAAGCATGCATAGACCAAATTCGAAATAACAACAAAAAACGCCACCAAATTCGTCTAGGATTGCAGATCCACTCTGGGAATCACTACAATCGACCCCATCAACCAGAAATCGGCCGCCGCCCGTGCACCCGACGGCGTGCTGCCACCGACCCTACGACACCGGTATTCACCCGTACTCTCCGACGCTGCTACGCATCCGCCGGCGCGAGTGCGTGCCCCGCCCGTATCTCCAACGCCGCGGCTCTTGCCCCTCTGTGCTGCAGCCCTGCCCTCGTCGTCGACGCCGCCCACATCAAGCACAAGAAGAACGACAAACGAAGAGTCGGGGAGATGGGGTACCTCGGTCCTTCGCTTCCCACCGCCGCGACCGCTGTATCCTGGACTGTGCTCCGCCGCACCACCAGCCCGTAGCTCCGACTCCGACCGCGGCACAGGGCTCTCTTCCGCGTCGAAGGGGGAAGCTCTGGGTGTTGGCCGTTGGTCTGCGGCAGGATGTGTAGAGGAGAGAGGTTATCCATTTTTGCGTCGTCTCTCTCCTCCGAGCCAAAATGCCCTCTTCAAATGCACCCTCTGCTGGAGACGGATGCCTCTCGCTACAGTGCACCAGGAACACGCATTTTTGCGTTTGGCTACCCGTTTGCATGCACCGTCGGAGAAAGCCTAAAGCAACATCATCACGCCGTACCTGTGACAACGGTTATCTCTAGCAATGGCAACAGCTTACTGCACTGCTATAGACATGCTGCCATATTGCCGCTGCTCCTTGTGTCACATGTTCGAATGTCTGACCACCGCTACCCATACTGTCTTCGTGGTACAGACTATAGAGAGGAACTGTTCGATTCACTACTGAAACGGTAAACAAAATACGTTGAAATTGTTGAAAATTTTAAAACAGAACATACTCACGAAAACCAAAATGACAAAAAAATACTTCAGGAACCAACCAGTGAACTTGTTAGCTTGTTGTTGTCATGCTTATACATAGCACATAGATCCAAGCAACAATTTTTTCTCTAGCAGAAAAGCTATAAATGAACATTGTGTAGGATTAAGAATACAGTATACTCAAACTAGTGGTGCACATCAATAAACACCAGACAATGAGCAAATGAGTAATACTAATTTCACCACGGCCTGCTCCAAGATCCTTGTTTGAGGATATTAAACATGAAAATAATGCATATAATAACAAACAAATGCAGGAAGTAATTAGAAACTGAGACTACTTTTAAAAGGAGCATTCAGATAATGGGTAGATGAAGAAGTCAATATAATGAAAGAAAAGGAAAACCAAACTCAGTCGCATGTTAAATTAAGATCCGTGCAACCAACTAAGAGTCTATTTAATGGATGAATGGATATGTTGACTGGCCGGTGTTTTTCTTCAAAATTGGCTTAGTCTCTTAGACTCTCAGGCTCTTTTTATGAAATGACCAACAATCTGTAGCTATAATAGCCTGCACTGCCAGATGAATGCCACAACGGTGTGATCTTTGACCTGGAGAAAATAATACGAAAAATGTAAATCCCACAATTTTACTGCTGCTGTATCTCCATGCGTGGAGAAAAGAAGAAACACATTCACTTTGTTATAAAAATAATAACTGCATCTACTTGAGGGGACACTGGCAAAAGAGCATCAAATGAACCCTATCACTAAAACCATGCATAAAATCAAATGAAAGTACATTATGAAGGAGTAGCAAACTAAATACAGAGTATATGGATGTGCAGCTGTGCACAAGAGACAACGGAAAGGGTTGGATTTGTAGGACTTGAACGGACTGGGCAACCACCTCTGGCTAGCATTTGAAACATATGGATAACTATACCATTGCGATTCACAATCTCAGCACAGGGCAAACCAAAAAAGAAATAGATCATCAGTTGTACTACCTCATATTTACTCCATAAGCATGGTAGCAAGACCGAACATCACCTCAATCTTGGTAGCCGGATTTCATCTCCGAAATTCAATGAGGGAATAAGCAGGAAGGACTTGCTGCACCAGGAACCGCCGTGTAGCACCGCAGCCTCCTATCCGCTTCGCTGAATCCTGCAAGAACGAACAGTGCAAGAAAAGAATGTGTCTCAGTAGGGGCCAAGCACCAACGGGTAGGAAATCCTAGGCACATTGTACAGCAACCCCAGCCTCAATCTGGAACGGGTGCAAAGCCTCTACCACAGGACCTCCAGAGCACCCACGCCCTCCTCCTGCAATAGGCCATGGCAGGCGCCCTCCGCAGGCAAGGAGTATGACGAAGAGCAGCAAGACGGGGAAGGAGGATTGAAGGAAGGAGATGAGATGGCTCACAGGAGGACCAGCGCGGGGAGCATGGACACCATGGCGTCTGACGATGGTGCAGACGCGGAGTGCGATGGTGACGTCGCCTGGCACTGCCCGCTCGGCGGGCGCGAGGGGCGAGCGGTAGCTGAAGAGCAGGAAGACCCGAGCGTCTGCGCGCTGTCGCCTTGTCACCGTGTGGGGCTGCCACCCCGCTATCATCGCCACACTGCCGCCGGCCAGATCTGGCGCGGGGAAAGGCAGATCGGCCAGGCACCACAACGAAGCCGCGCCACATCGAGGTAGGCCGGTCGGCGGCGGGGAGCAGGGCCCGGGCGAATGGCGAGTCAACGTCAGGCAGCGCCGCAACGGCAGGACGAGGCGGGCGGCGCGATGCCCTGGCGAACGCGATGTGGGGCGGCGCCGCGGCGGCCGTGCGGGAGTGGGAGCAGAGCAGCGGGGTGGGGGCGAGGCGGAGGAGCAGGTGAGGAGGCGGCCGCTGGGATCGCCATTGCCTCACCAGCGGCGGCTGGGGATGTGGCGAGAGCGGCACGGCGTGGCTCCACACTAGTCGCCCGCGCTTGCCCGTACAGGCGGCAAAGCGAGGTGACGGGGGGAGGGGAGCGGCCTCCCTTTGTTCCCGTGGCTCCTAGACCCGCCGGAGCCATCCACCACCGGATCTAGCTCCTCCAAGGCGGGGCGGCGAGGACGTGCCAGTGGCGACCACCAAGACCACGACAAGCGAAAGAAGAGGAGAAAAACCAGACCATACCTAGGCGAAGACGCGGAGCGAGAGAGGGAGAACGCAGCGGCTGATGAGAGCGCTATAGCCGCCCCTCCCCAACCACTTCGTTGTGGCCACAGTGCGCCGAGGACAATGGCACTATGGCCACACCACCGGGCTCCAAGGCGAGCAGCTCCCCCCGCCAACCAAAAAATGCCACGGCAGCGAGCTCCGACGCCAGAGGCCCCACCGAGGCATGCGTCGGGCGTCACCGCCGAGAGCTGGCGCGGCCGCAGCGGGAGACTGCCGGGGAGCCCACGCGGGCCGGGTCTCCCAAGCCACCGAGGCGACGGCACGACAGCGCGGCCTAGCGCAGCGGACCCCATGTCGCCACGCGTCGGGCAACGCCGGCAAGACTCGGCGAAGGCCGTGGTATGGGACGGCAAAGGGGCCCATGCGGAGCCGCTCTGGGCTTGGAGCGCCACGCCTCCGCTCCCGCGCGGAGCGGCTCCCCGCGAGCCGCACATCGCCCCATCGGGCGGCCGCGGTCGGGGAGCGGCTGGAGTTGCCCCGAGCTAGGGCTGGATAACGAGCCGGCTCGGCTCGTCTCGTTATGGCTCATTAGGCTAACGAGCCAGCTCGGCTCGGCTTGTTATCGTACTGAGCTAAAACCCTAGCTCGGCTCGGCTCGTTTGCCGGCTCGAGCTAGCTCGTTAGGCTCGCGAGCCAGCTCGTTAAAACAATATCGATGTTAATTGTACATTAATAAATAATATTTTAGAGCAAATATAAGTGCAATAGCTATTCGATAGCATAATTGATATGACATATCTCATATTTGGCGTAATATTAGTTCATACAAGTAAATATGAAATAACAGATCAGTGGATACACAAACACTAAGCATGCACATAGCCACATAAACGATAAGTAAGCAGTGATTAGTCATCACCATTATCCATTCATTTCATCCATTGAAAATATGTGCATAGACATAATGCAAAGCAAATATGCAAGTGTGCAAGTGTAATATTTACAAATATGGTCTCAGACTGCGTAGCTCGTTTGGCTCGTGAGCCAGCTAACGAGCTCCGAGCTATTTGTCCAGCCCTACCCCCAGCGCCCGAAACCCCCAGCCCATTGCATGGTCTTAAAAATCTCTGTTGACTCCACACAATATACACTCAGAGGTTGTCCATTATTTTTTGAGTTTACTTCAAACAAGTCGGCGTACCTCAAACAGCTAAGTCGTCTGAATATTTACACATCAAGCGTCATGATTGACTATCTCCGATTTCTGCCAGTGAGATAATAAACCCTCCGTGGCGAAGGGTAGTGAGCCATCAACCGACCACAGTGAATTATGCAATCCAAGTGGTTTGCTACCATTACTTATATTAATTAAATTATTTCTTAATCATTCGGGCTGCGGATCTATTGAATTATTTATCACTCGGCTATTGGGTCATAATTGAATTATTCTGTAACATCCGAGTTATTGGATCAATTAGATTATTCATGGATCACTCAAATTATCTATACTATTTCTAGATTATTCGGATTATTTTTATCACCCAACAAGTCACACGGATTACTCAGAATAACAGATCATTTATATTATTTCTAGGTCATTCGTATTATTTCAGGATCATTATTTCTAGATTATCTATATTATTTCAGGATCACTCGACTACTCATAGATTTCAGCATCATTATTTCTGCATCGGTCATGTTACTTCAGATCACTCAGATCATTTCTGAATCACTCGGGTTTCATATTACTCAGATTATTTCTGATCATTCAAACCGTGCATTACGCATCTCGGTAAGCTGAAACATTTTTCTACCTCGTGTGCTTTCTCGATTTATTTCCTGGCACATTGAGTGCTTTGAGAAGCTTTTCTGTCGCATCTCGTGTTTTGCCGAGTCAAATCTTTTCTGTCGCATCTCATGACAAGTCTAAATGTTTTCAAGATCTGTGCATGCAACAACGGACGTCATGAACTCTATGTGACCACCGTGAAGACGGGGCAGTCGGTCTGGTCCATCGGCGCGAGATGCCCACGCAAAGTCTGGAAAGGGTGAACTCTAAACAATCTGCACGGGGAATCAACTTAGGTCGTGGTCCGGCCTACAGCCGGTGTTATATGCCTTTCCTCATTTAGAAAAAGGTGAACTCTAAACCCTCTGCACGGGGTAATTGGATTAGGTCGTAGTCCAACCTACAGCAGGTGTTACATGGTTTCACTAATTCAGAAAAGGGTAAACTCAAGACCCTCCATACGGGACAATTGGCTCGGCATCGCTAATCCCGACCCAGACCAGCGCTACATGCTCACACAAAGTCTCGACAGGGTCAGTCGGTTTGGCCCATCGACACTCTATGCCTTCGCTATACTCGAAATTCAGACTGAAGGTCAATGCAAATCATTTCACTTTATGCTGTACCACCGACACAGGGGGCTGCGCTGTCACTGCACCACATCGCTGAGTGTCTCTCCAGCTCGGGGGTTGCACAGCCGCGCGCCTTGCCGACTCACCGCCTCATTGACGCGGGGCTGCGCTGCCACACGCCTTGTCGCCACATCGTCAACTCGGTGGCTGCGCTGCCGCGCGCCTCGTCGAGTGTCTCTTCGACTCAGGAGCCGTGCTGTCGCCACTGTTGAGCACCAAATTGGGCACATGCCGGCACTGGACTGTCCGGTGTGGGGTGCCGGATAGTCCGACATTACCGGACTATCCAGTGGGTGTTACCGGACTATCTGTGATGTGAACATATCAATCATGCATAGTCCCAAGGTCCATAAGTAGATGGAGTTTGAAGCCCAATCCGAGTTGAGGTCCAATTTATTCGCGGGGCCGATTCGAGCTGCAGGAGCAGGCCTCACAAAAACGGACGCCCAGGCCACATACGAGCTCCGTTTTAGACGTTCTATATATCGTTGGAAAGTTAAGGAGATAAGGTTTCGAACCGACATGGTCCCACCTCTAAAGTCGCTTGGAGTCAATGGAAATCGTCGAAACAAAATGACGGATAGAATCAGCCAGGATACTGTTGGAATAGTTTTTGAACCCGCTAGCCTTGTACGTCCTATGGTTGCTCGGCCACCCCCTTGGCCATCCCCTATACCTTTCTTGTATATATTCTGTAGCCATCATTAGATTTGGGGGGTTTTGCTTAGATTAGTCTGTCATTGAACAGTTTTGCCGTCACCGGTTTGTGAAACCCCAAATTGTGCACGAGATTAATCTTGATTGTGTTTATTCCCCGTTATTGCTTGTGTTCTCTCGGTTGCATTACAGAAACGATAGCTTTCTTGGCGAGGTCGATTGTCACGCGGTCGATAACCATCGGAGCAGTGGTGTAGTGATTGCAAGGATTCAATCGATTGCTCCAAGCCTTCTTCACAAACGTCGAGTTCTGCACCCCTAAACCGACTTATCCATACCTCTCGGAAGATCGGGAACCCTATATTCCTTATCATTTGGTAATCAGAGCTTTAGGTTTCCCGTGAGGTATATTGTCGTGTATCCCTTAGTTTGAGTGATTTATATTCCTAAAGTCCAAAAAAGCAATAAAAAATTAGGGTTTGTAGTTCATCTTTTTCTATCACCACGTTTAGCCGTTGCATAATTTGATTTCAGAGTTCGCATCTTTGAGTTTGTGTCTTTGTTCATAGTCTTGTTCTTGGTTTAGATCGGGTTCTTAGATTAGTTTGAGTTTTGCGTCGTGCCATCGTGTCTGTTTCCATCCCGTCACCCCGTGTAGTTCGGTTTTTGTCTCCATTAGTTCGGTATTTTGATGATATCTCCCTCATCTGAACTCAGAATTTTATGTTCTAGTACTTTCTGGAATACTTGTGAAATTACCTACAACGTTTTCAATTGTGAGATTTCCAGACAATGTCATTATCAGGGCGTAATATCTGTTGGGAGTAAAATTATTTGTGACATAGAATTTTCTGAGCAGTCTATATTTCGGGGTTAATATCTCCATCGTCCCTTTAACAGAATAGGTGTTCCATATATTATAAAGAAAGAGAAAAATTATGGCGGAACTAAACTCGGTCGTCCATCGAGAGTCATTCGGCTCCCGATATTACCTTTTCTCAGAGAAACCGACATCATACACATCCAGCCCACGATGGAGCCACAACAGTTACATCATCTCAGACAGTTGAATATAGCATACATAAACTTATTTTACAAACCAGTTTGAAATAAAGATATAGGTTTCAACATAATGCCATACAATAGGCAGGTTTGAATCAGATAGCGCAAGCGAATTCGAAAACATCTCACCGCGGAAACAAAATACTTTAGTAGTCTTCATGCAACGACGATCGAGGCGAGCAGCATCGAGCCCACCGGTACTACCCTCCTCCAAGCAGTTGTCTAGATGTCGCCGGTACCTGTTCTCAAAATGTGGGGGCAAACCGTGAGTACTAATTACTCAGTAGGACTTAATGGAATGGCTTACGGCCTGAGTACTAATTACTCAGTAGGACTTAATGGAATAGCTTACGGCTGACGCGAAGCTTGCTTACTATCACGTGGATCCTTAGCCATAGATTTTAAACAGAGACGTAATATCATAAAGTAACGAGTCTCATCATTTGCATATAACTCCATAATAATAACTTGCAGAAATGTAAACAATACAATACAAACATGTGGTATTTGAAAACATGAGTAATAGATATAATATATTCAAGTAGTTACTACGTTACCCGACAGTGTTATTGGCATTCCCACATCTGGTGGGCATCAGCGATTCGAATCGATTTTTATTCCCGGGAATAGCTATCGTGCAAGGGTATATGCTTACTAGCCATCGTGTTCCCACATATAGTTCCGATCTCCACCTGTCTTGTCCCGAGATTCAAAGTGCCCCCACCTAACCCCCGGGTTGTGCCCATTCAGGAGTGATACCACAGTGCCCTGGGTCAGCCCTCCCTCGAGTACAAGCGCCCTCGGGCCCATCGGCCTCCAGCAAGTGGATGGGCGGAGGCTCGAAAACTCCGGACAAACCCAGGTAAGACTTCACCGGTCCCATTTTCCGGTTAAGCACTCTAGCAATATTATGCCGAACAGCAGGCGAACAGGGGACGGGCCCTAAACGACTCGGGCAGAGCCAAATGATACAACAACGCACACCACAAAATAAGATTATTCTCCACCCGGTCTCCATTTAAATCATGAGCATAATATTACTTTCCCAATAGTAAGAGTTTTGTAATCTTTGAAATCACCTACGCGACGAGTGACTCCTTTCACTCGTGTCTACTCGCACCTAGCAATTCTAGGCAACTCGTCCTACGAACTCTAGATATAGGTGCTAGGGCCAGGGCGGCCAGGGCGGCCAGGGAATCTAATGCAAGGGATTTCAACCAACTCCTAATGCGGATGCGTTATCAAACAATCAATTATTATATTAGCTGGGAAATTCATGGTCCTCCCTACCTTCCTCACTCAGGTTAGTAGCTGCCTCCGGAACGAAGTCGGTTACCGGCTGTTGGTCCTCCTGATGCTGGTCTGGCTCCTGATGCGGGGTTCGTCATCCGGCTCCTCGATCAGGGGCTGCTCTTGCGTCGGTCATTCGCTCGCGAGGTCTATATGCATGATAGGATGCAAAATGAGTGCAAGGGAATGTAAATATATGCATACGGTGCAAATATGATGTACATAATAGTATGCAGCAACTTCTTTGATCATCATTCTTATATGATTCCAGATTTAATAAACACCTCCATATACATACAATGCAACATGCTCCTTTTATGAATAAAAACTCCCATCTGAGTTCAGATTGATAGGAAATTCCAATTGGTCTCACATATTTATGACATACAGAAGTTTACTATACAATGTCACTGTCAAAAATTTAGCCGCAAAGGAGTTATAATTTAATTATAGAAATTCCAGTAATCTATATGACATTTAAATTCTCAGATTTATTATAGATCATAGGAAATGTTTCTGACCTTCACATTTTAGCAGTAAGCATAACAGAGTATGAACCTCTTGTACAAAAATCAGCGAACAAAATACCTTAGGTATGATAGGACATCTATTTTCCATATATTAACTCTAGCTTATTTCACATGCAGCTCAAAACTGAAACAATAAAATTCACAAAAAGGCTTTCTGGAACCTAAAGTTAACTATAAATCCCCATGATTTTTCTCAGAATTTATTTTACAACATAATGTCACTTTCCCCTATTATTTACCTTAACAAGCATTACTTTGTCATTTTCAAATCACCATCAAAACTTGACATGCACTGTCCCATATTTTATCAGTGAGATATAAATGTAACAAAGAATGCACACAAATTTCATGAGGTTATTTTTTTAGCGCTTTTTGTGTAGAAAACATTTTCATGTCCATAATGCACACATAATACATGTATAGGGGCAAAACAGTAATAAAACAGCAAGTGCTAGGGTACCAAAAATCCCACAGAGCCTAAATATCATGGTAAGGCTACTGTCCAAGTTTTAATATTTTTAGAACTCATTTAACCCACTTTTGCCTATTTAATCATTTAAGCATGCATGCACAAAACCAAGGTCAAAATGGTACTTTCACAGATCCACATCATACCCACCCTGTAGATCTACTAGAGAGGAGTCCAACGAAACTGAGTTTGCATTTTTAGAATTTTTGTGTGACTTTTAATGAATTTCCAAAGTTTCAGCTGAAACAAAGAGTTTAAAATCGAAATATGTAGATCCAGGGACTCAAACGCAATTAAACCTTATTTCCAGGGGCTGCTTCGTAAGAATATTTAGACTCATGTTACAGTACGCACGGGGAACAATAAAAATAAAGATTTTCAGGGGGCCTAAACGCAAAACAGCGTCTTCCAGCTTGAGTCGTCGTCCTCCTCTCGACCAGAGAGAGGACCGGCGGTGTGCAGGCCAATCCGGCCGTGCAGGGCACGGAACGACATCGGAGGTGGACTAGGAGATAGAGGAGGACATGGGGAACTCACCCCGCAACCTAGATTCGATGGGGACTGGTGGAGGAAGGCCGGCGACGGAGCTCAGCACGAGTGGAACTTCGGCGAGGTATTGTAGCTCGGTGGAGAGTCTATGGCCGACTGGAACTAGGGAATACGGTGGAGCCAAAGCTGGAGAAGCCCGGTGTGGAGGTCAGGAGGCGCGGGGACTGCTGGAACGCCGCGTGCAGCTCGGCTCCAAGGTCCATCAATGGCGACGATGCGCAGAACAGAGAGGGAGAGTTCTCCGCTGGAATGGAACGACGACCGAGAGGGAAGAGGTGTAGGAGGGCGTGCTCCTCCACTTATTGCCAGTCCGGGTGGAGGCAGAGATGACCGGGCGACGGGCGCCGCGTGGCCGGGACGTGGCGGCCAAGCTCCGTCGTCCGGCGGACGTCGCCTAGGTGGGGCCCCCTGTCATTGGCTGAAGGAAAAAAAATTCGAAAATAGACAAAACCTCTGTTGACTGCTGAGACACCTTTCTGAATTTTATGTTTTAGACTAATCTAGAGGCTGATTTTGATAACACTTAAATTACAAGAAATGTTGTAAACATGATGATCTACAACTTTGTCAAAAGCCTTGATACCATTTTATATTGGAATTTGAGGAGAAATTTGAATTCAACATTCTGACTTCCAGTTTGACCAACCGAAACTCTCAGCTTAGACATTCTAAAAGTCTATTTTAGGGGCACTTTCATGCAATGGGTCTTATACCAATGTTGTTCAGCATTTCATGATCTACAACTTCGTTATGTAAAGCTTTCCAATATTATGCCTCCATTTCTCAGAAATTTGAATCTACTAAGTAGGTCAGGTTTGGACAGATTTCATATGCCGACAGAAAAAGACCCAAATCACTAAGTAAACCTCTATGCATGTCAACATACAAATTACCAAAGTTGTTCATTATGAAATTGTCTACAGGTTTGATATATAATGTTTCACCCAATTCACCACAGATTTTGAAATACCAGTTCAAAAATATTCAGAGGTCTGGTAAAACAGAATTTTTACCTTTTGTAGAATCTATCTTATTTTCAACTTTTGAAGTACCAAATGAAGTCTAATCAATTCGAGGTCTGATGCATTTGAAAAGTCATGAATCCAATTTCATTTCATAGAAAGTAATATTTTTAAGTTGTATAGTGAAATCAAAAGTAATTCCTGAATGAAGATTGGGGAAGGGCTGAAAATCTATACTTAGGAATTCTTTTCTAAGTATTGGCTGACTTGGTTTCGTTGAACTTTTGAACCTCTTAAGATATGATTTTGAAATTGGCCAAAATAACAAATTTGAAGGCATCGGCTTGAATTAAAACTTTAGTATTTGATGTCTTGCATGAAATCGTATAAATTTTTAACTATCCAACCAAACAACGCAAGGTTTCGCATATTCGACTTGAAAATTTTTGACTTAGTAATTTATTGGCGTAGTTATTGTTCTTCTATAAGCATGATTAAGTCCAAATCCATAATTAACATTAATCTAATTGTGTGTCAAGGCTTTTGAGATGCCGGGGCATCACAAAAAGTTGAGTTATAACTTTGGTATTCTAAGTTTTTGCATTTGACACCATTAAGATTGTCTAATCGGCTGTGTAACTTAGATTAGTAAATCTGTGATTTATAAACGAGAGTTGTGTGTTTGTATGGAGTTGTATCTTGTTTTGTGGCACTTTTGATTGTGGCAATTTTCAGATAAAAAACAAGAAAAAGGCATGTGCATAAAAATAGCCGCACAAATAAAGAGAAAAAGAAAAGAAAAAAAAATCATAAGTGCTTGCATTCTGTGTCCTTCGTACTTCGGTGTATCTATTGCTTTGCTTAAACTAGTTATAGGAGTACGTTTAGGTCAGCAACTTTGACAAGTGCTTTGGACATTTATTCTACTTTGTAATCTGATTTCGAATTTTGCTATTCATTGCTACATATTATGCCTTCCAAAAGATCCACATAATACTCTTGAGCAGTATAGATCGATCTTGCAATCAATCCGTGCTCTAAGTGTATTATGGTCCCTTGGCCACTGTCGTCTCGTCTAGATCGCCATCGTATTCTTGTAGTGTACGGTAAGAACATTTGTAATCGCTTGCTACACGCTTCAAGTGTGAGAGATTCCACCTACCTCCTATATAGGGATAATCTTGTTTCGTTTTCTCTTTCTTGTTTTCTCTAACCATGGTAGCAGATGATTCCTCTTAAGGATTCAATCACAGTGCCTCAAAGGACGACCTGAGCGAATTTATTGATGTACAAAACAAGCTTATTGGTGATTTTAGAAAAAAACTTGCTCTAGTCATTAACAATCTGCGTGTTTCAGTAAATAATTTGTTGACTCGGCTTAAAACTGCGGAGAACAAAGTTGCTGCATCAAAGGACGTTTCTCAAGACTTGCGATTAGAAAAAAAAGGTAAGCGACCACTTTCACATCGTGCCAATAAAAATAAAAAAGGTGATGAGAATAACCATTTTGCTAGTGTTAAATTTAAAATTTCTCCATTTGATGGTTCATATGATGCTGATACTTATTTAGATCGAGAGATTACTGTTGAAAAAAATTTAATTCTCATATGATTTCTGCCAATCAGCATGTTCGATATGCTATCAGTAAATTAATTGGCTACGCAATGTTTTGGTAAAGATCCTTGTACATGGTCTAAGCTGAAACGTTCTATGTGTAGTAATTTTATTCCTGCTACTTATAAGCTTGATTTGATAAGAAATTGCAACGTTTTGATCAAGACAACAGTTCTGTTAATGAATATTATAATGATTTGCATTTTGCTGTGTTGCGTTGTGACATTGATAAAGAGAATAAACATGAGTTGGCTACTTTTTCATGCGTTCCACAGTGCACCGATCATGTAAACAATAGTAGTGATATGAGTGCTATTTTCTCTGAAGGTGAGCAAATATTTAATATGCCAAGTTTAGCTACGAGTCAAGTTAATATAGAGCATTCAATCGTAGAGTGTATTTCTGATTTGTCTCGCTTACAAGATAATTGTTTTGATGTTTCTTATTGTAAAGAAAAGATATGTCATAATGCGTTGTTTGTTTCTGTATCACATCAAGCTAATCAACATGATACTTATTGTTTGGAACCAATCACTCGTGCTGAAAATAGACATTTTCTCTCTATTATTAATGCGTCAAATGAGCTAAAATTATTGAATTTTTTAAATAATTTGGGTTACATTGAATTTGATGTTTTTTCAATCTAAATTATCTAGAGAAGAAACTTTATTTTGGTGCCGATTTATCATGGTCATCTAAGCATACATATAATGTTATTGGAAGATATAATTTTAAAGAAGAATATATGGTGCATCGTGTTTATATATATTTTAATTTTGAATCTGATTTTATTGATGAACATCAAAATCAAGTAAAGGACTGCTGCAAAACTGACCATATCATGTTGAGGTCCACTTGTTGTTCTTTGTTTGATTTTGCAGAACATGATCCATTTCAAGAGAGGAGCCTGCATGGATGATTTTAGGAAGAATTGACCGAACTACTTCCGCGAGCATCGATGACTTTGAGTCGAAAACGACTCAAAAACAAGAAGGAGAGAATAATGTGAACATATCAATGATGCATAGGCCCAATGACTAAGAGAAGATGGAGTTTGAAGCGCAATCCGAGTTGAGGTCCAATTTACTCGCGAGACCGGTTCAGACTACATGAGCAAGCCTCACAAAAACAGACGTCCAGGCCACATACGGGCTCCATTTTGGACGTTCTACATATCGTTGGAAAGCTAAGGAGATAGACTTTCCAACTCACATAGTCTCAACTCTGAATTTGCTTCGAGTCGATGGGAATCGTCGAAACAAAATGACGGACCGAGAGCCTGTTCTGTTCGCTTTCTATGGCGGGCTGCGGATGCTGGGCCGCGGCTCACAGCCCAGCCGTTCGGCTGCAGCCCTCTGTGCAGTACAGTCATTCGAAAGCTGAAAGGCCGCTGCATGCCGCACCCTATCCATTCTCCACCCTCAGCTCTAGCTTCTCGATACGTCAACCTCTCCGCCGCCATCAGACCATTTCCCATCGCTTGCTTCTTCCTCGGCCTCGTCGCGGTGCACGGCAGCCTAATCGGAGGACAGCGACCAAGGTACGAAATCCATCTTGGAAGACCCAGTCTTCTATCTACGCGGTTCAGTGACAGATCCCCATCACACACTGCGCTGGCGATATATCCTGGTTCAGTGCCTGGCCCCTGAGTTGCCTGCGTGGCCGGCGGCACATGAGCGGCCAGTGGATCTCACACATCGATGGCTCCTGGTGGGTCTTAGGCAAGTACTGTTTCCTTCCCGGCTATTGTGACAAGTTCACCCGTTAGGGCTTGTTATGTTGCAAGGGATTAGAAGGATTTGAGGGGATTGAATTCTTTTCTATTCAAATTTGATTACGAAGGTATTTCACCCCTTCAATCCCCTTTGATGCTCTTGTAAGATCTTAGAGGATCAGTTGCCTTCGTCTTGTGAAATGTCATTTACACTTGCCACGTTGCGTGCTTGTGACAATGAAATAAATTAAAGAACAAGGTGCATAGAAACTTGGTGGCAAACCATGGGCTGAAATCCACACGGCATTGTGATTCAATAGAGGCGTTGGGAATGTTCTTTTGGGCATGTGGGACAAGACAAAGCCAAAGGCAGATAGTAGATCGATTTGGTCGGTCAATAGACATCGTGTGTTAGTGTAACGCCCCAAAATTTAGCTCACGGAATTGTCTTCTAATCCCTCTCTAATTTAAAACCATATTTTCGAAAACTTTGAGTGTTGCCTGTTTGCTTTGAGTGTGATGATGTGAGCTCAACAAAATATCCAAACATTCCCAAAATATTTCCCCCACCAAGTCTCCACAAAAATACCACAAATTCCTTCCAAAATTCAAATTCACAAAATCAGAAAAAGAAAAAGAAAACACTCTACCCCTCCTCAGGCCAAATTACTATACTGTTACTACACTGTATATATAGAGAGAGAAATAGTTAGAATAATGATGGGAGAAGGAATGGAGGAGGCGCTAGGTGCAGCCTTAGAGCCTGCTGTTAGTTTTATACTAGTGCCATATTACGTGGAGAGCAAATAACCCACTTAGACTAGAGAGCTACACAACTAATATTTGGTCCATCATGTGGCCCTTTCTTTCACAATGTTTTTGAAGCCTTGTTTTACACGCTGTCCTTTTTTTTCTCCTCTCTTCCATCGTATCACCAATATGATGCTGTATTCTTTGCGGCCAGCTCACATCATCTTATAATTCGTACAGTAGTCCTAGCTTGAATTGCATGTGAAGCCCTATGACTTATCTAAGATACAAGGTCCACAAAATCTTAAAATTGTCATCTAGATCCTTTAACGTAAAATAATCATCAAGATTCATCAATTTTCAATTATTAATTCACTCGAAAATGGTAATTATGAGTTTTTTTATAAGTTAGTCAAGCTGGTGTGTCTGAAAATTCAAATATGGATTGTTTAACCTTTGGATACCAGCTTTGATACAGTCATTTTATTAAAAATATAATTATCATTTTTTTGCTATAATTCATTTTTCATTTAAATAATGTTAATAATGACTTGAATTTTTGTAGTTTTTAGAAATATTTTGGATAATACGAGATAGTCAAACCTAAAGTAGTAGTTCCAATAATGTATGTATGGTTCAACCCGCCAGCGGCACCCCTGTCGTTAGAAAAAAAAACCTATCTAAATTCGCTGTTTGCTTGGTCGTGCAATGCCCGCAGAATAAAGCGTGTCACATACTCGCAGTACGTGGCTAACTGACTGCTTCAATCGCGAGCGAGAGGACTTGCCGAGCATGGAGAGTCAGAGCACGGTCCCGCTCCTCTCCAAGGAGCTCCCGCTGCCGGAGAAGACGGGGGAAGGCACGATCCAGGGAGGAAGACGCCTGGCAACGGAGGTGTGGGAGGAGTCCAAGAAGCTGGGCGAAGTCGTCGGCCCAGCCGTGTTCATGAACCTGGTGTTCTCCACCATGAACATCGTCAGCCAATCCTTCGCCGGCCACCTCGGCGACCTGGATCTCGCCGCCTTCGCCATGGCCAACACCGTTGTAGACGGCTTCAACTTTGCCTTGCTGGTACGTACGCCATTCCTACAGAAACACTTCTCTTGCAGCCCAACTATGTATCTGTTCTCTCGTGTCTCGTGGTAATGTCGTTTGAGGTCCAAATTAATCCACCCATCGTTGTCTTCCGGTATGTCATGTTCGTAGAGAACGCTAATGGCCGAACTCAGCAATCCGATTTTTATCGCCTTCTCTATTTATTGCCATGAGTACAATATATGATCCGACAATGCCGGTCTCAGCCAACGAATGCAGCGTGACCACCATGATCCGGATGACACGGCCGGATTACGGGAACTTTGCCTAATTGATTACTAATGTTCTCGTTAAAAAATAAAAAAAGAGGAGAGGCTGGGACGAAAGAGGTAAAACAAGCAAAGAGAAAAGATGGGAGTAGACCTTTTGGGAGTGACGCGTCCTGTTTGATTTTTTGGAGTCTTCAGCATCTAAAAGCAGTGATACTTTTAAGACAACTTAGAGCATCTTCCAGACTTCCACTGCGCCTAAAACTCATTCCAAAATTTGATTTTAGATGTGACCAATAAATTGTGCCCTCTTAAACTGAACATTGATTTTTTTCCAGCTTCCAAAAGGACCTGCATTCTTACTCAAATTTGCGTTCATTCAGACTGCGTTTCAATTGGTTTTGACTGAATGTTGGGAACTATTAGAGGGCGTGGGGTCTCTTTTTTCTAAAACTTGATTCTTAGTATCACATAATCATCCAATTTAAGTTAGCTCAACTGCAAGAGACGGGCTGAACTAAGTGCAATAGTCCGTCAGGCATCCAGGGATCCTAACAACACCATTTCTCATACGAATTGAACCCGCGAAGGAGTCCATAGATTATATCAACACAGTCCGTTATAAAAACAAGTTTAGTTATTACAAAACGTTTTGATAAATAATTATACAGACTAGAGTTCAATCCTGTAAGCCATACAAGCCATATTTTTGAATTTTGAAAACAACAATAACACGAATACCAAAGTTTTGCAAGGCATAATCATACATCTCAAGGTCAACTTAACACACACTACCAAAACAAAAAAAAAAACGGAGGCCTGCATCGGGCCTAACAATGCAGACAAGTCACGAAACTGGATGGTCCAACAACACTAGCAAAACCCATGCTTGATATTAAAAAAATATCAACAAACACTGAGTACGAAGCTTACCTACTAAGCCTATCTCTAACCGTTCTTATTCCTCATTCACCGTTTCAAATTCCACTCTGTCTACAGTGCCAATGTCTCAAAATGTTTGAACCGTTGTAGTTGGCCTGGGTTATAGCTTCGACTCACAAGGATATGCAAAGCTGGGTTGGTTTAGTTGTCTGCACTGGCACGAGCTTAATAAAGTTTTGATCCTTTACTAGATTTGCAAGTTTGCAGAACTCAAGTTAGTGGTTACTTAACCATTCTAGATTTGCATGAGCTCAAGTTAGTGGTACTTAACCATTCTAGATTCCTCGCCCTCAGTCCCGCCTTCCTTCCCCGTGTCCGGCCGCCGCCGCCACTGCATTTTCTAGTCGCCGGAGCGTGTTTTCCGAGCGGAAAGCGCTGGATCCCGATGGTGCCGGGGGGGGGCAACTGGAGGAGGAGCGACGCGGTAGGCAGCGGCGTGGGGGGGGGGAGGGGGCGCCTGCTGTGCGAACGGCGGTGGCTGCTGGTGCTACTGCTGCGGGCGCCATAGAAGACGGCAGCGGCTGAGGGGCCAGTGCAGGCACGAGCGGCGCGGCTGCGGGTACAATCCGGCCTTTTTTCACCTTTTCTGTTTTTTCCTCCATTTTCCGGTCAGAAAGATTGGTTTTCCGTTCGGAAAAATGAAATTTCGTTTTGCTCAAATTCAAATCAAATTTCGTTCGAAAATTTCGAATTCCACGGAATTTCGGGCAGAATTTCGTTACCGACCATCACTGGGATTTGTGTAGCAAACGAAATGGCTAACCATGTGTGCGAGCTAGCAGTAGGCGCCACCGTTGACGCCCCAGGCGCGTGGGCAAGCTGCCTCCACGGCCCTTGGGCCCACAAGCGAGCGTGTGAGAGCCGCCATCGCGCGGGCACGTGGGCAAGCTGCCTCCACGGCAGCTGGGCGGCGCCACTGCCATCCACGGCCACTGGGCACGCGAGCGCCGCCGTCGCCACCGTGGGCGTGTGGGCAAGGTGCCAGCTGCCTCCACGGCCACTGGGCGCTCAGGAGACTGTGCAGGCACAAGCGAACGTGGAATGCCACGTCACCAAAACCAGTCTCCAAAAACCACACAGAGGGGCAAAGTTTAGGGTGTTAAACATCCGGTTTCGTCGGTGGAGGGGTGAAGCAGACTGCCAGTCAAACGTCACAGGGGTTACGTAGATTTTTTCTAAAAAAGAGGCAACAAAGGAAAATCCTTTTTTAGGCAGTAATGTGTTACACTGTTCAATACAGTCAAAATTCAAATATATTGTCCAATGATGCATCGGCTTCTCCGGATAGAAAAGCCTTTGTTTGTTATGCCACTTGGTTTTGCCTAATTAATACTCACTTCCTTCTAAATTATTGGTCGTATTCTTTTCTAGCATTAACTTTGACCACTCGTATTAATAAAAAAATTATAGGAATATAAAAACAATTCAAGTCATACTTAAAATATATTATATGATAAACTAAATTAATATAAATATTGCTACTACGTTTTCTAAATAAGACGAGGGGTCAAATTTGTTTTATAAAAAAGCAAAGTTATAATGATTATTTTTAGTCTGATTAATCCTTGATCAATCATTTTTGGTTGGTGGACGATACGAGATTAATAAGTTTAATCAGTCCACTAATTTGTCAACCCGGTTAACCAGCTAGTCACAATCCAGATAATGAGTCTTTTAGCTGATTAATAGGTCCTTTGATCGATTGACCAACTAAAATTACTATATGTCAATGGCCTCCGCGGTCCTCAAATGTAGCCGGGAACCGGGATACCCGTTTTTTGGGGGCAGGTTCCCTTCTTCCTAACATTTTAGGATGCATTTGCTCTGAAGTGAGGCTCTGATATGATGGCCTATTGAACTGCTTGCGTTTGGGAGCTGTGCAGTCCTTGGCAAAATGTCCGGTCTTGCCACGTATAGCTTGGACGATAAACCACCATATGAGGCCTGGCAGCCCATTGTTGCTGCGGACACCTGATGATCCATCATCCATGAATGATGGGGTCCCCCTCTTTGAAGAGCCGGCCTATATGGTGGTTGGTGGCTGATAAACCGCCCGGCCTTGCTTTTGGCGACGGGCGCTGCCGGGTGGCTGAGACCCACAGGTTTATTCCTCATTTTGTCATCGTAGTACTCCCTCAGACGCGTCTCCAGCTTGATGACATCATTGACCATGGCACTGAAGCTTGCAAAGGTCATGCCCATTT
The DNA here is from genome assembly GCA_030272315.1 of Paspalum vaginatum. NCBI lineage: Eukaryota > Viridiplantae > Streptophyta > Magnoliopsida > Poales > Poaceae > Paspalum > Paspalum vaginatum. The sequence goes on along the minus strand of CM059013.1, from coordinate 12,602,722 downwards.
TGGCTTTCATTTTTGGAGTTAGGCCTCAGAAGAAATACATCCTTCTAATCTCATCACGATTCACTAGACACTTGGTGGCTGGGCAGCATCGAGCCAAATGGTTAACATTTGAAAGCATGCACATATCCTATGTCTTTGTGTCGGGATGTTGGCTAAAATCTGGTCGATGCTCATTACCTTGCTTTAGTGTCTTGAAATGAAAACATAAATTATTTTTATGTGTGGCTTTTCCATAAAACATGTCTTAATATCTTATTTTACACTATTATTTGGTGGATTAATACCCGCTGATTAATTTCTAACTAATCCCCGGTAACCGATTAATCCTTAACCCCTTCTCTCTGATCAATTAATACTTAACCCCTTGCTAAAAAGGCGAATATGTTATAATTTTAAGAGTAAATTCCCTGATTATTCCTAGAAATTATGTGGATCCCCTAATTACCATCGAAATTGTTCATTTAACCTGTGTGCCACTATTTGAAATTTGTTCTTCCCTGCTTGCCACTTCCGTCAATGAACCGTGGCCAGGGAAGTGAGCAGAACCTTAGAATGAATTCTATGTCAAATGTATCTTTGTGGTTGTGGAAACAATTTGTATATTGTTCCTAAGTAGGATGAATTCTATAGCTGTACCTAAAAATGTTAGGAGCCAGCTAGGAAAGATAAGTAAGAATGAAACATCTCCGCTATACTTTCTCTGGTCACAACTATATATAAGTCGATATAGGTTTGCGCTACGTTATTTTTTCTAACTTTAATCTTGATTGTTTTAAATTTTATATAGATTGACAATAGAATATCTATATATTTTTTCTTAATACATATAGTAATATTAATCTTGTGTCATCAATCTATATGTAAAATTTAGTTAAAGTTGAATAAGTTTTGACATATTCAAACAAACCTAAATAGAATTATTTTGTGGTTGGAGGAAGGGTTCTGCAATAGAAGATTAAGAACCAAAAACACACACGACGTATCCGATCATGTTTATGAGCATACATTGTCCACGGTTGGATAAATATTCCACAGGACATGAATACTCATACGCAAAAGGAGTGTAAAATACGTGGGTGATCCTTGAAGTTAGCAGCATGCACCACTTAAGTCTCTGAACTTAGAAAACAAGGATTCCAAGTCCCTAAATTTGGCTAGGTATCATCTAGGTCCCAAAACCGCTCTCTAAAACCGTTTTCCTCTCTTCGGGTGCTGACGTGGTACACTGACAAAGAATTCAAGTTCCTAAACTTGGCTAGATCTCAAAATTGCTATCTATCGATACTCCTCTCTCAGTCATCAGGAAGAGTACCAGCGGTGGAGGATGGCGGCAAGGGGGACAACGAGGGGAGGATGCCAGCGAGAGGATGGTCAGCACCCCTCCGCTATCGTCATTCCTCCCGATGACGGCACAGGATGGAGGCGAGATGAGTACTGACCGGCATGATTGAACTTTCTGGACGAAATCCCATTGGGTTTTGGTGTTTTTTCATTTCCAGTCCGGTACGGGAAGGCTATTCCATCTTGAATTTTGAAACTTTTGTCCCCAGATTAAAAAGGGAAAAGTCTATGGTACAACTTTGAACTGTCATGATCGTCTGATTTTCAACCTCCAACTACAAAACCGGGCAACCTAGGCCCTCGAACTAACCAAACCGGGAATTACCCCCTCAGACCCTGTTAAAGCGGTATTGGATGGTGGTCTTCAATTTTTGTAAATAACAGAATATTATTTAATCTCTATAAATTTGTAATAAATTTATTATAAATAAAAAAATGTTAAAGATATACTAGATCTCTTCTGAAAATATAGCCAAACTATTTGGCACTCAATTTTAAGATATTTGGATTAGGATTTTATTTCTACACCTAAATTTATTTCTCCAAATATAACATTATAAATAAGATTGAATCAATTCCAAGTATCTTCAAACGGAGCACCAATAGATATATTATGTTTTTGGAAAAAAATATTGATATAAGTTTCATATTTTTCTAATTTAAAATGATTTAATTATGATTTTGTAGAGACTACACATGATTTTATCATTTCAAAAATAGAAAACCGCCCTCCAATACCGCTTCCAATAGGGTCAACGGGTATTTTGTCCGGTTTGGTTAGTTTGGGGACCTAGGTTACCCGGTCTTGTAGTTAGAGGTTGAAAATCGGACAACTGTGGCTGTTCGAGGTCGTAGAACTTTTCCTAATTAAAAAACATAGAAATTTCGTGGGGATTTTGTGAGTCTCGACCGAAAAGATTATTTTGGCCATGTAAAAATGAAATGTTTTGGGATCCATATGACACCTTCTGCTAAGTTTAGGGTCCTAGTTGACACCCCTAGCTAAGTTTAGGGGTCTAAATTTTGTATCTGCGTGCCACGTCAGCACCAAAGAGTAAAAAATGGTTTTAGAGAATGGTTTTAGAACTAGATGACACCATAGCCAAGTTTAGGAACCCAAATTTCTGGTTTTCTAAGTTTAGGGCCTAAGTGACATATGCTGCCAATTATGAGGATCACTCGTGTGTTTTACTCAAGGTTTTAAACTCAAAGTTTTAAATAGCCGGCTATAACCTTCGCTATAGCCTGGTATAGCTGTTTTGCAGTGAAAAGCTACGCGCTGTAGCCTCATTTAGTCTGACCCGCTATTTGCATTTTTTAGAGCTCGCCGCTAAACCTCTTTAGCCCACTATTTAAAACATTGGTTTTACTCCGCAAAAGGACGTGTATATGGATGTGTACGTAAATGGGGACATGGAAAATGAGAATGGACGGTGTGGTGGAGATACTACACGAGTGTAAAATGATCCCACTAACCGCGGTGCTCTCTCAGCTTGGCATGGCGAGTGCACTGGAGACGCTCTGCGGCCAGGCGTACGGCGCAAAGCAGTACCACATGCTGGGCATCTACCTGCAGCGCTCGTGGCTCGTTCTCTTGGCATTCGCCGTGCTGCTTGCTCCGGTGTACGTCTTCAGCGGGCAACTGCTCGCCGCGCTGGGGCAGCCCGCCGAGCTGTCGCGTGAGGCAGGCTTGGTCAGCATGTACTTCCTGCCGTCGCACTTCATGTATGCCATTCTCCTGCCGGTCACGACATTCCTGCAGTGCCAGCTCAAGAACTGGGTCACCGCGGCAGCCGCGGCGGCGGTGTTCGCCGTGCACGTCGCCGCCACATGGCTGCTGGTGAAGTGCATCGGCCTTGGGATCTTTGGCGTGGCCATGGCGTTCAACCTGTCCTGGGTGGTGTTTGCAGTGCTGCTGCTCGTGTACGCTCTCTGCGGTGGGTGCCCGGAGACGTGGACTGGGTTCTCTACGTCGGCGTTCGTGGACTTGAAGGAGTTTGTTACGTTGTCTGCGTCGTCAGGTGTCATGGTGTGGTACGTATGTTATGATTAAGACAAGGCAGACCTTTACTTATCTCAGGAATTTATGACGTATTCTTTTATTTTGCTTCTTTTCAGCTTGGAGAATTGGTACTACCGGATATTGATTTTCCTCACTGGTTACATGAAGAATGCCGAGATAGCTGTGGATGCACTGTCTATTTGGTAGACCGACAATCTCTTACCAAACAACATCTCAATTGGTTACTATTACAGCAGAGCACATTTATAACATTTCATTTCCCACTTCACTTGAGCAGTATAAGTTTGACCGGATGGGAGATGATGATTCATATGGGATTCTTAGCAGGCACTGGGTAAGCAACTAAATGACATACCTGCAATGTTAAACAGCACTCTCAAAGAGTTAAGCAGTCCCTTCCTATTGTTTACAAGGGTGCGAGTAGCTAATGAGCTCGGGGCGGCCAATGGGAAAGGTGCAAGGTTTGCGACAATTGTGTCAACAACGGCATCGTTTCTGATCAGCCTCTTCGTTAGTTTGCTGGCATTGGTTTTCCACGACAAGCTGGCCATTATCTTCTCATCAAGTGAGGCTGTGATAGATGCAGTGGACAACATTTCCGTTCTTCTGGCCCTCACCATCCTTCTCAATGGGATCCAACCCTGTGCTCTCTGGTATTGCCCCCAAAATGATGTTGTAATGCTAGATTCAGAGTAATTCTCTAGGTCTTCCGTTGGCATTTTCCTTTAGCCATGAGCCCATAATTTCTTGATTGTTGTTACAACTGCAGGAGTCGCTATTGGTTCAGGGTGGCAAGCTGTGGTTGCTTATGTGAACATTGGAAGTTATTACTTGATTGGTATTCCTCTTGGTGTTCTGCTAGGCTGGGGTTTCAACTATGGCGTCCCTGTATGCATTTTTTTGAAGAAAAAAATATATCGCTGAACAACATGGATTTATGTGTTCAATACCCATTTAGTTTGCCATTTGTGTAGGGAATCTGGGGTGGAATGATCGGTGGCACAACGGTGCAGACTCTAATTCTGGCATTGATCACCTTTCGATGTGATTGGAACGAAGAGGTTCTTTTTTCCCCTTAACATTTGTGCCATCAAATCATTTCGCATAACATGATTTGTTATGGGTTCTGATGCTGAGTCCCTGGAATGACATTCTTTTATTACTTTTCATGGGTGTTGCACAATGTGCTAAAGTCTTTCGATTTTGTAGGCACTGAAAGCTGGCAACAGAGTGCGGCAATGGAGTAGCACCAAGTGAGATTGGAGCCTTTATGTATCAGTGACATTTATTTGTTATAGTTAAATCGTACTTCCTGTGGTCACATATATGCAGTAACACTGTTTTTTTATGTAGAATACCATTCACTTAATAGACATTTGATTATTCGTTTGTTTTCAAAATTGCACAAATATCTCTGTTTTTTTAATGTAGGATGCCATCGATTTAATAGATGTTTGACCATTCATTTTATTTAAATATATATGATATTGTTTTAAAAGACAGTCTTGCGTTTAAGTTTCTAATATACGATACTGTTGACTTTTAACATAACATTAGCTATTCTTCCCTATTAATTGTATTTTTCAAACAAACAGAATATAAATCATGTTTGAAATACCATAATAATGAAAATAAATCGCATAAAAATAAATAAAACATGTATAGCTTTTTATAGGAAGATGAATAGCCAAAAAAAGATTGCGAAAAGTCTATTTTACAACCTCAAATGTCGAATTGGTCAAGAAGTCCGATTTTCCAACCTCATGCTACGAAACTGGGTACCCTACACCCTCAAACTGGGAAAAAAGTCCGATTTACAACCCCAAAGGCGGTTTTTAAGGTGGTTTCATTGATGTGGCATGCGGGACTCATATCCTCGACACGTTCATTTTTATTCCCTCTCAATGACATGTGGGACCCAACATGATATACGTCCATGACCATCCGGCGATTTCGATCCACACAGCCACAATCACAAATTCATAACATATATACAGAGTACGACTATATCCACACGACACAATCGCAATATATATAGTTACTAGTCCATCAATCCGTGCTCTCGCACGGGTTAGATTTTTATTAGAAGATATACATTTCATCCTTAATAATATTAGATATATTATTTTAACTCATCTTTTGTAATGGTGTTGTGGGTGATTTACGTATAAATGTAGAAATTATTTTAATTTATATTTCATGATAATGTTGGGTAATTTATATGAAGATTTAGAACTGATTTTAGTTTATTTTTTATAATAGAATGGTGAGTAATTTATATGCAAATTTAGAGGTTATTTAATCCATCTTTCGTAATGGCATGGTGGGAAATTTTTATATAAATTAAGGGGTTATTTAATCCATCTTTCATAATGCTATGGTGGGTAATTTTTATATTAATTTTGACGGTTATTTTATTTTAGGAAAAATCTATTTTACACCATCGTACTGGTTAAGTCATCTAAATTTCAACCGCACCCCCGAACTGGCAAGAAAGTCCGATTTTCAACATCGAATGCGGTTTTAGAAGCGGTTTTGCTGACGTGACATACAGGACCCACATGTCAGCACATTTACCGTTCATTCTTTCTCTATGACATGTGGGACCCACCTGTCATGCCCTTTCCACGTCATCCCTTCTTCTCTCTTCTCTCTGCTACGACGGCTGCTCCGCCGGCGAGGAGGGAGAGGGGGAAGGAGGTCGGCGGCCACGACCAATCCGCGGCGCTGGGGCTGAGGCGGCGACGAGGCCGACTGGCAGATGAGGCGCCGCGGAGTGGCCGGGCCGCACGGATGAAGCAGCGCGGGCCATGCGTGGAGGAGGCAGCGGCCGCCAGTGGAGCTGCATGCCGGAGCAGAGCCAGGGCGGGGCGGATTCGGCGCCAAGGAGGTGCGGCGGGGGAAGGGGAGACTGATCCGGCACTAAGGATGTCGGCGGAGCACGTCTAGGCGGGAGGCCCAGCTGCCGCGACCGGTGCCTGCATGGGGGTGGCGGCGCGGCGACCGGCGATTGCATGGGGGTGGCGGCTCTGGCACGGGGCGGTGAGGAGGAAGGGAGGCGTCACCGCGCAGGTGCCGGCGTGGAGGAGGGGAGGCGGCCGGTGAGGAAGGTGGAGACAGAGCTTGGCCGGCCACGGGAGAAGGAGCAATCCGGGCGAGAGATTGGGGAGAGAGGAAAAGATGATGTGGAGAGGGATGACAAGTGGACCCCACATGTCATTGAGGGAGAATAAAAAATAAATGCCCTGACATGTGGGCCCCACATGCTATGTCCGCAAAATCGCTTTCATGGTTGAAAATCGGACTTTCTTGCCGGTTCAGGGGTACAGGTTGTCCGGTTTCGTAATACGAGGTTGAAATTCGGACGACTTACCAATACGAGGGTGTAAAATAGATGTTTTTCTTTTATTTCATTGGTATGGTGGGTAATTTTTTAGAAAATATAATAAATCTAATTGCTACTATTACGCCGGGTGTTTCTGATTTTTTTAAAAAATTTAAAATTTATTTTTTTTCTATCGCGTCTGTGAGAAACATGGCGTTACTCCAATTGGTAATATTATTAAGATTAAGATATTAAGATATACATAGAATACGACGGGAAGAGGCTGTAACTTAATCACGACGTCTGGATCTCCACGGCGGCCTCCTCCTCCTGCTGCTTCTTGGCCTTGGTCCTGGCCTCGCTCCACTCGCCGTAGGAGTAGGAGGCGAGGCCCCAGAGCGAGAGCACCAGCGCGACGCCCTTTTCGCTGCTAAACTTCTCGTGGAGGAAGATGACGGCGGCCACCTCCGTGATGGGGATGAAGACGGCGATGAGGATGCCAGCCAGCAGCGTGTGCACGCAGAAGATGACGCCCACTGCGCCGAGGAAGAAGAACTGCCACAGCACCGCCGACCACACCAGCACCGTGTAGTACCGGTCCTCCCCCAGCTCGTACCGCCTCGCCTCCCTCGGGATCGCCTGCATGCACGCGCGCGCAAAGGCAGAAACCGAGCGAATGGTTTGGTCATCAGGCGAATTAATTTGCAGAGAATTCAGCAATCTGCACACAGCTGTCGATGGTATTCCAGCTTGCTGCATCTCTCTTCCTTTTTGCATCATGCAGACTTGCGTGCATAAAAGAAAAATTGACAGCATAAAGAGAGAGTGGAAAGTGTTTGAACGAAAGAATGGTTTTTGTTTATCCTGGTAAAAAAAAATCTGCCATGTGCCGATTAGCTTATCTTTTCTCAAAAAGCACAAGAAACAAGCGTCGATGATGATGAATTGATGATTGATGAACTGGACTGCATTGCATTCTTGTTACTATCAGTGTGGATATACAGAATACAATATACTGTATAAGCTTTATCCCAGCGAGACGCAAAGTTTGAACTGCGATGCTCGATCAGTGAAAAGCCTGCAACAAAACGATCCTTGGTGACTAGCTAGAGCGCAGTCAGTATAATCTCCTCATTGCTCTTGCTTTTTCAACCATCCTCGTCGTCGATCTTTCGCTCATGGAATAGTATGGCACGACCCGATCCCTGATGAATCCCCCCTAGCTTGCCTCCTAAAGACTCCTAGTGCGTGCTGATGATCCGTCCCTTTGTATTGCTATCTGCCATTCTTAGTGGAGGAGCACAGGCTCACCTACCGCATCTACTATATGCCCTCCAGACACATTTTCCAGTCCGATTGGCATACGCATATCAATATATTGCCGCGCTTTTCGGTGGGCATTGCTTTGTGTGACTGTGAAATGATGTCCCTACTTTGAGGAGGCATGAAGAACAACAAGACAGTACTGCTGCTGAATGCTGATAGCACATGTTGGCGTCCTTTTCATTTTCTGAAAATGTTTGCTGTTTGCTTTTATAATCTAGAAGATGAGAAGGCACAGCAGGGGCGGATCCACCAGTAGGGCATGCTAGGGCAGCCGCCCTACCTAAATCCTACAGCACAAATCTTCCCTTTTTAGCCAAGGGCGGAGCACCCGTTATGGCTGACTATGGCTGGCGCCATACCTCACCGCAAGATATTTTACTAATACATTATAGTTTTGCATGTAGATGAAAACGTCAAACTGGTGTAGTGGTATGTCTTGAGTGTTTCAAAGCGCTGGTCTTGAGTTCGATACTCACGGCGTTGAAAGGTTTTTAGCTTTTTTTTTTTTTTTTTTTGCATCAACTAACCTTCAATCTAACCTGCCATACCTAATTTCTTGTCCGTCATCCGCCACTGAGGCACACTGACATGGCCATCAAAGGTGGAAGGATTCTGCGGATGAGCTCCTCCGTATCTCTATCCACGACATTTGGCGCGGCCTCTGGTCTCGCACTGCAGGCTGGCCGCTGGGCATGCACCATCCACAACTGGTTCCTCTTATAGTCTTATGTATCGAAGTGGACAGGTTTGCGTCCTTGTGCCATTGTTTTGTTCCTCTCCATGCGTGTGAAGAATCTGCTAGCAGCCTAGCACTAACTGTGATGCAAATATGCGCCAAGGAAATGGAATGCGCGGCTCAGAGTCGCCAGGCTGTCAATTTTGGACACACCCGGTGGCCGGTGCTATTGAAGCCGGCGTAAGACTCGTGTCAGCAGAAGAAGTACAGTGTTTGGGCTGCTATAACTGTAGCACAAGACACATAATACTGTACTGGCTGATGCAGGTTGCAACAAGAACTCTAGATACAACGTTGTATAGTCAAGAGAATCACAAGCGAGCGGACTCAGAAATAGTTAGATAATACAGATAGTTGGATAGACAGGCTGACTCAGAAAATGAGGTGATGCGCCGCTGCTGATGGCTACTCTTGGGAATCCACAGACGGCAAAATTCTGAGAGGCCTCAGAAATAAAGAAAAATGAAGACGGCGAAATCTGGTCTTTGTATCGGTGCCGTTACGAACCGGCTGATTGTGGCCGTGTGTTGCTCTTGTCAGTTCCATGATCCAAGTTAGTAGAACAAACCATGGCAACGGTCAACGAAGCTGGGCCTTCTAGCGCTAATCTGACATCGCAAATCGGTTATAAGTTTCTATGACATTTGATCTTCTCGTTTCTAATTAAGGCCCTGCTGTAAACACGAGATGAAACCCGTAGGAAATGGTGGCAGTTCCCCCACAAGAATCTTGCCAAATTCCCGTGTTCCAGGAAATCATTGCAAACGCACATCTACGTCATCACAGTTTGGTTGTTTCTTGTTATCGTTTCGTTGGGCATCGGAATTACTAGATACCAAGACGCATGGTAGAGCCAATTGACTACTACTAGTTGTAGGAGTAGCAGGCGACCGCGGGACGACACGTAGACGTAGGTACTCACCTGGAAATCTTCGTTGACGATCATGCCGACGGTGCAGAACGCGGTGGCGAAGAACCCCACCACCAGCTGCACCTCCATCACCAGCGCGTACGTCACGGCGCGGCCGCCGCCGGCAGCGCGCTTGTACGCGAGCTCGACCAGCGGCAGGATGAGGCCGTAAAGCGCCGCGGCGCCGAGCGTGAGGACGAAGCCCAGCCAGTACCGGCCCCTGGTGACGCCCGCGGGTCGGTCGGACGAGACGTGCAGGCCCAGCACGACGGCGCCCACCGTCAGCAGCGCCACGGCGTTCACGGACGCGGCCGTCAGGCGCTGCCGCACCACGAGGAAAGCGAAGAACACCGTGAACGCCAGCTGCGTCGAGATCAGGATCGCGGACGTGGACACGGGCAGGTACGCGAGCCCGTAGGCGTAGATGAAGTCGTCCGCGCCCGTGGCGACGCCGAGGCCCGCGGCGGCCAGAAGGATGCGCGGCGGGGTGAGAAGGACCGGGGCGCCCCGGTCGCGGGCGCGGCGGGCGAGGTACGCCGCCGCCACCGGGATCAGCAGCAGCGGCCAACCGCCGGTCTCGAGCCACTGCCGGTGGCCGCCCTTGCTGAAGTAGAGGCGGCTCAGGAGCGGCCCGCCCGTGGCTCCCAGCGCCAGCATCCCGCAGTTGAGTGCAACAAGGAAGCGGTGCATCGCCTTGCCGCGCGCCGCCGGCGTGTTCTTGCGGGCTTCGATGTCCATGGCTGTGGCGAGCCACACGATGCAGCTCTACTGATCGCGAAGTATGGTAGATGCCGGACTATGTACTGTACTCAATTAATGATCTAATGGTCTATTTATGGCTGCACTCTTTTGTGCTCCACCGTAAAGGTCAAGAGCAAGTCCAATGAGTTTAGCTCGTTGTTGGCTATATATGCATCACATGCAGCCAATCTCATCATATAATAATTTGTTGTTGGTTTATACTTCCATGTCTGAATTAATTGTTCTTTTAAACATTGACATGGTCTCCAAAACATAAGTTTGACCAATATTTTTATTAGAATATAAATAAAAAACTTAAGAAATTTGTATTTTTATAAAAGTACTTGTTAAAACAAATCCATACATATGACTTTCAAAATTGAAGCCTAAATAATATAAAATTTATATATAGTCAAAGTTATAAAAGTTTGACTTATAGCTTTTGTAAAACGACAACTAAGTCGGATTTAGAGGGAGTATTGTATAATTAATGTTTGGCCCACTTTACTCTTTCATAGGGTTTTTTGAAGCCCATATCTCAGCTGGCTGCAATTCTAATGTTAATTTGATTGAAACTCTCCTCCCCCTCTCCTCAAATTAACATTAGTGTCAACCAGCTTTATTTCTCTCTCATCTCTCTTTTACATCATCACAAATTTGATATGACAATATATAAAATATGCTTAGGTAAGTTTATTATACTTGCTCTAATAATAAAGCTTGTTGCTGGCTCTATGCACATGCCAAGTCATTTACAGCAACTAAAATTTTACTCATACAATAGTGACACTGAAGCACCTATATCATTAATGTATGGCTCACCTTGTTTTCTAATGAAGGTTCTTGGTTCCTGTGTTTGATCTCGCTGTAAACTAGTTGGCTACTTTGCTTCTCTCTCTTCTTTTCTCTTTTCCACTTCATCACCAATATGATGTGGTAGTTTTTACGGGTTGTTTACATCACCTTAGAGCAAGATTAATAAGGTAGCCAACAGCAGGCTATATCTGCGTGCCATGTCATATATAGCTAACTAAAAATCCACTCATATAATAGTTTTGTGTATGGCCCACATCTTATTCTCACAAAGTGTCTTAGAGCTTGTGCTTCAGCTAGCTATAAGTTGTAGCACACTTTCCTTCTCAATTATTTCCAACTCAGTATAAGTATGACATGGCAACTCTCACAGCCAGCTGATGTAGGCTTATAATATTTGCTCTTATAGTATTTACAACACTAAGTTTGCAATTATGTGCATACTTCCTACTGGTCCCCCTCCCTGTTTCATAGTACACCACCGACTGCAAAAGCTCTATCTAAAGGTTTCGTGACATTACAAACTGTATTTGGACCTGTCCATGTCAACAAGATTTAGTGTTTATAGTCGATTAAGGATGCTAATATTCTTCCACTGCACTAAAAAGTTCGGTTCTGGTTACCTGCTTCAATGTCAAGAATATAATCACATTCCATGATCCTTGTCTCGCAAAGTTTTGGAGGAAGGATTAAGCCGGAGGTCCCTGCGAGTAAAACAGAAATTAGAGAACCAGCAAGCACAGGTAGCCAACAATAAATGGAAGAAAAACATATATCATGCCTGCAAAGGGTGCAAGCAGTTAAGTACATCGACACCCCAAAACATTATCCTGCACAAAGTTACACCTTCAGTTTGTTAACCAAGCCAATCACAATTCACATGATGAAGTCTTTGTTTCAGGGGATTCCTTGTTTCAGCCAAGAATCCTGAAATCATGCAGGCTGCAACCCATGTGTCAACTCGTGCAGCCCAAAGCCCATACAATCAAGGCAAGGACACCACCAGGCCATAATACTCACGTGCTAGTAGATCAGAGCCTGATCGGCCGATCTCCAACCAATTATGTCATTTTCTATTTTCAGATTTAATTAACAGCCAGAAAATCCAAAGCGATTTCTCAACCATTTGACCTCCATTCCATACAATCCTCTTCCTAAATTGATCTAAAATCAAACCCAATCCATCATTGCTAGTTTCAAAGTTTTTGGAGCTCAATTAAATTCTAATGTCAATTTGATTGAAATTTGTATGAGTTTCATTTTTCAAATGGAAAAAGTCCATTTCATAACCTCAAACTATTCAGGCCATTCGATTTTTAATCTTGAAGTATGAAACAGGACATCCGGACAAACTTGGACCTTTAGCTGGTTTCAAAGGTTGTTTTCTATTTTTAAAATAATAAAATATTATTTAATCTCTAAAACTATAATTAATTCATTCTAAATTATAAAATAAAAACTATATATTATTTGGAGTTATTTTGAGTTTTTATATTTCCAAAACTATTGTTTTATTGCTCCAAATAAAACACAATAAATTTGAATAAGTAAATTCCAAATAACTCGACACGGAGAACTAATAGAAAGAGTATATTTTTATAACAAAAATTGACACAAGTTTCATATTTTTCTAGTTTATAATAAATTAATTGTTATTTTTAGAGATGAAATATGATATATTATTTCTTTGAAATAGAAACCCACATTTAAAACTGGCTAAAGGTCCAAAATTGTTCGGTTTGTAAAAGGTCAAGGTGCCCGGATTCTGGTTTCGTAGTTTAAGATTGAAATTTAGATGACTAGATAGTTTGAGGTTGTGAAATGGTCGTTTTCATTTTCAAAATGGCATGGAGAGAACTAACCGGCAGAAATTTCCAATGCGGCGTGAGCCTAAGGCAAAGGGAACATCGTGTTTTCATCCTTTTACAAATCATCATGACGTTAAAAGTTACCCGGTTTTGTAGTTGGAGATTAAAAATCGAACAACCATGACAGTTCAAAGTTCTCAAACTTTTTGTTTAACTAGGGTAGACTTACATGCGGTACACATGCAATGAACCACATTTCAGCAAGAGTATGTTTGACGGGTCGGCCAGGCAATCAACAAAGGAGGAAGTAAAAGAAAAAAGAAAGAAATTAAAATGAAGGAGACTAGATTGGCGTACTTTTTTCTTTATTCCAAGACATGACAATATATAGGGATATAAAATAAGGTGAAAAAAATAAATGTCTAAATGATGGAAACATTTTTTTTCTTATATCAATTTTAGGTCATTTTCAATCATTTCCAAATTATATAGTGGACTGATGTGCAAGGTACAAGTTTTTATTGGGTAAAAAATATTATTACGAAAACTACCCCAAGCACAGCCAAATGGTACAAAATGTGTCGGAGTCATTGATCACTAAAGGTCAACTGTGGGGTGAAGTGATCGTTGATATTAGGAATTCTTGATAAAGTATTATGGTCTACAGTACTACTAATCATAGTAGGTAGTCTTGCTCTTGCATCACATCCCGTGAACATCCCAGCGCGTGCTGCAGCGAGGCATTAAACAAATTCTTTTGAAGCGGCTACAATTGCTTGTTCGTGCACTCTTGCATCCAAACCCATCCTCCCGGTCCAGCAGCTGTGGCTGGTATAGCTCCGATCCAGCCCAGCCTCTCCAGTGCCATTTGTAGAACATGGAGAGTCAGAGCGACATCCCGCTCATCTCCGAGCTGCCGGAGAAGAGGGGAGGAGGCTGGATCCCCGGACTGGCGAACAAAGTATGGGAGGAGTCCAAGAAGCTGTGGGTGGTCGCGGGCCCGGCCGCGTTCACGAGGCTGACGTTCTATGGCATGACTGTGGTCAGCCAGGCCTTCGCTGGCCACATCGGTGACCTCGAGCTCGCCGCCTTCTCCATCGCCGCCACCGTCATCTCCGGCCTCAGCTTCGGTTTCTTTGTAAGCACACTTTCTCATCTGCCCAGTTCGGGATTTTCCCCCCAATCCGCCTCGTATCTAGAACAAACGGCGCTGCCTTCGATTTAATCTGCAATCTCGCAGGTCGGCATGGCGAGCGCAATGGAGACGCTGTGCGGCCAGGCGTACGGCGCAAAGCAGTACCACATGATGGGCGTCTACCTGCAACGCTCGTGGATCATCCTCCTCACCTTCGCCGTGCTCCTCACCCCAACGTACGTCTTCAGTGGGCAGATGCTCACGGCGCTGGGGCAGCCCGCCGAGCTGTCGCGGCAGGCGGGCCTCGTCAGCCTGTACCTGCTCCCGCTGCACTTCGTCTACGCCATCATCCTGCCGCTCAACAAGTTCCTGCAGTGCCAGCGCAAGAACTGGGTGTCCGCGGTGACCACGGCCGCGGCGTTCCCCGTGCACGTCGTGGCCACCTGGCTACTGGTGCGCTACTTCAGGCTCGGGGTCTTTGGAGCCGCGATGTCGCTCACCCTGTCATGGGGGCTCGCGACGGTGGGGCTGCTCTCGTATACCGTGGGCGGCGGATGCCTGGAGACGTGGAGGGGATTCTCGGCGTCAGCATTCGTGGACTTGAAGGACTTCATCAAGTTGTCCATGGCGTCTGGTGTCATGCTCTGGTATACCCCGTTTCGTGGATGATGATCCATGTGCTATTTACTAAGGTTATTGCGTGCATAGCTCATGCTATGCTATCAAGTGGAACATGAGCCAAAATGACCTAATTATACAAATGTATTGTATTTTTGCTTCTGTTTTGCAGCTTGGAGAATTGGTACTACCGGATATTGGTTTTCCTGACCGGTTATGTGAAGAACGCTCAACTGGCTGTCGATGCACTGTCGATCTGGTAGAACCATTTTTTCTGAGTAACAGTTTTTTTAACCGTAGAAGAAATCACATTACACTAAGAAATACAGAAATCTCACAAACTAATACTGTTCCTTTTTCTCAATCCTTAAACAGTATAAGCTATGCTGGATGGGAGATGATGATTCATTTGGGATTCTTAGCAGGCACTGGGTAAGCAACTGAACTGTGCAACTGTTCCACTCTTAAATTCTCGTACTCAGAAAGTTTTAACGGCGGCCCCTCAAAATGTTACAAGGGTGAGGGTTGCTAATGAGCTCGGTGCAGCCAACGGAATAGGAGCGAGATTTGCGACAATTGTGTCGATGGCGACATCCTTTCTGATCAGCCTATTCATTTGTTTGCTGATACTGATTTTCCATGACAAGCTGGCAATGATCTTCTCTTCGAGTCAGGCTGTGATCGACGCAGTGGACAATATTTCCTTTCTGCTGGCCCTCACCATCCTCCTCAATGGAATCCAACCTGTCCTTTCTGGTATGCCTGTACTGCCACACATGCTGTAAAAGCTTGTATAATGCACTATATATGGTGGTCAATTTCTTCAGTAGGTCCGCCCATTGTCAAATTTCTTCCTGAAGAAAGTAATAACGATTTCTTGGTTGCTCTAATCGCAGGAGTTGCTGTTGGTTCAGGGTGGCAGGCAACGGTTGCTTATGTAAACATTGGGAGCTATTACCTGATTGGTGTTCCTTTCGGTTTTCTGCTAGGATGGGGCTTACACCATGGGGTTCAAGTATAAATCGTCATGACGCATTTCTAGCATGGCATTCCTATGCGTTCCACGCTTAATTGGCTTGTCATTTTTTTAGGGAATTTGGATTGGAATGATCGTTGGCACAATGGTGCAAACTCTAATTCTGGCATATATCGTTCTACGGTGTGATTGGAACGAAGAGGTTCAATTTTATTCTTGATAATAAGGGGGCCATACAGAAACTTTCTATTTATGCCAAATATAAATGATAGATGACTCCATGCTTTTCATTGGTTTTGTAGACCGCCACGCACGTCATATTGAATTCTTTCATTTTTTTTTTTGCAGGCACTGAAAGCTAGTAGCAGAATGCGGAGATGGAGCAGTGCCAAGTGACTTTCAGGCTTTCAGCCTTCATTCACATGGGAAGGAGAAGCAAGAATGTCAGCTTATACCCGGTCTGGTGGTCTTGTTATCTTCAACTGTACTGTTCATCTGTTCGTTTTTCCATATTACCATGCCGAGATTGCTGCTGTGCTTCTCCGAGTTCTCTCTATTTTCCTGTAAATTCTTATACAATTATTATTAAAAAAGGATCGCGTTAGAGATAGAACTGTGTGTCTGTATTTACCAAAAGGAATCTGCTGCCATAATGTGTCTTGAAGCGAGATCGATCCGCAAGTCGTGATTCAGAATGATTTAAAGCACGCAACAATTATGGTAGTTGGTAGGGAACATTACCACATTAGGGTGCTCAGCATTATGGTGTGCCCTGTACTACTCTGACTGTCCCTAGAGAATCTATGCCATGAGGATAGTATTGAAGTACTATAAGGTTTTGGGTTGAATTGCTTGCACCTCAATAAATATCACATTGGTGGATAAAGTCATGAATATTAATTCTCAGTCATACTATTCCATTTGTTTGTTGTCTTCATTGAACAGTTCGAATTTGGTTGTTAGGGAGAGATGATGATTCATTTGGGGTCGTTTGCACTATTTTTCCTTAACGAACTTGCAATGTTCACGTCAATCGTCAAGTGAGGCTATGATTATTGATGCAGTTGATGGTATTTCAGTTCTGCTAGTCCTCACGGTCATCAATGGCATCCAACCTATGCTCTCCGGTAGCAATGCAAGATTGAGCATACTTTGTTCAACAGGTCCTTCCCTACGCCAAAAATTGTTGGAAGGAATTAGATATTATCATTGATGATGGAATGGATGGTGACCAGCTTTTCAGTAATATAAGAAGGCAATTTGGAGAAATATTTTCATGGACCTCATTATACTCATGTGCTGGAGGCTGGAGCATTTGGCTATCCAGGAACGCAAAAATTCTTTGAGGAGCAATCCCAACACTAGATAGCTGTAAGTCCCTGTTTAAAACAGAAATGTTAGTAGTTCTCAATAGATTGAAAGCCTCTCTTCACTCAAAAGTTGTAATCTGGATACAAAACTGGATGTAATTATTGTTCTTTGTGTTTGTCTCTTAATAAAATTTCAGTAGGGGCTGCTTTGCCTCTCCTGTCCTCTCTCTCAAAAGAAAACAGGTCCTTCTCTAACAATTTTCTGGAAGAAAACAGATATGATTTCTTGGTTTTGACATTTGCAGGAATTGATAGGGTTTAGGATGGCAAGCGCTCGACTACCGAACAGATCTGATGGAAGAAAACGAATACTAGGATGACAGATCATGACAAAGCCCAGCCCAACCAAAAGGAAACATGGGCCTTTTCCTGGTGACCTGCTGGCACACGTCACGCAGGATGTCACACGTGAAGGTCTCGTTCTTGTCACGTGCAGGTTGCACTCAGCCGTGAGCTCATGCTCCGTTGAGACCAAAAGGTTAGGCGTCAAAAATAATATTGTAGTTGTATCTTACACAGAGAGTGAAGTTTGCGTATAGACGTAGCAGATGATGCACTGAACTTAGCCTTACTAGTTACTATTAGGGCTTGTTTGGTTTTTAAAAATTTAGGAGAATTGAAATGTGACTAAATAGTTGATCTAATGATGCATTTAGATTGGAATCCATTATTCCATCTAATTGCATGTACTCCCTCCGTCCCAAAATACAAGTCACTCTAGATTTCAATGTACTAACTTTAATCTCTCGTCTTATTCAATTTTTTTTATAAATATAATTTATTTTTATATGAATATGTCCCTAATCTTAAATAATTTTATATAATTTATTTTTTAAAATTTTTTGAATTAATTTTTTGAATAAAACGAGTGCCGAAACACGCACGGAATTCAAGACGGGCGACTTGTTTTTGGGGACAGGGAGTATGTATTAATTCAAGAGAAAATGATTCTTCTCAACAACTGGTGAATTGTTTAGAATTACATCATGGAGTTATGGCTCCTATTTCTTTGCTCTCTTTCTCCTAAGGTTCTTAAATTATCCTTTTTTTTCATATCAGTGGAGAATAAATAGTTATTGTAATGAAATTCCAATTTAAAACATCCAAATAGCCTCTCAGAGCATTTCTCTCTCTCTCGACCGTGTTTCGTCTATTGCTGTTTGCTTGAGGCAGAATCATGTCTCTCCTTCCAGAGTCAGGGGTCAATGGTTGCTTGCATGGCCGGTGACCCGTCAAGGAAAAGTATTTTAGTAAACAAGTTGCGTAGTGGTTGTAGGAGCAAATATAATACAGAGGCCACCGTGCATCTGCCGGTGCATACTAATACGCTCGGGAATCCCTGACGTCGAGAAGCAAGTCACACAACATTGTTTCTGTGACTTTTAGTTAGACGTGAGTTGTCCGATCTGAGATAAACGAACCAGATTTATTGATACGTGTTTTGCTACATTAACAAACAGTATTCTATGAACGGTAATTTGTAAACAATGTTTTAACACTGTCGTGGCCGACTTTCCTTCTGCACGTCAGGGAATCCGAGCCCATACTAATAATCTTATCTTATATTCTTATCTAATGAAAATATAAGACCTACACGTGTCTGAATCGAAGATGGATGCATCGAAAATCGCGTGAGCAACAGTCGATGAAACTCGACAACTCTGCTTTACGAGTGAAGCCTGTTATGTCATTCATTCTTCTTAATTTATACGTCTTTTGATTTTTTTGACATTGAATTTGACGGGTCTTATTTAATAAATTTATAAAAATATGAAAAAATTTAAGTCATTGCTAAAATATATTATATGTTAAACTAAATCAAAATAAAAAATAAATGATAATTATGAAATCTTTTGAATAAAAAAACAATTCAAATTTGGTGTCAAAAAAGTCACACAACCTATAGATTGGGATGAAGGGAGCAGTAACAAGGAGAAACATTACGTCAATATGGGTTGACGCTCGCACGCTACCCGCCTCATGTCTCAGGAGCTATCGGTTGCCACTAGTGATCTCGCAGCTGATCAAGTAGGGAGTTCACCGTCAGGTTAGGGTTAAAGGGAGAGATTTTTGGACTCTTCTACCACCAGCGGACCTAGAGGGGGTGCTTCAAGACAGCAGCCGCAATGTGGTAGCAAGCAATGGCCCGATCGTCGTATGGGCGACAAGGAGCCATGGACGACAGATGGCCAATAGGGAGTCAAGGCCCAAGAGGTCAGTGGTGTGCAGTGGTAGGTGTCACGCCACTGGAGTCGAGAGAGGTATCCATGAAGGTGGGCTCTTTTGCATGTACCTGAACACATCCACTCCCCTCCTTTCTTCCTCCCGCTCCCTTCCTCTTCTCCCTACTTGCGCCGCCGCGGCCTCCCACCCCTCGCACCGCCGCCGCCGCCGCCGCCTGTGGCAGGCGACTACTATTGCCTAGCCGCTCCGCTGCCCAACATCCGATGGCACCATCTGTTAACCTAGTGTCCGACTCGCTCCTGCCACCACCCCTCCCTGTCTAACCGGTGGTGACATCGCCTCCTCGTCCCCACCACCACCGCTAGCCGACCGCCTCCTGCAGGCCTCCCCACTAAGGCCAAAGGTGGCGGAGAACCACCGGCCCCACCAACCTCGAAGGAAACCCTCAACCCTAATCGTCGCTGCAATGACGATGAGCCAACGACGAAGAATGCCATCTACGGCGTTTGGGACGGGAGGCGAGTGGTGGGCTCTTATTTGAGCCAAATTGGAGTGAAAAAGAGAGGGGGGAGGGCCGTAAGATTCCCGTCGATAAAGGGGCACTTGAGAAATTATCGGCCAGCGACATCGACGTGCGGTGCCAAATAGGTAGCCGGATGCCGCTTGAGCTAGACGGAGGTGGCTAGTACTGGGGTGGGGGAGGCATGGCCAGCGATGAGGACCGCGGTGTCGCGTGCAGGGTGCTAGCCGTCGGAGGTCGCGCCATAACTTGGTCCGACGATAAACGCACCTAGCAGAGCTCAGCACACATGTATGCCAAAGTGAAAGATTGGAGTGCGCGTGCTCGTGATATCTACTGATGTGGGCAGTCGTTACAATTTATATCAAAGCTGCGCCTCAAAGTCAAAGCTACATAGATGCGCAGATGGATGCCAGTAGTAGATGCAATTAATAAGATCATATCCAAGGCAGGTCGACATCAGGGTGTTGATTCAATTAAAAGTTTGCAACGCGAGTGTAGCGGAAGATATATATGGACACCACGTCATCAGATTAAATTTGCATCTACTCAATGTACAGTGTACACGCATGACCCATCCTGCCACCAAAGCATCATACAGTATTATTCTATTGTGTAAGGTAATTATAACCACAAAGAGTAGCAAATTAGCGATTGATAAGACAGTTTCGGTGGTCCAGGGCTACACGCCTGTGTTCCGTCTTTCAGAGCTTTCACCTTCACCGATCACAATTGAGCAACAACTTGACATTTAACCGTGCAATCATCTCGCAGCAAAGCACTTCTTCAATTCACGTTTCGCACAATCTTTACACCATGGCATTCTCGATCACACGAACACGACGCAATGCAACAACATTAAAGATTTACAAAACTTGCAACCTCGAAAATCCAGAATTTGGAGTACTACAACTAGAACTGCAACAATACTTACAATATGCAAAGGAAAGACGAGAAATAAACCATGAGAGGAAGGAACATATCAAACCTACTAAGCATTGCTCTATCGGCATGCAGAGATTGCGCCAGCCCACCGCGTGGATCCGAGCCGTACGTCGTCGCCGCGGCCGGCGCGGAGCGGCAGGAGAAGGCGCGCGGACGCGCTCCCGAAGTCCCTCCGCACGAGGCGCCTCTCCTCCACCGTCCTCCGCAGCAGCACCTCCTCGGCGCGCTCGCGGAGCCGCCGTGTCGCGCGCACGACGTCCTCGTCCAGCCCCGCCCACTTCCACTCCGGGGTCGACGGGGCCGACGCGGCGCCGTCCTCCACCCGCCGCAGCACGCACACCAGCTCCACAGCGTCGGCGAGCGAGAGCGTGTCGAGGCGCTCCCCCATCTCCTGGACCCGCGCGGCGACGTGCCGCTCCGCGGCGACGCGGTCCTCGTCCGCGAGCCGGACGGCCTCCCAGACGAGCGCGTTGGGCTGCGGGGCCGAGGACGGTGGCTGCGGGGCGTGGCGGACGGCGTCCGCGACGGCGGCGAAGGCGGCGAGCTCGGCGATGAGGTGCGGGTTGGCGAGCGCGGACAGGTACTCGGCGTCGGCGGAGGCGTCGGGGAGGAGGAGGACGAGCTCGAGCAGGAGCGCGGAGAACCGGACCCAGGACGCGGCGGCGAAGGAGCGGCCGAGCGGGAACGCGGCGAGCGCGAGCGGGTTCCGCCCGGAGGCGGGGTGCCGGGTCAGCGCGGCGACGAGCTGGTCGCGGAGGATGAACGCGCCCCGCGCGAGGAGGACCCGCAGCGCGACCAGGCACTTGAGCGCCACGGGGGCGTCCCCGTGCCCCGACGCCGCGGCGCGGAGGCGGTCCACGAAGGCCGCGGCGAGTGCGGCGGCGGAGAGGCGCGAGCCGTGGCCGAAGGCGAGGAGTGCGTCCATGTGGTGCGCGGACGGCGGGGCCGTGGAAGGGTGGTGCGCCGTCGCGCGCGCCACCGCGTGGAGCGCGTCGGCTGCGGAGCCCGGGGACGCCGGGCACGGGGAGAGGAGGCTGGACGCGAGACGCCGGAGCTTGAGACCACCCATGGCGCGGGCAGGGCACCGATCGAGAGGAGACGTGGGGGAGGGTGCGACGGCTGAGCGTGAATGAATCAATGAACTAGGAAGACGCAATGAACCTGGATGGCTGGCTTTCTCTTTGCCGTGCTCGTGCCGACCTGCCACCGGACTGATCTCGGCCGTCGGATTGGTTTTGACGGGTTCAATTTGGTCCTTGGATCGTACTGTAGCAGAGACGATTATATGCAATGGTTCACTCACCAAAGACGATGAAAAGGTCAGCCTGTGTCCTCGTCCACCGCTTTCCAGGGAAGATCGTTTGCCCTTTCATAGGACGGGTCAACACTCAACAGCAAAAAGGATACTGTTGCACTCACACTGACTCAAGTATACTCAACTAATAGTGCATTCATCGAACATTACTGTTTCATAAAAAATACAAATCACACCAATACTACTGAACTGAATTCATGGAATGCTACTGTTTTGACCCTACGATCGTCGTTTTATCTTTGTGCTTGGCGGGAATAATGTTAATCTCAGTTCACAGGTTTTAAAATTACAACATCGCTTTTTTAAACGAACATTCAATGTTCCTGTGGTCTGACTCAAAGTACGAAATGAACTGTTCCAGTCTCTTTTTTTTTTTACGCTTCGCGGATGATAAAACGAAACATATTTGGCGCTCAAAATTTTTTAACATAAGCCTTGGCGATCTTGTTCGACTGCTCTACTCCAACCCGGAAACAAACAGTGTAGTACTCCACTAGATAAATAAACAAATCAAAAGCTTGCTTAAAGACGTGCACTGGTGAGTTGGCAGCTGAGCCTGAGCATTCGCACACCGTGACGCTTCTCGACGGGGGGTTCGTTGGGCATCGGTGTCAGCAAATTGCACCATATCTATAGGATTCTATATGATTTTAAGTTTGGTCTTGATCATTTTTTAAATTTAAACCAGTTGTATGTAGAAAATGTCGAAATGCACCATGTCTAGAAAGTAAATTAAAAATATTTAGATTTAATGAACCTAGTCCATCAACCCGTACTCTCGCACAGGTTAGATTCTTAGAGGTATATATATTAGAACTTGATAGAGAATTTTAATAGTAACAACAATTCATAATTTAGAAGCATATATATGTCTATTTTTGACATTTAATGTTTTATAACATCATATTTTGTTGTTTAGAGTTTGGATTTTATTTTATCCATAGTAGTATTAGAAGTAATTATTTTAACTTATCTTTTATAATGGCACGGTGGATAATTTATATGAAAATTCAAGGGATTATTTTAATTCGTATTTCATAATGGTATGATGAGTAAATATATGAAAATTTAGAGGATTATTTTAACAGTCTTTCATAATGGTGTGGTGGGTAACTTTTCAGAAAATATAATAGATCAAATGACTAGTATTATTGGATACTACTCGATGGAAGTCTAGATGTTTCTGATTTTTTAGAAATTTTGAGGATTTATCTTTTTTCTAGCGTGCTTCGCAATTCGTGCTTCTTTTGTAATATCTAATTAGTAATAGCTAGTCCATCAACCCGCACTCTCATACAGGTTAAAGTTTTAGGAGATATAGATTTAATATTTAGTAATATTAGGTGATTATTTTAGTTCGTATATGCTCTAATGGCATTATATTGTGGTTAATTTATATGCAAATTTAAAAATTATTTTAATTTATCTTTCATGATATTATATTAGGTAATTTATATGCAAATTCAAGGCTTATTTTAATTTGTCTTATATAATGGCATCATGGATATTTTTTATACAAATTTAGGGGGCTATTTTAATTCGTATTCAGAATGGCATGGTGGGTAATTTTTGTATAAATTTATGGAGTTATTTTATTTCATCTTTCATAATGGCATGGTGGGTAATTTTTATATAAATTTAGGGGTTTATTTTATCTCATCTTTCATAATGGCATGGTGGGTAATTGTTTAGAAATTATAATAGATCTAATGACTGTTATTATTAGAGCTAAATGATGGACGACCGGATGTTTCTGTTTTTGTGAAAATTTATAGGATTTATCTTTCTTTTCATTAACGTGGAGGCTCCAAAACCAATTAATAATAGTAAGATGTGTTAAAACTTAGTTGTAGAATTAGAATGCAGTGGTGAAAGCATCTCTCCTTAAATTGTTCTTGAGTGTGCTCTTTTATCACGATGAGGGAAGGAGAAGCAATCTAATTTGTTGCTTGATTCCGAAAAGGATGCAATATCTCTATTCTTCTTCACGTTTCAAATTAACTGATTTGGTGCTCCAACTATACAAACAATCGCGAGTATCAATTATCTACTTGCCAGCTACCAATAATCAAATGCAATAAGCTAAATGCTAGCTAATTATATCCTAATACCTAAATCTACTAAGACCCTTAACGGCTGCACAATTCACGATGAATCAATCTAGCCCAACTGAACTTGATTATTACTTGAGGAGTTTTGGTTCCTACCTCTTGTCCCTGCTGATTTAGTTGCTGGCCCTTTGCGGTATTAGATGTAATCCGGCAAGTCACTCGACGTGTCAGCGTCAAGCCTCTATGTCCATCATCGTTCAGCGTTCAGCCACCAGCGACCATCGATCAGAAGACACTCCGTCCTCACGGGTCGACACTCGACACTCGATCGACAGTTGTTCGCCCAACGCGGCGCTGGTTGCCTTGCCCACCATGCATCTTCCACGCTGCTGTAGCCTATGAGCGCAGGAACGGCGGGATTATGGCTGTGATTAAGGTACGGCGGGATTACAAAAAGGCATTATTGTTGTTGGTAATGAGCTGTATACCTTCGTTGATGAAATCGAAGGACGATGGCAATGGAACCATCAAGAAGGCAATTCCGATCCGACAATGATATCTACGGAGGAAGTCAACTCCGGCAACGACACGGCGAGGCTGTGCTTAAGGTACAGCGGGATTAAGGCTGTGCTTAAGCTACGGCGGGATTACCAAAAGGAGTCGCCCTTATCTACGGCGGCTAGGGTTTTGCTTAGGTGGTTCGGCAGCTACGTAGGTTTGACTGCTGTACACAGAAAACGTGGAGGTTTAATCAAATGGTTATGATATTACCTAGTATAAATGGATGGCTAGATGTTTTGCTTTTTTCTGAGAATTTTTAAGATATCTCTATTTTTCTAGAGCATCTCGTGAGAATTAACGTGGAGATTCTAAAAGGAACCTCCAATGAGTAATACTAATCCATCAATCCGTGCTCTCGCACGGGTTAGAGGTTTAGGAGATATAAATTGAATCCATAATAATATTAGAGTTGATCGTTTTAATTCATATTTTGTAATATTATTGTGGGTAATGTATATTCGAATTTAGAAATTATTTTAATTTATATTTTATGACGTCATATTGGGTAATTTATATACAGATTTAGGCCTTATTTTAAATCTTCTACAATGGCACGTTGAAATGACTACTATTAATTATTAAAGCTACGTGATGGATGACGGGATGTTTCTGATTTTTATGAAAATTCTTAGAATTTATATTTTTTCTAGAAAACATATCTATTATTAGAGCTACATAATAGATGATTGGATGCTAATTATATAGAAAATAGATCTAATGGCTATTAATATTTCAATCTGCAATTGATGATATGATGTTTCTGATTATTGTGAGAATTTCTATGATTTCATTTTTTATTTAGCGCATCTTGTGAGGATTAATAAGTAGGCTCCAAAGGAGTCCCCAATTAGTAATAGAAAGATTAGACACAAAATATCTGTTTCGTAGAAAAATTTCTAGCATCTTTATGAAAAAAATTTATGGAATCATTTAGTGGTGTAAATTTGTAAATGGAAAAATATTTGAAAAAAACTGAGAGTAAATTTGAAAATAGAAATAACCTGCCAAAAAAAAAAGAAATTTGCTTTCGTTGAGAGTTGAAATCAAAACCTTTCATAATGGTAGAGGTGGGTAATTACTTAGAAAATAGATCTAAAATATAGTAAAATCTGCCCAAAAAAAGAAAAAAATTTGTTTTCGTTGAGAGTTGAACTCAAAACCTTTCATAATGGTTGTGGTGGATAATTATTAGAAAACAGATCTAATGACTATCAATATTTCAATTTGACAATTGATGGTTGGATATTTCTGATTTTTGTGAGAATTTCTAGGATTTCTCTTTTTTCTGGTGCATTTCATGAGAATTAATATTTTGGAGCCTCTAATTAATATAAGTAAGATTAAGATTAAGATTTCAGCAGAGCCCAGAGGATCGTAAATATTAGCCTTCTATGCACAAGTCTAAAATATAGTTTCCAAAGGATTCTCGTGTCTACGGTTTGGAGTTTTTATTTAACCCATGATGTTTTAAGATAGCATGTGCTTAAGATTTTGTGCTTTCATTTTCTTTAAACTCTCAGCTGCGATGTCATTATCAATTATTCATCCCCACCGCCATCAGACATGTGTTGTGTTTTACACCTCATGACCCCATCATATTATACTATGTATAAACGTCGGCTTAATTATTCACATGGAGTATTCATCTATTAAAGATTTTTGAATATGTATCTTTTGTAAAACTTTGCAACCTTTAGATGGCCTATCAGTTCATGAGTTTACAAAGGCTCTACTCCTAAGTCCTAACTACTCCCCGTTCTAAATTATAGGCGTTAGACTTTTTTGACTTAAATTTGACCAACTAATCTTATTCGAAAATTTATAAAAATACAAACAAATTCAATTCATAGTTAGAGTATATATTATATGCTAAAATAAATCATAATAAAAATAAATAATAATTATGATTTTTGAATAAGGTGAGCGAGTCAAATTTGGTGTCAAAAAATCAAATAACATGTAACTTAGAATAGATGGTGTGGAAAAGAGAAAAATAAAAACTTAATAAACTGTTGTCTTCTTGAAAGTCATGACTTGATGGCATCTCCATTAATTCCCACGCGGCGGGGGAGTAGCTCAACTGTTGTCTCCGGCCTCCGTTCCCCTCTGATTATCTGACGGAGGAACGTCTTACATAAAGCTATTAAAAATATTTATAACTGATCTAAACATATCCATTTATAGTGTAGTTTTTTAAGTTTTAACCATCTTATCTCTATTCAACCAGTTAGTTTATAAAAGAGTTATACGCTGGCATCTCCCGGCCTAGCGGGCAATAGAGACCCAAATGGCCTTATCATCATATTAAAATTTGAAAATAAATTGCAAAAATGTTCACAGGGTCATTAAAGATAGATAATGACCTGTCCCATGGAGAAATTATCAGTGCCGAAATAAATTGGGCCAAAATAAATTGGGCCATTTTTGGGTTGAATGTGGCAAATAGACTTACACATGAGATACTATTTGAATTAAGTCCATTTGACCACCCTGAACTATGTCCATGTCCAATTTTGCACGTAATCATTAATCCAGAAATGCTTGCTCACACAAATATTGAAACAAGTATTTGTTCCACCTTGGATGGTATTACTGGTGGTTTCGAGTGACATGGTAGTGGGCTCTACCTATGCAGTGTTAGCCTAAACACTGAACGGTAAACAGTCGGTCACCTACCGTTTAGCCATTATTCGGTGCTAAATGGCCGTTTAAACGGATTTAAACAGTGTAAATAGCCAATTAAACGGAAACGGTCTAACACTGTTTAGCGTTTAAACGGTGTTTAAACGGTCTAAACGACCGTTTAAGGCGAACAGTGCCTATGAGATGATAGATGGCACTAGGCCCCATGTATTAAGCATATATTTATCGTCTACCCCCTCTCTCTCTGCCTCGCCACGCCTCATTCTCTCTTATATGCACCACCCCGAGCCACTGCCACCACCTTGGGTCATGCGCAATGGCGTTAGCACCCTGCTACCCTACCTTCACCATGCCAAGCTGTCAACACCACTTGAGTCATGCATGCCGTCATGCGTCGCTGTGCAACAAGCCTCCAACACATCGGTGCAGTGCCGTAGAAACCATGGTGCTAAGCAGAGGAGGACAAGGCGGAGGCATGCATGGTTAGGTGCCATGGAAGTGTGGAGCACGGAGGTGAGCGCCTCAGTTCTCAAACATAGTGCCATCACCCCATCTACGACCTCCTCCTTACTCTGCCATTTCCCACCTTAGCACAGTTGTCATCCTGGTCCCTCTCCTAGGCTCCTTGGGTGAAGGAGGGAGAACGAAGGAGGTTGAAGCCATATCCACCCTTGTGACATGCCCCCTTGCTCTTCTCCCCACAAAACGATGGCGGGAGATGAGAGAAGGAAGGAAGACGACTGTTGCAGAGAAGGAGAGATTGCAACCCACAAAAGAGGAGAGGCAGAGGCGGTGGCAAAGGAAGAAAGGATGATGGGAAGCAATAACAATTGGGGAGGAGAGCAGGCAAGATGGCTCAGTTGTGGGGAGGGGGAGGGAGAGAGAGTGTGTGTGGAGAAAAGGGAAGGAAATGGAAGATGATGACATGTGGGCCCTAGGCCATGCTAGTATTGTAGTGCCACGTCAGAGCCTAATATATGGGATCGGGATCCATTGCTACGTCATACGAAACCATCGTTGAAACCACCGAGGGGGTATGATTTGCACAGTATTGAATACTTGCAGATATTCCAATTTTGTAGTTCATAGTGCAAATTGGCGACCACCGTAGCTTAGTTTGGTCGAGTGAGTTTCTTCCTATATTATTATATAAGTATCAAGGTAAAAGGAAATAGAGATGGATGGGGCAAAAAAGGTGACCCCTTATATTGTTATCCATGCTGTAGTGCTAGCTAGAAAATAGATGTTTGTGGGTGGTGCACTTTTTAGTAATTTGATGCACTCAAAATGATATTATATTTGAGGAAAAAAACAACTCAACTCTTTTATGCAAGCTACCTTCAAAGGAACATACTTGCTGCACTTTTGGGCACTCCATCAGTATGAGGAGAAAAAGCATTAGAGGTCGTTGTGTTGGATATGTTTGCTACGAATGGATGGAGAAGCAATAATAGACTTTGTTGTTGATTATTTTTGCCGCCTATTCCTGTTTTTATTTGGTTCCAGTTATAACTCTGAGATATTTGTAAAAAAATGGTCATGTGCACTTGTAGAGACCATACTCATTCCTTTTTCTCTCTGTTTTTTTTTTAAATGGAGATGCTAATAGGGAGAAGGAATAAGAGGAAAACAAGAGTAAAATGGGCGGACCTGCCTCGAGCACAGCTCGCCGCTAGTGGGTTGCCTGGCTGCTTGCCGATCTCCTTCACCACTGCTTGTTGTTGCCGATGAATTGCTTTTCTTATGTGTTACTTGGTGTTTGTTCCATCTATTCAAATTTATGTTGTGTTGGAAGCAAGTCCATGTGCCCAGAGCTTGTCTATATCTTGACATTGAGCTTCTGAATCTAATTTGTTTTCTGCATGTTCTTGTTTCCAGCTTAATAGATATGTTCTTCTTGCCAATATTACTTCATGTTGTTGTTGATTGTAGCCATTAAATGTTTGCCTTTTTTAATGTTGTTGTTTGGAGGGGACTACCTTTTTTGTATTAAGCATGGGCTTGGCTACTATCTCAGTGAGAGCAAGAACCTCATACCGAAGCGGGTGCTGTATTGTTTTCATTTTTCAGAACAGCAACAGCAAATCAATTTCAGCTTGGATTTTCAGAAGAAGCAACAGCCTTCACTTCACAGTTGTTTGTCACTGGAAAGTTATTGTTCATGTAATGGCAGTGTTGCTGAATAACCAAATCCCACTCATCAGGTCTAGGACCCTCTGCTGCTCTTCTTCTGTGAGATGTTCATCACCGCGGAAGGCTTCAAAAAGACCGGCTTCCTAGTGCCTTCTGGGAATTTATGGAGCCCTACGCACGGATTGATACACCAACCGGAACAGCCATTCTCGCCTTGGTCGTCCTATTCTCGAATGTGGCCTCCAACGTTCCAACCGGTTAGTTCCTCACATTTACAAGCTGAAAGCCTGAAGTCCTTCAGTGAGAGCTATCTGCATGAGGGATGTAACCGCTTTCATAAATTTACCCTGCAAAATTCGACACCACAAACTACTAAATGTTCTTTCACTTTCTGCTACACACAGCACCACTGAGAGGCTGACTGACTATATGCAGTTAAGCCATAGAAACTCAGTATAACCTAATCTGATTCAGCTTTATTTCGAGCTTCCTGCAATAGCAGTGTGGGACTACAGAAACATAGTAGGGCTGATTGAGAAGAGACATCTGAAAGCCATTGAGAAAAATACCAGTATCTGTTTTTGCTGCATCGATTGCACACACCCACGATATTTATTTTAAGGTTGCTTAAAAATACAGTAATTTGGTTCTCAATTCAGTTGACACAGAGCAAGACTGAGACATGAAACAACAGCTTGATTTGCAGTGCCGCGTTAGGACTGGTTGTGCAGCCAAGTCCGAATCGTACATTAGTTATTCAGGCCCTGAAAAATAATTGCTTTACACCCCAGTACCTTCGACCTTCGTTCCAACTTCCAAGTGAATCGATGCAGTTGGGCTTGCCGTGGATTGTGTCCCAAGTGCTAAAGCCATCCCCATCTTATCTTCACTGCACAACGTACAGTACGTCTGACTGACTGCTGCTAACTGTGCTTCGGCGCTTCCTCCGGTTCTTCTGCTAAGACCATCGTTTCTATTTTAAACTCCACTCCGTTTATGTCTACGGTATCGCTACATTATCAGTTTTGTACTGCAACTATTTTACACGGTCTACTAGAGATGGTCTAAATGCTGCTAACAGGTATAATAAAATAATTTCGGAAAATGCTCCCATGGAACCTTTTTCAATTTGCACAACTTTTAAAGCATCCGAGTAATTAAAATAAATTAATTTCGCGTGGGTAATTAGGGCGTGACCCTACCCGTGCCCAGCCCTTGGCTAGTCCAGATCGAGTCTTGGAGTCACGGGTTCTGAGCTACATGGTCTTGCGTCACCTTGCAAGATGGCTCTGCCCCTCGCCTGCGCAGTTGAGCTCCATTCCTCTCGCCTGAGTGGCGCTGCCAGGCACTCCTCGTGCCCTCGCCCTCGTATCCCTCCTCTCTCCGCACGGCGCCCTCGACAACCGCGACAGCGGGCGTCAATCTGAACCTCACAGAATGCGCGCATCGTCCGTCAATTCCTCGGATCCCCTATCCACATGCAATCAGAGTTGCTGGTTGTGGCGGAGGAGACGCTGGCCTTCGCTGCATGCACCATTAGCTGCTCGGAACGGATGATGGGCTGCATACTACCATTGCACTAGAGTGTTAGTGGGTTTCATATCATATATAGCATCATTGTCATGTGAATTAGCTCCATTTATGTCAGGAACTTTTACATTTGCCGCCCATGGGAGACAACACTCACTGATGTTGGACACAAGGATCTGCACTTCACTTTTGATGACAAGGCCGCAACAGCTAGGTTGATGTCCCGAGCCCACTCCTCGTGTATCTATCTACGTATGGGTGCAATAGATGCTATCAATGAATGGAGATTTCCTGGAAGTCAGTAAAGGGGAGGATGATGTGATCAGAAGTATTGTCAGGTTGATATCGTCTTGTCTTATATTTCCTCAGGTATTGGACTAGATCTCATGAGGTTCATCAGATCTTTATAACATTATGCACCTTGAGACAATAATGTTTGTTGTATGTTGCAGATCGTGATTGCCATTTCGAGTCTGATGGTGCCTTTGAGGGTAGCAGTCATAGTGACAGGGCATTTGATGATTCAGATGGTGAGAACTGTCCAATTCATATGCAGAGGATGGAGAGAAGGCTCCTTCGTTCTGTGTTAAAACCCCAAGGAAATTTTGTCTAAACCCCAAGGAAATTTTGTCCATGCCAAGTTGGTTCCATGGAAGCTTGGGACCAATATAACCTTTGGTGATATTGAAAAGTTTGCTCTTTGTTGTACTCGCAGTGATATGGATGCGGCCACTGTTATTTTTTCTTTTTCATCTGCTTTCTTGTCTTGTATCAACTGTTTGAAGCTGTAGATTTTATTGTTAGTCCATGATTCATTTGGAGGAATTTTTATTTTGTATGCCCATTCATGAATTCCATGCGATTAAACGTTATTTTTCTGGTTTCTTAAGAGAATTTGCACCCTAAAGATGATCTTACGTTTAGTACTTACTGTGACATAAATATAACCGATCAGTTGGAATTACATTGTTCAAGATCTCGGTTTGTGCAAAGTCCAATTTAAATAATTTGTACAGATATTTGGAAAACAATGTTTGATAGTCTGAGGCCAGAGTAATAATACATTCGCAGAGACATGTAAATTTGTTATCGCAATACACCCGGCTTGACGCATATGCACTGTAAATATAAATTTTCTCATAGAATTTTCCCTTCCTCCTCTTGGGCTCATCTGGCCTTTGTTCCTATTGAAGGATACAACGGATGGTACACTTGTTAGTTCTCAAGGATGGAATCGCCTTGTGTTCTTGAATCCAAATGTGTTCACCGTGCATAAGTCCCAAGGTAACAGACACATTTTATGGTTGTCACTAGTTGCGCCAGCCATTGCAGCAGGCCACGCCGCCGGCTGCCTCGCTGCCCCTCCTCTGGACTCCACTGGATGCCGCTTGTGCCGCCGGCGCCGCGCTGCCCTCCGCTCCGTGCAACTAGACGAACAGCAATGGCCACCGTCTTCTTCACCGGATCTGCTCCTGTTGTCACTCGTCAAGAGGAAATCACGAATAGAGAGGAACATAACCGTCAACCAGTTTCAATCTATGATTTTCAGATCAGCACCTGCAACTAGCGTTATGATGGACTAGATCTGGGCTAGGCAAAGGCTGGGCACAGGGTAGGGTCGGGCCTTAATTACCCAAACGAAATTAATTAATTTTAATTACCTAGGTTGCTTTAAAATTCGTGCAGATTGAGAAAGAGGTCCATGGAAGCATTTCCCATTAATTTCCCCCTCTAGTTTCAGGATCAAATGACAATTTTGTTTTGACTTGAAGCTTCACTTGCTGCTTCGTATTTGGCCTAAACATTAGGATATAGATGACTTGTCCCTCTTCGGGGCCTGTTTGGATTCGCTTCTCCCAGTCTCGATTATCTAATGAGTAAGATTACCTCATAAGCTGCTCACATGAAAATCTGCTCTCTAAAAAATTTGGGTGTTTGGCAATCCTCGATTCTGTTTGCTCCTCCTCAGCCGCTGCTCTCCCCCACCTCTCTGCTCCGCTGTCTCCTTCCTTCCACTTCGGCGCCTCCGCTCGTCCGTCCGTGTCGCGCCAGCCCGCCGCCGCCCACCAAGCGCCAGCCAGCCGCTGCCCAACCAACAGTCCATACCTGGCGACGGCTGGCCGGGTGAGCGGAGGCACCGGCGGAAAGAGGCACCAGGCGTATGAGGCGCCGGGTGGACGGCTCGCCAGGCGAGCGGCGAGCGAAGGCGCCGGCGGGAGGAGGATGCGCCGGGCGGAGCCGTCAGCGGGCGGACGGCTTGGCGGTCCGGGAGGGCCGAGCCGAGGAGGGACCGCTAGGAGGACGGAGCGTTGCGGAGCGAGGGGTCGTCGGGAGGATGGAGCGTCGCGCAGCGAGGCGCCCGATGGAAGGAGGAGGACAGAGCGAGCGAGGCACCGGCAGATCGAGGAGGATGGAGTGGCGGCGGGAGCGGGGAAAATCGCGGCGGCCGGCCGGGCGGAGGAGGCACCGGGCAGAAGAGGAGGGGCCGAGCGGAGGAGGCGGGCGGAGGAGGGGCCGAGCCGAGGAGGAGCCGGCCGGGCGGGAGGAGGCGTCGGTCGCACAGGAGGAGGCGGGGGCGGGCAGAATCGAGCTCGTTTTTCTCCAACTGCGTTGTCCGACTCGCGTACGAGATAAGCGGGGAGAAGAAAGGAAAACGCTTCGGCATGAAGCATGCGTTCGGGAGAAGCGAAGCAAAACCAGTCCGTTTGGGTAGAGAAATCGGCGGTGGGAGGTCCTAAAATCGGATTTTAATCGTAACCAAACAGACCCTTGATCACCTGGATTTGAAGCCCCCCCTCATACACATCTAGATTATGTATCAGCTCTTGTGCCCAGTTACTTGTGCCTTCATAAGAATCAAAGAGTCATCCGTAAAAAAAAAAAGGTGATTAACTTTTGGGGCTTCCCTGCAGATTTTAATCCCTTCAACTTTCTGCATCATTTTACAGCTTTTTGCAGCTTCTTTTCCTGACCTCCTAAAGCAAAACACACCGGTGACCTGGGCAAAATCCAGGCACAGCCGCACAGAGCAAAAGTGCACAGCAGCCCGAACGTGTGAGCTTCCTGTACACAGGAATACAGAGCATCAGCCGGGGACAGAACGCACCGAACATTCGAACATCGTTGGCCTGATTACAAGTACCGCCCTTAACCGTGTCTGATAATGATGCACGGCCTGACGCATCATGCGTTTCTAGAGGAACATGCGTGGTTGGTTTGCGACCAATACACACATGCTTGGGGAGAAACATTTAATTGGCACATCGTTGTCTGTCAAGTGGACGAAGTCACCGATCCGGCCATAGTGTATCATCTAGTAATTGAATTTTACATGAAGTATTATTATGCACGCATAGTAATCTACAGCGACTTGATTTCGTTTCTACAGGAAGGAGGAAAGTTTCCTGCGCCCAAGAGCTTCAGCCTACTAATTTCTGTACATGTTCTTTGTAAAAAAAAAAATGAATACAACACGCGTCCACAAGGAGGAGCGCGGCAAACCACGCTGCCTCGAAAATTCAACTGCCGGAAAAAAAAAATTCCACCACCGCGGCGAGGAGAGCACCGAGAGTTTTCCTAGCAGCCACCGTTTGACCCGCACGACGGAACAAGCCGCGTCAAACACGTTGCCCAGGCGCGCACGCCTGGTCGCCGTCGTGTTCCACTGACTTGGTGCCTGCGGCGGCGGAGGCGCCGGCCGCCCTGCCGCCGCCCTTGCTCGACCCGTCAGTCTCGGCGCCCCTCCGCGTCGACCGCGACCCCCACGCGGGGAGCCTCGTGGAGAACGTCCGCGACAGGAACGACGGCCACCGCCCTGACTGGCCCAGCCGGATGCTCCTCCCGGCGCGGCTGCTGCCTTCGCCGCCGCCCCTGACGCTGACGCCACGGCCGCCGCGGCTGGCGCGGAACGCGACGAGGCTCCTGGTGCGCTGGAGCTTCCCCGCGGCGGCGAGGTCGCGGAGCACGTGGTCAGGCAGGCGCAGCGTGAACCGCTCGGTGCAGGCCGTCGTCGCGGTGGCTGACGCCGTGAGCGAGTGCCCCGTCGAGTGCGAGCGCGGGAGCGGCGCGGGCGCGCGCCCGGACTTGGAGCGCAGCGCGCGCTTCACGCTGCCGATGCGCATCAGCTCCGCGGCTTCCTCTCTGATGATCCTCTCCTCCTCTGTCTCCTCCACGTCGATCACCACCGCGCCCGTCCCCGCCGGAGCGGACGTGGGCGACGGGAGCTCCTCGGCGGCCGGCGGCGGCTCGGGCGCGTCCTCGTCCGGCGCGTCGGGGTCGGGGACGAGGTTGGCGCGGCAGACGGGGCAGGTCACGTGCGAGGCGAGCCACGTGTCGATGCAGTCCGGGTGGAACACGTGGGAGCACTT
The DNA here is from genome assembly GCA_030272315.1 of Paspalum vaginatum. Lineage (NCBI taxonomy): Eukaryota > Viridiplantae > Streptophyta > Magnoliopsida > Poales > Poaceae > Paspalum > Paspalum vaginatum. The sequence continues at coordinate 12,567,351 of CM059013.1, read as the reverse complement.
GGGCAGCAGCCGCAGCGTCTCGTCGTCGTCGAACTCGCTCAGGCACACGGCGCACTCCAGCGCGCCCTTGCCGGCCTTGTGCGCCTTCACGTCGGCGTACGCCATGGTCGGGAAGGACTCCAGCACCGCCTGCGTCGACCCCGCGCTGCCGCCGAGAGCGCGCCGCGGCGCCGCTGGGGACCGGGTTCGCGGAGTAGCCGCTCGACCCGTCGCCGTAGCAGTGGCGGATGTAGATGGAGAAGAAGCCCAGGAAGAAGAAGGCGGCGATGAGCACGACGATGACGATGGCCATGGACGGGCTGAAGTTTTGGGCGTAGGGCTGCTGTGCAGACGGCTGCTGCCCCTGGGCCACCGTGAAGTCGGCGACGGCGAGCAGGAGAAGGAAGTGGAGCAGGAGCCGGCCATTGCTCTGGCGGAAGAGCGCCGTTTCCATTGGCACTAGCGTTGAGTGGAACGGATGGAACAACGGCGGTGGGGTTGTGGGAATCCGATCCCAGTACCAATTCGGAGGAGTCGGTACCCGGGGAGAGCGTGAGCGTTTATATATGTGAGGGGGGAGAACGGGAGACGTCGCGGAAGGGCCGGGCGGCGCGTAGCTGTTGTTGTTGGAAACGAATGCACACCGAAATCACGAAATCATTGTCTGTCGATAGTCGTCGATACACGTTTCGGTTGTTTCAAACCTGCTCCGACTCTGTTTTTTTTTTCCACGGATCCATCAGTCCAACGACCCATTTCTCTTGCACTCAGGCCCCTTTGAAATATGAGATTTTTTTCGGAATCCTATGTATACTCCGTGTGAATTTTTTGTGGTACTTCCTGTAAAATTTCTGTACTCCAAATAAATCCTTAATAGACTTAACTCTATGATTTTCATCCTCTTCCTCTGACTTGCATGTTGCCTCTCTATGCCCATTGCAAGTTCGCAATGCCCACCGAGCATCTCCGCTGCTACCGCCTCATTGCACGGCCTCGGCGGTGCCCTTGCCAATCCACCACCCTTATATGTCGACCGACATTAACCTCTCTTGATTGAGTAACCTTGTCACCTGACTATTTCCATTTGGCTCAAGTAACACAACGCAACCCCACCGCCGCCACCATCATTCCAATGGTCGGTGCCCCCTTCATCTTCACCGATCAACTGGCAATCCTCCACCGCCACAGCGGCCCACCACCTCACAATGTCACCTGTCAACGGCTATTGGTGCCGAGCAGGTGACCCTTCAAAGCCCGAAGGCTATGGGAAAACCGTAAACCCCAAATCCCGAAACAGGAATTATAATCTCATCAGTGTTTGGGGGAAAACGATTATGCTGGCATCCATGAATTGGTAGGGCAAAAACCTGGTGTTGGAGATAAGTAAAATATTCTAATGTTGTTTAGCTTTGCTTAAATGATATATAGACCCAAATCATAGTATTATAGTGCCCTATAGCTAGAAAAAAAACAGATATGGAATTAGCTAGGAAGCTATAAGGCTATCCCCAATGGAATGACTATATGCATTGTCTATATACTGTAGCGCTACTGTAGACATAGAAAGGGTAGTTAGAATAGGGAGATAGGCAAGACTTTTAGACAATAGGTTGGAGATGGTCTAACAGCTTATTAGAAGACCAGCAGTACTCAATCATGTTTCCTCACGAAAAGAAACATCACTCTTCTCCAAGCAAAACATGTGAAACTGATATTCATAAAAAAACAGTTCTTTTAACAAGTTTATCCAGTTACAAAATGAATTAACGATTATGTCTCTTTAAAGCAAAGTAGCCAGCGAATGTTCGAAAACCCCTATTGTCGCGTGGCTTGCCGCACTGCTGTTGGTGTAGGTGTAGGCGGAGAATCTGGTGTTTAGCCCAACGTGCTTATAGGGAAGGGAAGGATCGGCGGAGGTGCGCGGCCGCCGGCAGCACCAGCACGTGAGATTTGTCACCAACTTGTGCTTCTGTCTTTGTTTGGCGTCTTCTCGTGGCCTGTCTTTCTTTCCGTTCCTTTTCCTGGAGCTGGAGCTGCCCGCTGCAGCTGAATTGACCGGCGACTAGAGCGCGGCTCGGCGTTTGCCTGCCCTGGCCCTGGGTCATCATCACTGACCGGTGCACCCAGCGCCCGCATGATCTGTTTGTTTGTTTGCTTGCTTGTTTATCCTAATATTGAATTGCTGTTCAAGGCTGCTTCTAGCTAGGAGTATTAGTCAATGGTTATGGGGAGAAGAAGAAGAAGGTTCTTTGAGTGTTTGACAAGGAAATTTCTAGAAGACCAAGGCATGCATGAGCATGACCTGGCATGATCGCACAGTGTTGATTGGGGTATTAGGAAGAAGTTTCTCTGTTTGTTGGTTTCTGAATTCTCAACTTCGTGAAGCTCTGAATTGTGATGTGGAAAGCGAGGTATCCATATGTCGCTGATGCCGGTCAGTTGGCGCCCATTGGGTGTTTGGGCTCGTTCGGTCCAATTCACGGAGTAAGCACCAAGCACGTCCGTGTATGCACGAAGACGAAGTAACTGATCTCACCATGTACTACTGACATTTTTATTTAGTATCCACGAAGGAATTAGTCTCACCACCAATCCTGCGTAGTTTTTGGAGTACAGTAAGTAATAGCAGCACTAGTATACGGACAAGTCACCGATCCTGCAAGGCTGCAACTGCAGGCGAGTTTTGAGTTTTGACCTGACTCCCCGGACCCGGAACAGTTTGAACTCGTCTAAGCTGAGCCTGAGCTCCCCACACCGGACCGGCCGGATCTCTCGAAGTCATGATGCTTACTAGAGAGCTTGGACCTTGGAGGCCAGTTGACGACGGGGGAAGCTAGGGAAGGAGGGACTGGTCTGTTCTGGAACGCGAGCGGAGCGGTAGCCGGCTCGTTCTGGAACGTTGTGGTGAAAAACAACGCCAGACTCTTCGTCATCACGGGGTTGCTCCGACACATCCGCGCCGCCTCGGCGGCTGCTGCCACGCGCTCTGGTACGCTGATGCATCAGGCACAGTCGTACGTACGTGTAGGCCCCTTGTGGCCCATGTGTAGCTGCTAGAGGCTGCTTGACAATTCAGAGAGTGGCGCACACAAAATGAGAAATCACCTGATTGATAGTCGAAATGCTCTGGCAGCGTGCTGCCGCGTCCTACTGTGCATTCAAGCAAGAGGATGCCAAAATGAATTGGTTTATCTTGACGAGACCGGCAGCTGATTTCTCTGCAGCTTGGAGCAATGAGAAATCGGAGTATTGGAGAATGGTAAACCAAAGCACAGCAGCTTATCTCCGATTCGGACAAGAAGCCCCACGGTGGCTCAGCCTATGGCCGCGTATGGATCATCCGGATTGCAGAATCCAGATTGTAAAATCTAGATTTTGAACCAAACAAGCATGTAGATTTTACGATCCATACATTATAGATTGTGGAATCTAAGAAGTTACTACATTTCAGCTTTTAGCTTTCAAAATCCAAATTGTAGAATCCAAGTGTTTCCATACCGGGCCTATAGATGGCCAAAAAGCACGTGGACCCGGTGACCATCCGTGCTGTGCTTGGCTCGGATTTTAGGCACGCGGGCCCACTCGGCCCGGCACGGTTTGTTTGGCAGGTTTGTCGTGCCGTACTTAAATATATCGTGCTTAAACCAGAAACTATGTCGTGCCGTGTTGTGCCACCCGTTTGGACATTGATAGCTCAACCCAAGTGCAGCCATCAAGGAAGCTAGTTTAGATTTGAGGTATAGATGTTCAAAAAGCACGAGACATGAGTGTTAGCCTGAAGCATGAAAAAAAAAGCATGGCCCAAACACGAATGGTTACAGAGCTCGTGCCAGCATGCATCTCTGACCGTATTGCCTGCAGGGACACATCACGGTTAATCATGGCGGAGCTAGAGGAAATTATAACAAAGGGGTGCATGTAACTTGTGGATGCATATACTTGAGTCACAAAGGGTGTATATATGGTCAAAATTTAGTGTTGATGACTAGTGATGCACTTGGGAGCTTAAGGCCCATGGGATGCACCCTAGTCTAGCTTGGTTGTCCACTTGTCCAGCTTGCTCCACCAGCCAGGTCTGGCAGCTTGCAGCCGTATGCGTGGAGCTTGGATGGGTGGAAGCGCGAGTGCTGGGCATGCACGGTGACCCAGGCTGGACTGCCACAACCTGCATGCACACATGGATTCCAAAGAGCACTTTTCATTCAGTTTTTATTAAAATATTTAATCACGATACCGATTTCGTATTTGTATAGATAGATATATGTCTCATGCTTTTAGCTCTCCCGAGCACCTCCTCCGTCCCTCTTTCTCCATCCCTTTCCTCGTCACTGTTCCAACTACTCCTCTCTCTGTATACATATAGTGCGATAACATTATAGTATTTAATTTTACAGAACCAATATGGAGTAACAGCCGGGTTCAGCCTTAAAAACAAAACTAGATCACACATGACCCATAAATCCGCAAAGATAATTTTATTGATTTATTTATTTCAAGTGTATACATATAACCAAATAGAAACCCATGGCAAATAGCCTCTAGAACCATGAGACAACCAAACAGATGTCGTCGCATGCCTAGATACTAGTTCGACTGGGTCTGTACCCATGCCTAGCCAGGCCCAAGCTTGTTCGGACAACCAATCACACCCTGTGTAGCTCCGCCCCTGGATTGACCTAAGGCACTATAAGACTCCGCTTCCACCATGGCCCAACAATGGTCTGTTGAGATGCACATTCCTAACAACAGCCCAACATCAATCGATTCAGATAGAAAACATGTGTAGTGTACTCAGCCCTAGAAACCCTAGGCCTTTCACCCCTTATCCACCGGCCTTGAATCCCATCCTGTACATGCGCCCTCTCCCATGCTGTCCCATGCTAGCCGGACCGCAGATGCATTGGCACACCATGACTAAGAATGCCTCGTATAATTCATAGGCTAGCAAATTGACACATCTGGTGGAACAACATGTACCACACGACATTGAAAGTTTGGAACTCATACTCTGCATAGGCTTACCGGAGGTTGACCATCACATCAAGGGGGCCTTGGCTGGCAAGAAAAAAAAAAGAGGCGAATAGGGCAAGCCGCCCTGGACCTTTTTCAAATACTCCTCCCCTTCGTACGACGTTAGATGGTGGCACGTAGAGCCCGGATGTACTGATGGAGTGTTGCTACCAGTTGAAATGGAGATCGTCGTATGGGCATGTGTCGTGTGTGGTCGGAGTGCCTCTCATCACCCTTTGCCTCGCTCGTGCGTGTTTGCCCAGTCCTCTAGCTGCTAGAGGACGTCACGGCAACAGGAAAATGTACTGTATAGTACTTATTTGATGAGATGCCTAGTATAACGCAATTCTTGCGAGAAAAAACGCATACACAAATGTGACAGGACACTGGATGCTCGCGAGGCAAGCATGTTCCTCTTCCTGTGCTCGGGTAAACGGTAAAGCAGCAGTTTGGTGACAGGCACAGTAGGTGTTTTGTGTGTAGTCCTCCTAGTCCTATACGCCACCTGGTGGAAGGCCCGGCACAGCAAAACGATCAGCAAGACAGCACAGGGCACACACAGGCTAGGCCGCTATTCGATCGCATCTCTCCCGCGAGCACGACGTGTTTGCCTGCTGCTGGTACTGGTTATTGTGCGGGCTGTGCACGGTGCACCTGCGCTGCGCCGCCGGCTGGTTCCACCGGAAAAAGCTGTAGGATAGCTGAGGCCGCTCATCGCCTGATTGATCTGCACAGTGCCTTTCGCTGATTGCTGAGTAGTAGTAGCGCTAGCGCCCAGACGTCCAAGGACGACGTGGAGGTTCCGCTCGGCTGGCTCGGCGGCCTCCGCTCTTCAGCTCTTGGACACTTTTGCGGTGGCGTGCGAGACCTGGCCGGCTGGGCCGGTCCGCCGGTGGGCTTTCGAGAGGGTTGCTCGAAGACTCGCCTCTCGCAGTCTCGCCCGCTCCAAATCAGAGCAAGATGAGTTCCTCCTGTTCACCTGTCCGAAGCCGCAAATATTCTGCGACCACTTTTCCTTTGTTCTTCGCATAAGACACCAATTGCACGTCCTTTCTGTTTGGTGCATTCCGAGGGAGGCGGGCATGCATGATAGCGTTCAACTGTTCACTGACCCACATCTGAGGCCAATGTTCTAGTATGATAATTGAGTTATACAACACAAGGTCCTATGCGTACTGTTTAGAACAGCGCTAACAGAAAACGATGTAAGCATCCTTGACACACTAGCTGAGAAACTGTAGATCCAAATACACATGCATTTCCTAAAAAGGACGACGAAACATTTTGCTTTGCTGTGTAAAGATCCAAATACACATCTAGATAAGGAATTTCTGAAGCGATCTATGGTATACATAGAGAACTGTCTCAAGAACATTAAGTTTGCATGCATTCTCGAGCTAACAAGATAGCTATGCATATTTACGCATGTGTGAATAGAATATTAGGGAATTGACTTTTATGTGACTACTAATGATGTCATATTAGCATTCTTTATATCTTGACTAGTCTATCAATCCGTATTCTCGCACGGGTTAGAGTTTTAGAGGATATGAATTTAATCCGTAATAATATTAGAGCTAATTATTATAATTAATCTTTTGTATTGTCATGGTGGGTAATGTATATGCAAATTTAGAAATTATTTTAATTTATATTTTATGATGGCATATTGGGTAATTTATATGCAGATTTAGTGCTTATTTTAATTCATCTTTTATAATTGCATGTTGAGTAATTTATATGCAAATTTAAAGGGTTATTTTAATTCGTATTTCATAATGGCATGGTGGGTAATTTTATGAAAATTTAAGGGTTTATTTTAATTCGTATTTCATAATGGCATGGTGGGTAATTTTATGCAAATTTAACGGGTTATTTAATTCATATTTCATAATGGCATGATGGACAATTTTTATACAAATTTAGGAGACTATTTTATTTCATATTTCATAATGTCATGGTAGCTAATTTTTTAGAAACTATAGTAGATCTAATGACTACTATTATTAGAGCTAGCACGATGGATGCTGGGATGTTAATTACATAGAAAATAGATCTAATGGCTATTAAGATTTCAATCTACAATTGATGATATGATGTTTCTGATTTTTATGAGAATTTCTATGATTTTATTTTATATTTAGCAGCATCTTGTGAGGATTAATAAAGAGGCTCCTAAAAAGAGTCCCCAATTAGTAATAGCAAGATTAGACACAAAATATCAGTTTTAGGAAGGTTTCTAGCATCTTTATGAAAAATAGTTACAGAATGATTTAGTAGTGTAAATTTATAAATGGGAAAAAGCTGATAAAAAACTGAGTGTAAATTTGAAAATAGAAAAAAATCTGCTAAAAAATAAGAAATTTGCTTTCGTTGATAGTTAAACTCAAAACCTTTCATAATGGCAGAGGTGGGTAACTTGCTTAGAAAACAAATTGGGAAAATTTGCCAAAAAAAAAGAAATTTGTTTTCGTTGAGAGTTAAACTTAAAACCTTTCATAATAGGAGAGATGGGTAATAATTAGAAAACAGATCTAATAGCCATTAATATTCTAATATGCCGATTGGATGGTCGGATGTTTTTGATTTTTGGGATAATTTTTAGGATTCATCTTTTTTCTAGGTACGTTTCGTGAGGATTAACGTGAAGGCTAAAAAAAAATCTCTAATTAGTAATAGTAAGATACTAAAGCTATTCCCAAGTGCAAAGTATCATAGTACAATATCGATGAAAACCATGTATGATAAAATGTATAATATTGATACGAAGAAACAACAGTCCACAATGCATAGTATCATACATAAATGTTCAAAGTAATTAATTAAGATGATATTTGTGTCTAAAAAAGTAGGTCCATGGTATTAGATTTTCTGCCGTGGACTAAGATATCGTACCAAAGCAGTATCTTGTTCAAGATACTGTTTTTTTCTCATTCCTATTAAATATTGTGCCACATCAGCTTAAAATCCTACATAACATCTCATTAATTAGCACTGATACTACGATACTATCCACCGGAAATAGTCTTCGCACCTTGCATCGTGGTCGCGTGAGACGCACGGCCTCAGATTTCGTGCGGCTTTGGCCGATTGATGCGTGCCCTCAGCAACTTCATGTTGGAGATGTATAGATTTTGCATGCAGCTCACAGCGAACGAATTATTTCGAGTTTCTTTTTATAAAAAAATTGAAGTCTACTGCTCGCACTTTCCGCTCTTTCTTCAGATGAGACACCAACTGCACGTTCTTTTGATTTGGATCATTCTGAGGCCTACCGACACCACGGTGCCTGCTTATTGACCCACATCTGAAACCAGTGTCTCAGCATGATCATTGCGCCATGATGGTACATCCTGTCTCCTTAACTCGTCTTTATTATGGACGAAATTGATCGGAGAAAGTAATCGATATGAAAATCTGGTTTTTAGACATAAATCTTTGTTTGGTTTGTGGAGGAAATTAGCGAGTTTAAGATGGAATTCATATCCGCTGTTTGCTTCATAGGAGTAATTTTTTCCTCCCACCAAAATTTCTATTCCCACCACACAAATAAGATATTCCTGAACTCTTGTCTTTTAACTCACATTTCCTCCCGCCAATTACCTCCATAGTGCTGCAGTGGTCGTTGAAATTGAGGCATCATGCTTTGTCCTTGTTTCTATTTGGCCGCATCCTTGTGTAGTTTCTTGCCAATTTCAAACTCGATCCGTTTGAGATTCAAGAACACGGCTTGTTCTTCTCGAGGGAACCAACTGTGCCCACCCCCACACCCAACCCCCAAATGAAATTTCTTTGAGAATAGCCTGAAATTTATTCATTTAAACAGCGCATCTGAATGCCGAGAAGGGTAAGAATGGCGGTGAAGCGGTGGGTGGATAGACGACAGCAGGAATAAAGGTAGCCTTGGAGAGCTATGGTTCTCTTCTGGATTCCAAGCCCCTTCTTCGCTGTCTCGGCGTTCGCCCCCAGCATGCAACACACACGCGTCAAATGAAAAAGGCCAAAACATGAGCAAAAATGGAATTGTAAATACATCTACATTCCCTACGTACAGACACTACAGCAGAAGCAAAAGCTGTACCCAAAAAAAAAACAGCATTTGCCGACTGCTCCTCCCCTCATCAGTCTCTATCCTGCACGCTGTGAGCTGCTTCTGCCCCGCTGCAACGCTAGCTGTTCATGATCAGCGGCGTAGCGACACTACTGCAGCCTGCACTGCACGCATGCATGGACACATCGAAACCTGGGTCTGGAGGTAGTAGGAGCTGAGCAGAGCACTTTCTTTTGTATACCCAAGGGCCAAGTGAGATACGAATATGATGCACATCTAGGAGTGGTCAGAGGTAGCGCTGTGTGATAGGGCACACACTGATACAGGTTCAGTCTCCATGGCAGACGATCGAGCGAGCGAGCTAGAGACGAAGGCTGGTCTCCCGTCCTGCAGGCTGCAGCTAGCTAGAGAGGCTTCACAATGCCTCAGGCGCTCCGCGTCCGCCACGACTGCGCCCTCGTGGCGGTGATCTGTGCGATGCCAGCTCTGTAGTTCTCACTTCGTCGCCGAAATTTGCCGGCTCACTGACGGGTCAATATGTCGAGCTTTCGTCCCATCAACTGAACACAATGCACGATATGGTCTGACGTTGTTTTCCAAACCAGACGACCGAGTAACGGTAGGCATGCAAGTTTGAATGGGTCAACTCAACAATACATTATCCAATCTATAGCCCCCTATAGGGCTGACACATTATATTTTAGTGTTAATCTAGGTTTAATAAAAGTACTAATGCATTATCTCCATTCTCGAATAATTGTAGTCTAACATAATTTCCCAATCACATGTCACTTATGTTTTTTTTAACTAGTCCCCAAAGTGGATTGAGACAAAAAAAGTAACCTATTTCACCAAATAAATGTAGCAAAAAAAGATGTATGGATTCATTTAAATTACAGAAACAATACTCTTGGTCACCTTTTTTAAGGACGACTCCATTTATGTAAGTAGCACATAAATAGTAGTTTAATCTTTAGATAAAGTTTTAATTTCCAATTGTTATGAGTACTTGGAGAAAGGGTTTATCACAACTATATTTACTAGTCCATTAACCCGTGCTCTAGCACGAGTTAGAGTTTTAAGAGATATAGGATTTAATCATTAGTAATATTAGTGATGGTTATTTTAATTTGTCTTTCGCAATGACATTGTTGGAAATTTTACATGCAAATTTAAGAATCATTTTAATTTATCTTTCTGATGGCATATCGGGTAATTTATATGTAGATTATGGCATATTTTAATTCTTCTTTTATAATGGCATGATACGTAATTTATATGCAAATCTAGAGAGTTATTTAATTTATATTTTATAATAGCACGGTGGGTAATTTTGGTGCAAATTTAGAGTTTGTTTTGATTCGGTAATTTTTATAAAAATTTTAGGAAGTTATTTTATTTCACCTTTCATGATGGCATGGTGGGTAATTCTTTAGACAATATAAAAGATCTAATGATAACTATTAGTAGGGCTATATGATAGGCAGCCATATGTTTCTGATATCTGTAAGATTTTTTAAGATTTATCTTTTTTACTAACGATGGTGAAGATTAACATGCTCCAAAAGGAGCATCCAATTAGTACTAGTAAGATATGTTAAGGCATATTGTGGCTATTAAATCTTACATTTCCTACTAGTTCATGCCATTTTGCTAGTCTATCTCTATCAACCACTAAGGCTCTATGGAAGGAGACATTAAGCAGAGTTGAGGACGTTTGGTACCGTTGAGTTATTCTTTCGCACTATGGTATACAGCTTAATAGGTGCATTTAGGGTTTCTTCCAAGCCATGAATGAATCTAGAGTCTAAGAAGTTCTATTTTACCGTCATAAGGCTTAATCATCGTTTCCTGGTTTCTTTTTAACTTGTGTGTAGTTATTTTATTTGTTAGGCACTTCTTCTTTAGCATACTTTACCATAACTCATTAGAAGGTGATTATTTTGTACACATCTAACTTTTATTATTTCTAAATTCCATTCTGTCCTTAGGCGTACAAACCACATTCCACATAAAGAAGCACACATCAATAGAAGCTTGTACCCTTGGCCTTTATCTAAATCATGATTCATAAAGTGAATTGTTGGCATAATACAAAAAACTAAGAAACTATTTTCCACACTGTTATGCAACATCCTATGCATTTCCTTTTATATTTAGCTCTATCAATTAGACCAGTAAGCACATGTATATCCACCACAATGTTAAACAAGATTTGGGAAAGCATGTTGCCATGTTTTAGGTCTTTGTGGGTTTGAAAGTAATTATCAAAGTCATCATTACATTCACCCAACACTTCCTATTCACTACTTGTTCAACCCACTTGCACCATATGGGAGAAAAAAACCCTTTAATGCTAAAAAACGATGAAAGAATTAAATTAAAGGAACCATTCGGCCTTGTCGTACGATTTTTTTTTCAACATCGAGTTTTAGAAATAACTTGGCTATGCATTTCATGGTATATAAACGCCATTTAAGATGATATTGATCTTGTAGCAAATGATGATATATTATTGTGATAGAAATTGATGATTAGAGCATACCGCTAAAGATTTTTTTTTCTAATCCAGACACGTACGCCTGCTAAAATGAACGGAGAAAGTACAGTGAATAGTGGGTCCAGGAACTTGTCCACGTACTAGCTGATGGGCAAGAGTGTAAAGACATTTGTACACTTGAAGGACACGCTCTTGATCACACAAATGCGTACACCCCTACTTTATTCCTCCCATTCTGAGCCCGGTCTCTCTCCATTTCACCGCAGGTTGGCATGGCACTGCTCCGTTTTCCCAGCCGAAGCTGAATAGTCCATGTCTCCGTCTATCTATCCGTTCACCGTTTCCCCATGACGGACGCGACGCCCTCCTTTTGGCGCCGCACCCAGCCCGTGCCGACCGAATTATGGCCTAATCACACCAAAACCCGCTCCCTTCCAAGCCCTCCCATCAGCCAATCTTTATATACCCGGCCCGACCGGCCCCCTCTCACTCTCTCCCCCTTTGCCATTCCCGATCCCCAGAACGCGCAGCGGCGCAGGCAGCAGCGTTCACGTGTCCTCCAGCCCCTAGCTCTCCGTCCAGCTCCAAGCCTCCAACCTGTTGCTACAAGAAGCCACAACCACCGCTGCTAAGCTGCTCTGGCCGGGAGGGAGAGGAAGGTGATCCCATGGGAGAGGCGACGAGCAATCTTTCCTCGGATTCTTGAGTTCTGCTGCATGCTGCTGGCTGGCTGGCTGGTTTCTTGAGAGGCGCGGCGCAATGGCATTGGAGGCCGTGGTGCTGTCCCAGCAAGGCAGTCGCTTCGGGTGTGGCGCCATGGCAGGAGGGCCTTGGAGTGGCCTGTTCAGTGGAGTGGAGGGTATGCTGGAGATGGGTGGCGCCAGCGGCAGCTGGGACGCGGCCGCGCGCTCGCCGCCGCTCCTGCATGGGTTCCAGGACCTGGGTGACGCCCCTGCCGCCGGCGCGCTGCCTGCGGCGTCGTCCGGGGGGAGCGCGAGCGGTGCTGGTCTGGAGGCTGTGACAACGGCTACGACTACGACAGCGGCGGCCGGGAGAAGGAAGCGGCGACGGGCGAGGGCGGTGAAGAACGAGGAGGAGGTGGAGAGCCAGCGGATGATCCACATTGCCGTGGAGCGCAACCGCCGCAAGCAGATGAACGAGTACCTCGCCGTGCTCCGCTCCCTCATGCCGCCCGCCTACGCGCAACGGGTAACCACCACACCGACGACCGAGCTGCGCGTCCTCCTCCTAGCTAGTAGCTCATCGCGTGTCGCGCCGCCGTGTGTGTGCAGGGTGACCAGGCGTCCATCGTCGGCGGCGCGATCAACTTCGTCAAGGAGCTGGAGCAGCTGCTCCAGTCCCTGGAGGCGCACAAGCGGTCCCGAGAGCGCCCCATCGACACCGATGGCGCCGACGATGATGCGCCGCCGTTCGTGGGCTTCTTCACCTTCCCGCAGTACTCGATGCGCGCTGCAGTGGCGCCAGAGACGAACGCTCCCGCTGACGACGCCGCCCACCGGCGCGAGGGCGCCGAGGCCGAGGAGACGTCCGGGTCAAAGCCGTCGGCGGTGGCCGACGTGGAAGCGACCATGGTGGAGAGCCACGCCAACCTGCGGGTGGTGTCCCGGCGGCGGCCGAGGCAGCTGCTGCGGCTGGTGGTGGGGCTGCAGGGCCACCGCCTCACCGTGCTCCACCTCAACATGAGCAGCGCCGGCCACATGGTGCTCTACTCGTTTAGCCTCAAGGTACACCCGCCTTCGTTCCTCCTCCAGAATCTCCTCGTAAACAAATTGCAGGCTCGCAGCAGCCCGATGGATATACTTAGTACTTACATGGCTCTCAGTTCAAGGGGTATAGTACTCGTACCTGGTTCGAAATACCACACTTGGAGTTGGAGGTCTTGGTTGCCGCCTAGGTTTCCGTGCGTTTTGGATTTTGCTCTGTCTCCAGCAACTGCTCCAAATTCTCCAGCCTGTTTACTTTTATGGTTTAATTAATGGAGCTAGCTGATCAAGGTTGCAGTTATTTGATTTGATGCTGATGGATCATGGATCTTCATGTGGTGTTTGTCTCGTGAAAGCAGGTAGAGGATGATTGCCAGCTTACCTCCGTGGATGAGATCGCAGCCGTGGCTCATCAGATTGTCGAGAAGATCCACGAAGAGCAGTGCTGCACCTTAGAATAGCATCGAGCATGCGGCCTTTTTTTTTTTTGAGCTCTTTGTAGCAAGTGAAGTCATTCCCCGCGTGCAAATGAATAATGTATTTACCAGCTTAGCTAGTCTTTGAATCAGCTGAATGTGCAACTTACCATTTTCCGTAGATGATGTCCATGGCCAGGCATGTACCCAGTACTCTCCGTCTCTGAACCACGAGAGGTCCAGGTACCTTCACAGTTCAGAACAGCTCCTATTCCATGGGCGTGGCGGAGACGGCATGACATTCCCTTGTGGGTGCTACACTGCTACCATGTTCACCACGGCATGACATAACTGGCAGGTGCTGTTTCGGTCCTCCTTGTCCTGGAGGGATTCTGTTCCCCTTGTGAAGCATCAGCCCCTGCCAAAAACACCAAAAGATTCCCAGCTTCTGCCATCCTCTGCACGTGGTTCGAAAAATCCCTATCTTGAATTTCCGTTGTGCCCAACTCTAAAATTTCATGCTCGTTCATAGAATCAAATTGCCGTGAAAACAACAATGAGCCTATATCTGTGGCCCTGTGGGTTTTTTTTCTCCCGTGGCAGTATATCAGAATGGTTCAGCAAATAACAAACATTTCAGTGGAAGAACATGCATGGAGTACGGTGGAGTATGGAAAAATATAAGAAAACAATGTGTCCCCTCACTGACCCAAGAAAAGGTTTTAAAACAGGGCACCTTTACCTGATCGCCCTTTTACCATTTCTGTCTAAGCATGATTGATCAAACAGTGAAAGAACTGCACAGACATTCATCCCTGGGATGCTTGCATCTGATAGATTCGACCAACAGGACAAATTACATGTGCATCTCGCTTACATGCAGAATGTCGTTTTCGCTCAATTGTTATTCTCTGAAGGAATGTAATCTGGTAAAAAGAAAAGGAGCCAGCGTAAAAATAAACAGCACATATTAGAGTCAAGTCCCATGGATGACGCATAGACCAAATCACTCAAAACTTCAGTTGCCAGATAAAGATGGATGAAGTGCTATGCTTCAAATATGTCCAGGCATAAGGAAATATAACAAACTATGTAGCAAGAACGATAACTCATAACTGTATTAGCTAGATCATGATACGATGCATAATATGCCTAAGGCAAAAGATATAATGAACAGATATTGTACATTGATTCAGCTGAATGCAGCTACTTGTGCTGACCGCACCTTAACACACTAGTCAATATGAAAACCAGTCTCAACAGCACATGTGGCATAGTTCACATATATGCAAGAAAAAGTTCATGTTGAAGGCCTGCACATGAGGCTTCAGGGCCTATCAATGACCTTTTTCTATAAGGGGCTCGCAAAGACGTAACATCTCTTTTTTCTGGATTCCATATGGATAGCGATAGAAAACCTTCATGTTCAAGTTGAGGGCTTCAACCATGACAGAAGCAAAAGTGTGGTACCATGAGAATTATAGTCAGGTTGTAATTGGAAAAATACTTGCATGATGTACGATGGGGGACAAAAGCCAGCAGGCTAATAGCATTAGGAACAATGAACCAAGACTCCCAAGAGTGAGAAGGGCAGAAAGGCATTAGCATGTCATTCCAAAATGTACGGATGTTACACTATACAAGTACGGTATCGTTGCCTTGGTTCTCACCAACCAAACTAGCCTGTGAACAACTGGATATCAGCAGTGGATATCCCCATCAAACAGCAAATAGACAACAAATGGCAGCTTAACAGATGCATCAATAACCCCACTTAAAGAAAAAAGACTGGGGAATGGGGAAACAGAAGACAACAATGGAGGAAGAGATGAAATGGGCAGAAAGTCAAGCATAAGTGGATTTTCAGTGGTTGCCAAAGGCACAAAAGATAGAGCAGCATCACAGCAAAAGAGCAGTGAAAATAGAAAATTGCATTAGCGGTTGGTGCTATATCTATTCATGCTATGCTATTTCCTCAACACTTAAGCTCCACAACAAAAAATGGCGTACTTTGCACGTCTGCCAAGAAAATGACTTAGAGGTACATAGATGGTGAAATCCAAGCATTGAAGTTCATTACTCAAACTTCTATACATTGAGATCTCATCCAAGGTTTATGCATCAGAACCACGCACCATCAGAGACAGACGTAAAAAATTGTTAAGCACACGCAAAGTTAATTTTCTTTCATAGACCAGCAAATGAGATGATGGCCAAACTCAGTTAGTTTTTCAAATTTTTGTAAAGTTCAGCATGTTTCCTCAACTTACATTTAAAATTTAAAGTGCGTACAGTTAACTTTAAGACAAGATTTTAGTTTATATATACTTTGTAGGTTCCTAAGTGAATTCCTTGGCAGGTAAGCATGTTTCTTTTGATATACATGAGCTCTCTAGTGTAATATCTGTAGACTAAAGAGAAGGCATAGAACAGAATTCCAATGTAGTGAATTAGTGATCTAAAACCTTTTTCATACTTGGAAGGCTGAAAGACATGCTTTACCTACCAGCTCCCAGACAAAAAAATAATACCTTACTAAATTCAATTATTTTGAGAACGATTTTGTATCTGCTTTCCTCATCATGCAGCCCCCTAAGCTTCCTAAAGATGCATTTGTGGTCTTGTTCCTTGCCATGAACTTCCTAAGCACTATCTTAGTTTACAGTTAGCACCAAAAGGAGATAAGAGAAGAGTAGAACATAGGAAGCAAATATGCAGTCACACTAGCAAAAAAAATACTGTATTTAGAGAAAATAGAAATGATCAACTATGTTATTTCTTATTTCAATTTGTTGTTAACAATATCAACTAAAACCTGCAAACAGGATAAGCCTTGTACCAAGTATATTGAACCATTAGAGACGATTAGAAATTGCTAGATAGTTATGTTAAAACCTTTTATTAATAGTGTTGAAAAGGAAATCTGGCACCAGTGGAAAAATAAAAAATTGAGTTTTATTAATCAAATAAGATCAAGGTCATAGTAGATGGGTGGTTGCAATCAAGCTTTCTTAATTCATCATGAAATATCTTAATATAGCCCTATCTTAATTAAATCAATAATATAATTAAATATATCACACAAACTAAGCTACTTGTCCACTAATAAAGGCTAAGGACAAGCTTAGAGATGTAAGACATTAACAATATTTAAGTGCATGGGTATTGCAATACTGTGCAAAAACATGTTAATTTACTGAGGAATCAGATACCTCGACGAATCTTCTCACCTTGATCTGCTGGAGAACACCACAGTATTGTATCTGCAGTTCATTTCTTGTCCTGCCAACAGAAATTGTGTCCACATGCAATATCTGCAATATGTTAGCACACTAGATATTCTATTAATATATTTATGCTAAGTGGATCTTAACATCCACATATAAATAACAATCACATGTGAAATTAATAGTTTAGGTTTGCATTCACTACATGTTCAATGGTATCCATACAAATAAGACATCTAGCAATATCATACGCCACCAGGGCGAAGTACTAGTCTGCCAAGCTGCCAAGCTACATATTCTTAATTTGGTATGTTTGGTCCAATCCTTTTTGAGACAAATAAAGTTGACATAGGTGAAAGTCCATTTCTTCTTGCATGATCGCTACATAATAGATACATGGAGAAGCCAAACATCAGCTTCCCCAATTCACTCAGCTCAAGCTTAAAGTTAGCATCATACAGGAAACTTGGGACTTGGAACCACTCAGGAAAACCAGCAATTGCTCTCATCACCTCAGATCACAAAGGAAATTTTCTCCAAGAGCAACTTCAGCTCTCTCTCTCTCACACACACTGTGGTATATGTTTTCTATGAACAGACACTGACACACTACCAGCTCCCGGCTTTGCTGAGGCTGCATCCCCTTGACAGTAAAAACATGTCGGCTCACAGTGGCAGAACGGTGCCACTGGAGCGGCCATTCCGTGAGAAGAAGAACCCCTGGCCACTGCTTGACATGGACCTGCCAATCTTAAACCGGCTTGACTGGCACGAGGACAAAGAAGTGCTTGGTGCCTCCCTCTCCTTCACCCTGAAGATCTTCATCTCTCGGGCGTTCGGCAACTTGCAATTAGACGGAACGACACCATCCTGAGATTCAGGAACAGCTACGAGATACAATGGCGAATCCATGGACGCCGAGCGCCTAATTGGCTTGGGTGTGGCCGTTCCATCCTCCTCCGCCGCAGTCGTAGCGCCTTCACTTCGAATGTCCGATGATGGGGTATCAGAGTCCTCCGAGCCCTCCGTCTCAGATTCAGATTGGGATAGTGACATCTCCTCACGCGCTTGGTGCTGTTCCGATTGGACAGCATCCGCCTGAGCCTCCGCGGCGGTGACGGGGAGATCGGAGGGGGCGACGACGACGGGGGAGCGGCAGATGGGGCAGTTGACGTGGGCGCGGAGCCAGGTGTCGATGCAGGGCGCGTGGAACGGGTGCGCGCAGCGCGGGAGGAGGCGCACCAGCTCCCCGTCGCTGAACTCGCCGAGGCACACCGCGCAGTCCCCGCCCCGGCCCACGCCGCGGCGGTACTCGACGGCGGCTATGGACGCGATGGTGGCCTCGTCGAGCCCCACCGTGCGGATGTACCACACGTGGTGCACGACGCCGCCGCCCTCCTCCTCGTCGGTGAACCCTCCGTCGTCGGCGCCTTCAGCGGCGGCGGCCTCGGCGGCGCGGCGGCGTCGGCGGCGCAGGAGGAGGCGGCGGCGGCGGCGGTAGAGGAGGAGCGTGGAGAGCGCGAGCGAGAGGAAGAGGAAGGCGGAGAGCAGGGAGATGACGAGGAGCAGGCGCACGGGCGCGTGGTGGTCGGCGTCCGGCGCGGGCGGGATCAGCGGGATCGGGGGCGGCGGGTGCAGCGCGTAGTCGGAGCAGGCCTCGCCGCCGCCGGGGCAGAGGCACTCGAGCGGGTTCTCGGTGCAGTTGAGGGTGACCGTCGTCGTCGCCGCCGGGTGCGGGCGCCCGGACACCATGGCTACCTCGGCTCGGACAGCGGCAGCGGCGGAGCTGGCTCGGCGTCGGCGGCGCGCATCGGGGAGGTGGGGGGGTGGCGGCGGTGGTGGTGCGGGTGGAGAGTGGAGACTCGGAGAAATGGAGTGGATTCGTCGCTATTGGGTTCGGTAAAAGGTTTGGCGCACCATGGACCATGGGGTGGAGGTGGAGCGCATGATGAACGCCCGCCCGACACCTACGACTTTGCAAGCACTCTCTCTGACTGACACTGGACCTAGTGAACCTAGCCACTGTCCGGGGGCTCACCAGTCAGAGGGGACGCTGTTTGTGTTGACGTTTCGCCGTGAGCTGAGGAGCAACTTGTATTGGGTAGGGTTACGCAAAGTCAAACATTGGTTGGACCCGGATCAGACTCCACGGACCATAGGACTGGAACGGCGTGTATAGGTGTAAATCACTAAATCCTAGCCGTCAATTCCGGGACGGCCAAGATGTAATCATTTGAGAGGTGAACTGACTCGTTAATGCCACGGCAGCGAGGCATTCACCGTGCAGCGCCACGCATGACCGATTATTAGTTATAAATAACTTAAATAAACTGCGCTGCTGCTTGGAGCGGCAACAAAGGGTAATTTTGACCAAAGCATCGGGTGATTAGGCGCGGTTTGGTTTTGTTAGGCAAGTAGTATAGTATTGGTAAATTTTTCAACACAACCAGTGGGTGAATCCCGCGTCACATCGTATGACGACAAATAGTCAATGCGTTCTCGAATCTTTCAGGATTCCGGTACCGTTCAGCTCGGAGTTTCTGAATTCTTGCTTCTCGGCCGTTTTACCTGAACACACTGTGTTTGAGTGAAATACTTCAATGGTGTTTCGTCAAAAGAAAATACTCCAATGGTCATTTCGCAAGTAAAATATAGGACTGTACTCCAAAAGTAGAGGTTAACCAGTACTTAATTTTTCCGTTAGTTTTGTGATGCGTTGGGCCCTTCCACCAGCCCAGTTGTAGCCTTTAATCGCTAGGTCGTCTCCATGGGCTTGGGTGTGCAAAATGGTTCGGCCCACTGCCAAATCCAAATCTTCTAGCTTGGGATAAGCCACGTCATCGTGCACAAATTAGTCCACATCAGGCCACGCAATCTCTAGACTACAGACCACTCCATTCGTCGAAGTTGATAGAAATATTCCAATAGCTAAGCTGGCGGCTTTTCTTAATTGGTTGTCAATCACTTCTTAAGTTTCTATTTTGTGGGGAAAAGAAGAAGAAAAGCGAACTCACCTAGATGAGCTCGCGGCCGGGTTAGGGTGTGGGGCTTGGGTCCCCGGTGGATCTCTCCCACTGGGCTTAGAGGAGGCCTAGGGAAGAGGACAGAGCGGTACAGGGCGCGCGAGGTGGGGAAGTTAGCTGCACAAGCCACAGGATGAAGAGGGCAGGGTCACGTGGCGTTTAGACAAAGGCTTCGACGGATGCGGTACAACGTGGGCATACGGGGGAGAGTATTGGGCAACGTCGTTGATTAAAGATGACATTTAGATGGCAGACCATTTAGATAGCCTCCACTCCACTGTCTGGCATGCGTCTTTTCCAAACTAGTCATACGCCACCTGTTGAACTAGGCATTGGAGATGCAAAATCATTTCCCTTATATACGTATTGGACAACGTGATGCATGTAATTCCTCGTGTGTCTTCCAAACTTCCGAGAAACACACCTTACTGTGTAATATTTCGGATGCATTCTCTTTCTCCTCATCGGCTCGGCTTCTCCAGCAGATTTTCTGGTGCGTGCATTTGTCTTATCACCAAACTACCCAATGTATGCAACCACAGCTCTTTTCCAAGTCTTAATCATATCGTACCTCTGGTTTTCCAATGCTTGATTTTTTTTGTCACACCAGATTTGTTCGGTGCTCTCATTTCCTGAAAACTCTAAGCACTGTACTAAGGAAAGGTTCCCCCTTGACTGCCACATTTGTCATTTTGACTTGGACAATCTTCGTGTTTTCTTCTATTCTATTGTACTCATAGTTCGGATACATGAGAATATGCATCTAGAACAAGTTCCCTTAGTGGAAACGCCATGTTGTCACTCATTCGTCGAAACACATGATACAAAACATGGCATAACAGGCCGTCTCTCACTCCAAGTCTTCATTACATTTATAATAATGCATGTGATAGACTAACTCTTAAAGTTTGTGTTACTTGTATATAGATTCTCCTATTTGGAGCAGATATGGACCTATGTGAAGAATGTAAGTTGATGTTAGCCTCCTAGAAAAATACTACTGCTTCTGTATTTAAATATAAGTCATAGTGATTTTTTTCACAACTTTAATTGTTCGTCTTATTCAAAAAGTTTTACAAATGATTATTTATTGTTATGATTTGTTTTATCATTGTATATAGTTTAAGCATGACTAATTTTTCTATATGTTATACAAATTTTTTAAATAAAACGAACGATAATGTTGCAGAAAAGAGTCAACCGCGACTTACATTTAAATACGGGAAGAGTATTTATATCACATTTTAAGTCTCTATTAGAATGGGGCATCTCACCCGTACTTGTCCACCATCTGCGATCACCACTAGTACTCTAGTAGCCCTTTGTGTTCTACCGCCTCACTCATACCCACACCCCACCAGTCGAGAAACCACCACCGCGAGATTCTAGATCATGGATGAGAAGGTAGTCTCACAACAATCTAACGCATCAAAATCCATGACTCGACAACTTATGTTTTTCGAACGAACGGTGGACATATGAGTTAGAGTTTTTTTTGAGGGAAAAGTCCATTTTACAATCTCGAATTGGCACAGTTGTCCGATTTTCAACCTCCAATTACAAAACCAGGTAACCTAGGTCCTCAAACTAACCAAACCGGGCAAAATACCCCCTTGACCCTGTTGGAAGCGGTATTCGAGGACAATTTTCTATTTTTGAAATAATAAAATCATGTGTAATCTCTAAACATTCATAATTAATTAATTTTAAATTAGAAAAATATGAAACTTATTCAATATTTTCCCAAAACATAATATATCTATTGGTGCTCCATTTGAAGATACTTGGAATTGATTCATTCTTATTTATTATGTTATATTTGGAGAAATAAATTAAGGTGTAGAAATAAGATCCTAATCCAAATATCTTAAAATTGAGCACCAAATTGTTTGGCTATATTTTTAGAAGAGATTTGAAATATTTTTAATATTTTTTATTCAAAATAAATTAATAGAATTTATAGAGATCAAATAATGTTTTATTATTTACAAAAATTGAAAACCACCATCCAATACCGCTTTAACATTGTCCAAGGGGGTAAATCCGGTTACCCGATTAGTTCGAGGGCCTAGGTTACCCAGTTTCGTATTTGGATATTGAAAATCGGACGACCATGACAATTCAAGGTTGTACAATAGATTTTTCCTTTTTTTTTTGAAAGATATAAACGTATATGGCACGTTTGGAACCCATGGTAATTGTTAGCAAAAGAAACTTGGGGATCCATTATAATTTGAGGCTAATAATTAGGATAATTGTTAATATATCCTTCATTTAATAATTAGCCCATATATCAGAGGTGGTAGAACGCAAATGGAGAGGAGACCAAAATATTTGCACCGAACTTTATCCTCCACTAAAATACAACACACATTTTAAGGGCAAAGCTGACTTTTACCATGAATTACCTCGAGCTATTACTATATATCCAAACAGCTCTAGGAAAGTTTTAGATGGATTTTTTGTTATAACCATCTAATTAGGTTAAGCCATCTAAAAACGGATGACCTAAGTCCGTGTATGACTAGTAGCCTAATAGGTAATTCATAATGTTTAAACTGTATTGAACTGGAGGACAAAAGATGAACCAAAGAATACGTATACGAAGTTTGAATTCGACTGTCCTCTCGTGTAGAATTTTCTTACTCCGCTCTACCAGGTGTTAATTACGCTACACAACTCGAATTATTGTTCCGACACTATAGCTGACCCGCACGGAACGTAAGTTTAATGCTAGCGTAGGCAACGGGTGCGGACCCGGCGAGCTGATCTATCTTGTCCCTTTCTTGCCTTTGGGCTCACCTACCCGATCCTCCATGGCCACCCTCACCTTGCCGCCGGCTAACGCCGCCGGCCAGGCTTCCACCCAGGAAGGCTTAGCAGAGTATGGGACAGCCGCCTTTTGCTCGTTTCTTGTTTTGTTTTGTTTTGCGGGTTTTTTTCGTAAGACTAAATCACGGATTTTTCTCTTTCTGATGAAGAGGGATCAGAAAGCCACTCGAGGACACTGCAAATCCCGGTGACATGGATTCTGAGTACGTGTTCTCGGATTAAGATTTGAGAACCTACTATTTGCTGACTTCTGAGACAACCAACGATTCCTGGATTTGTCTGATGCGGTTTACTCCGATGAACAGGTGGGTTGTTCTTGGGAAATCGGAAATCGTCCCGGCGGATTTGGCCACGGCCGCGGCCGCGGCCGCCACCGCCTCAACTTCTCGCCGCTGCCGATGATACCTATCTGGTAGGAATTGGGGACACCAATAGTCTCTATATCTTTACTTTTCTCTACTAAACCAAATTATCTGTGTATCAAATTAGGATCCTGAATTGTGTGCTTAACAGTCACCGTGTTTTCTCTCTTAGGGTGCAGATGATTCTTGGAGGCGTAGTTTACACGGCAATACCGTTCTACAAGAGGGCCAGGAAGGTCGAAGGTATATTCAGATCCGTACCACTTTTAATTTATAGGGTGCAGACGGTGATTGGGGCCTTGGGACTTACCGGCTTAGTTTAGGGGTTGATTGTTAGTTTTGTTATAATCTGTAGACAATCATCTAATGGCTACTGTTCACAGCTTATTGGCTCATCACAATGATTGAATGACCAATGCATATCAGGTGAAACAATAGCCAATGTGGAAACTGCAGTGGAGGTTGTGGAGCATGTTGCTGAGGTGATAGAGAAGTTAGCTGCAAATGCAGCTGATTCCCTACCAGAAAATGGACCATTCCAGAAGGTCGCCGTGGAGATCGAGTGCATTGCTGAAGTGGTGGATAAGGATGCACAAAAGGTAGAAGCGGTCATTGAGAAGGTCTGTATACCTTATCCATGATCTTACTTAAATTTGAAATTTCAATGTCATATATGTCAGTAGTGCATAAGAAATTGAGAATCTTTGGTGTTAATTAAGTACTAGCTCCTCTGATAAATATATAATTTTTAATTTAAAATGGCATATTAATTTAAAAATGGCGTATATTAAAAATGGTGTTAATTTAGTACTACCTCCTCCCATTAATGCAGTTGTTGGCAGTTCTTCTCATAGGACATGTAAAAGTTACCCAAGTAGAAAGCTATGGCCTTTTCGTACCTTTAGACCACTTCAAAGTTCAAACAAGGGACTGTTGGCTATTTCTTGTAAGTCTTTTCTGGTAGTTCCACAGATTAAGATTTCAATAACTTGGCACTAGGAAAACATGTGCAAACTTGGTGGTGAGAAATGTTTGTGAGGTCTCTAGTTTCCAGAACATTTTTTACCAGCAAACAGGCCAGTGTCTGATTTGTTTGACAAACACTCTTGTGGAGCATGCTTCGGTAGCTTCAACCAAGTTTCTGCTTTCTACTGGCATTTGCATTGGCCCATTGCAGTGGACAAACAGTTTTCTTAAATCACGCTAAGACAGTTTCCTGTCTACAAATCTACTTCCGTGGGTTACCAAAGAAATTAAATCTGTTCTATTGTCCCTGTTCGTCGATGTAGATCGAAGACTTGAGTGATAAGATCGATGCGGTGGTGGAGCCTGTCATTGAAGAGCTCGAGAAAGACTTCAAAACGAACCCAACATCCTCTACTGGATCAGATGCCCAGAAATGACAGTTTCTGTAAATTCGGATGGAAAAATGAAGTGTTCATTTCTGTAAATATTGTCCATTTACTTTCTTCATTTTCTAAATGTCTGTGTGCGTGTGCGTGTAAATATAACTAATGTGCCTTGAACTAGAACTGTGCCATGGTATAGTAAGACGGGTGGTGATGTGTCGGGTGCTTGAATCTGGGGCGCCTTGGTCAAAATAGACTGTTAACAATTACACTGGATGACTGGAATGTGGAATCTCATATCACTGATTTATGGCACAGATTTCTCACCACTAGCACAATAATAATGAACTTTATTCCCTCTATTATGAAATATAATATTTTATGAGGTTGTTATAAAAATGGCTTCACCAAATAAGGGGCCCCATAAAAATAGGAGACCAATTTACGGGAGAAGCCCAAAAAAGTGACTTCACATGGCTTCTTCTGTCTCACCTATGTATTCGCTGCATCTGAATTACTTTATTGCTTTCGAGAAGCCATTTTGTCAAACGTTTTTTAAAATGGCTTCAGTTTCATTGGGAAAACCGTTTCACTACAGAAACATGAGCCGAAGCTATTTTTGGAGGAGGCAGAGCCCTGCCAAACAGGGTCAAGTCAAATCATCTTTAAGTTTGAGTATTTGGCCAAGTCTATATAACTCTCCCTTGCAAAAAAAAAGTCTATATAACTGTCTTTCTTAACTCTTAGCAGGTGGGGAATACATGAGTGAGGTTAATAAAATACAACACATAAGTTTATTCTACAGTCTGTTTCGATGTAAATATTTGAGACGGTAGAATTGGTTTGCAATTTCAGATCTATTGTTTGGATATAAAAGAATTGGTAGCTGTAATCCAATTCCATCCAATATCGATGGGCCAGGCTCTGAATCAAGAGACGAGTTCTTGTTATAGTCCAATATCAAAGAATTGGATTTTGATTCCAACTCTTAACTCTAGAGGCAACCAATCAACAGAATTCAGAAACCAGATTCTAATCCAGACCGTGGACTCTAATATCTACATCCAAACCAGGTACGTGCTAGAGATTTCCTCTCGCTTTGTTCATGAACAGACCCGATCACGTGGACTCCAGCCGGCAGCCGCGATGCAAAATCTTCACGATGCTCTGGCATGGTAGTAGGAGGGGTCAGGAGATCGAGTGACGTATCCGAGAGCTTTAGGTATTGATGTTCCCTTACGCCATGGGATCGGTTCCCTGACCAGGATTGCTAATGCTGCTGAAACTTTGGCATCAGTCCCTTGACCAGCCACATATGCATCCAAGATAATAATTCGAGGCACATGTTAATTTCTCGCATTTCCAGCACCCACGAGGTCGTGATCGATGAATTATTGTTTGACTGATGAAAGCATATAAAGGAAGTGTTATTGCTCCGGTCACACAGAATGATGCGCTTGAATGCAAGATGACAGCCGGTAGTTGGCATTAATTCCCTTGATAAGGAAGATGATGCGCTTGAGTGCAGCTTTCGCGTCAAGCTTTTTTGAAGCACCAAGGGCATGCCAGTTGCATTAATTCCCTTGATACTGCACCCAGCATTTATCAGCATCCACTAGCTATTGAAGAATGAGAAAATTACCTCCTTGACTAAAAAAAAGTGCTGGTTCCTTGCGTGGTCCAAAAAAAGTTTTGGTTCCTTCTATGACCCTAAAATTTTATCTAGTTCCTTCCATGGCTTTTTCGTCCATTCTGTCAAGTTTTCCATCCTAGACGAGAGGGAAAAGACGTTTTTGCCCTTGGTCCCACATGTTAGCCGCACCTCTTTCCTCTCTGTCTCTCCTTCTTCAAGCCTTCCGGGTATCCGAGGCCGATGAGCTAGGTGCCCGCGGCGCCTGCGACCTCGCGCGAGTAGACAGATTTGGCGGCGGCGGGATTGAGTAGCGGTGAGGATGCGTGGGATAGGTGCGGCCGGAGATGTGGATAGGGCGCGGTCGGCGTGGTGGGACAGCCGAATGCGGCACCTCCCATCGCGCGTGGCCGGACAGCCGAGGCGGCGGCTCCCCGCCCGCACGGACGGACGGCCGAACACGTGTCCAGATGGCCGGGGCGGCGGTCAGTCCCCTCGCGCCAGGGGCGATGGGTCCCCTTGCCTGCGCGTAGACGACTGGGGCGGCGGCTCCTTCCTGGCGCCTTCCCTCCCCCGTGTGACGGCGCCTCCCCCTGCGTGCGCCAATGGCCTGGCACCAGCGACGCTCGCTCGCACGATCGGCGACGGCACACCGCAGCGGCCTCGAGGCGGGGGCGCGTGGCCGGCCGCCGGTGTTCCCCACCGACGGAGAAGAACGGTGTGGCGCAGGAGGAGGGCGGTCGGTGGATGGAAGGAGAAGGGCGGCTGACAGGTGGGACCAAGGGCAAAAACGTCTTTTCCCTCTCATCTGGGATGGAAAACCTGACAGAATGGACGGAAAGACCATGGAAGGAACAAGGTAAAATTTTAGGATCACGGAAGGAACCAAAATTTATTTTAGACCATGGAAAGAACCAACACTTTTTTTGGGCTAAGGAGGTAATTTTCTCTTGAAGAATTTAGTCAAAAAAAGCTAACGGACGGAATAGGAGACAGGTAATCGACACGAGGCCATATATTGTTGGCAACAAAATGTTCTATAAATAGACCACACAGCACACAAGCCCGGTCAGGAGTGTGCAAGTAACAGCAGCACAGTGGCGACTGGTCCGACCGTTTGTATCCAGGCAACGTCATATCTCCCGCCCACTTCCGGTACGGT
Source organism: Paspalum vaginatum (assembly GCA_030272315.1). Lineage (NCBI taxonomy): Eukaryota > Viridiplantae > Streptophyta > Magnoliopsida > Poales > Poaceae > Paspalum > Paspalum vaginatum. The sequence continues at coordinate 12,540,086 of CM059013.1, read as the reverse complement.
GCGTGTGCCTGTCTTCTCTGTGCGACTGTGCCTCGTAGTCGCAGCACCTGGCAAGCCCCAGACCCACCATGCCCAAGAATCGGGCTAGCACTAGCAGTGTCGCAGCGCTGCTCCTCGCGGGCTACGCGGCGGCGCTGGCCTCGGCCACGACGTTCATCGTCGGTGACGACGAGGGCTGGACGATCAGCGGCGACTACATCGCCTGGGTGAAAGGCAAGACGTTCGCGGTCGGAGACAAGCTAGGTGAGTTGGCCCGATCTCTCCTCTCTCTTCATGGTCCATCTAGCCTTTCTTCTCCCAGCTGCAGCTCCACACGGACACTGGCAAGTCGTCGTGGGAAATATATCATCGCAGTGTTCAGCTACCCGACCGCGGAGCACACGGTGACGGAGGTGGGCAAGACCGACTACTTCGCCTGCGCCGGCGGCAACGCGCTGGGCGACGACCGCAGCGGTTCGACCAACGTCACGCTCACGGCCCCCGGCACGCGATACTTCATCTGCAACATCCCAGGCCACTGCACCGTCGGCATGAGGCTCGCCGTCACCGTCGCCGCCGGGGGTGGTGGCACGTCCCCTGGAGCCACGCCCACAGGCTCCGCCGTGGGCGCCACGGTTCCGCCGGCAACGGGCTTCGTCGTCCTCGCCGCGGCCGCGGGGGCTACCATCAGGCTCGCGATGTCCTGATTGAGATGGCGGCGCGCGCAACTGACAAGGACTGCACGGCGAAGGGTCAGACCATCTCCGACGATGGAGTAAAATGATTGACCGTCCACTGTTCCAACTGTTCTCTCATTGTCTACAGTAGTACTGCAGTGTCGATTTGTACTGTATGCAGCACATTTATACGCTTCATTGGAGACACAGTCTCAGGGTAGATACAGTGCAAGCGTGAAGGCGGCGTATGATTACTGTACTCAGTAATTTGCTGCGTTCTGACACATCTTCCGGCGATCGTTCGTCGTGCACCTCATACATGCTCCCATGTTCGTGGCATACTGAGTCAACTCGATCTTTTGTTTTGAACAGCGGTACCAAATGATGCCCATTTCTATGGGGACTTGGGGAGTGGGTTAACGCGCAACGGTCGTCTTCCTCCTGCCATTGTTACCTTGGAGGAGCTTGCCTTGTATGACTACAGATTGAACATCGTTTTCCTTTTCGAGGAACATTAATTTGTTTTGCATGCACTGGTGGGACAAAATCTCGGCTAGAGTAACTATTCGCTCTATCAAAAGGAAAAATATTCTGACGACAAATGTCAAAGAAGAAGAAGAAGAAAAATATATATAGGGATGCGAGAAAAAAATCCGTCGTCCGTGCGGCACCACGCGGATGAAAACCACACGTCTCAAATCATTAACTAATGACGCCGACTAATCGAGCCGTTGATGAAGCTGGCTAATCCAGCCGGTCATTCCTTTAGCTTCAACGTTTTGGCCATCGAGCCGAACTACGTCTGCTGCGCGAAATCAGGCACGGTTTCCATCCTCCATGATTGCATTTGTCTCCGCTGCCAAAAGGGTTTCCATCCACAGGCCCCACAGAGGAGCGCCGGCTTGCTATCGTCTCCATCCATCGTCGCGGAGCGGTGGAAGACAGCCACGATTCCATTGTAGGAGCTTGGCTGCCCTACTTTTGCACACGCCCCTATGGAGAATTCTACAGATGTGCAACCAGATGCAGATCATGGGAGCACGCATTCCTTTCTACCATCGAGGTTTCCGCCTGAGTCAGACACCGTTGGCGTGATCGCACAGCCAACGCTATTGCCGTCTACCCTCACTGTCAGGTCATCTGTCGGTGCCGAGATTGAATATCGTGGTGTTTCACTATGGCTAAAAACATTCACCTGTTTTCATTGTGGAATAGTAAGACTGTATTTTGTCATTCGAATTGTTTTCATAATTTACAAACAGATGTTACTGCCTGCACATTCCAGTGTGTGCCATGTATCCTACTAAAACAACTATTGCCATTCGAGTCAATCAGATGCACAACACAAAGACTATAGTCTATACAACATACATCTGAAGCTAACATCCAACAGATTGTTTGATCTTCAGTCTGGAATGTGCATTTCTGAACAAAATGTTGTGCAGTAACATGCCCTGTATCTCCAGTTCCCTGCGCCTCTTGTAGTGACTTTCTGAATATTTGGACTGTGCGTCTCTGAAAAATGATGCCTTGTGACATCCAAGTAGCACCAGTCTAGGCCTCCAGTAATCTGCTGTAAAAAAAACAGAACTCAATAGATCAAATGTGAGAACAGAACCACCACAAAACATCGTTAATATAATCCTCTGCATTGGTACTTACTAATATGTTTCCACGCCGTAGTTCGGATACTTTATGTGCCAGGAAACGCGCGAGCTCGATGACAGTCGTGTTGAGGCTGCAGCAGATGTACCTCCCGTCGGCAGCCTCCTCCTCGGCGCAGCACAGGCCGTCGACGCGGACCAGCTGCAGTGCTGCACCGCGCCAGAGGTCCTCTAGATGCCTCCTAGGAGCACCATGGACACGAAGTACGCCCACCACAGTGGCGGCTTCTCTAGCGGCGGCGGCGGCCGGACCGACGACGAAAGAAACACGTATGTTTTGGTTGGAGATGGAGACCCTAATCCTCCTTGCAGCTCTGGACCGTGGGAGCTGGCTCGTAGGCGGCTCGGCTCCCGGCAGCTTGTGGACGAGGGCCAGCGAAGCTCTACGCGGCGTCCGGGCGAGCAACTTTGAGATGCGGAAACAGACGTGTGGCTTTCATCCGGTGCCGCACGGGCTGCGGCGTGCGTCACGCCTGCAGAGTCATATATGCAGCAAAGTATATTTTGTTTTTAGAACACGTGGAGCGTATTTTTCGTTAAGGAGAAGAGAGTGAACCATAGCACGCAGGAAGGCCACCGAACATCCAGCATCCAGCTCCCCCGGCTAGAGCCTACGCCAGGGTTTACCTTTCCGACGAAAGCCTTCTCCCGGTGACGTCTGGAAACGGAATTCCGACCGAAATTTTGAATTTTCCGATTGGAAAGAGAATTCAAATTCAAATCTGGATTTTTCAAATTTTTTGAATTTTTCGGTTGGAATTCCGGACTTTTCGGTGGAAAATGGTATTTTTCCACTAGAAAATGCTCCAAACATATGAAAAATTAAATAATTTGATAGAATGTTATTTGTATCTTTTATATATTGCAATATACACTGCATATTAAATATATTACACACAAATTATTCATAAAAATGTATATTGTCACATGAAATCACATGTAAAATGCGTGAAAACTAAATTTATCACAATAACATAAAAGTACATAGTTACAATCCATATACCATAATACAAGTTTATAGTATATAAATTGCATAGTCCATATAAAAGCTCAAATTCAATCTAATAAACAATGTCTTTGTATATCTTGTAGTACTCGATAAGTAATAAAGATAGAAAGAAAGTGTCATCCTATCCAAGGAGGAAAAAAAGAGACCTCTCATTCTTTTAACCCCTTGACAGTACGGACACTAAAAAGCTATAAACCCTAACTCATTAGACTACAAATAACCTTGTGTTTCAACCAAAATGCAATTTTAACCTAATAAATGATCTTAGATTTGACTGTGTTGTAGTCCTATTTGCTTAGAAAAACATCTAGTTTTGGTATCATATTTTTTTCTGATTTTTTACATTTTTTTCTCGAATTTTCCAAATTCAAAACGAAAATTTTTGAAAATTTTCAGAATTCCTTTTCCTGTGTACTAGCGGAAACGGAAAAAATACCGGAATTCCGGCGGAAAGTTGAACCCCGGCCTACGCTACGGTCCGACCTTTTCTTGCTCTAGCCGGGATGACTTCAATGACCTGGGGAACTAGCTCATCAGCAAGAGTCACCCCATCCAGCCACCTATCCAAATAGAAGCTCATTGATTCCCATTATTGATGTCGATAACACAGGAGGCATAGAATAATGCTTGAGTCAAATTCACCAGCAGTCTTTAAATAGTAGATCCATACCCCACAACTTGCTAATTGTGTCACCCTAGGTCCCTAAACCACACTAAAACTATACACAAGGCATGCTGACTGGGCGATCGCGTGGCCCGGGTATGTGGGGTCCACATGTCAACCCATCTCTAACCTCCCTTATCTTCTCTCTCCTGAACACCGGCACCACCCGTCTCCTTCGCCACCCGCCGCGGCACCTCCTCAGCTCCTGCCCGTTCACCTCCGTCGCTAGGCCACCGCACCTCCTCCTGCCCACTGTCGGTCACCTCCGCCACCCCTCCATGTTAGTGCCACTCGCCTCCTCACCTCCTCCCCTAGTCCGCAGCTCACCATAGGTCCCGCGCAAGCAGCACCATGGTGAGCCCCAGGTCCACCGGCGCCGCGGGTGAGGACTTGGCGGTGCAGCTCCAAGAAAGTTATATTAGTAGGCAGTAGCATAAGATTGAGAATATGACGAAAATTAAGGAAACGGATTACTCCATACCTGACAACATGGTGACGATCTGATGATCATTCTGTTACTTGTAAAGTGGCTACGAAACACCAAAAAGATGGTTCGGTCACTTCTTTCTGCTAGTCAATATACAAAATGAATAAAATAAGAAATTGCAATGCATTTGTGAAACAAACATGAAGAAATTGTACCTTACTGAAATTGGTCATCTCACGGGTTGCATGCCAAGAAAGCAAGCAAATCTGTGAGAGGAGTATGCGAGATTTACTATACATACATAGGACAACAGCTACTGTTGAAGAAAGACATCACATACATGCAAAGATTATAACATGGATATTGCAGTGTTCAGAGTCCAAATTATTACATCAAACAAAGGAGAGAGGAACAGAAATTTGATCTTGCAAGGAAACAAAGAGAGAGACCCGTCGCGGCAGCAGATGTGACCATAGATTGCCATCTATGTAATAAACGCTAGCAGCTTGTTGATTACCTCTCCAGCTCTTCCAATTCAGGAATACAGAGTTTTATAGTCCATAGTTTGAAAGAAATAAATATGCGAGTGGAAAACAGCAACACACATGAGTCAATATACATAGTGGCATCGCCACCTTTGTGGTCTTTGAATGGAGCGCATGCTACTGTTTCTTCAGATAAATGAAACAAAATAGAAGGTGAACAAGCTCTTCGGCAAGAATGTGCAGACACTTTAGTTGCTCTTTGGCGGGGACAAAAGGTGACTGTTGGACTGGATAGATGACGTGGCTAGCCTAAGGTTCAAGAGTTAAATGATGTTTAGTGGGTATCAGTTATCTATATATAGATGGGCTGGGAATAGAGAAGGTGGAGAGGATAATGAATGGATAAGGTTGTGATGGATGCTTAAGATCAGATGGCTGAAATAAATGGATGACGTGGCTCAATGTGGTGTGAGCTTTATTGCAATAAATGACTTTAAATTGATTCAAGTGGATGATGTTGTGGCGCAATGTGAGTCAATATACCTAGTGGCATGGCTACCTTTGTGGTCTTTGAATGGAGTGCATGCTACTGTTTCTTCAGATAAATGAAACAAAATGGAAGGTCAACAGGCTCTTCAGCAGGAATGTGCAGAAACTTTAGTTGCTCTTTGGCAGGGATGGAAGGTGACTGACGGTGCTTGGTACCCTCAGCCCACCACGGGGTAGCCCACAAGATGGTTTTAGAGATCGAGGGGGTAGACGAGTGGATTGCGAAGGTGTACAGAACGATGAGCACAGCGATGTAGACAGGTTCAGGCCGCTGATCGCGTAATACCCTACGTCCTGTATGGGGTGTTTGTGGGTTGTATTGAGCGCTAGAGCGTCGAGAATGAGAGAGAGAGTCTTCCTAGGGTCCTTAGCTCCCCTTATATAGACGAGGAGACTAGGGTTACAAGTCAACTATGTAGGACTTAACATATTACAACCCCGCAATTATCGGGATAAGCATCGCCTAAGAGATCCGTATCTATCCTTGTAGCCGAGCCGCCTTGATCTTCAAGTCACCCCATGGCGTGTCTCGCAAGGAAGACCACTCGGGCCACCCGTCAGGGTTCGGGCAAATTGAGTCCATGTGGTACCTAGGGGTACATGATGCCCATAAGCCCTCGAGCTTCATGAAGATTTAGCTTAAATCATCTTGAAGGTCTTCAGGTCGTCATGCTTCCAAGAGAATATATCACTATATGGAGGTCATCGCTAGATGAACTCCATATGGAGTGGCCCCCAAGCTTCATGTTAGTTTGCGTAGCAATGGGCTTGAAAGTTTAAACTGCCTCAACTATCACGTTGCCAAAGAAAAAATTTCAAATTTTGAATTTCCCCCTCCCTAGCCCCCAAGCTCCATGAGGTATGGAATACATCATTGGAGGTTGCCAAAGAGGGAAAAGGCTCATCTTGTCTTCGTCTATATTGTGATGGTATTGTCGAGTGCTTGGGATGCACCCGAGCGCTATCTGATTGTGGCCAAGTGGCCACCAAGCACCTTTTGTCCAGATGTGGATCGGGCTACTGCTCGAGCCGATGTGCCTGTGGTTTCATGCCTGCCACTGCCGCCTTAAATAAAGTTGAATTACTTGGCTTGATTTGGCACTGTTATGCGCATTGGATTCCCTTTACGCGCTGTAATGGCTCGCGTGCCAACTGCCACCCACGCTGCCATCAATGTAGTGTCTTTATGTCTGCCATGACTTTTTGCTTTTATGCCGCCTTTTACTGTGCCTTTACGAGCGTTTTCTGTGGATTCATTCTAATCTCTTCCCCGACGCTATGGCTATAAATAGTATGCCTTGCTGTGGTCAAGCTGCATACCGAGTAGCAATGTTTGAAAATATGAAGTAACCTACTGCTGCGGCCTTTCTTCGTGTAGCTCTGCTCCTTGCCAATGTAGATGGTAGAGCATTTAGAATGTGAGATACTCCTAAAGTCCATTTGAGTGCGTCCTGACTCCTGATGCCGGGGTCACAATGGGAGAGACTCCTAATGTGGTCTTCTCCTCCTGATCATGGTGATACTACTGCCTTTTTGGGCCATTGACCATCATGGTGGTGCAGGTCCGATGGGTGATGTTGCCATGGCGTTCATATGCCTCTGTGGAGTTGGGGGCCAAATCTTCAAAGCTTTGCGTTGTAGATCTTGAGCCGCTTTACCAAAGCACTTGCGAGTCTCGTCCTCGCAATTGCCTTCCTTGCCCTTGCTGGGTGACCCTTTTCTTCTACACAGGTTGTCTTTACAGAGTAAGGCTATGCCCGATAGCCTTGGTCTTGCTATATAATTTTGAGCTTCCTTCGATCCATTGTAACAATTTAAATAAGGCGTCTTGATGTTCATCTCTGAGCGTATACTATACCAGCCGAGTGGTTATATGTACTTGCACCTCAGAGTAATGCTTCTATTCCATGTATCAACTTGTTATGCTGGGTGGTTATGCATAGTGCCGAGTGCATTCCACTTCTGGCGTCGACTACGTGTAATATGGACGATGCATCACACTTGGCCGAGTGCTTCTAGCCGAGTACTCACGACTCGAGCTGGACACTCGTTACGGACGTGTACGGCCGTGCATCACCGCACGTCATATTTGGATGGACGTGATGGTTAGGCTTCTGACGCCATTAAATGGGGCGCGTTATATGGTCGAACTGGTACCCCAAATCTTCAATCGCGCCTTTCTCTCCCATTTCGCTAGGGTTTGCGCCACCGCGTTGCCTCCGATTCGCTCACCGCTGCGACCACATTTTCGTCTACCCGTTGCATGAGCAAGCGATTCAAGGTCGCCGATCACAGACCTAGCAGTATGGTGCCGAATAAGGGCCAATCCTCCATCATTAGCAACTTCAAGGACACCGGCCGCGAAGCCGGTCGCCCCGATGATCAGCCGCCATCCCCGTCTTGTGCATGGACGCTGACCACCGTCAAGGATTCTAACTTGGAGAGTTTGGTTGACTTCGGATTGCTGCCTCCGAAGGAATCAGATCTGTGGGAGACACAGTTCAGATGCAAGTATTCGAGGAAGAATGCCTTCAACACTCCTCTGTTCATTTGGTATTTATGGCGAGGTTTGACACTCCCGATTTGCTCCTTCCTTCGTGGCTTGCTTCATTATTACAAAATTGAACTGCTGCACCTCAATCCGAATTACGTAGTTCAACTTGCCATTTTTGTGCATCTGTGTGAAGCCTACTTAGGAATAGCGCCACATTTCAATTTGTGGCATTACCTTTATTACTGCAAGCGTCAGTTGAGGAACAACCAGTATGCATATCTTGGAGGGGCCACTTTGCAGCTGCATGACAGTAGAAAATAGGAGTATTTTGCACTGCCTCTGCTGTCATCCATCAAGTATTGGAAGGACAAGTGGTTCATGATGGAGAATTGCACGTTGTCTGTACCTGAGAGTGCTGGTCGTATACCGAGTCCCAATGATCAGTGGTTGGAGTTGGTTCCTGAAGCTGAGATGGGTTAGGTCTGAGTGCTTCTGAATAGTATCGATACTTTGAAGAAGGGTGGTCTGACAGTCATGGATATCTCTATTGACTTCTTGCATCATAAGATTCAGCCGCTGAAGGATCGGGTGCATCTAGCTTTCTTGTACTCTGGGCTAGATGATCCGACTCGAGAGGACAATCAGCCCGTTGATGAAGAAGAAGTCTTGTTCAGGGTGTCTCAATTCTTTACTAGCAAGATAACCAATCTTGGGGTGCCAAAGTCACTCCCAGTGTATCATCCCCCGTCGGAGGTATGGATTCTTTCATCGTATCCGCTCTTGAGTGATTTTTGTTTTTTTTTTGAGTTGTTTGATACGCTGTGCAGAAATTTGCCGTGAAGTATCTATCGCATCCTCCTATGCCGGAGGGGCCTCGTCTGAAGACCAAGATGATGGTTGATGAGGATGTCGCCGAGAGCGTCATTTCTCACCTTGACGCCGAGAGCTGCCCTGCTGACGTTTTTATTAATATTGGCGAAGAGCGGCCTTCTAGGGATGAACAGACTGGGCACTTGGCGGGTGAGGGTGGAGCTAAAGAAACTATCAAGCCCGTACTGCGCCTAACCCGTCAAGCCATGCAGACAGTAGCGGCTGCTAAGGTTGACACGCCTACTCCCAAAGTGGTTGTGATCCCTCTAGAGGATATCTGCCTTCTGATGACAAAACTCTAGCTCAAAGGCGGCGCAAGCAAAAGTTGTCGGTGATTGACTCGTAGGACCAGTCTGCCACAGAGTCCTCCAAGGCCATCGGGTCCCTTGTTCAGCCCCATCGAAGGGGATATAAGAGGAAACAAAGAAGCTTTGATGAGTAAGTACCCGCTTATTGACTTGTTAGGTGCTGCTCTGTATACTTGCAACGGAGTCCCTTCTTTGCTGCGGTGCTAGTGATGTGCCGCCCGAAGCACCCAAGGATGGTGAGAGGACTCTGGTTGATTCGCAGAGTGCTCGTGGCCGAGCTAAGGGTAGGGGAGACCAGAGCATTGTTGAGAGGCAGTCGGTTCAAGCTTCTGACAACTCAGAGGGCGGAGCCCCCAAGTATGACGATGATGTTGCCTTACCGAGTGGAGTTCTCAGGCACATTGCACCAAGCTCTACAGATAACGTAGGTCTCTCAAGCTGTTACTTTGTTGAATCGTTCATCATGCTTGTAATATGTCTGACATTCAGTTCGCCTATTCATATCAGGTGATTTTGAGTTGAGGGATACGCCTCAAGTTCAGGATGTTGCTTTGACTTCGGGAGGTGAGTTGTAGCAGGCCGGTGGTGCAGAGTGCACTACGGGCATGGATGCTGCTCCAGAGTCTCAAGTAGGTGCATGTAGGGTGGACTCTGTTGTCGATGCAGCCCCCAGGCTTGCCCTTGAGCTTTCGGTGAGTACTTGGCTGTTTTTTTTACTTGCTTTTGCCGTTATTTTTGCTCAAATCATTCTGCTTTAAGGGCCCATGCAGGTGATACTTAGGGTATAGGAGGAGAACGATCGACATAAGAGGAAGCTTGCTGATGCTCGGGCCTCGGTGCTCCGCGAGGAGAACGCCAAATTGAAAGAAGATCTTGCTGCTGCTCAAGTTTTGGTGACCGGTGAGTGATGCTCCTTTCGGTTAGTGTCGGTGCACTGTGTTTTGTTCTGATCCTCCCATCTGTCTTGCTTTCTAGAAAAAGTTGAGTTGATGTCTCAGGTGTCTGCCACTTGTCGGGACCAAAGCCAGACCATAGGCAAGCTGACCAATGAGAAGGATGCTGCCGAGGCAGAGTGCTCGTGCCTTAAGGGCGAGCTAGCCAGTCAGATGGCTGAATATGAGGAGGTTTGAAGGATCTTGACATATCCTATAAGCTTCTTGCTAGAGCCCAGTCTTTACTTAGGAAACGTGGAGACAAAAAGCCATGAGCAGAAGTCCAATTATGTGAAGGAGATTGAGGCCATCACAGAAGCCCGGTAGAAAGACTTGGAGTAGCTATCTTTGAAGGAGGCGCTGCTTAAAGATGCCAACAAGCTGAGTGACCGCCTTTCTAGAGTATATGGTGAGTTGGAAACCAAGAAGAATCAATTTGAAACTGGCCGAAGGGTCCCCCGAGACCTGTTGCTGAGCGTGTGGAGACTGCTCTCAAGAACGCCGAGGTGTTCTTTTGGGGTGCCATGAAGGATGCCATCATGGATACTGCTGTGGTCCTCAAGACCCATTATCCTGATGTGGAACTCATGGTGGTGGTTACTGGTCATAAACCTGGAACCACCATAGAATTATTCAGCAGCTATGTGGCCGCTGCCGGGCCTCTTGGTATTATGCTGCAGATCAGTTTATATTTGGCTCTCTCGAGGATTGATGTAGGATGTACTTGAATTGGTTTGTTACTGAAGTGCTCGAATGATTCGCTCTAATGAGAGCCTTGCCTGTAAATATTCTTGCTATCTTGCCAAGCCTTGTTGAGTTTTTATGGCTCTGGCTTTGCAGCTTTTGTTGGGAGTATGGTTAATTCAGTTTGTATGGAGTTTTGCTATCTTTTCATGTCTTTTCAAGTGCTTAGGGACTCTGACATTGTAGCTTATGTCGCGTGTGGAGATCCTGAGTGCTTAAGACTCAGCCTCGGTCATTGCAACTTTGGTTGCAGCGGACGTCTTAATACGTTGTGTACTTCAGACTCTTATGATTTGTAGAGGGCTTTTTCATCATATTTCTGAGTGCTTAGGACTCTTCCGTCGTTCAATACAACTTTTGGTTGTAGCGGAAATCTTAAGACTTGAGTACTTAGGACTCTTATAGCAGGTAGCGCAAGAACCTGGTTGACCGAGACGTTGGATGCGGTCCTGTGCTCATTACAACTTAGGTTGAGCGGAAGTCTCGCAACTCGAGTGCTTATGACTCCTTTGTACATAGGTAGCGCATCGGAATGTGATTCGTTGGTCGATTCATTACAACTTCAGTTTTAGCGAGGAGTCTTAGGACTCGAGTACTTAGGACTCTTATGTGGCCGCGCTATAGCTTGGGCATCGGGTGACATAGCACTCGGCCCGATCTTTACAACTTAAGTCGTAGTGGAGTGTTTTTAGACATTGAGTACTTAAGACTCTTTGGCGTAGATTGAACACAGTAGTCGAATGCTTCAGATTCGTTTTTATTTATCACAACTTTGGTTGCGGGAATCTTGATACGTGAGCGCTTCAGGCTCTTACAATGTCAGCGTTTGCGAATGTCGCCAAGTCTTAGGACTTTGGAGATTTACATCAAGCATGACCCAGAAGGTGACATCGCTGAGTGCTTAGGACTCAGTTGCCGAAGGAGTGTTGGAGCCCCTGGGTCTATAGATCGCTTCGGGCTATGCGTAGAAACGTCGCAGGCTGTCTGAGTTCCATGTATTCTTCAGCTTGACGCCATCTTTGTCTTCGAGCTGGAATGTGGCCAGGCCAAGTACTTTTGATATGATGTATGGCCCTTCCCATGGGGAGCTTAGCTTGCTTTGACCCACAGTCGTGTTCTTCCGCTTTAGTACGAGGTCGCCGATGTTGAACGTTTTGATTTTTAAGTTCTTATCATAGTATCACTTCTGAGACTACTAGTACTTGGCTGCTTGTAGGTCCATGTCGAGTCATTCCTCATCCAATGTGTCAAAGTCTTGTAGCCTCGACTTTTCTGCTTCTGTGATGTTGTCGAAGGCTACTCTTAGAGCCCCATGGATCAGGTCAGCTGGGATGATGGCCTTAGACTCGTAGACCATGAAGAAAGGGGTATGCCTGCTGATAGCTTTGCTTGGCTGAGTCCTCAACCCCCAAACTGTGTATGGGAGTTACTGTAGCCATTTGCCCTGGTACTTCTTGAGTCTATTGAAGATACAGGGTTTGAGTCCTTGGAAGATGAGTCCGTTCGCTCTTTCAACTTGGTTGTTTGCCTTTGGATGGCTGACCGAGGCATAGCGGATGTTCATGGCACATCTGTCGCAGTATTCCTTGAATTCTCCCTAGGTCTATTATGATTTCTGTTGGAATGCCGAACCTGTGGATAATTTCCTCGATGAAGTCTGTTGCTTTCTTGGATGTGAGTTCTTTGATGGGCTTGTACTCGATCCACTTTGTGAACTTATCGATTGCCACCAGAACGTGATCATAGCCACTGGGAGCTTTCTTGAATGGGACAATCATATCCAACCCCTAGCATGCGAACGGCCAGGAGAGTGGTATGTTGTTGAGTGCGGATGTAGGCTGATGCTGTTGGTGAGTGAAAAACTGGCAGGATTCGCACATCCTCACCACAGCTTGGGTGTCTTGCTTAGTCGCCGGCTAGTAGAAACCTGCTCTGAATGCTTTGCCGACTAGAGTCCTCCATCTTGCGTGGTTGCCGCAGAAACCTGAGTGGATTTCTCCTAGTAGGTCGAGGCCTTCTTCTTGAGGGATGCATTTCATGAGCGCCCCTGATGCGGTGGCGCGCTTGTAAAGCTGGTCTCCTATCAGAGTGTAGCACTTGCTTCTTCTGTGCACTCTGTCACGTACTGCCTTGGGTTCTGGGAGGTTGTCGGTCTTGATGTACTCGATGATTTCAGAGCGCCAATCTTCTGCTATGACGAGTAATGTCTATTCTTCTGGGGCACTCGGCTGGGCCTCCTCTTGGTTGCCTTCTTTGATGTTTGGAGTTTCCAGCACCTGAACGAAGATGCCAGATGGTACCTCTGCTCTTGTGGACCCTAGCTTGGCCAGTACATCTGCGGCAACGTTCTTATCCGTCAAGACATGGTGGAACTCGAGCCCCATAAATTTGCTTTCCATCTTCCGGACCTCCGCGCAGTAGGCGCTCATCTTCTCGGTTGTGCAGCTCCAGTCTTTGTTCACCTAGTTGATTACCATGATGGAGTCACTGTATATGAGGAGTCGGTTGATGCTGAGGGACTCGGCGATTTGCAAGCCATGCAGCAGTGCTTCGTACTCGGCTGCGTTGTTGGATAGCTTGAATTTCAGTTGCAGCACATATTTAAGCTATTCGCCCTTTGAAGATATCAGCAGAACTCCTTCTCCTTCTAGCATCAGCGATCCATTGAAGAGTACAAGATCCAGTCCTCGCGTCGCTCTGGATTGGCGGGGACTTGCTGCTCTATCCACTCTGCGATGAATTCTGCCAGGGCTTGTGACTTGATGGCTGTTCTGTGCTTGAAGTCGATGTCGAAAGTGCCTAGCTTGCAAGCCCACTTCGCTATGCATCCTACAGCCTCCTTGTTGTGCAGGATGTCGCCGATAGGGAAAGAGGTGATGACCACGACTCGGTGCTCTTCAAAATAGTGCCTCAGCTTGCGAGCCGTAATCAGCACCGCGTATATCAGCTTTTGGACTTGAGGGTACCTTACTTTCGACTTGCTCAGTACCTCATTGATGAAGTACACCGGGTGCTGGGTCTTGTGGGTATGCCCCAGGTCTTGCCGTTCGGCGATGAGTGCCAAACTGATGATGTGCGTGGTGCACGATAGGTACAAGTACAATTCTTCCACGGGTTGGTCGGCCTTGACCCTGATCAGGGCCGTGAGCACCGGTGCCTTGGTGAGGAATTGCTTCAACTCATCCAAGGTTGGCTGCGTGTCCTCTGTCCACCTTAAAGAATCCAGTTCCTTGAAGAGCTTGAATAAGGGAAGCCCCTTCTTGCCGAGCCGTGAAATGAAGCGGCTGAGTGCCGCCATGCACCCGGTGAGCTTCTATACTTGCTTTTGGGAGGTCGGTGGCTTCATGTTAGTGATCGCCTCTATCTTCTCTGGGTTTGCTTCGATGCCCCTGTTGCTGACAATGAAACCTAGGAGCTTGCCTGATGGGACGCCGAAGACACATTTCTCCGGATTTAATTTCCACCGGTACTTGCATAAGCTGATGAATGTTTCTTCTATGTCTTTGATGAAGTCCTCCGGATCCTCAGTCTTGATCACCACATCATAGATGTAGGCCTCCACATTCCTGCCCCATTGATTGGCCTGGCAGGCTTGTATGCTCCTCTGGTATGTTGCCCTGGTGTTCTTCAAGCCAAACGACATTATCTTGTAGCAGTATGCGCCATATGGGGTGATGAAGGAGGTCTTCTCTTCATCTTCAGGCGCCAGGGCTATCTGGTGGTAGCCTGAGTAGTAGTCGAGGAAGCACAACAGAGTGCATCCTACTGTGGAGTACACCACTTGGTCAATGCGTGGCAGTCCGAAGGGGTCCTTCGGGCAGTGTTTGTTGAGATCTGTATAATAAACACACATCCTTCATTCTTTATTGTTCTTTTTTAAGATGAGTACAGTATTAGCTAACCACTCAGGGTGGAACAGTTCTCTAATGAAACTGGCTGCTAACAGCCGTGCTACTTCTAGCCTAATGGCTTCCTTCTTATCGTTGGAGAAACGTCGATGCTTCTGTTTGACTAGTTTCGCGTTTGGGAATATCTTCAGTTTCTGCTCGGCCAGCTCCCTTGGGATGCTAGGCATGTCAGACGGCTGCCAGGTGAACAAGTCCCAATTGGCGCGTAGGAGCTGGATGAGCGCATCTTCCTATTTTAGCTCCAGGCCTGAGCTGATGACGACTTGCTTGGAGGGGTCTGCAAGCCCCAGGTCGATGCGCTTGGTCCTCTCTGTTGCCTACATGCTGTTGGGGCTGGGTTCTGTGGATGGCACGGCGGGGTGTAGGTTCACCGCTAGGACTTTGATTTCTTCGCGGCTTGCCTCGTGTTCGAGGTCTTCTGCAACCGCGAGCGCAGCCTGGTCGCACTCGTGAGAGACCTTGAAGTCACCCTTGATGGAGAGGACGCTATTGGGTGCTGGCATCTTGAGCACCGGGTAAGAGTGGTGCGGGACTGCCGTGAACTTGGCCAGTGCCGGCGGCCCATGATGGTGTTGTAGGCGCAGTCGATGCTTGCAACCTCAAAGTGGATGTACTCGGAGTGGTAGTTGTCCTTGTCACTGAAGGTGACGGGCAGAGTGATGTCCCTGAGCGGCCGGGAACCTCTCCTTGGGATGATGCCGTAGAAGGGGGTGTCGGAGTTCTCGAGGTCCTCCATGTTGAGCCCTAAGCCGGTGAGAGTCTTCTCGAATAGGATGTTGAGTTCGCTGCCGCCGTCGATCAGCACCTTGTGCAGGATGGATCTCTTGATGATGGGGCTGACGATGAGTGGGTAGCGCCCTGGTGTGTCAAAGTCGCACCAGTGGTCTGCCCGACTGAAGCTGATCGGGCACTCGGACCACTAGTAGTACGTAGGGGTCGGCGAGTGTGCCATCATGACCTGGTGGTCGGTCAGCTTCTTCCTTCGCTTGCTTTCCCTGGAGCCGTGACCGCCAAATAGTACGGCCACCTCATTGTAGACGTGGGGGAAGCTGTGGCGGAACCACCGGTTTAATCCGGGCTAAGCACACCTGCCATCTTTTGCTTGCAGTATAATTAGACCGAACAAAACCCGGTCATTCGTCGAGAGTCATTCGGCTCTCGATATTACCCTTTTCCAGAGGAACAGACATCATACACATCCAGCCCACGAGGGAGCCACAACAGTTACATCATCTCAGGCAGTTGAATATAGCATAAGTAAACTTATTTTACAACCCAGTTCGAAATAAAAATATAAGTACCAATATAGTGCCATAAGAAAGGCAAGTTCAAAACAGATAGCGAAATCAATTTCAAAAACATCTAACGGCGGAATCAAAATACGTTAGTAGTCTTCATGCAATGATGGATGAGACCAGCAGCTCCGAGCCCACCGGCACTATCCTTCTCCAAGAAATTGTCCAGATGTAATCTGTACATGCACTCAAAAGGTTGGGGCAAACCCTGATTTCTAATTACTCAGTAGGACTTAATGGAGTGGCTTATGGCTGACGCAAAGCTTACTTTCTATCATGCGGATCCTTAGCCATTGATTTTAAACAGAGGTATAGTATCATAAAGTAACAAGTTTCACCATTTGCATATAGCTTCATAATAATAATAACTTGCATAAATGTAAGTAACACAGTAGTACAAGCAGGTAGTATTTGAAAACATGAGTAATAGATATAATATATTCAAGTAGTTACTACGATGAACGTCAAAGGTATTGTCATTCCCATACCTAGTGGGTATCAGCGATTAGAATCAATTTTAATTCCCAGGAATAACTATCATGCCAGGGGTATATGCTTACTAGCCATCGCGTTCCCACGTATAGCCCCAATCTTAATGTGTCTCGTCCCAAGTTCGATTCACTCCCGCCTAGCCCCTGGGTTGTACCCCCATGGCGAGCCCGCCGACATCTCGGTCTCCCCGCCGTGAGTACCAAGCTCCCCCAGGCCACCTTCCTCTCAACCAGCGGGTAGGAACATGTCTCTGTGTTTCGAACGAGCCCAGGAAAGACTTTCACCGGTCCCATATCCCGGATAAGCATTCTAGCAATGTTATGTCGATCAATAGGCGAACAACGAACGGACCTTAAACGACACAGGCGGAGCCAAATGATATAACAACACACCCCACAAAATAAAATTATTCTCCGCCCGGTCTCCGTTTAAATCATGAGCGTAATATTACTTAATAGTAAAAGTTCTGTGATATTTGAAACCACTTATGCGACGAGCAACATCATTCACTCGTGTCGACTCGCACCTAGCAATTATAGGCAACTCGTCCTACGAACTCTAGGTAAAGGTGCTAGGGCAACGGCGGTTAGGGAGTCTAATGCAATGGTTTTCATCCAACTCCTAATGTGGATGCGTAATCATCAATCAAACCAAACCAACAAACTAAGCTAATATTAGGTTGCCGGGTTGTGGGGCTTTGTCCCAGGCAACCCCTTGATCACTTGGACTGCTTCTCCTTCCAAATACCACTTCAGGGGCCTCCATGTGGTATTTGGGTCTTAGTTGGTCTTTTGGACACCGTTGCTTGAAGTAGTCCCATGCACTTGCTTCTTGATCACGTATCTGCATTAAGCGTCACTATATGAATGCCATGCACGATGCAGTGAATGGGATGCATGAATATCAAGCACATGTTTGGACAATCTTTTTATGGATAGGCAGAAAGATGATTGATAAACTACTTAAGAAATAGTACTTTTGTGGATAGGGAGCAAGCATACACTCATACAATCAGGTGTTTCCAAAGCAACACATGTATCCGGCATATGATTAAATATCAATTTAAATTGTCCTTTATAATACCACACGCAAGCAAAGCATCAGACAAGTATATATTTACACATGTAGTGAACTACTAGCACATTTGAAACATCACACATGGCACTAGTAACAATAGTACCTTTTATGGATCTAGAACAGGCATGCAATCATATACATACACTGGCAAATTATTGGTCAACTTGGCTTTCTGCTTCTGCAGCTTCTTGGCTGCCTTCTCCAATATCTTATCCTGGGCTTTCAACTCACGACTGTTTGCCTCCAACATCTCAAGAATTTCAGCTTGCTCAGGAGTTGCCTCTTCATTGGAGGAGTCATTGTCGTTGCACTTGTCGTCCTTGTCCTCAAGCGCCATGGAGCAAAAGGATCTCCAGTGCATCTTGTGCTTGCGCTTGGACTAGGTGGAGACAAAGCAGAGTCCAGCTGGACCGCCTTAGTCCCTCCTCTTGTCCCCTTTGGTGAGGATCTCCTCATAGCTTGAGCTTGACGAAGATGAGGAGGAGGAGGACGATCCGCCGCACAGACCACCAAGCTCGGCGAAGAAAGCCTTGTCCCGCTTCCGGTTGTCCTTCTGGTAGCTCTTGAAAGCCTTCCTGAAGTTCCTGATCTTGCCGAAACAGTGCTTGGTGTGGTCACGCTTGCCATAGTCGTGCTTGCCGGAGTGGTACTTGTTGGAGTCGTGGGAGTGGCTCTTGTCCTTCTTGTAGTCGTCGTTCTGCTTGTTCGAGCATTCGGCGATGAAGTGGCCGACCTCTCCGCACTCGAAGCACTTGGGCCTCTCGCCCCTCTTCTTGCTCATCCGGTTGTCATAGGCGCGCTGAAAGCGGCTAGACAACAGACAAAGCTCATCATCTCCAAGTGACGGCAACTGCTCCTCTGTAACAGACATAAGAGTAGAAAACGAAAAGTTGTGAAGCTGGGGGTTAGTAGCGGCCTCACTGAAGGGAGAAGCCAAGGCCAGGCTCTTGGAACCAGTACAAGCGAGATAATCTCTCAACTTGTAATCCACCTCTGTGGCCTTGAACTTGTTGTACAGAGCCTCTACTCCAATTGTGTCATAGGCCTCAGACTCATTGATCAAGTTAACCTTGATCTCCCATATATTCCTATCCAACGCATACAGCAATTTGACAGCCGACTGATGGTCGGTGTATGGGATCCTCTCAGGAATGGAGTTAACGTGCATGGAGTATACCACCAGAAAATTTTCGAAGATTACAAAGCAAGACATTTAGAAAGCAGAATTTGGATCATTAAACTGATTGTTTCTCAAGTCAACTTGAAGCTCGGGGGCTTGTGGGGGATAGATATCCCCTGGGTCCTCATGAAGCGTATTCTGTACATGGGCCGACAGAGGGCCCAATCTAGGAGCCGACCGACTGACTTGGCGCACAAGACAAGGAATCTCTATTTTTTGTAATCTAAATCGTATAGGAGACAAAGAAGGAAGCCGACTTGTAACCCAAGCTACGCCAAATTATATAAGGCGGGCTAGGGATCCCTCTCAAAGAATTCAACTCATAGCATCTCTCTCCACCTCAGACAGATCCCTCTCGACCTCATATGCCCTCATTGTATCCTTGAGAGCTCAAATCAATACAACTCGCCACAAACAGGACGTAGGGTATTATGCATCTTGCGGCCCAAACCTGTGTAAATCGTGTGTTCTTTTCTCTTGTCGTGTTACACGCGAACAATCGAACAACAGTCCATGTCGCCACCCACAAAAGCATCCTGTGGTCTATCCCGTGGTGCACTGCCGGTACTAAACCCCGACACTTGGTTGGCGGTTTTTAGCTAAAGCCACCAAAGCCTACCTCGCACATCTTTGCGCCACGCACTCGGGTTCGAGCACAACGGTGGCGCCCGTCATCCCTTGTCCATCGGGGCAGCCTCGCAGTCCTTCGGAGGACTTACTCCTGCCATCGTCGTGCCACTCCTCCGTGTACTGAACTCCCATGACCGACAAACGCCGAGCTTGCCTCTAGTCCTTAGGAGGACTTTCTTCTACCTCCAGTCCATCGGAGGGCCTCCTGTCCATCGGAGGTCTTGTGCCCAAGTCCATCTGGGTCTTTGCCTTCTGTTGGCAATCACTCATCACTGTAGAGGCAATGGAGCCAGTCCATTGGCTCTCACTATAGTGAAATCAAAAGTAATTTCTGAATGAAGTTTAGGGAAGTGCCCGAAAATCTAGACTTAGGAAATTTTTTCTAAGTATAGGCTGACTTGGTTTGGTTGAACTTTTGAACCTCTTAACACCTGATTTTGAAAATGGTCAAAATAGTAAATTTAAGGCAACATCTTGAACCAAAACTTTTGTATTTGTTGTCTTGCACGAAAACGTATAAATTTTTAACTTCTCAACCAAACAATGCAAGGTTTTGCATATTCAACTTGAAAATTTTGACTTAGTGATTTAATGGCCTAGTTATTGTTCTTCTCTAAGCATGATTAAATCCAAATCCATGATTAACATTAATCTAATTATGTGTCAAGGCTTTTGAGATGCCGGGAGCATCACAGAAGCCGTGCCCCTCGTTGTCGTCGCGGCAGTCGGTCTTCCTCACATCATCGCAGTCACCCTTATCGCCGTGATCGCCTCCTTTCCTTGGGGGTAGCATATTCCCCTTTCTCAGTAGGTACTTAGTTGCCTGCAGTCGTGGTGCAGGTGGCGGTGATCGGGGTGTAGGGGGCACTGCTTGTCCAGCATCTCCTCGATCGTCGCCCATGGTCTCTTGTTGTCGTAGTTGGTGGCGTGGATGGTGTTGTCGTGGTAGTGCTTGCGCTCCCATGGTCTCCTGAAGTTGTCGCCGCCCCAGCGTTTATCGCGTCTGTCATCACATCGCTCATCGTCGTCGCAACCGGGCTCGCGACCCACCGTGGGCCTGTCCTCGTGGCCCTTGTTGCGATGGAGGATGTCCATCGTTTCCTTCTAGGCGTTGGCATACTTGTTGGCGATGTCGAATAAGGATTCCACGTCGGTGGGTGGTTTCCTTGCCATCTTGTCGAGAAGCTTCTCGTCACGCAGGCTGCCCTTGAAGTGGTTAATGCTGGCGTGGTCGGGGACTTTGGCCACTTAGTTTCATAGCTCAGTGAAGCACCTAACAAAGTTCTTTTGGGACTCGCTCCTGCCTTGCTGAAGACATGGCAGGTTTCGCTCTGTTATGGGCTGGCGATAAGTACTGCGGAAGTTGGCGATGAACTTCTCGCAGAACTGGTCCCAGTTGTAGATGGAGTTGGGCAGCTAGTTTTGCAGCCACCTGAGCACTTGAGGTCCTAGCATGATGGGGACGTATGCCAACATAGTGTTGGCATTGCCTCCGGCTGCCTTCACGCCAAGTGCGTAGATCTGCACCCAGGTGCTCAGACTTTCCTTCGGGTCGTACTTGTCGATGTTGACCAGTTTGAAGGTAGCAGACCACTCGATGGACCTGATATGCGAAGAGAAGGCACAAATTCCGTCGTACATAGTGTGAGGTGGGTCGACGAGTACCGTATTTGTGCGGCATGTCGGGGATCTTCTCAGTGGAGAGTTGTCCTTCCTTCTCAAGGGCTCTCGGGGGTCCTACCGAGTGCTGGTGGTGTTGCCGGCCCACCCGCTGTTGAGTGGATCGTTCTCCTTCTCCCACTGTTGTTGGCGTTTGAGCTCCTTCTCCCACGCCTCACGCCTCCGATCTTCGATGCGGCGGCAGAGATCGCGGTTCTTGTTGATGGTGTCACAAAGGTTCGTCGGCGTAGGGGTAGCGGAGGGCTCAGCTTCACTGTCAGTGTATGTTGTCTCCTCGCCGCCTACGAGCTCTAGGTGGGTTTTAGTCGCCGACTGGGGAAGCTTTGCCACCTCTAGCCCTATCGCCGAGAGGTAATGCCTGGGGTCATAGTTCTGAGTGCTCGAGACCCCGTCGAACTTGGCCTTGAGATTGCAAGCCAAGTGGCAGTCCCGATCGTACTGCTCCGCCTTGTGAAACTCGTATTCTTCTCGCACCCTCGCTCTTCGCCTCTTCTCCCTACTGTAGTTGCGGGAGAGCTGTCCCTGCTTGTCTGCTGGAGTTTTGTTGGGAATAGTGTCTTTGTCATCTAGGATGGGTTGCTGTCGAGCCAGCTCCTCGGCCCTCTGGTCCCTCTGCCGCTGCCTGTCGGCGTTGCACGTCAGGCTTGCGGCCCGTGCCCTGGGAGTCTCTTCATCGAAGGACTTAGAGTCTTTCGGGATCGGTGGTTCTTCAATCATGGCCATGAACACCTCCCGAGAAGGGTCTTGCTCCGGTTGTGCCGGGTTTGTTGAAGGCGGCGTTGGGGGTTCCGTTGGGCGAGAGCTGTGCCATCTATCCATCTGGCCGGCTGCAGTGGAGTTGAAGACGAGCCCCAGGCGCAGGCCCATGAGTGGTTCTTCTGCCATGTGGAAGACGTCATCGTCCGCGAGGGGTGCGAGTTGTCGTTGGCGCAGTCTCCCCTGCGCCAGAGCTTGGAATGTGGTTGCGGCGTTGCACAGACCGAAGGGAAGAGTGGGCTGGGTCTGGGCTGACCCCTTGGCTCTTCCCAGAGGAGGAAAGTCCACCCCCGATGCAGGGGCTGTCATCGCTGTTGCCACAGTAGAGACGGTCGGGCGAGAGTCGGCTCCCGCGCCTGGCTGCGATGCTGCGGAGGACTCACCCGAGCGGCAACTAGGTCTCGATGCCAGGGGAGTGGTGGTAGCAGATGAAGGACCACCCGGGCGAGCGCATGGACTCGGCGCCAAGTGGTTTGCCGGTGGAGCTGCCGTGTGGCTTTGAGGACGAGCCCAGGACCCTTCCATATGGGGGTTGGGCCCAAGGGCTGCGTGGTGACCGCTCGGGCGAGGACGCGGACTCGGCGCTGAGCGGTTTGTTAGCGGAGCCATCGCTTGATGGCTTGCGTAAGCTTGGTGCATCCTAGCTGAGCACTTGGAGATGACCGTCTACCAGGGTCCTCCCTAGCCCAGATCGGTCCTAGGGACCAGCGATTTCATTGGGAGTGGAGCCTGGCGTGCACCCGAGTGCAGATTGGATCTAGACGCTGAGTGGTTGGAGGGGTTTGGAGGCTTCGCAGATCAGATCTGCTTTGCCCCCATTGAGGGTGGGGTTGTCGGGGTAGCTGGTGCCGGCGCGGTGGTCATGCGCCGTGGCTCCCAGATCTGCGCACAGTCGTTCACCATGCGCACGTCGCCGAAAGTGAAGATATCACCCGGCTAGAACTTGCTGATGGAGCTTGGTACCCTTAGCCCACCACAGGGTAGCCCACGAGATGGTTTTAGAGATTGAGGGTGGTAGGCAAGTGGATTGCGAAGGTGTACAGAACGATGAGCACAACGATGTAGACAGGTTCGGGCCCCTGATCGCGTAATACCCTACGTCCTGTATGAGGTGTTTGTGGGTTGTATTGAGTGCTAGAGCATTGAGAATGTGAGAGAGTCTTCTGGGTCCTAGATCCCCTTATATAGACGAGGAGACTAGGGTTACAAGTTAGCTACATAGGACTTAACATATTACAACCCCGCAATTACCGGGATAAGCATTGCCTAAGTGATCCATATCTATCCTCTTAGCCGAGACGCCTTGATCTTCAAGTCACCTTGCGGTGTGTCCCGCAAGGAAGACCACTCGGACCACCCGTTAGGGTTCGGGCAAACCGAGTCCATGTGGTACCTAGGGGTACATGATGCCCACAGTGACTATTGGACTGGATAGATGACGTGGCTAGCCTGAGGTTCAAGAGTTAAATGATGTTTAGTGGGTATTCTATGTAGATAGATGGGCTAGGAATAGAGAAGGTGGAGAGGATAACGAATGGCTAAGATTGTGACGGCGGCTTAAGATCAGATGGCTGAAACAAATGGATAGATGCTGTGGCTCAATGTGGTGTGAGCTTTATTGCAATAAATAACTTTAAATTGATTCAAGTGGATGATGATGTGGCGCAATGTGGAGGGAGCTTTAGACTTAGTGGCATCCATCTATATAGATATACTAGGTGATACCCCACGTGTTGCTGAGGGAATTTCTAAACTAATTTTTAATTCAACTTTGAAGTTAGAAATATACAATGGTTGACATTATACTTGATGACATATTCATATCAGTTGAGACATATCGACCGTTAAATGATTGATGTTCTATGTGCTTATAGTGCTGCAATTTTATAGCAAAATACTCACAATAACTAATAGTTGCATGTATGGATGTTCTTAGCCACAGAAAATTGATGGTAGAATTAATTGAAAGTCCTAATGGATGGTGACATGACATCTAATTTAGTGGGTTCATAGATGATGTGGATAGCTTGCATGTTGAGAAAAATACTGTTAATAACTTTTAGTGGGTTGTGATTATATATGTTATATAAATATATAGATAAGATATTAACCGTACTGAGCTTTACTATTATTTCGATGGCAGCACTTACTGCAATAGCTCATTATCCTACCTCGGGTGTTATTCTTCTTGATGTTAATAGTACCATTTTTAGTTTGTGTAACAAAAGTTACGACTTCATGATGGTGACTCAGGTGGAGGTTAAGGCCCTCTAGAACAGTTTACACATGAAATGGAACCCTTTCTACGCAAGCAAGGACTGCCAGTTCGCTTGAACAAAGGTTTGTATTCTCCCCCACATTAACACATGCACTTGAAATGCCAAGAAAAATTATTTAAAAAGCTCATCACTGTTGGTGCAGGTGTTGTAGAGTTAGTTGCAGATCATGTAGTGTGTGAGGAAGGGAAACCCCTTCCACCAGAAGCAGCACAGACTCTGGTAAGGACAGCATACTATGCAGTCTTTGCTGCATATTTGGTCCAAAAATGGTCATCTTTCAATTTTACTGAGTTATGTTTTACGCCGCATTCCTAAAATAAAATACCTTGGCTCGGGAGTTTTCACAAAAAAAAAAAGACCATAGGCAATTCTGTTACTGACGTCTTTTTTTTCAATTGGGTGCTCCAGTAATGCATTACCATCTCCATTGTAACTGTTGAAATGCATCTGCCCATTTTACTTTCAAACCAACATCTACCTTTCTTTATGCTGGCCTATTTCTTTGCATTGCGTCTTCTTTGTTTCCTCTCTTGCAGCGATTGCTTGGGCTACAGATGGCAACATTCCGTATATACCTTGTGTGTCGCTGGTCTTGTGATGATTTTGAGGTGTACAAGCAAGGCTTGGCACACATACGAGTTGATGATTCCTCTTTAAGCCTGTGTTTCTCGTATGGAAAGGACGCACTTGCTGTCTCTTACTCTCGTGTTGGGACAGTTAGTTTTGTGCGTGCGGCCATGTACCCCTGAGTGGTGGAAATTTGCAAGATGCTGTCTGCAGAAATTCTGCTTATGTATACTTCATCATGTATTCATGTGCTAATTGGTACTCCGTATATCATATCATAGCAACAAGATGTTGAAGCTAAGAGGTTGATAGGTTGGTAGAATCTTTTGTTTGTGATTGTTACTCACCATAGATTGTTTCTGAGATTCAACGAATATCATGCATGTGCAATTATTGAACCAAAGCAATCGTTTCCCTTAGTTTTCTGAGTTGGGTTTCTCTCTGGAAGCCACTGTAGCTCAATGGCAAGTGCCGGATCTGTGCCCGGTAGCCATGGAGCGTGGTGAGTGATTGGTTACACTTTCTACTTTGCTTACCGTCCTACTTCCAGTGGATAACCAGGCCCAAGCAGGGCTAGTGTTTTCTCAACATTAGACATGGAGGTCATTTAGCCACCCAATCTCTTCTCTACTCCTATTAAGCTCTATATAAGGGCGACGTCCACACCCCTAATCGTCTGCCTCCAGACAAATCTTCCCCGGTTTCCCCTCCGGTTTTTCCCACGTTACGGAAAACCACCGACCCTCCCTGTGCCTTCTCCAACGCATCGCCGTACCGTACGCCGCCCCTCACTCCCTCGCTCACCTGCGTCGCCATCGGCCGGCGACCAGCCCAGCCGTGTGCTCCCACCCTCCCCCATCACCGTGCGGCTCCTCCCCTGCGGAGCGGCAGCGACCCCGCCCTTCACTCCCTCGCCCACCGCTGGCGTCCGCAACTCTGCATCCCTGACTGCAAAGTTGCAAACCGCCTCCTGTGACGCCGCCTCGTGACTTTGCACAGCCTTTAACTTGCACCATGGACGTATACATGTACCATCGTGATTAAGAAAGTTTCACGCATAATCGTGAATATGGCTTTGTTTAGTAGTCTTGATTCTTGTAGTGTTTCTTCAAAGTTCAAAGGCTCATCTAAGAAGATTGTTGTCCGTCGCTGTCCTTACCTTGTCCTGGACTCCTGATGTAGAACAGATCAATCAATAAAATTCAGCAATTGCACTAATGGAGTGCAACACAACAGATATACGTGATATTAATACACAGTATCTTAAATGAGAATATATACATATACATTTGTTCTAAGTGCACTGACAACATGAGCTTTTAAATAGCAGTCTAGAGGAATGACAAGTAAGAGAAGGTATAGTAAATACTACTAGAACGTGTAACAGGAATTGGTTTAATAGCTGTTCAACCATAAATATTAACTTCATAAACGCAAAATCGATAATGTAAAGCTTTAGGAAATAAAAAATGCCAAGTGATAATACAAAACGGAATTTTGCATGAAAAAAATTAATGGCTGAAAATGATCGAAAATATAAAGGTGGTAAACAGACTAAAATGAAGACTGAGATAACAGGTAGTATACACCAAAAAGGTTAAATTGTATAACCATAAATGCTAAGGTATGTGGCCATGAAAGGTCGATGCTAAACAATGTAATCACCAGGACGACAAATCTATTAATCATTGTTGCTACAGTGGCACCTATGAGACATAACAGGTTAGTCCGAGCATCATGTATGCACCTAGTGGAACAGGTTACAAAGGGCGAGTGCCCATAATTGTATCCCGCTTGGCAGAGAGAATAACGAAGAAGACAACCTGCTTGTATGGCAAATATTATAGGTGCATCCTCGTGGCTAGCTCCTAGATCTTGGCATCGCCTTGGCCCAGCGACAGATTATTGGATGAGTACATCTTGATCCACCCCTGCTGCAGCTCAAACAACCAAAACTGCTATCACTCAACCGCCGGTCCAAAAGCTCTAGAAGGAGAAGAAAGACTCGCCACCTGCAACGAAACGGAGAAGATGTCCAGTGCAACTATTGTTCATGGATGTATATTTTTGGAAAATTGCAATTTAGTTATGCCGCAGGGAACCGGGAACCGGGGAAGGCGACGTCTTCTCTATTTCGTTGCAGGTAGCCAAAAATACCAGCATAAAGCTGCCGCTCCAAAAAGAAAATTTAAAGCTTCTCATTTGTTTGGATCATGGCTACAAGGAACTCCCAGCATATGGCAAATTATCGTTTTTCTTGGAGCGGCAGCTTTATGCTGCTCTATTTGACTATGCAGAAATGATTTAGTTTTTGAGGAAAAAAACTTATGTTCTCCATTGCAGGTTATATTTACAGCAATCCATTGGGTGCATTCATAGGCTATCCTTCAGAGAACGGATTTACAGGACCTTGCTATGGAGAGACATCACATCTGTTAACACGAATGGCTATGGATGTTTTCTTCCGAGCGCATAGGTGGTGGTCTAATATTAGGATTGAGAGCCACTAGAGTGCGTTCATGTCTAGCTTGTTTTGGTTGTGTGTTTTCTTGTAAAACAGAGGCCGGAGGTTTTTATCTTTCAAGATTTTGCTTCGTCTCGTTGTAACGTACTTGAAATTTAATATATCTTCTTTTTTTTTAAAAAAATGAACAATAGTTATTTGCAATAAGCAAACAGCTAAAATTAAGGAATGCATATGGTGAGCTGCATGGGTGATTGAGCATGCACAGGAAAGGGTAAGGTAGAACCAGCAGCTACTATACAGAATGATCGGCAATGCTCAATAAACAAGCAAAAGTAAAATCCCATCCTCTCACGGTAGCTGGACATACAAGGAATTTTAGGAGGGCAATCAACTAATCACTCACATGATCTACATCGAGGTCAGAAAATGAGTGTATGTTTGCATTCAGATGAGGTAATCTTCAGGTGCATATACATGACACAGGAAAGAAGCATGCAATATGTTAGTATTTTAATAAACTTAGGTCCGCCTCAAGTAATTAATATATCGTCTGATTCGTGCTGCTAGTTGGGAATTACAGAAAATGGTTAGCAATCCTGAATTTGTATTCGATGGGAAATCATCAGGGAAACAAGAGGTGCATTATGGTCACCTGGAAAATTAGGACCAGATACTAACTAATTACTCGCAACATGAAGGATTGGGACACTACAAGAAATGTGAGTATTTGTGACGATAACGCGTATGACGAAAGTTAAGATTATCACAGAATAGTTGTCATTCTGTGACAATTGAAGTGTTTTCGTCACTAAGTAAATGAGACAAATAAATCTATGACGAACATGATATTTTCGTCATGAAAGATACAACTATTGATGACGATTTTCTATATTCATCATGGAATAGTTAACCATTTATGACAATTTGTCTTATGATGAATTTGCTTTTGTCATAGCATTATATAAGAAAACAAATCGACTATAACTACATTTTTACTCGTTGTGCTAGCACTTGACATGAATGAATAGGGACAACATGGATATATGGTGTAGCCCATTACATATGACCCTAACTAGTAACTTGACATATTGTTAGCTTCACTTAAAGCTTAACCGATCTACCATCATCTTCCCTAGAAACAACCCCACAACCACAATGTATGATGTGTAGGCTTCACTTAAACAATTTCAGAAACCCTGCTTCAATGTCTTCCATCTCTTCACTAACAAGGTTAACTATTGTTTGAAAATTCCATATGTATGTTTGTTTAAAAAGTTTTATCTTTTTGCAAAAGTTTATGTTTATGATAGGACATTTGACTTTTTGACAACGAGTTTGACCAACTCGTCTTATTAAAAAATTGCTAAACTAAATCATAATAAAAATAAAATGATAATTATGACTTTTTGAATAAGTCGAGCAAGTCAAACTTGGCGTGAAAAAGTCAAATGACCTATAATTTGTGATGAAGAGAGTATGTGTTTCTTCATTTTGTTTTAATTAGTTCACAGTAGAACCATAAGTTTTGTAAAAAATATCTTTAAATTATGAACAAACATATCTATATGAGTACAAGCACGCATTTGCGTATGCAATTTTGGGTGGAAAATATAAATGTCATAAAATATACATAGTGACGATACAGAAATGGTCATAAAATATCTTTGATGACGCTATGTAAATCATCATAGAAGATGTACCATTTCGTGACAATTTTAAGAACGTCACTATTTATCATTCTGTGCTGTGACGTTCTTTGTGACGCATAAAAAATGTCACCATTTCCCTTTAGTGACGAAATGCAATGCTTTTAATGACAATAATTGATCATTATAGATACCCAAATCTCTTGTATCCGGAATCAGAAACTAACTAATTAAAGGTTGGCTGAGCATCCAAAAATGACTGTAGAAGGCTGAAGGCCTACAAAGGGTAGACTGAAACGGAAATTTTGTCAACCATGAATGCCGATGACAAATTGAACATAATGTCAACACGAAACCAAACCCAGGTGCACAAATTAGTGACAGTGTTGAGTGCCTACGTTACACAACAAGATCCAGTTTCTAGTGGTATGTGTGGCTATTTCTATACAGCAAGAGGATTGTTGTTCAAAAATGAGTCAGCTAATCGATTCCAGTAAATGTGGATTTATCAATTCGTAGGAGATTATAAAGGGAAAATCTGATTGATTGGGGTCAAAGAGTTGGTCAGTTGGAACAGTAGGTTACCTGGTACTAGAGGTGCGACGGTGGGATCTGTAACCAGCATACGTGGTGTGGTGTACGGGGCATGGCAGTGGCTTGAAAGGTGGAGGCATGGACACTGGCACATCTGCCATGCCAGGAGGCAATAAGGGCGTCCTCTCCAAAGAGGATAGATTTGACGCATGATCAATAAAAGAAGAAGAATTGGGACGTATTAATATCAATTACAACGAAATTACTGCAAGATCAATAGTGCTAATCTAGCTTCAATTTCAGCAAGAGTTATCAACTATTCACCTTACATTTTGTGGTTATAATTAATCTCAACTAAAACAAATTAACCCGGGATGCCTTGGGCAATCGACTGAACAGAAAACACGGCCACCAGATTGATTGTGCGGCCAAAAAAGAGTTGAGCTGGAGGATGAATAAGCTGTCGCACTGGCAACCGCCAGCCGCCACCGCAACGCTGGGTTACCGTACCAGGAAAGGAAGGCGGAGAGACCGTCATGGTGGCGCCACCGGCGGAGCGCCTGACGCCGCCTCTTTGACCCGCTCACTGCAGCCCCAGTAAAGAGTAGGGTTACCCGAGATGAAGGGGATGATTGAATCGATCTGAATGCAATGGCTGCTCTACTCCATTCCACCAGACGTCGCGCAGGGGCCGGCCGCTGGGAGCCCTAGAGGGCGAGCCACCGCCCGCGCAGAGCCGAGCCACGGGACGGCCAGAGGCCGTGCGAGCGGGCAGCCGGCGGCGAGATGGGGAAGCGGGTGGGTGTTGCACGGAACGGTAATGTTACCACGACGTAGCGGCCGCCAAAAACGTTTGATGACACACGGTATCGGTCGGACAAGGCCGTAGGAAGGACACGGGTACTCTCCTATATATATAGGTAGGAGGGGACCAGGAACGGTGACGCATCCGTTCTCCATAGAGGACGTAACGGGATATACGTAGGTGATACCAAAGATCAAAAAAGCAATCCAGGCGAGACACATCCCATTCATGTACGTGCGAGAGCTATCATAAATCATCACCTCAGCATCAACAATTCCACATAACATTGTACTGTCATCTCGTCGTAACCCCAAAACTACTAGTAAGGTTCATCGAAACTTCGGACGGGTGGAAAATGCGGAAAAGATAATATGTACAGACAGAGAGACACCTAGTCCCTTTGCTCAGCTCCCGGGTCTTCTTATCCTTTGTTTCATCCTAGCTGGACTCAAATAACGAACCTGCATGCATACAAATAAAAAACATTAGAACCCAAAATAAAAAGGAACATTAGAATCCAATGTATGTATTAGAAAATCACATCAAATGCATTCAAGACATAATGGGTAAGTCAGACCTTTGAACGGACACATCTTACTGGCTACTGCTGCTTTGAATTGCCGGCCTTCCCTGTCTCACCGTCCTGATTGGACTCAGTACCAAACCCTGCATGCAGACAATAGAAACAAACATTATAATCCAATGTATGTATTAGAAAAACATATCAAATGCAAGCAAGACATAATAGGTGAAGCACCTTTGAACATCCACATCTTGTTCATAATCTGCAGTCCTTTCACTTCAGCCTCTAGTTTGTTGGTTTTCTCGGACAACTTGTTGATCACGGCCTGCATCGCCTTCAGTTCACCTTTTGCAACAGCAAGTTCTCCAACAGCTGCATCTAGTTTTTCCTTGTGCTTGTTCACAAGCACGAGGGAGCCACTGCCAGAAGCAGCAACAGCTGCATACTTCACGATTTTATCTACAAGCACTATTTTTGCACTGAAAGTAGAGTTCAAAGGTTAAGCAAACAGAACTTATCAAATTTAACAGCCAGTAAACAAACCAGTTACCTGCTATCCATTTGATTCCAACTTTCTTTAACATGCTCTTTCAAGACACCAAGAGTGCTTGTCTTTTCCTGATAGGCAGAGGGAGCTATGACCCCACCCTTTGTTACTTTGTAGGACATGAAGCGCTTAAGAGCCTGAAAAAAATATATAAGAGACAGAAATGATAGGAACAAAAACACCAAGGTGCACACAATCCCATCCAGATCAAAACAATACAATCCTGAGTATAAGGAACCTAACACTATCAAAACGGATTAGCACCATTGGGGAGGAATGCAATGTACTATCAAGTTCAGGTACATGCATCACATTTAAACAAAAAAAGAAACTCTCAACACCACATATCAAATTTTCAGTGCAACAAAGGAATGAACAACCAAGTGACAAAGAACAGACCTGCCGCGGATTCCAGGAGGAATAACATCTTACGTTCTGCAATAGTTCAACATGCGGAAACCGTCTGTTATTTGGTCAAACATACAAGAGCAATTACAAAACAACAGATATTAATGGCCTAAAGACTACAGAACATAACACACTTAGGCATTGTTCGGTTAGAGGGGGATTGGAGGGGATTGAGGGGGATTTAATCCCCACCAATCCCTTTCGATCCGACTCCAACCAAACAAGCCCTTATAAGAACTGATATCATATCAAGATAACATAACACACATATTATACGAACATAACAGTATGAGTTTGCAAGCATGTGACAAAACAACACACCTGGTACTTGTAAGATGCAACGGTTAATCGTAATTAATGTGGGAACAATATGAGTCATCTGAACAAGCATATAAAATACACTGTTACTACCAATCCTGGGAGCCCTAATGCAAACATAAACGGCCATCTTAATGCCAAAACCTATTCCATCTAACCCGACCCCTACAACATATCCAACCAATCTACCTACCTAATGCCTCAAACAATAGGCACAGTGCATACATCCATAGCCTGACAGGATACATACGAAACAAGCAAACAGCGCCTACAGTGGTTTAAGTTCCATCACTATTCGCCAAGTTGACAGCACATAATTGAAGGCCCCAAAGACATAGAAAAACAGTTTAAGTTAACGAACCAGTGACTTCCGGGAAAACTCTGCCAGGTGCTGCCTGTAGCGAAGTGGGCGATGCATCTGAATAACACATAAAAACAAATTAAACAGTATTGCGATCAAACATTCAAAACCCTATGTACTTGATGCACTGCAGAAAGTACAATAGAACACGCATCATACACTGCAGAAGTTACACATGATTCATACATTCATGAAACGGAAGCACTACAAAAACCCCGATCCCGATCGATCTAACAGAGAACCACGGGAATGGATATAAAGCAGGGGCAGCATAAAAGTCCCCCGATCTAAAACTCATCGGACAAAACACGGACACGGATTAGAGAGACAGTGCACGAAACAGCAGCCGCAGCAAAAGCATCTCGAATCCATAACACACACACCGAATTCCGCATCCGATCAAAACGAGGTGGAGAGAAACGGGAGGTGGATGCGGATAGGATGACATGGGATGAGATGAGATAGGAGGTAGAAAGGATCGGATGAGAGTGCCTACCATGAAGGCTGTCCTTCCGAGACCGCGCAGCCCCGCCTCCATTTCGATGCGGTGGTGCGGGAGGCAAGAGCTTGACGATGATAGCCGGCTCTCCTTGGGAACCCCTCCGATACGAGCAGTGTCTTAGCCTCGAGAAACCCTGTGCCGTGCAAGGGTTTTTATAGGTGGATGGATGGATCTGGGAATTGGGCCTTCCCATCCCATGGATGGCCCAGCCCATCTAAGGCCACTTGTCTTCTTCTTCTCCCTTTCAAAACGGTAGCGGCTCCTGGTCCACGTATATATATAATAAATAAATAAATCAAACAAAAATAAGACTCAACAGAAGGAAGGGGGGCTGTACAAACAGGAAGAATACGGAGACAAACCTCCTCTCGCTTGCCTCGCATTCATCAACCAGTGGCTCTACAGGAAGGACTCGAATTGCTTCGCTGACTAAAACCTTCACGCAACCAGCTCCTGGCAACTTGGATCCTCCAAACAGCTTCCTCTTCAAAACGGAAAGCAAACTCCTCAGCTCTTTATATGCTTTGGAAGTAGTCCAAGAGAACATTGACAGCCATAGCCTGCACATTTAACTTCTTGAATATAGCAAAAGCCGCCTCATACAGATGTGCTTCAAAAGCAACTGCAGGCCCATCAAAGTTATCCAGTATATTCACATAATCCATGGGTCTCGATGGATCTGCCTTGATTGCAGCCAATATAAGCAGGTTCTGCAGATTGAAATTTCCACTGAAAGCAGAGTTCTGAAGAACAACCTTTTCAAGAAGCTCGGTCAGTTCATGAGGGAGCCAGCCGTCATCAAAGCCTTAGCAGCAGCAGACACTTCCTCAGGGCTCTTCAATTAGTTGCCTTCTATATTATTCATTCATTCTAAGGCTGAAGGACTTATCCCACAAATCACCACCCATTCTCTCAACCACATATCTGGTATTCAAATAATGCAATATGAACATACGATCGAACAATGGATACAGAGATTTTGAACACAAGGCGTCACAGCAACAAAAATAATTATGTGCCTAGATTGCGGCAACATTGCCCACGTCTGTAAGCAACAGCAGCAAGTGTGGGATCCCGCTTTTCACAGTATTTACAACACGGGAGCAGTAAGGAAATGCTCTGGATTATTGTTGCTCTCAATGATTTTCCCAAGAGCATTATGGACATGCACATCTTGGCTACCTTCACCCACCAAGTGCTCCTAGAATTGAGTGAGCAAACCTGGTTCCTGGTTCACATGTCAAACAAATGAGACCAGCATGAGAAAGTAGGAAAAGGAATGTGTATGTCAATCAAGATTCTAGCACAGTAATTACTTAACTGAAAGTAATTACTTAACTGAATTAACTAAAGTTTATGAATACAAGCACAGGTGGCACCTGTTTAAACCACATGCACGAACCTAGATAGCTTCATGAATGAAAGAACCAGAGTCCAGAAATTCACCTGAAATTTCATCAGAGTCTCAGGCGCCCCTCAGGAGGCTCTGCGGAGATTCCGCAGCCAGCACAGTTGGTTGCTTGTATTTTGACAGTGCAAACAGTTCCTGAAACCTTTGTGACCTAAAATAATGTTCGAAATTCCATGAAAATCCATACAACCTTGAAACATAAATGTCCAACTACAGTCTGTAATATCCACAAGTAGTATAAAGCATCAATATTTGCATGACTGCAAGGATAATGGTACAAGAAGTCTGGGAGTTGAGGAATGGAATATGCATGAAAAATAATTTCTATGAGGAACTCATGAACAGAATAATTGAGAACAAGTAGTATAATTAATTTCAGAGCAACACCTGCATTCATTTTTCATAGCCATATTTGGATTTTAAAAAGTCAAACTTCATAAAATTTTAGAAGCAACTGATGATCTATCCATCTCTCTTATAAGAGTGAACAAGTATATCTCGATATACTTTTTCAAAACCTAATGTTCCTCTGTTAGTTTTCAAAACCAAAAACTGACAGAGGTAGTAGTTTACAGGACATAGAAAATGCCTGTTGTGTGTGCTTATTGAAATCTCTGGCCACGTTTATGAAGCTTTGGCAAAAAATAATTTCATAACTTCACAAGAATTTCAAGCTCTAGGTGCAAAACAGCTAGTGCCATGTGCCCATATCAGCCTAAGGTCAAGTATTTGTTGCTTCCAAAAAAGAATCTGGGACTGAAAATATGATAAGAACTGATCAAACAATTTGACAAGATACGTCGTACAACATACTTAGGTCAAGCTACTCCATTTTGCATTGCTACATAACTTTGCTTCTGCTTTTTCCATATTACTATACTAATAGATAGGAACTTGCCCCTCCTGGTTCAGTGATACAGCAAGGAGCCAAGGAACAGCATTGTAGTTCACACAAGAAAACAGTACACACAAAGTGGTACATAAATACTAGGCAAGTAAATGAACATCAATACAGCCGAGTATGGCAAAAAAAAAACATCCACATAAGTCATCTTAGTAATAAAGCTTGCCAAATTCTCAGCACAGGAAGAATAACCCTCTTGGCAAGATTCACAACAAGCCCAAAGGTGTTTAACTGCATACCAAAATTGTGTTTAAGAAATTATCTAATTTATAGATCATAATTGGCGGCTCACAAAAGGCACAGCAGTTGCATCATTAACTACGGCACATAAAATCTTCCTCTTCTTTTGATGGCGTAAAATCCACCACTTGAGGAAGATTCCACTGTCAAGAATATAGGGTCTGAACTGATTCTATTCTGGAAACTGCTATAGAAGTTTCCAGGTCAACAAGATGCCAACCTTTGTAATTACACTAGTCAACATGTACGTGGGGCACGCACACATCTATAACTTTCTTGGAAAGAACACTATGAAAATCAACTCGAGACAGTCATAGTAAAATGAAAGTAGACCACACTTTTCTTTTTGTTAACACTCCAATTTGACTGAATTCAGAATTTTTAGAGGTGTTGTATTATGTTGTGGTAAAAGAAGAAACACCGGATGATTCACCTAGTATAGTAAAACACTTTTGTTTGGAGTTCATAACTCACTGGATTGTTCGGTGCTCGGGAGGAAGACATAGTATGCTTCACCATGCAGTTAAACGTTTCTAGGTGAAATCAATAAATCATTGTATTAAGTGGTGCTTTGGAGGGAAAGAGTTCAGGCATTGGATGTTCAAAGGTTGTGGATTTAGATCTATTCA
The DNA here is from genome assembly GCA_030272315.1 of Paspalum vaginatum. Taxonomy (NCBI): domain Eukaryota; kingdom Viridiplantae; phylum Streptophyta; class Magnoliopsida; order Poales; family Poaceae; genus Paspalum; species Paspalum vaginatum. The sequence continues at coordinate 12,504,125 of CM059013.1, read as the reverse complement.
GTTATGGGCCTTCCTTATTCCTTAGGGCTTGTTTGGCAGCTTTGTAATGTTATTCAACAGCATTTGCCTCCTTGTTGTAATTTGTAGTGCACAAGAAAACCACTGAAAAACTATGTAAATTGTTGTTTGGGTAAGCAAAAAAGCACTCTATAATTGTGTCAACAATGAACTCTGCACTGGAGACAGAGAGGGGACAGTGAGGGACAGCGAGGAGGGTGGTGGCACTGCTCGAGACACACACACAGAGATTAGCCTAGATGCCTAGAGACTGGGCTACTGTTCCTTTCCCTGTGTTTGATCTGGTCGCCTGATCATCCAATCCCTCACAGTTATCTAGATTAAAGATGTACAAGTGATTTTCACATCAAAATGGATCCCAAAATCAAATAAATTTCAGATCAGAGGTCGAATTTGAGTTGAAATAAATGGAAATCAATATTGAAGAGGCAAATATGATGCAGTCCATTGGCTTCAGTTCACAAGCCATCGCAACACAACAAAGCCAATCCTGGAGGGAGGAAGGAAGCAAGGCAAAAGAGAAACAGCTGCCATGAACAATCTCATGGTGAAGTTCTTCAACGGTCAACCTTGGTGATGGTGGCCAACCTGGAGGAGGCTGGCACTTGGATCAGCCTCATGAAGGCAGCGGAAAGGATGGAGGCATTGAAGTCAGCTAGGGAACTGAAGGAGGCACGGAGGGCGGCGCGGTGTGCCACACATTGGATCTGATGGGGTGGCGACAGGGGAAGACAATGACTTGCGATTGGGACGGAGAGAGAGGCTGAGGACTTGGGCCTGATACCGTCAGAAAAATAGTGTGGGCTGTCGATGTCTTTTTATTTTTCCAGTTGAAAGTTGAAACAGCCCAAAACAAGTGTCAAGTTAGTGGTCTCACCAGTCTTCCAAAAGTACTTATATCTCTTGCCTGTAGAAATTTCTCAGGTTATATTTTACACCGGTTTGGCATCCTGGCATCCAAACAGGACCTTATGCCAAATATGACCTGTGTACAGCTCTGATACATTTCCTCCATACCGCCTCATAAATAGCTGATAAGTTATGGCTGACTGAACAACACTGATCAACCATATCGAACTTTATCTTTTTTTACTTTATTGTCTTTTATCCCTTTACCCTAGCTCTTCCACCGTCCTATGTTGTTCGTGATGCATCTTCATTGTGTTAGGACGCTTTAGGCATTGCATGCAATAAAATAGGTATACAAGTATCATAACTGAAGCAGCAGGAGAAGTATGGATTGGATTTATATTTCGATGAGATTTTTGTGACCGAAGATATTATTTCATAGAAAATATGAGCATGTGGAACTTAACTGAGCAAGATAGGAATTCAGATCTCAGAAGTAAAATTGCTCTTTATCCTTTACTGAGAAGTAACAAATGAATATTTTGCAAAATAGAATACATTGATGGCTATTACCTTTGAAGGATGAGGATTGTTGAATGGGTTACTGGAACCATCCAAGATGTGAATTGCAGGCAGACAAATGCAATTCTGACTTCTTTGTATTGGAGTGAAAATACCCCTGACCTTTTACAAGCAAAACAAAGGAAAATATTTGAGACTTTTTTTTTTGTTCAGATCATCTACCAAAATATTTATTCAACTTAATAGTGACTTTTTTTTCATGGACCACTCTATGCTATCACTGATTTTTCACTGTCAAATCATGGGGCTGTAGATATATAACTTTCTTCAAAATATATGTCTTTGATAATTGATTGTAATGTAACCTTACCTTGTGCTTTTATACTAGATAACTCATTCAGTGCTCTATAATTAACACGTAGGCTTTCCTCTGTTAGAGCTATAGGTCCACTATGCACAACATCAATATAAAATGATCAGACTTTCGAGAAAAAAGATTACTCCAAGCATACTCTATTTGTTAGCACAGCTTATTACCATTGTATATGTCTTTCCCGATCCTATTGGGCCATATGCAAATATAGATACACTGAAACCATCAAGAACGTAACTGAACATATGGTTGCATATATGAAAAGACCTCATCTGCATTGACAAAAAAAGAAAAAGCATGAAGTTCAATGATAAAGCATGTCTTTTTTTAGATAAAATTTGTAATGAGCTCATTTGAACCTTGAATATCCATAAAATTCTGATTGAGCGTATACCCTAAAGCACCTGACTTCTCCGACTTTCTAGGTGACGTCTCGTTCATATACAATCAACTTGGCCATCTCAACAATTCTATTCTGAGGCTGTCCAGAACCTCAATCTAATGCCTTGGACCAACTCAGCCATCTTAACTATTCTATTTTGAGACTGACCAAATGGGTATTAGAATTAATCACTCCATGCACCATGCAAGACAAACAAACAACACAGTGACCTACTTCTTGTGTAAGCTGATCAAGAAAAAGGATCATTATTTATTATTAAACTAATATGTGTATCTGTCAGTAAGTCATAGATGACATTTGACATAATTTAACTCCTTCAACTGGAAAACATAAAACGGTTATGTTTAGTTTGATGTAAAGTTACAGTAACATGGCAGTGTGAAATGCAAAGTCATAATCTCAAGGTATGGTTAACAGAAATGCCTTTTGGTGATCATGGATCAGAACAATTGCATCAAGACAAGTAAACAGATAGGTTTAAATGTTTTCTTTAAAAGGTTTGTGAAACCGGATCATTCTGGATACAAAGAATCTGGAACATATGGTGGAAAATAGTACTACCATCAGTAGATTTGCAAACCTCTGGCATAACAATCCATGTGCCTAAATCTGATTGCTTGTTTTTAAGATAATGAGAACAGGGTACAGAAGTAATACGAAATGGATGTGGGTCATCACAGATTTAAATGAGTAAACAATGAACAGTTACCTGTGTTAACATTTTCCTCTTTAAGTGACAAGTTAAATCATTGTTAAGAAATTCTTCTGGTGGCAAAGAAAATATTTTCTGGAATGCTAAGTTTGTGTGAGGAGACCTCACAGCATTCTGAAAAATGAATTTTGCATAAGTCAATATATTGGGAAGATAGGATGACATTTTCCACAAGTGATGACAGGAGAGGAGATTTTCACCTTTGTGCCAACTTCTTTCTCCACTTTGTCCAGGTAATCCTGTCAATATCAGTTCCCCTTTTATTGTTCAAGAAGATTCTCAAATGCAATTTTGACTAACATGTTTGTGCCAGCTTCCCATTAGAGGTCCAAACCTCAGCAAGCTCAGATGTATTATATTTCAAGAAATTCACTTCAGCATGACCGTGGGAAGCAACTTCATCGAAAGATCCATTGGAATCATGCGCATTTATTTCAATCACTGATGGAGGATATTCAAAATTTTCTGCAAATTTTTGAAAGGTTATAGTACAAACTCTACAATATGCAGTTCAATATTGCAACAGATCACAGATGAATAGTACTAAGTGCCTCACAGAAGTTCTAAAGTAATGAGCTATGAAACTAAAAGGTATCGGTAAACCAAAAGATATAAGAAAAGATGCTAGACAATGTGTGTCGAATGAATTCTGCGTTGGCTGGTCAATGTCAGAAAAAAGGAGAAGTGTAGGTTTACCATTCCATAAAGGCTCAAGGGTGTGAAACTTAATTGAGCTTGTCTTTGTCTTCCCATTACATGAAAATACAGCATATGGATCAGAATAACCAGATGATTTGTTGCTCTCAAGTTGGTTCCCTCGATTAGAAGGACAGTGAGCAACAAGCCAACACCTTGTGCTTTGGCTCTATGATTACCTAATATACATTTCATTTTCTTAATCCCAAGGAAAAATCGAACGCATAAATGGAAGGCATAAGTAAGCCAGTTCAACAGATTGTTGCAAGAACTAAAGAAATCAACAGTAAGTGATGCTAACCTCGTCCTAGTAACACTCTTCTGTGTCTAGGACGTAGAATCACCTGGCACATGCACATCGAAGCCAGGACCAGCAGCAGTCCGCCAGTCCCTGGGGAAGCAAAAAAAAAGGACATGACTATGAGACAGTAGTGTATATATAAAATATAGATCAGATTATTTAGGGGGTCATAGCAGAAACAAGTAACTGTATAATGCAAGCCATGTTTATTTAGGCTGTCACAAAAATCACTACGATGGTCATGAGTTCATGACCAGAAATATGGCTTCTAAGATTATCATGAATTTATACCACTTCCTGGACCTGCCGGCGTCCCCGGATCCAGTTTTCTACTACACACAGCAACGTCTACCGTCAGCGCGGGATTAGCACCATGCCCTGGGGGCAGGCAAAAGCCAGCAAGGGACTCACCTTGGCAAGTGCCTTGATCTCCTCCACCAGCGTGGGGGTGCCCTCAAATCAGTGGGCACTCCTTCAAGGCCAGACGGACCTCGTCGTCTTCACATCGCGGGAGCTGCAAGGGACGGATTGGACGGATGGCCGAGCGAGATTGGGAGCCGGCCACGAGATTGACGGCGGCGACCCGGCGAGAGTAAGTTGACAGGGCCGGGGAAAGTTCTCTGTAACCCCTAAGTATTTTAGATGGAATACATTGTGCCATTCCCAGCGGAGACTTTCGTTTCTCAGTTTCCAACGATGCCACGTCACGTTTTGTCCAGATGACAGGGCATACTGCGTTTCATTTAAATAAAATTTTCTCTCGTTGCATAAAACCCTCTCTGTCTTTTTTCTCGTAACTGCCTTGCCATATCATCCACCATACTGATGTGTCATGATATTTAATGAAAATAAAATTTAGATGAAACCTCCACTAGGAATGGCCTTATCCTCTGAACTACTAAATCAGATGTTTTACATCCTAAAGTATCAAAAACCGGTCGGATAACTCCACAAGGGATTGTTCGATTGCCCTGATTTTGAAAGAGATTAGAGGGGATTTAATTCATTTCTATTCAAATTTGACTAGCAAAAAATTAAATTCTCTCAATTCTCTTCAAAACCAGGGCAACCGAACAAAGGGCTGAGTAGAGATCAACTTGTCCACCGCAGAGTACCGAAAACTGGTGAAAGATCCCGTTTCCAGTCCGGTACGGGAAGTACTTTTCAGTCCGGAAAGTTGGGTATTTTGGTTCCAAATTCCAAAATATGAAAGTCAAACTTTGGTAAAAAAACGAAATTTCACTATAGTAGAACGAAAAAGGTGAACCCTGGTCTGAGTGGTTTTGGTGACGTGTCATGCTGAGACGTTAAAATCACACCTCCAACTATTTCAATTAATACATTATACCCTTGATAAATTTGTATTTTTCATTCCTCCATGTGCAAATTGAGTTTTAAAGTTTAAATTTTGTAAGGTTATAGAACACAATATCACTTATGCTAGAAATATTTATGGTAATTTTATCATAATTTTTATTAGTTAGACATTTGATAATAAATTAACTTTTCTAATACAAAATTGTAAAGAAAATAATCACAAAAAAATCACCATTTATTTTTTGAACACAAGTTATGACCCCAACTATCACCCTACAAAATTTAAACTTCAAATTCAATTTGTAGACGAATAGAAAAATACAAATTTATCAAGGGGTAGAATGTACCAACTGAAATAGTTGGAGAGGTGATTTGAACGCATCAGCATGCCACGTCATCAATTTGAACACATCAGCATGGCACGTCATCAAAACCACTAAAGGGGTTATTTGACCGGTTTTTGATACTTTAGAGCATAAAATATCTCGTTTCGTTGTTCAGGAGTGATGTGTTTCACTCTGTATACTTCAGAGAGTTATATAGACTTTTTTTTTTACTTTTTTTCCTTAAAACAAGTATATGATTTTATCCGCGTAACCAGTGAGCTGCTGCTACCCATAAGGCTAGTTGGCTAGCCTACGAGCTGATGGTAGATGGTAGCAGGCACGAGCCTCACTTTAGAAGAAACTTAGTACTCCATTGTGCCAGAGTGTCTGTTCAGTTACGAGGAGTCTGAGCCCGACCGACGGCGGAGCGTCATGAGGCGCAGCCCGGCCGGTGGCCCAACGGTGAGCGGCGTGGCCGGCGGGGATGGCCGGAAGAGAGACGGAGCAGCGGACTTTCTTTCTTTCACACGAATCGGTACCGTCGGTACCCAACTAGCCGGGTACCCGCTTACACTAGACAAAGATTACCAGTATCGGCAAGAGCTGCAGTACAAAGAGGGCCTAAGACCGCGTACAGACGGGCCCGGTCTACTCCTTATAAAAGCTGGGCCGCGCACCCGGCCCACAGGGAAGGCCCCGGACCTCCTTCAGCGAGGTCCGAGCCCCCCCGACCACGCAAGGAGTCCCTGAGGGGAAGGTGAGGTCCGGACCTCTCGGAGGTCCGGAGCCAGCGCCTTCGGTGGTCCGGGGCCGCCACGTGCTCACAGGGCACGGAGAGGTCTTGCGCGGCCACGTGCCCACAGGGCGCGTGGCGGAGCCTTCAGACAGGGGCCTCGCCCACCTACTGCATTTATTGCGGGATGGTGAGTGTGCCCCGTTGCCGCTGGCGCCGCCGCCGTCAGACGGGCGTGGCCCCGTTGCAGCTGGCGCCGCCGCCGTCAGACGGGCGTGCCCCCGTTGCCGCTGGCAGGCGACGACGGCGAAGCAAAGGGGCGCGCGCCTTACCGAGGGACGACGGCGGTAGCAGGGCACTACAGTCGACTTCCCCGGCTACGCTGGGGTCTATATTGAGTAAACAAGTACGCTGTACTCATCATGAGCCACGCCACGCGCGGCGGCTGCGCTCAACCTAATACTAGGTAGCGGCGCTACAGCGCTACTGCGAGCGCCCCGTCCTGTCACGCCAGCACGTCGCCTGCCCCCTTGGCCTCTGAAGCCTCTCACCGGGTTTAGCAGCCGATGGAACAGGACGGCGTAAGGCAGGACGGCGTGGCGCCGTATCCGGATGGCAGGACGGCATGGCGCATCTTCCGGGCCATACCGGGTCGCGTCAGTGGAACAGGCGCGACGCATGGGAGCGTTGGACATCAAGCACATGATAGAACTGTAGCATAGAGAAAATGGACCGGGACCACCTGTCGGGGCCCGGCCACCTTTTACGTGCCCCCCCTTTGGCTATAAAAGGGGAGGCATACATAACACAGGAGGACGGACTCCACGGACTCAACCCACAGACTCAGAAAGACTCCTCTGAAAACCCACAAAGCACAAACACACAATACAACAGTCTTCTCCAACAGACAGGAATATAAGAACACACCCACAGTGGACGTAGGGTATTACGCTCCGGCGGCCCGAACCACTCTAAATCCTCTCGTCACCATCGTGCCACCACCAACCTAGCTAACAACGATCGCTTCCCCTAACTACTCTTAATACTTAGGATCTCGGCCGAGTGCATTCCGCCATCCGACCAAGAGCACGCCCGCTCCGACAGGTACACACTGTGATTAATGGCACGGTGAGTAATTTTTCAATAACTCCACGTGGAAGTCCCAAAATAGTATTTCTGAAGCATCATTTCAATAGCTCTAATTTTTTCTTCAAGTTGACCTCTGACTCCACTTTTTTTTTCTGGAACTGGAGTTTGCTGAGCTACAATTATTTGGCTTGGCAGAGTTGGAATGGAACTGAAAAACGTGAAGCGGAACTCTCCTAAAGAGGCAGTTGTACTCCATTGTGCTAGAGTGTTTGTTCAGTTATGATGACCGGAGCTCATGGTTATGATAGAGACGGAAAAAAAACAGGCATCACACTCTTAAGCAGATAGCAAGCAAAGACATCAACTTTGCAGAACCTTAAAACTCGTAGCATCCATACATGTATCAGCATATTTATTAAGAAACATATGGCAGCATCATGGCCGGGGAGGCCACATTGTTTAGTCTTTTTTTGGGAAAAAGAAAACAATAAAGCCTGCCCATCAGCTTGGTTCTTTTACTGCTCCAAGGATCATCTTCTTAATCATCTAAGATGCTTGGTGTCCACCACCCTCCTTATCTTGTCCTGGATGTCGCACAGATCAATAGAAGTTAGCAATAGGGGCAACATATCTTATTATTACACATGAACAAAAAATGAAACTGGCTGTGTTTCTAGCAACCAAAGTAAACTTGCATACCAAAATCATGCAATTAAGCAATCAACATCTTACACCACCAAACTAGGTATGATAAAAATGCCATGTGCTTTCTAAAATGGCCGTGAGTATAATAGTTGGTCATTTAATATCCACTTCTGCTCAACAATAGTTTCCCTCGGATTATTACTGCTTCCATTTCAAAATATAAGAGCAAATACCTAAAACAGAATTTTGACTACTAATTTTCCTTATTTCATATTGATTCCTAGCAACAAAAGCAGGATCACAGGAAGCAGATGGTACACTTTTTGTGTCAACATTTTATATATGAAATAAAATGGAAAAGTACAAAACTAAAACCTGATGTTTGTATTGCTTGTCCCACAAAAAACTTGCCCACTATATCTCTAGCTTCAGTCTCACTTCCATCAAGGTGAAGGCAGCCACGCAGCCTTTGAAGATTGCGTGTTATCCCATCACTCCTGGTCGATATGCGTGTTAGCTCATCCTTCATGGCTGATGTCTCCATAGAAGCAGCTTTCAAGTCGTCCACCATACGGTCCAGAACCGGATTTGCCCAAAAATATAAGTAACAATTGATCGCCATGAAGAAAGATACCATGGGTGCAGCTTCTATGAGTCCAGCCTTTGCCCTGAAAATGACAAATACTAGTGGTAATTCGTTCATACCAAGGTATAAGTATCGGTTGTTTCTCTATAGATGTCGAAGTCAGAGGAAGAAGTCGTACGCGTCCCACAGAGGGTGAGCTTTCTTTGTATTTGTTTGAGGACCCTGAAGAAGAAACGTGAAAGAACAAAAAAACATCACCACCAATGCACAAGTAACGTCAAGGTTACTAGGGATTACATGGTGGCATAGAGCAGGCATGGTACGGATGAGCTACGGATCGATCTTAATTCCATCGAATCAGAATCCAAATGTTTTGATCAAGTGGTAGTCCTTGTAGTATCATACAATCCTGATATCGACAACAGCTATTTATATTTTATTAGAACATATTGATCCACCCATGTTGAGTCATAATAATGATAATGCTAATAAAGAAAAAAATCAAATCCAGGCATAAATGGATAATTCGTGATAATCAATAATGCATAAAGCTAAGCTAAGTTCAAATTATGTTGATACGAAAAGGCGCTACCAAATTTACAGTCTTTACTATAGAGAGTTTTCATAAGACCCAAATAATAAATTACAAGATGAACAGAACAAGGATGGGGTGGCAGGCAGGTGTGGAAGGGGAGGGGAGGGAAGCGAAGGGAAATCAGAGAGCAGCGCTGCGTTACCAACCCCGGTGGAGTAGCTGTAGATCGAAAGGGGATGATGGCATGGTACTGGCCCTGGGTGACGGCGGCCATGGACTCGGAGGGCCTCCAGCACAACAAGGCGGGATGGTCTAGCCACAGATCGAAGGAGCGCTGCCCCTGCCATACCCACCACGGATCCAATCCAACCAAGGTCACGATTACCCTAACCGGAGGTCGAACCGAAGGTCGTGCCGATGGGCGCCGGATGCGGCCAGATCGGAGCCGGGGAGGGGGAGGTGGGGGGAGAGACGATTGCTTTTGTAGCCAGGCCCTGCCCTGCCCTAGCACGACTTCTGGTCCGGGTCCGTTCACGGGCGGCGGCGGCAGGGATTCCGTGGCCCGCCGCTGGATGCAGCATGTGCGTTCGTGATTGATTGGTCTAGGGCGTGATTGGTTGTGGGAGGCTGGGAGCGCGGCTGGGCCTGGCTAGCGGCTGCAGCCTGGCCCAAGGTAGCCAGGTTGTTGGGATGCAGGCATGTTTGGATGGCTGGAATGGTCGTCGGCTGGTTTGGTTCGAATGTTGTTTGGTTGTATGTACGGTATAGATATGGAATGAAAATAAAAAATTATAAAAAAATTTTATTATAAATTATATGGCAAAAGTGGTCTAGTTTTGTAAATAAAAATATCACGAACACAGATATAAAATTTATTCGGTGATGTATTAATCAAAAGATATAGAAAAAATAAGAACGAAAAAGCTTCCTCATTTTGCGTGCCAGCTTTATTCCCTGCATGACCACAGCCTGGTTAAGCAGCGAAGCTCAATCCCGGCGTGCCTGCTCAGACCATGTGCAGCCCTCTCCGCTACACTTCTGCCAAAACCGGATGGAGGAAAATTTTGGCGTAATATTCTCTGCAGCCATCTCCTCCACGCATTCCGGCACGGGAGCGGAACCCGGTCATTCCGCCAGAAACAGCGAAAACCTCCCCCTTCCGCCACGCACTGTATGTGGGCTCAGGCAACTGCCGTGCGCGCACGGCCGGAGGGGGAGAGAGAGTGCAAGGCCTCGACCGTCGTTGGAGGATGATGAGGAGAAGGCAGTAGAGAGGGCGGATCCGGCGGAGAAATTGTCACGCTTGGAGAAGACGGAGGCAGAGGATGTGGGGTGGCGGCGGATCTACCCGCCTTGCCCTCGGTGGCCTTGGAGCTGGCGGATCCGGCCGCGCCACCGGAGGAGAAGGCCGGCATGCAAACGAGGTGGGCGGCCGAAGCTCAGGGGTCGTCACGCTTGGAGAAGGCGGAGGCGGAGGACGCGGGTCGCGGCCTTGGCAGCGCTGGAGGTGGAGGCGGCGGCTGTCGCTGGAGGCGGAGGTGCCACTGCGGAGCTCATAGCGAGGCGTCAGAGGACCTCGCGGCGGGACAGAGAGGAAGGCGGCGAGCGGCGGCTGGAGGGAGATCGAGCCGGGCCGAGGTGGGGATTCGGTGGAGAGAGGGAGGACGGCATCGCATGGGAGAGAGGGAGGACGGCGGCGGCTGGCGCTAGAGGTGGAGGAGGAGGCGACGCCCGAGGTGGATCCAGGTGGCGGAGGGGATGGGAGGCCGTCGTCGGGTGGGGTGCGGCAGCGAGCAGAGAGAGAGAAGAGTGGTACGGGGCTCTTGCCTGGAAGAACCGAGAAGAAAAGGACTCGGTGGGGCCCACATGTCAGTGGTAGTGGGATGGGAGTGGTAGTTGGTGATGGATGAATAAAATATGGAATGGTTGGATGTGGAGGAAATATATAGAGGAATAGAAGTGCAGTAGAAATTGATTTGGAGTAAAGAATTTTACTGTCTAGGCTAGAATATTCATTTTAGAGAAAAAATTTGGAAAAATAGTAATGTAGATAGTCTCAGCCTGCCCGCGGGCCGACTCCAGCCAACCAAACTTGTCGATCCTGCATGAGATGGGCCTGGCTGCGGCACGGGCCGGGCAACCAATCACTCCCCTAGCGATTTTATTTGCATGGAATCACGATGACGGCATCCGACGGCAAGGCGAGCCACACATCGAAGACGCGAAGATGGAATGGGGACCCGACAGAAAGGCGAAAAAAATCCTCGTTTGGATGATCGGTTTCTACTTTCTAGTTCAAGAGACTACAGCTTTGATCACACATTGGACGGAAACCAACGTACCTGGCTCACTTCCCAAGTAAGGCATGCCTATGATATACATATGGCAATTATCCTTAGATAACAAAAAGGTAAGCATTGTTTACGTCTGTCAACAGCAACGCTGACGGGATCAACTGATCGATTATACAAGCAGCACGTCTACAAATATTTTTCACACCACAAAAAAGTACCAGTTCTGCGCGCTTCATGTGAATCTAGTTATCTTCAACCTACCTGATTGTAATATATAGCATCACGTAGCAATTCTCAAACTGGGCATGATGTTTTTTTTCCTCACCAAAATTGTCCATAAAGAATATTAACCCTGAACAATAAATCATCTACAAGTTGAAAGGCGCAACTGGATCTCAAGTTCCACTGAAACAATTCGAATCATCATCTAGCCTCTCCAAAAAAAGTAATCTAGTAGCTTCCCATTAGTGGCATCCCAAATGCTGGCATCGGGCCAGGTCCCATCGGAGGCATACCCATCTCACCCATCGGAGGCACGCCCATTCCACACATGGGAGGTGGAGGACTGCCCATGCAAGGCATCGGTGGGGCAGGCAGCGCAAGAGGAAGCAATTGGGCATACATGCTCTGCACAACAAAATGCAGCTTGTCATAACTATGCTCTACCATGATTCTAATTACATCAACCAAAGATGTTACAGGGCAGCTTCAGGTTACCTGCTGGGCAACAAGAACTTTCTCCTCCTTCTCTTTGGCTCTTTCTTCATTTTGTGACTCAATTTTGCCCTTCACCAAATCATCGACCTTGCTAGAGTATTCTCGAATGAACTGCACACACAGAAGAGATGTTATAGTATAGCAAACTGTCACATAAATATACAGGTCAGCACAGAAACGGATAGAAATAAGGTACCTGCAACAGATATGGGAAGGCAAAGTCCACCATGTTGTTCATCCATGCAAGCGCAAGAGCAACATCTGGCCGAATCAAGTCATAACAAACGAAGAGGCAAGAAGCAAAGCATTCTTTCTTTCCCTGCATTACACAAATGCAGATGTTGATTAGTCAGAAATGCAATTCCAAGTAGGCAAATAGTAGGCTTTCTGGTGTGTGTTGAATTGGCTTATCACTAAGTTTTGTATCATCAGTCAATCAAACGGGGTTAAAACAAACCTGCTGTGATGCCCTAGGCATCTCCCGAGCGTTATCATGTGCATACTTTGTTTAATTATTTCTCATAAGCATCATCTCATCTCATGCTAATGTGCATTTGAGTTATATGAATAAACATGGTGAAAATAGCTAAGTGATGCACTCAGTTTTGCAAAAATGACTCTATAAATGTGAGCATAACTTAAAACCTATGGAGATTTAGGTGAAACTTTTTATACCAAACTTGTAGGTCTTAAGGTGGTAAACAACTTTCTCAATTAGAGCTTGGATGGAAAATGGGCTTAACTTAGTGTAAAGGGACTTTTGGTGTTACCCAACAAACACACTCCAAATCTGGTTTATTTAGAATTCTTCATTTTTCTATATCCTAGAGTCCTTTTCATGCAAAGGTCCAATTGAGAAAGTTTTAGTCCATGAAATCTTGAACAACTTTTTCAAAAAGACTTTTGGGAGAAAATGGCTAGAAATAGGGCATTTGAATTATCTAAGGAAAACAGTTCTCAGTCCAAACTGAGGGCTGACAGTTAAATTCAAATTTAAATCAAATTTAGAGCCAGAATTTGAACTTGGTGCTTTTTACAAAGTTGTATATCTCAAAGGGTACAACATTTCATTCAATTGGGTCCTTTTCAAATTCGGCCCGCAAATTAGTCAAATTTGCGAAAATCAGAAACCTGGTCAGTGGTCAAATCTTTTTTTTCATTTTTCGGGTTTTTCTTTTCCTCACGAGCCTATGACAGATGGGTCCCACTTTTCAGAGCTGCGGGTTTCCGCCCGACACCCGTCGCGGTGGGCCCCACCGGCTCCCTCGCTCCATGCACCCGGTCCATGCACCTTGTTCTTCATCCCCGTCCTTGGCCCCACCTGTCAGCCTCACCGGTCCATGGACCCAGCTCACCCGCGCCCCTCTCTCTTCCCTCCCCGCCCGGGCGCGCCCACGCGGCGCTGGCCGCTGAGCGCGGTGGCCACGCGCCGGCCTCCCCGGCCGCCGCGGCCACGCGACGCTGCCGCGCACGGACAGCGCGCCCGGCACGCCACCACGGCGAGGGCGAGGCCCCGGCCTCTTTCCCCGACCCCCACTCGCGCGCCCGCCTCTGGACTCCCTCCGCTCTGCCCTCTCTCCTTCTCCCCGCCCGCGCCAGTTCACGCCGCCATTGACGGCGAGCTCCGAGCTCGAGCTCGCGCCACTCCCTTTGCCGCTCCCCGAGCCTCCCCACCTCCACTGCGACCTTCGCCTCGCTCCCGCGCACCTCGCGCTCGAGTCCTCGTCGCCATTCCCCGCCCGGACGCCGAGATCCGACCTCGCCTCGACGTCGCGCCGCGCCGGTTCACCCTCGGTTCATCTCCGCCGCCCGCCTCGTCCACGCCGTCTCCGCCGTCACCGCCACCTCGAGGTAGAAGCCCCGCACGGGGAACACCCTCCCCAACCCGTGTCGCGGCCGTCCTCCCGCGCGGCCGCGGCCGTCGCGAGGAAGAAGACGGGGGCCGGGCAAATTTTAGATCCGGCCCCTGCTTTTTCCCATATTTGCGAATCGGTCCACCGCGCTGTACGCTGAGTCTTGCAAGTCTTGCGTACTAGCCCCTGGGGTTCCGAAATAATCACAATCTAGCCCCTGGATCTGATGATTTTCCTTTTAAATTGATTATTTCGGCAGAAACCTTTGAAAAATCCTAGAAAATTCAATAAAAATCAGAAAAATACCAAATCAGTTGCATTGAAATCCTTTTGAATAGATCTGTCTAGTGAATATGATGGTTGAGTAGGAAAGTACCAAATTGCCCCTGATTTTATGCAAGCATGAAAAACCCTAGTAAATAAGAAATAAGGTCTAAATGATCTCCAAAAATTGCCAAATTTGAAGAGCAGTGTTGTTAGGGTATGTAGGCTCACTATGATTTTTGGTAGCTCAAATGTGCACCGTTAATTACCATTTTTCCCCTACATGTGATTTTAGCATGGAAATAAATGAGGAAATGATATTTATATAGAAATTAGGCTCTAAATAGTTTTACATATTTTATTTGTGCTCCCTGAAGTATAAAGAGCTCACTGTTGAAATGGGGTACTATGCATGTTAAGAATAGTTAGTGTTTTGGAATTGGTAAGTTCATACATGTTTAAATTAGTAAATAGAAAATATAGGTTAAATGGAAGTCAAAACTTCTGAATTTAGGGCAGCAACATTGCTAGTATGCCTAGGCTTAGTATAAGAATTTGATAGCTTAAATGCTTGCCGTATATTTACTATATTACCTTTGCCTAGTAATTAAGCACATAGTTAACAATGAAAAAGAGTTCTAGATAATAGTAAGCACCGGTCTTTTCGCATAACTCGATGCTATTCAGTCACACACCCCCACGTAGTCATATGTGACAAGTTAAGTTATCATAGGTGATGGCTTGTACGATTTCTTAAAGCTAAATAAGTTCATCACGAAAATACATAATGTTATTCCATAAACCCTGATTCCTTGCATAGCAATCGCATCCTGAAGCAAGCATTGCACTAATACATGCTCCGATTGCACCCTGTCATGCATATAGATTCCGCGAACGAAGAACCACCGCCGAACCAACCCGTCGCGGAGGAGCCCGAAGAGGAGCTGCACCAAGAGCCAGAGGACCAACAGCAAGGGCCCGACTCCGCTCAGGAGGCAGCTACTGACCTTAACGAGGAAGGTAGGCAGGACCATACTCAACCCAGCAAATAAATTATACTTATGATTACGCATATGCATTAGGAGTTGCTTGCAACCAATTGCATTAGACTCCCTGGCCGCCCTGGCCCTAGCACCTATACATAGAGTTCGTAGGACGAGTATGCCTAGAAATTGCTAGGTACGAGTAGACACGAGTGTGTGGACTCGTTACGTAGGTGTTTTCAAAATCGCAAAAGCTTACAGTTATATCACTTATTATTGTTGCTCATGAAGTAAATGGAGACCGGGCGGAGATTTATTTCAGTATATGCTTTTCATAAGGTTACACTTTGGACTCCACCCGAGTCGTTTAAGGCCCGTCCGCTGTTCGTCTGCTGATCGGCATAACATTGCTAGAGTGCTTAACCGGGAAATGGGACCGGTAAAGTCTTTCCTGGGCTCGTCCGAAGCACAGAGACACGTTCCTACCCGCTGGTTGAGAGGAAGGTGGCCCGGGGGAGCTTGGTACTCATGACGGGGAGACCGAGATGTCGGCAGGCTCGTCATGGGGGCACAACCCGGGGGCTAGGTGGGAGTGGATCGAACTTGGGACGAGGCAGGTTAAGATTGGGACTATATGTGGGAACGCGTTGGCTAGTAAGCATATACCCCTAGCATGATAGTTATTCCCGGGAATTAAAAATCGATTCGAATCGCTGATGCCTACCAGGTGTGGGAATGCCAATATCACTGTCGGGCAACGTAGTAACTACTTAAACTCTCGGTATTTAATACTAATGGTTTTTGGAATACCACATGACTGGCTTGAACTGTTTAGCTCACTGCAAGTTACAATTGTGCTGAAGGTTATGCAAATGATGAAAACTTGCTGTTTATGTTACATATGTTACTGTTAAAAACTAAAGGCTAAGGATCCACTTGCTAGTAAGCCGCTACGCGTCAGCCGTAAGCCAACTCCATTAAGACCTACTGAGTAATTAGTACTCAGGGTTTGCCCCCATATTTTGAGCGCAGGTATGGAATTCATGGTCTGCACTTGTGTTGAAGGCGGAGCATGCCCTCATTTAGGATGAGATGACATGAGTGGCACGAGGGCAACATCGGTGGGCTCGATGTTGTTACCTCTAATGCAAATCTTTTGGTGATATCGTAATGACCTCGGAAACTTAAAATTCCGCTGCGAGAAACTTTCGAACTTGCTACCTTATAACTTTATGTTGGACTTGTATTTTATGTAAAAACTGGTTTGTAACTAAGTCTAACTTTATGTTATTCAACTGCCTGTGATGATGTATCTGTTGTGGCTCCATCGTGAGTCAGATGTGTATGATGTCGGTTCCTCTGGGAAAAGGTAATATCGGGAGTCAAATGACTCTCGACGGACGACCGGGTTTAGTTTGGCCTAATCGCATTACAAGCCAGAGGAGGCTAATGTACTTAGTCCGGATTAAATCGGCGGTTTCGCCACACCTGCTCAATGAAATAGACAAGCAAGTCTTCTGACAATTCACGGTCACCAGATTGTGAGCATGTCTCCATGCAATCCTTGTACATTTTGTCTTTCTTCGATAGAGCAATCCATTGCTTCCATCTGCCTGCCTTCTTGTAAATGTAGGCAGCAATCCTCCTCATCTCAGGCAATTCATGCTTCTCAAGCTGCTCAAGAAATGAACACACATGTTATTTCAATTGAAAGCACAGACAAAAAGCACTGCAATATTATCAGGTTTCCTTTTTAACTTCTGTGCAAGACCTATCTGGTCAAAGTTATCATGCATGTCATCTGATTCGCGTAGTCTCTCATAGTCTTCCTGCTCAACATAAAGCTCATTCAACGCTTCGTTCACAGCAGAGACGTTGTTACTCTAAACTGCAACCATATATGGCTTCACAAGGTGCAACTGACCAGCCTGTCCAAACAGCAACAAGACAACAGTTAAAATTTTGCGATGGAATTTGAAACAGCTTCAAGCACAAAGGAAATTAAGCTTCCACTCAGATGCCAACCTTGCGCATTATGTCTACAACTCGGGTTGATCTAAACAAAGCGCAAGCACATTTAGCATATAATTGATGAGATCAGGGTGCTCTTGCAAATAGAAGTGGACTGCCTTGTAATATAACATAACATTTGCAACTTTAACACAAACATCCTTGAATTGCATATGATCCCATGCATCTGGAGAGTGATTCATAATATTGGTGGCAGCATTGTCAAATACTCAAATTCATCATACTGTATGTACAAGTAGGTAAGTTCTTTCTAGTGCTGTTGTTCATCACAAGCACGGATAACCTTAGGAATGTTGAGACGAGTGGAGAAAAGTTTGATGTGCTCCATAAGCTTCTCATGGCGGTATCTAGCATACAGAACTCCCAGTTTTGTAAAGATGCCCATGTGGGCACGTTCAAGTCCAAGACCATTCTCCATAAGAGATATAAGTTCATTGAAGCATCCTCTATTTTGGTAGTATTCACTTACTTTCTCCAAGTCATCAACTTGAACAAAAGGTATGTCAGAAATGAATAGATTATAGAACCTTTGTTAAAGACTAAACTAAATATGAAGTGCTCTTTACCTGGACAATAATATTGAGACCACATATCTGGGCAAGACAGAACTCTTCAGCGTAAGACTCCCTTCCATGTTTTGGCGCTGTTAGCCTTGCGAGCAGCATCCACGACACCTTGGAATTGCTTGAGCTTAACCAGGGTAACAGCCAGCTTAGCCCAGTTGGAGATGAAGGCATAGATGATCTTTGCAGCTTCGTATAGTTCTTCATCATACAAATGATCACTGTCATTTTGGAGGTTTGCAACATTTGGCATAAGAATGAACTCTTCAATGTCACTGAGCCTATCAATCTTAGCATATGCAAATATGAGTTCTCCATCAACCTTGGGCTCCCTTTGTGATACCCCATATTTTTAAATCCTATTAAGTGCATTAATCATGTCATCATATGCATTATTTAAAACCTTATAGTTAATATTTAAACTTTTCCAATTCTAAATTGAAGTCAACTCTTCAAATTTTGGAGCTTAATATTTAAATTTATACGAAGAGTAAAAGTATAAAACAATACCATTCTCTTTTGTTTTAGACTGAGGGGTGAAATTGTTTGTATAAAAGGGTTAAAAGTTAAAAAGAGTATTTGATTTAAAATAAATTTATAATAAAAAGGGAAGACCGGCGGCCCAATTCAGGGGCGGCCTGCCCCCCTGTTTTCCTAGAGAAATTTCCTTCCTTGGCCTAGAAAAAAGTTGCGGTTCCTTCCTTGGCCCAAAATTTTTTTTCGTTACTTCTGTGGCCTAAAAATTTTGTTCGATGCCTTCCTTGATATTTTCCGTCCATTCCATCACATTTTCCATCCAAGGGCGGTGTGAAATGGCATTTTTGCCCTTGGTCCCACTTGTCAGCCCCTCCTTCCCTTTCAACCCCTCTCACACCGGCGACAGTGGAGCACGGGCCGCATCGCCGCCCCCTCCCCAGGCAGCGGCACCCCTTCCCTACGGTGCGGCCTCCATCACCGCTCTCGCACCGCCTGGCCGCGCTCGCACCCGCACTCGCACCGTCGTGGCCCGCGCCCGTGCTCGCCGTGGCCACGGCCGTCTGGCCGGAGCTCGCGTCGCGGTGGCAGGCCGCGGGCGAGGTCGCCGCGGGCGAGCCAGCCGCGTGTGTGGCCACCGGCAAGCAGGCCGTGGGTGAGCGCGGCAACTTGGATGGCGAGGGGCAGCGCGCTCCGGCCGCAACGTGTCCGCGCAGGGAGGAGCCGCGGCGATGGGATTCGGCGGTGCGGGGCTGCATGCTCCGGTCGCAGTGAGAGGGCTCCGCGGTAGGTGCCGGAGGCCGCCGGCTGTGGCGGCATCAACGGCGCACGCCCTGGCGCAGCAGCAGCAGCAGCTGGCCGCGGCGGACGGGCAGGACTACGCTAGAGGTAGCAGGCCGCGGCAGGGCGGCGGCACGCGGCGGGCGGGCGGGGCCGCATCGGAGAAGCCGCACGACGGCACCTGGCCGTGGCGGGTGGGCAGGGCTGCGTGGGAAAGAGGCCAGAGAGAGAGGAAAGAGACAGAGAGAGGAAAGAGGTGGGCTGACAGGTGGGACTAGGGGCAAAATCGTCTTTTCCATCTAACTTTCGATGGAAAAGCTAACATAATGGATGGAAATATCAGAGAAGAAAACTGGACAAAATTTTCAGACCACGTGACCAAAATTTTTTTTGGGCTAAGGAAGGGACCAGCAAAATTTTTTATTTAGGGCAAGGAGGTAATTTTCTCGTTTTCGTATGGGCTGAGCCACGTGCCCGCCCAAGACCCTGCCTGGGCCACGTGGCCTCGCTCCACTGGTGCCACCGAGGCAGGCCCGCTCTACCACCTCGGTCTTCTTCCTCATCCGACCAAGAGAAGGCAGGGGCTGAGCCTCTCTTTTCCTTCCCTGCTACTTCGCCATGCGCCAGCTACCGCCGCACCATGCTCATCCACCGCCGCTGTTCCTCGCCCGTCCGCGTAGCTCACTTTGGCGACCGCCATCGACGCCGCGAGCTTTTCGCCCCTCCACCTTTCCTCACGCCGCCCGCGCCGCTCAGTCTCAGCGAGCCGCGCCGACGTCGCCGTCCTCCCCTTCTCCCTGCCGCGGACAGTTTTTCGGTTCATCCTGTACGCCGTCCCCCGCGGACACCACCACCACCTTCCCTCACCGTCTCACCACACCACGGCCTCGTTCCTCGCCTCGGACCACGCTCGGCCGGAACACGAGCAAGCGTCGCCTGACACTAGCCCCTCCCTCCCCTGCTCCCTGGCTCGCCGCCGTTGCACAGCACCGGCCGCACCTCAGTGGGCTATCTCCCTCCTTTGCTCTTGCCTGCGAGCATGGCCGCTGCGTTGTTCTCTGCGTCTCGGCTGCCATGGCTCGATTCCTTCGAGAGAGAGCTCATCCACACCATCCTCCACCCTCGCTCGCCTTCAATTTCTATTTCGCTCGCATGGACAGAGCCACCCACGAAGCTCCATGGTTGCAACATTGGCCGCCCGTGGTTGCCCCTGTTCCGCGCATCTCCCTATGCCCGAAACCCCCAGAACGGATTCGCGCTGCTCTCCTCTTCGCGCCGATACCCTCAGATTCACGAACGGAGGTCGGGAACCCATTCCGGCGTGCCTCCGGTGAGCCTCAGCCGCCCATCGGCGTCTGTCCGGCCGAGCTGAGCGCTCTGCCTCAAGCACACCTCTGCCTGCCCCTCTCCTGTCCACATGGGCCGACCCAACTGGCCCCTGTATGCATGCGGGCCGAAAAGGAAAAAGGAAGAAAAAGAAAAGACCCGTGGGCCGAAATTCCACCCCCCGGCCCAAGTTCGTTTCAGCCCCTCAAACTTTCCAGAGAGTTCAAATCTACCCCCTGCCACATAATATTCCATATCTTCTCCGTTTCGACTCCGATTTGGGCGAATTTTGCACCTAAATTCCTCTAAAATCAAGCTCTATCCACTCATGCTATTCTCACAATTTTCCTACACACTCCGCCGACCACACCACAGGGCTTCATCCCATGTTTGCGTCTTTTGGGTCGATCCGCGATGATGGAACCAGGACATCGGTGGTAACCCACTGGTCAACCGCTTCTGCCCTCGCCGGTCAATTCACTGGAGACCTGGTCTAGGAACCGAACCGGACGGTTGTTAACTGCTACCCATGTCCCCGTAAGGTTGACAAGTGGGGCCGGCCGATGCCAGTCTGTGTCCAGTCGTCCTCTCCCACACTGCGGCCACAAGGCCCATCGTGGTGTGGGAGCAAGTCGAGCCAGGATAAAAAAAAGGAGTCACGCTGAATCCAGCCCGTGTCGTCTTTCTCTTCCCAGTGACAGTTTCCAGGCACGCTGACACTGGAAAAAGGGCCACACGAGCCTTTTGGCCCGTTTGACTCTCTTTCTATTAGCATGCAATCTATAAGGACATCCTTAGCTAAGAAAGTTTCATAATCCTGCTCCTATCAATTCGAACTCTGATGATTCCTCCGCCTATGTCCTAAAATCAAGGCTTTCTCAGAGAGCCATTCGATCCTATCCCCGAGATGACTCAGAGACCGGAGCAGGAGTTAGACGTGTACGGCAACTGCCGTATCTGCCACCTCAACAAAGTGAACGATTCGATAAGTCGAGTAGTTCACCAGTGAAAGGATTTAAAGAGGGATTTAGAAGCCAAGCTCTACAAGATGACAACAACAATACCAGGAGGAGCATTGTTGATCAAGATACTAACTTCCCGTGCCTCTACCCTTGGAGTAATCCAGGCAAGCCCCGGTGCATTTTCCCTTTTTCCATTTGAGTCTTAATTAATGAGTTATGTTTGTGCATTAGAGTTAGGGGTTGATTGAAACCATAGTGCATGATTAACTCCTAAATCCAGCATGTTTAATCCTACGCGTAGTTGATTAGAATGCTTAACCAAGCTTAATTTTAGGCTACGTTCACTTTCATCAAAACTTCAATCTAGGATAAGAAAATTTCCTAAGATATTGAAATGGAGACATTGGGCAGGAATGGTTTGGTATTTCAAAAATGGTGGTTCATATTCCTGCCTATGTCACATAAGGCTATCCGATGTTGGCCATGTTTTCGGTTTTCGAACGCGCCTCTTTCACTTGTCGTACTCATCACGGGCTCTGATAAATCTTTCATTCTTTGTACCTAAGAGTTGGAACTGTGGTGAGACCAACTGGATGGTGGGAGACAGGCGGGTGTCGATGGACTGTACACCCGGGTTCGGTGAGCGCGGTTCCAACTAGGTGGCACTGGATGTTAGGTCATCATACGCAGTGTCGTTGTACATGGATATGGCTGGTGATTGAGTATTATTCCCGGGAGCTGTAAAATCGATTCGAATCGCTGAGCTTATCAGGTGTAATAGTCGAATCATCACCAACACGTAGTTAAGAAGAATAATGATTTTGTTAAGAATGATTTTGCAAAGTGTTTGCCTTTATTTGATAATAGAATAGGTATAACATAGCATAAATAGGATATAACTAAAATAGTGATGAATCTTAAAAGCTAAGGATCCACTTGTAGGCAGTTGCAATGTGAGTTGACCTAGCCAAATCATCCTTAGGTTAGAAGGTCAAGTTTAGACCCAGTGGTCGGATAAGTCTTGTTGAGTATTTAGTACTCAGGGTTGTGGCTTTAATCCTTTTTCAGGTATAGAGTTTTAGCTCATCTTTCTCTTCTTTAAGAAGACATTGAAGCTGGGAGTCCTTCTGACAGTCTTCTTCTACCTCTTAAAGTTGAAGAAATAAAGAAGCCAGATGTTGAAGTTTCTTTTAAAGTTGTTTGTTGTGAAATGACATCAGTGGGCTCGATGTTGATTTCATGTAATAGTTATCATTTGTATAATAGAATATCATTAGTTGATTCTCGCTTTCGCTGTAAGTTTCTGTTTTGTTGTATAAACTTAAAAAAGCTTTTATGTTCCTATTTTCATCCATTCTACTTTATTAAAGTTTATCTCTTAATTTTTTGTATTGGAATGATCCAAAGACTCTTTATGGGTCATCTGGTGTATATTCGATCCTGTTTGGCATAGTTAGGGCGCTTTTGGGGATCTGACGGACTACCGGGCTAAATCCAGTTTAGGTGCAAAACTTGTGTTATGTGCTTAAACTAGTTTAAGTTGGATGGTCCCGCCACACCCTTGCCTTTTGCCTTACCATCAGGAGGTACTTGATCAAATCATTGTACACATTGGCTTCCTCGGCAGGCATGGATCACATCAAGGAAATGTGTTGCGTCATCTGCACGAATGAAGGACTCAATTGCTTCACTGACCAAACCTTCACGTAACTGGGCCTTGGCAACCTGACTCCAAACTGCATCTTCCTCAACGCGGAATGCAAACTCCTCAGCTCTTTCTATGCTTCGGATGTTGCCCAAAAGAACATTGATAGCCTGGACATTTAAGTTGAACTTCTTGAATAGAGCAAAAGCCTCTTCATACAGCTGTGCTTCAAAATCCACTTCTCCAACAGCAGGCCCATGAAAGTTGTCCAGTCTGTTCACATAGTCCATGACTCTTGATGGATCTGCTTTGGTGGCAGTCAAGATGAGGAGATTCTACAGATTGAAATTTCCACTGAATGCAGAGTTCTGAAGAACAATCTTTTCAAGAAGCTCTATCAGTTCATGAGGGAGGTCAGCAGTCATGAAAGCTTTAACAGCTGCAGACACTTGCTCAGGGCTCTTGCTCTCAGGTAAAGCAGTCAAAACCACTTGGTCAATGAGCTGCCTTCTATACTCATTCTCAGGCTGAAGAACTTTATCCCACAGATCACCATCCATTCGCTCAACCATATACCTAGCATTTCAAATAATGAGATATCAGCATGCAAGCCATCACACAATGGATATAAACACTTCAAAAAAAGGTGTCACAATAGCAAAAATGATCACATACCTAGCCTGCAGCTTAACTGAGTTTTTGTTAGTGACATTAATAAGTTCATCATCACACTGCCCACGTCTGTAAGCAACAATAGCAAGCGTAGGATCCCGCTTTTCACAATATTTACCCACAACACGAGAGTCGTAAAATGGATTGGTAGTAAGGAAATGCTCAGGATTATTGTTGCTGTCGATGATGATTTTCCTGAGAGCATTATGGACATGCACATCTTGGCTACCTTCACTCACTAAGTGCTCCAAGAATTGAGTGAGCAGGCATAGGCGGTTCCTGGTTCACATATATCAAACAAATGAGAGCAGCACAAAACGGCAGGGAAAGGTAGGGAGCTGTGAATCATGTGACTATGTATACAGGTGGAATATGGAAACAAACCTCTTCTCACATTCATCAACCAGTGGCTCAACCGGAAGGAGAGAACGAAGAGAGAGAATCAAACCCTTGATGAAATCTTCAGGGCACTCATCATCAAGCAGTTGCCCCACTACCAAGGGAGCATTCCCAGGATTCACCTAGAAACCAGGAAAAAAGAAATAGTCATTCTCACGCTCACATATTACAAGGAATATTGCACAAAATAGCAGAGTCCAAAGAAGCACATACTTTCTGAACATAGCCTTCGATGTACTGAAGCATGTTGTTTGTGTACAGATAGTGAGTCAGATCTGGCACAAAACCAAAGCGGTCACAAACTTTAATCAGTTGGCGGGCATTAGGCAGTTTTGCTTCGATCAGAAAATTCTTTGTCTTCTCAGCATCATAGAAGTTAGACTCTGGCTAAACGTTCAACTTCTTTGATCTGTCCAGTCCTTGCAGCTGCTTCTATGTATTTAAAGTGAATATCTGGGTCCTCGCTGTTCCATGCAAAGAAACATTAAGCATCTTGAATTTTGGGAAGGCATTCACATATCAAGAATCAGGCATCAGAAGAAATTACCTGGAACTCAAATAGGATCCTAAGAAAAAGTAAAGGCCCTCATAAGATTTGAACTGCTCAAATAACTTTATGCAAGCATCAACTCCAAGCTGCTCGGAGTATTCTTTTGCCGCCTGCAGGTACACAAAATTTTTCATGATAATTAGAACCACTGAGAAAGCAAAAGATATGTCAGTGATGTTGGGGATTGAACAGTCGCAGGAAACTGAACATGATTACCTGCACAACAATCTGAAGATTTCCCCTGAGATTGACCAGTAGAAGGCCCTTCATGCACTCCAAAGCCCACTCTCTTGACAAGGTGCCAAAGAACTCAACAAGTGCCTGTGCAATGAAGTTGTTAATGGGGAAAACAACAGAAGAACATAACTGATCATAACTGATGGCTACAAAGTTCTGGCTCAATGGCATGGGTATTTATAATGACACGCTTGATATCGCGCAACTCTGAGTAATGATGTAATCACAAAATGTAAGACAAGTTAAACAGACAAGCAAATAGAAGGAATCAGCTGCACCAATGGAAAGACACTGACCTGGAGAGCTCACAAGTACAAGCCAGCCTTTTCACACAGCTGAGCAATACGAGGGCGGTCGTAATGACTGAACATGCCATTAGCAAAAATAGCATCATCAACATTTGGGTAAGTCACTATGTTGATCTCCAAAACCTTTTTTTTGGAAAAGCTTCATTGATCTTAGTCAATTCCATCGAGATGATACAATTACACTAAGGTAGTGTTTGGTTTGAGGGACAAATTAGAATGGGATGGGATGGTCCTCTTTTTTGTGCTGTTTGGTTCGGATACATGGGGGATGGGATCATCTCCTGTGGGGAATATTCCCTGGAGATTCGGGACCAAGAAATCCCACTTTGAGAAAGGGACGAGAGAGGATGTCTGCCGCTGCCGAGCGTGCTCCTTCCCCCGCGCAGGTTCACCGCCTCACCTTGCACACACCGTCGCCGCCCGTGCACCTCCCCCCGCGCGCACAGCTGTGGCCGCCACTCTCTCCCCTGCCATGGCTGCCGCTCCTCCTCCTCACACGAGGTGTCGTGACCAGCGGAGGTGGAGCGGGCGCCGCTGAGGAGCAGCCAGGCACGGGGCGACACTGGAGATGGAACCGGAGCGGCGAGGGGGCGCAGGTGGAGGCAGAGCGACGCGGATGCAACCCGCCGCCGGAGGCGGAGCGGAGGCCAAGCCGGAGCTGGCCGACGAGGAGTAGCGGCGTGTCGGGGATGAAGAAGGTGGGAGAGAGGCTGACTGCTGGGCTCCACACGTCAATCTCTCATTCCATTTGGTTCTCATCCCTCCAACCAAATGAGAAATGGGATCATCCCATCCCTTCTACCAAACACTAAGATGGGACAGGTTGGCACCGTCCCGCCCTGAAATCAGGGATGGTCCTATCCCATCCCACTTCGCCTCTCAACCAAACGCTACCTAAGTCTTCTGGCCTCTACACAACGAGGGTGTACAGAGTCAAGAGAAAAAGAAAAAAGAAAAAAAGACATAACAACAGCTATCGTGTCACAGTAAACTACACCACATAACTTAGCCTTCAAAACTACCACTATCGAAGCAACACTTGGGGTCCCAAAAAGGCTATCCAACAACAACGCCTCCAAGGAGAACACGATACACGCAAGCACCGCCTTGTGATGGTCCAACCAATTAAGGCCAGACCCTAGGTTTTCACCTCAGAGAACAAATCCTCAAATTTCAAGCAATGGCTTCAACAAGACCTTTGCTAGGTACAACCAGCTAAGATCAGACGTAAGGATTTCTCCCCGAAATTAAAGAAACTGATACACACGAGTACCACCGTATCGGGAAACCCAGATGCCACCACCACCCTCAAGCCGAGCTAAAGTTGTTTAGTCTTAGCCCAAACAACGGCCACGAACTCTATGATAGACAAACAATCCTTAGATGTGCAACTCCATGATGACTGATTCGCGAGCAAGCCAAAAGGCACACAATAATCCAGTCCATAGAATCCATCAAAAGATAGCATGCATCGTCGGAGTAAGCGATGCCGTCACTAGATGCTAAGATGATACAAGTCACAAAGCATGTAAGAACAACAGGAGCAAGCTATGAAGACGCTGTTGCGAGGAGCAGATACAGATCACCTTGGCATCAGACGAACACCATGGAGCAGACAGCCACCGGCCACCCAACCCGTTGCCGACCGAGGGTGACAGTGACGAAGGCCATCGCGCCTAAGGCCGGAGCACACCAGATTTGGCGACGCCCACAGAGCCCGCGGCGTCCTCGGTGGTCAGCAGCGGCAGCGCCACCGTGCTACGCCCACGCGACGCCCTGCGGTGCCCGCGGAGCCCTCGATGGTCGATGGCGGCTGGCGGCCCCCACGCGACGCTTGGCGGCGCCTGAGGAGCCCTCGATGGCTGGCGGTGGCTGGCGACCCCACACTACGCCTGGCGGTGCCTGCGGCCCAGCGGCTCCCACACAGAGTACGCCGACCCGGTGGCACCGGTAACACCCCTGAAATCAGGGATGGTCCTATCACATCCCACTTCGCCTCTCAACCAAACACTACCTAAGGAGTCTTCTGGCCTCTACACAATGAGGGTGTACAGAGTCAAGAGAAAAAGAAAAAAAGACATAACAATAGCTATCGTGTCACCGTAAACTACACCACACAACTTAGCCTTCAAAAGTACCACTATCAAAGCAACACTTGGGTCCTAAAAAGGCTCTCCAACAACAACGCTTCCAAGGAGAACATGATACGCACACGCACCATCATTGTGATGGTCCAACCAATTAAGGCCAGACCCTAGGTTTTCACCTCAGAGAACAAATCCTCAAATTTCAAGCAATGGCTTCAACAAGACCTTTGCTAGGTACAACTAGCTAAGATAAGATCTAAGGATTTCTCCTCGAAATTGAAGAAACTGATACACACGAGTACCACTGTATCGGAAACCCAGATGCCACCACCACCCTCAAGCCGAGCTAAAGTTGTCATACCACTTAGTCTTAGTCCAAACAACGGCCACAAACTCTATGATAGATAAACAATCCTTAGATGTGCAACTCCACGATGACTTATTTGCGAGCAAGCCAAAAGGCACCCAATAATCCAGCGCGTAGAATCCATCTAAAGATAGAATGCATCGTCAGAGTAAGTGATACCGTCACTAGATGCTAAGATGATACAAGTCACAAAGCATGTAAGAACAACAGGAGCAAGCTATGAAGACGTTGTTGCGAGGAGCGGATACAGATCACCTTGTCATCAGACGAACACCATGGAGCAGACAACCACCGGCCAGTCAACCCGTTGCCGACCGAGGGTGATAGGGACGAAGGCCATCGCGCTCGCGCCGAAGGCCAGGGCACACCAGATCCGGCGATGCCCACAGAGCCCGCGGCATCCTTGGCGACCGGTAGCGGACGGCGGCGGCGGCGCAGCCGTGCTACGCCCACGCGACCATGGGCGAAGACAAAGGGGGTTAGGGGGCCAAACCCCCCTATGACCCAAAAGTTTACACTAGAAAATTTGAAATTCAAATGAAATTTAAAAATTTAGCACTATCGGTCCCTCCTAACAATGAAATTTTGGAGTTTCTGGCTCCTGCACTGCACGCGACGCCCTACGGTGCCCACACAACATACGCGGAGCCCAGTGTTGCCCGCTGAGCCCTTGACGGTCGACGGTGGCTGGCGGCCCCCACGCGACGCCCGGCGGTGCCCGGGAGCCCTCGAGGCCTGGACGGCCGGCGGCAACTGGCGGACCCCACGCTATGCCTAGCGGTGCTTGCGGCCCAGCGGTGTGGCGGAACCACCGTAGTTAACATAAGTTTAATACCTAAGTATCAATCTTAAGTTAATTTCGGTGGATTGTCAAGATTTAACAGTCTTGACAAGCCTTCCCAAAGAATCGAACTTTAAGACAACTCTCGAAGGAGTCTTCAGATTACAATATTTTAAGAAACGGAAGATATTTACAAAACCTCATAACTTTAGTACAATATACTTGTTCATACAAAATAGAGCAGACCCTTTTAATACAGCAAAAGGATGGTTTACTTAAGACAAAATATTCTTAAAAGTAGATTGCATCATGTCCAAGATGCTAATTTACTGAGGAGTCAAAGAAGAAGGATCATATTCGAAGAGAATGTATTCGTAATCTGAAGAAAAATAGAAAAGGAATAATTAAGTAAATTTTACTTAGCAAGTCTTACCCGACCACTGGGTCTAAACCTGACTTTCTAGCTTTAGGTTGATCTGGTTAGGTCAACTCACACGCAATAAGTCTAAAAATAGATCTTAGCTTTTAGGGTGTTAACTTCTTTTAATTATTTCCTATTTATACTAAGTTATATCTATCCTATTATCAAGCAAAATCAACCACTCTGTGAAATCATTTCTTAACAAAAATATTATTCTTCTTAACTACGATGTTGGTGATGATTCAGCTCTTACACCTGGTAAGCCCAGCGATTCGAATCGATTTTATACTCTTAGGAATAATACTCAAACACCTATCATATGTGTGTACGACGACCCCACATATGACAACCTAACATCCTCGTTGCCACCTAGTCTGAACTGCCTTCACCGAACCCGGTTGTACTTTGACACCCGCCTGTCTCCCACCATTCCAGTTGATCTCACCACAGTTCAACTCTAGGTACAAAGGAAGAGAGGTTTATCAAAGCCCGCTAAGGACGACAAGTGAAAAAGACGCGTTCGAAAACCGAAAACATGGCCAAACATCAGACGGCCTTATATGACACAGACAGGCTCCTGATCTTAGTCATGTTCATTCAATAACTTTCTTTATCACTATTTCTCAAAAGCATAACCGATCCCGTCTAATGTCTTCATTTAATATCTCAGGAAACTTTTTTGGATTCCTCTCTAAGTAACATATTCTATCTTGAATTTCTTTTAAAAGGAACGTGACCAAATTAAATTTGACTAAGCATCTAATCTAATAAGCATAGGATTTAATACGCTGGATTTAGGAGTTAATCATGCGCTATAGTTTCAATCAATTCCTAACTCTAATGCACATTCATAACTCATCAATTAAGACTCAAAACAAAAAGGAGTAAATGCACCGGGGTTTGCTTGGATTTAAAGTTTTTGGATCAAAAGAGACTTCGAAAGATTCTTCTTCTGGGGCTGGAGTAGTTTCCTGGACTCCTGCTTCAAGGACTTCAGATGTGGGGGCTTCTAAAGGCTCTCCGGTGGAAGATGAAGGATTTATCGCACCTAAATGCATGGCATGTATGAATTTAAGTATGAGGATGGTCAACTTGTAAATTTAAGGAGTTTGAAAAGTTTTTTTTAAAAAGAAGGGGTGGGTATAAATTTAATTTTTTTTACATTAAAACTATTTTCTAAGGTTGACATAAAATTTTAGGGTTTTAATTGAATTTTTTAATATTTAAAAATGAGTAGAAGTTAAGATTTTAAATATTAGAAAACTAATTATTAAAATTTATTAAATTTTTGATGAATTAAAAGAAATTATATAAAAAAATTATCTGAATTAGAAGAGTTAAAAGAATTCATTAAAATAAATCTTGAAATGAAGATTTATTTAATTATTTGATTCATTTATTTAAAAGAATAGAAAAGCATGAAATTGATTAATTAACTAAAAAGGGTAAACAATGTTTTTAAATAAATCTAATTTTAGTAATTGGAATAGGAAAAGAATAAATTAAAAAAAATCAGAATTTCGAAAAAGCCCAAGGCTCGCAAAACTTCCTTTTATTAAAGTCCTATTTAGGCTCCATGAACAAATATCCTTGGTCTGGTTTCTCTCCTTGTTTCAATTCAGTCCAAACTTCTTTTTATTCAGCCCAACACCATGTGGCCCAAATGGCCATTAGGCCTGCTTTCTCCCTCGGCCCAACTGGCTCGGCCCGCTGAGGTGTGGACGGCGTGATTGACGCCGTTGTTGGCGGGCCCACAGGGCAGCGACTCAGAAGGGTGACGGCGTTAGGGGATGGCAATGGTAGTTGGTTTTTTGGCTGGACTGGCAGGGTGAGGTGGACCGCCGGCGACGGGTGGTGGCGGTTCTTCACCGCCGGGCCGGTTCCGGTGACGAGGTTGAGGGCACAGGGACTAGACCATTGTGGCGAACACGGTGGTGGGGTTGGGGAGGTGAGTCGGTGGCCGGCGGTAGCTTTCCCACGGTGGTTAGGGTATGGCACCATGGCCAGGGCAAGAGAGCTCACGGAGAGCTTGGCTTCAGTGCGAAAAAGAGGAAAATTGGGCTCTTGGAGGGTGGAGAGAGACTTGACAAGGTTAACACTTACGGAAATTAGACGGGGACGTAGTGGAAGTGGCGAATTTGAGTGGCGGTTTGGCTCGTTGAAGCAGAGCAGAGCGGGGAGTGGGAGGGGAGCTATGGTGGTTGGGGAGACGATGTGGGTAGTGACTCGGGTTGAGGTGATGAAGGAGGTGCCCGGGAGAGGCTTAAATAGGGCTCACGAGCGGTGGAGGGGCGGCGACGAATGAGCTCAGGGCAACGGCAGTGAGCCAATCCCTCTCCGTCCCGAGGAGGAAGACGGTGGGCGGGGAGGCCGCTTCCGTGGGCCGAGCCCAGGTGGCACGAGGCCAAGACACCAACCCCGGCCCATGGCTTGAGCCAAGCCGCCGGTGTGGAGCGCATGGTACCGGCCCACGACGAAACTGGGGGCAGGGCCGCTGAGTTTTGGGCCACGGTTTCGCCCCCAGGATTCCTTTTCCCTCCTTTTTTTTATTTTTATTAAACAAAAGCTTCTTTTATTTAAATCCCCCCTTTAAGCAAGCAAATTTACCTCATGGTCCAAATACAAAAGTAAAAGAAATATTTGGGTTAAAATTTATACTCATACATTTGGTTGAAAGTTTTATTCTCATGGTTTATAATTTAACTTAAGTCCCTTTTGAAAGATTTAGGAAAAGAAAGCTTTCCTATTTTTGGAAAAGTATTTAAAAATATTTAATGACACATTTTCCTTTCTATTGTTTAATAGAATGATGCACATGATGATATGTTTAATGTACTTAGTTGGGGCTTAGGATACGGAGTATCACAAGTGGCGCCCACACGGAGCCCGCCGACCCGGCGGCACCAGTGACGCCCGGCGGAGGATGCAAAGGCAGAGAGGGGAGGAAGAGAGAGGAAGGGAGAGGGAGGGAGAGAGGGACGCGGGAGGGCCTTGAGGCGCCGTCGCCGACTTCGCCGCCTGCGGCGGTGAGGATTTGGGCATCTGGTGGTGGGCTGGCTCCGTTGCGTCATTGTTTTGTGCTTGGGATGGATACCTATCTAGTCGATGGGTTGCCGTTCTCCTGGGGCGTGATTGGTTGCCCAGACGGGGCATGGTCCAGGCTGATAGGACGCAAGTTGGACGTGTTTTGTTCCCTAACCCAGCTCTTTTCCCTGCAGCCCACCGTGCACCTACAGCTTGGGAGTCCGGCTCTCGCCATACCATAACGCCCCAAAATTTAACACCCAGAATTTTCTTCTAAATCCCTCCTTAATTCAAAATCGATTTTCGAAAACCGTGGATGTTTTGCTTGATTGTATGAGTGTATTAATATGAGCTCAACAAAAATATCCAAATTTTCTTAAAATATTTCCCCCACCAAATCCCCACAGAAATGCCCTCTCCAAATTCCTTCCAAATTTAAATTCATAAAACCAAAAAAGAAAAAGAAAAAAAAACCTCCCTTGGGCCGCCCTTCCACCTCCGGCCCATCTCCCTCTTCCCCTCTTTCTTGGGCCATCGCCGCCCAGCCCAAAACGGGCAGCCCAGCTCCCCTTCCTTCCTCTGACTGCCACCTCGGGCCCGCCTGTCAGCCTTTCCCTTCCTCCCCTGTCTTTTTCTTCGCCGCGTTGCACCTGGCGCTCCCCGTCGCGCCCGGCCTCGGCGGGCCGAACCCCCCTCCCCCGTCCATAGCGACGGGGCGCCGCATTGCCCCTGTACCCGCCCATCGCCCCGCCACGCCATCATCGCATCGCGCTCGGCCCTGCCTAGCTTCCGGTCCCCGCGCGCAGCGCCCTGCCCCTCCTCCGCACCACGCGCCGCTCCAAGCCTCGTCCCCACTGCATCGCATCGTGCCAGGGCCCGCCTAGCTCCCGATCCTCTCCGCCCTTCGGTCGCGCAGCGCTTCGCCACGCCGCCGCCGCACCGGGCTTGGCCTCTACCCCCTCGCCTATAAAGGACCTCACCGGAGCCCCTTCCCACCGCCACCACCAAATCCACCCCCCTACGCACCTCCGGAGCTCGATTGCTCGCTCCCCGAGCTCTGCCCCGAGCTCCTCCACCCTGCCAGCCCCTCACCACCGCCTCTCTGGCCACCACCAGAGCCACCACACTCTCACCTCTCACCGCCCGAGCATGCCCCACACCGCACGCACTGTGGATGGGCCACCTCTGGCCCCAACCCACGTACCCAAACCCACCATCAGGTTCGCCCCGTTGGCCTCACTGTCGCAATGCTGTGCTCGTCCCGAGAACCGAACGGACAGCAAAAAGCCACCCCCTCCCACCGTCGGCGGTCCGCCCCGCGCCCGACCGGTTCAGACAGAACCGACTGCCGTCGCCCCCCTGACGCCATCACCTCCCTGTGCCGCCGCCACGTGGGACCCGCGTCCATGGCGTCGCCCGCCGCCGTCTCACCCTTCCGACTGGGCTGGGCCGGCCCAGTGGCCGCCTGGACCAACAGGCCGAAAGCCGCCCCAGCCCAAGCTCCTCTGCTCGCGGGCTGAGCAGGCCACTTGGACCGAATTCACCCCGGCCTAGGTTTCCCTGCCCATAGGGCCAAAAGCAGTAGTTCACCTGAAAAAGGTCCAAATCCACCCCTCCTACTTCGTAAAAAAAAATCTAAATCTACCCCTAGCCACTATATACTCCATATTTTCTCCATTTTAACTCCGATATAAGTGACTCTTGCGCCTAAATTCATCTAAAATAAAACCCTATCCATCCATACACTTCACATAATCTTTTCCCCTGGCCGGAAGCCGTCATCATGCTGTCATGACGCCGTCCTACGCCCAGTCAGTGCTTCACACCGGTCGCACAAACATTGTGAGCCTGGTGATCGATGCCGTTGATCTCCTATTCACCATAAATCCTAAGGCTCCTGCCTTAGTCTATCTGAGCTCTGAATTCAAATGATGATGATACCGAAAATCATCTGAACATCATTGCTCTCTCAACCACTCCACAAATAGATCTTCCCCAAAACATCAACATGGTACCGCCACCCCTTCAGCGTTGTCGACCTCGCATCTCACGTCCACCACCCCTACCTTGGCGTCTCCGTAACTGTCATTACCGAGCCCGCCAACTCGTCCAAAAACTTGCTACACCCCAACCACTTGCAGTAATGCCACCAGTAAGAACCCGCATTCCTCGATCCAAGCTTTACACCACCGAACCCGTTGAGCTCATACTATGCCTCGATTTGTATGTTTCTTGTTTATGCTCGTAGGAAGCCCTAGAAAGGCCGAGCAGTCACATCACTAGGACATTCAACCATGAAACCAGAGAAAGCATATTGATCATACGTCAGCCCCTCACCCTTCGAGTGGCAAGGCAAGCCCACTGGAATCCCCACTTGATGCATAAATTTTTGATGTTTTGCAAACACAACTCTTGGCCTGTTAATCAGATAAAACTTGCATGTTTTGCTTGCTAAGGTAACCCAGCAAAATATATAGCCACCTAAGTCTATTTTAGATGTAACGCGCATAGGTGGGATCGCTCATTTAAATATCTATCATAATCTTGACATTATGTTGGATTATGGATATGGAATGTGATGGGTATGGAAAATGGATGTGTGGTGTGGTTTTTGAAATAAAATGGGGAAGAAACCCGGCAACCGACTATGTCAGAATATGACTACTTGCCGAAACAACCATAAGGGCATGGTATGAATTGGTAACTTAGAGGCTCACGGTTACTCCATGTCCCGAGATTCGTGGAGAATACCGGGAAAATGGTTGCTCGCGGTGTTGAGCATTGGAAAGTGGGGATGATTCTACCTGAGCTCTCCGTTAGGACCGTTATGATTTTTATCTTGCCTAACTCTTTTAGCATAACTACTTACTCTACATGAGGCATTGACCAGGCCCAAGCTGGAGTAGATAGCCTAGTAGCTTCTGTGTTGGAGCACAAGGGGCTAGGGGAAAGGTGGGTGTCAACAGAAGTACTACGGGGTACTGGAGTGACTCGGATGCCCGAACCCCTAAAGTTCTGCTAGGTGATGAAACAAAGGCAACGGCTTGGTTTGGAATTCAGCCAGTTACGACGGTAACGTGCCGCTGAGTCCAACTTGTGGGAATTAGTACAACCTCTGATCAGAGTAAAACCTATCGAATAGTCCGTGTCCACTGGTATGGATGAGTTACGGCTTGGTTCTTCAGTTAGCAGTTTTCATAAAACAAAATAGAATTGGTTTGGGACCAGATAAAATGGTTTTCGGTTCAGCAGTGGGTGCTGGATGTATGGAAAATATGTTGGCTAGAAAGCCATGGGCCATTTTGGACCAGAAAGTCTAGTGACAAACCTTTTTTTGGGAAAAACTCAGTTTTCAAAAAGATTAAAACTTAACACTATCTCAGACCCTGCAAACAAATACTTTTCTGCAAAACTATCTTAAGCTCTAGATATATCCTTGCATATAATGTTAGCTCTCCCAAAATTCCTTTGGAGGAAGGTGGGTTGCTGAGTACGTATGTACTCACCCTTGCTTTGTTGTTGTTTTTCTCAATGCTATGGACATATATTGGTCTGAGAACGAGTAATGGTTACGACCTGCTTCCCAACTTTGGCGTGAGGAAGATGGGTCTACGTTTTAAATTCCGCTGCTTAGATTTTCAGGGCTGCGTCCCTTTGCGGTCTGACCTGTTAGGGCGGATTTGTATCACTCTGATGTATGAATGTGATTACCAAACCCTAGGATGGTAAAAAAGCACATTTGAGTCCCATTATGAAAACTGGGGCGCTTCACGTACTCTCGAGGTAAGCTTCGCTCGCGGTCCCGGCTCACGGTGTGCGTGCGGGAACTCAGGAAGGGTAGGGGATTGGGCAGAAGATCTTTCTAGTGCAGCGCATAAAAACGGGAAGGGCTAGGGTTACCGCTCAGGCCTCAGGCTTCCCCTCATTTTCCCACACTTCCTCCCCTCTGTTCCAGCGGCGGCCCCTCCTCCTCTCTTCCTCCCCTCCATTCCTCTGCTTATCACCCTCTAGATCCGCTCTTCTCCGATGAGGTCCTGTCAGTCCCTAACCCCCTGCCTCCTCTGTACGTCTTTTCGTTCTGCGATTTTGCCTGTTGTGCGTTTTTACCTAATCATAATCTGGTTATTGGTCCCAAATGTGGCTAAATGTTTATTTTAGTCTGTGGTGATGCAGATATGTGGTTCCCCTAGGCTGTTGCCTTGATTCCATGCTTTTTTTGTTGAATCACTCGAATATGAATCAGATCCGGTGAAGTTTTACATGTTTCATTCATACACGATGATGTTTGCCATGATGTGAGTATTTACTGAGCATTGTACTATGGTCGATGATGAGTGCATTCCACTGGAGGAGCATCACACGATGTGGTAGCCGTGGATTGTACCTTTGTTAATTTCTTAGATTGTAGTGCACACATCATTAGTCAACTTCCCTCTTACCCACTTTACTCTTACATGTATTAGACATGGACTTTGCCGCAAGGCGTCGGTCTGCTGCTGCAATTGTTGTAACTGTTGCAGCATGGGTGTTTATGTGGTTTAGACGCTGAAGCCTTGAGGCCAGATCAGTGACCTATGGCCCTATGCACCCAAGGGATATGGAGAGACAAGCTAACTTGAGGTTCATCCATGAGTCGGATGATGTGCATTGTGTCAACTTGTTGAGAATGAAGAGAGCACTTTTTTTTCCAGCTGTGTGATCTTTTGAGAGCTAGAGAGTTGCTTAGTGACAGCATAAACGCCTCCATGGAAGAACAAGTGGCTATGTTTTTACATGTGGTTGGACACAACCAAAGGTTTAGAGTGATTGGCGTCCCTTTTAGGAGGTCTGTGAAGACTATCAGTAGGTATTTCCATCAGGTATTGTATGTAGTGGGCGAGCTACGCAATGATCTGATTGTACCTCCCACAACCAATGTTCATCCTAGGATCCTTAATAGTCTCAGGTGGTATCCATATTTCAATGTACCCTCTCATCTACACATCTAACAAAGTGCTCTTTTGGTCCTTACCATTCACATCTTATAACTTGTCCATGTTCCATTATCATATAGGACTGCATAGGAGCTATTGATGGTACTCATGTACTAGCTAGGGTACCCTTGAAGATGCAAGCTGCCTTTAGAGGCAGAAAGCATACAATAACACAGAATGTGCTTGCATCAGTTGACTTTGACCTGAGGTTCACATATGTTCTTGCTAGATGGGAGGGTTCTGCACACGATGCATTGATCCTGGCTGATGCTCTTGAAAGAGCATATGGCCTAACTCTCCCTCAAGGTAAACTTGGCAAACATACCTACAACTTAGCATGGCTCCTATATTGTTCACCATACATTCCCAGTCTAATGCTAGCCTATGGTTTTGTCATGATGTTAGGAAAATTCTATCTGGTGGATGCTGGCTATGCATGCCGGCCAGGATTCCTGCCTCCATACCGAGGCACAAGATACCATCTGAGGGAGTTTGGTTCCAATAGGCCTAGGGATCAAAGGTGTTTCGCCAAAAGGAAACGTCTCCTAGGGAGAGTTCTTCCTAATGCGTAGCTAGAAAATATATACGCGGGCGTGCCAGTATACATAAAAGTATACAAAATAAATAACAAAGAGACAATAAGTTTAGGGAACTCAAATTTTTATTAATTCTTTAGAGAATTACAAAGTACATGTTCCCACTGGAAATATATTGCATTGCGCCTAGTACATCTGACTAATAATCAGGCGATCTGATTGTCATGATCTTGGTTCCCGTGGCCTCGTGAGGCTGCCGGTTAATTACATCTGTGGCGTTGAGCCACAGAAAACCTCCGATTAAGCTATGCTTAATGGTCGTTTCTTCAAATCTTGAGTAAAGTGGTCTCCAAATATATATGAACACATCAGAGTAACAGTAAAAAATGCCAATGCCAGTTGGTCATGGGGTTTGAACAAAGTTGATAAGAATGTTCAGGCCTCGTCGGTCACGAACAAATTAACGTCCAGCCTCGTCGGTCAGGACAAAACATCTCTGGCCTTGTCGGTCACGGAAAATGATGGTGATGGTATTCTTCTAGCCTCGTCGGTCAAGGAGTGTGATTATGATTTTCTACAAACCCGGTAACATGGTGACTGTTACTGACACTCAAATTGTGAGAACATATGGAGACATGGCCTATTTGTTGTACTGTCCATCTGCAACCATTTGAGTGCATTTTGCTGAGGTAAAATAAAGCTCTTGCGAGACGTTGTGATATTGATCTGCACCCTTACTAAATAGCTACATGGACTAATCTCCCTTGTAATCCATATGGTAGGTCGTGACACATACAGGTCATTCATCTGGTCATGTTTCTTGCTAGGTGGGTACTAGCTCCTTGCACACTACGCCATTCAACTCAAAACTCAGAGGATCAAACTCGTGAATGCTCGATGGATTGAAAGCTTCTCTCAAAACCTACCGCAAACTTCTTTTTTTTATCTGTTAACAAATTTCTCCACTTCCCATAAACTTGCCGCTTACCGCTCACTATGTCTAACGCTGCCATATTGTACTAGAGGCCCATGTAATCAGAGCTCTCTTTCAAGAATTCTTTATACAGCCTATGCTTGCCACCTCCATTTGAATGTTTTACCAGCCGAATGCCATGTGTAGGGGCCTTTCCTTCATCTGGATCTATACATCAAACATCTAAGTATATTAACCACACACAATCTCTGGTGTTGCTGCTTCTCACTACGAATTTACAGCTATAATTCTAAATATGCTTACTGTTTCATACAGATAATAAGATATCACAGATACACACTACCATGCTGCTTGCATCTGCTGCTTGCATCAAACGGCCATAACAAGCCATCACTAACACTTGCCTCTGCTAAATTCAGGCTGCTTCTTTTTATACAGGGCTATGCCACGGCTGCCCTTCTTTGCTACTACATCTGCCACGAAAATTGCTTTCCTGAAGTATTACAGCCGGCTGAAGTATTATACCTATAGATAAAGAGTCAATTCTGCACTAATCTCTCCCTCAATGTCATTGCATTGATCTTGTACTAGCCACTGTTTAATATATATATCATTGCCATGCGATGGCCATTTAACTGAACATATACGGCTGCCTCTTTTTATGTGCACTAGCAGTTTTCCACTGACTTCAACATGTCAAAATTATATATCTACTGCTTCTAAAATCTTCCATCAAAATAAACCAACATCTACCCCTTTATCTGGCATAGGCTGTATCTGACTAACTCTCTCTGAAACCCAGCACGCCCACCTTCTCATCTGAATGCCTACAGGCACAACAACACATTTTATATCTGAATTTCAGCACACTTATATGGCACTGAACACCTTAATACGCTACTCTCTTCCCTTCTGAATTTATCATGACAACTCTACATCTTCTTCTTCATAACAGGGCCTCTTTGCATGCGCTGCCGCTGGCCACTACATCTCGCCTGACAAATGACTCACACACCTCCCTCTATTGCTGCAGGCATTTCTAATCTACTACTTGTAGGCCTCTATGATTTTCTGATCTTGACCTTTTCTCCTGCTGCCGAAATGAACAGATCATGTGTCTTGTAACTTATCATCTTCTCCCTCTGAAACTACATATGCTTACTGACGAGGCTTATCTTCTTGAGGCTGTCTTGTGCGAATGAATTTCTGTATTTCTCTGCATCTTTCTCTCAAACACCCACATGCCAAACACGGCAACTCGATCTCTTATCTGAAACTTCACAAAAATCTTATACTAGACACTACAACTCACCAGCTTCTTGATCTGTCGCTAGAACGAACTACTGGGACTACCAGACTACTGATCACTCTTTGCACAAATACAGAACTAACACATGCAGGGCCTTTTCCCTCAACACCCTCCATCTTCATTTGCATCTTCTATTAAACTAAACCCTCGCACTAACACACCACGGCAGGCTCTCCTATCATCCTACTCGTCACCTTCTGCATCTGTTGAATTCTTGCACCATCCTTATACTAACACCATGGCTAGCTCTTCTACTGCCTCTCGACCACCGGCCGGCAAGGAGTACCTGTCGTCATAAGATTCAAATCCACCGAAGTGGGATCTCACCTTTCATCATGGCCATGACGACCCCGGCAGCGGCGGTGGCGGCGGCGGCAGCGGCTTCCTCCACGACGCAGCTCTTGCAGATGGATGGTGTGACGGCGCTCGTGGCTATGTGGTGTAGATGTGTATGGGTGAAGACGGTGAACAGCGGCAGCTTGGCGGCGGCGTAGTATGTGTACGTGCACGACGATGGCGAGGAACGGCAGCCTGGCGGCGTGGTTAGGATGGGTCTGTGTGTGCCTCGCAGCGATGGACTGCTACTCCTTTTATAGGCGAGGCCTAGGGTTGGCAGCCTAGGGGCCCCTGGGAGAGCAGCGCCGCCGGGCCGTCGCTGGCGAGCGCGCATGCAGCTCTGGGGTTTGTGGATCACGTTGAGAAAGGGCGCGTCGTGTTGAGTTCAAACTTGGAACTGGAGCTTATCGCCTCTCACATGAGCGTTACGTCCAGTTTAAATTTGAAGTGTGAGCTTATCCGCTTGTTGCTTTCTCCACGTGCACACGGTGACGAGGTTCCATGTACAAGCTGTGTTCGTACTCTCAGCCTTGGAACGTACCAGCAGAAACATACGGCCGCGTATATACGGTGTAAATACGCGTATGGGTATTGATTTTTTTGGGCCGAGCGTAGGCACAGACGTGGATAGATGGCCCATGGGCCTGCGGCTGGTCTGCCATGCTTGCATGCGTGTGTCACGTTAAGCAAGAAGCTGATTAATTAACATGGCCATGGAGTATTATGGATGGAGAATGAGCTGGGCCGTCTTAATCATAAGTGTTGTACGCATATACTTGCTATTAGACCAAAAGCAAGCCTTTACTCATAATTACAGAAAGCGAGCATCAATATTTGTTTTCAATAAATTCACGGCTCATGACACAATTGCTTCATTCCAAAGAATATTGATATTTGGCGCAGCACATTCATTTGAAATATGTATCAACATGCAAGCACAAATATTAAAGCTGTGCATACTTGATTACAAAATTTCATCGAACAAAAGGGAGCTTTTTAACTTAAGGCACTCATCCCTTAGGGTCACTGTTTGGAGCTTTGAAGAACAGATTTAGGATTCTGGACAATAAGCCTTTCCATAAATATAAGACTCAGGTCAAACTTGTGTTAGCATGTTGCATTCTACACAATTGGATCCTTAGGCATGGTGCAGATGACCATGTACCTAGTGAGGACAGTTGGGCACCCAATATGAACGATGAACATGCCATACATGATGTTTTGGCTGACCATAACACATGGGCCCAACAGAGGGATCTCATGGCATCCCAAATGTGGCAGCACAGGGGTTCTTGAAGGGTGTAGGTTTTAGTATCCATAACTATTTATGTACTTCTGGTGGTGTACTGTATGATGAGTACCTTTAAATCTCTGAGACCATTAGGACAGTGCAATGATGTTGGACATTACTCTACTGTTTTTCATGAATGATGATTACACAATTTGCTTCTTTTATGTGTGTCATGGCAA
Source organism: Paspalum vaginatum (assembly GCA_030272315.1). Classification (NCBI taxonomy): domain Eukaryota; kingdom Viridiplantae; phylum Streptophyta; class Magnoliopsida; order Poales; family Poaceae; genus Paspalum; species Paspalum vaginatum. The sequence continues at coordinate 12,462,724 of CM059013.1, read as the reverse complement.
CTAACTAGTTTTAGCTGCAATTAGGAACATAGCTGAGTTCTTTGAGGAGTTGGGTGGTGGTGCTGCTGTGGGTGCTGCAGAGGGGGCTGCAGTGAACAATGCTAGACCAAGGTAGTGGTCACCAGTTCAGTCTGCCTTCATGCTTAGGAAGCTTGCTGAATTGGTGAGTGAGGGTGTGAGAACTGATAAGGGATTCAAAGAGATCCATGTCAGGGCTATTGCTAAGCAGCTAACTGAAGCCTTTGCCCCACAAGTCTTCACTGCTAACCAACTCTATAACCACCTACGCAAATGGTGGCAGAGATGGGTTAAGGTGTGTAGACTTAAGGACATTAGTGCGGCCCTTTGGGATGAGGACAACTACATGATTGTCCTAGATGATGGGCACCTTATGGAATACACCAAGGTTAGTGTAGAATTAGAGATCAGTTTCATTCCCTGTCTTTCCACCCTATTCATTGTCTAACACAACTGATCTATTTGCCCATTTAAGACTATCCTGCTGATGCTAAGTTTCTCAATGTCCCTATCGAGAATTACCTCCAGATGCAGATTCTCTTTTGTAGTGGACAGGCTACTGGGAGGTATGCTATGGCTTCAAATGAGCCTCTAGGTGTGCCCACAGACCTAGGTCAGCTGGAGCAAGAGACAACCATCAACCTATCTACTGACACAGAATCTGTGAAACCAACTGATCATCATGGGTCCAGTGAGTCTTCCAAGTCTAGTGAGGAAAAAGGAAAGAATCAGGCTTAGGAAAGAGAAAGAGGGCCAGTGAGCAAGACCAACTACTTACAATTGGCATGACTGGTGCTGTTCAGTCAGTTGCCAATGCTATGCTGACCCCTATGCACAATGAGCTTCACCCTGACCCCTATTCACAAGAAGCTCTGATGTTTGCTCTGTGTTATCTGCTGAAGAACAAGGCTGAGGGTCTTTGCTTTGTCCAGATGACCGAGGAACACAAGGTGTTATGGCTTAGGACTTACCTGGCCTCAACATACTACCAGTGAGTGGTAGTAGGAGGATCCCTGCAAGCACTCACATCTTTTGACAATAGACATGCTAACTGTGTAGGTGAGAACTTGGACACCTATATTTTTGTATAGCATAGGACTAAGGCATGTGTGTTGAGAGTGATTGCCAAATTATGGTAAACTTGGCATGCACACCAGACTCTATGTTGTGCATCTTTTCTCAACCTGTTGGGTGCAATGGATGAATTTGAATTTACTTTCTTTTTCTCTGTCCATGTTTGATTTGGTTTGGTTTGGTTTTTCTGTGGCCAATGATAAGGTGTGGGTAAAAAATCCTATATGGTTGATCTTGTGAGGGGTTGTGCAACCATTCCTGCGCAATGTGTCTGTACATGCTCCAAGACCATCATCTTATGATGATCTTGTGAGGGGTTGTGGCAACCATTCCTTTGCAATGGGTCTGTACATGCTCCAAGATCATCACCTTGTGATGGATGATTGAATGTTGAGGCCTTTTTTATACTCTACCCACACTGTTAATTTCTGGTTTGCCTTGTGTCGGCAAATACTTCTACATATATACTGCTATTAAACTTCTTTGTTCTGTGTGTTTGATTTGTGTGATTTCTTCATCAGCCTATCAAGATGAGATGGTACATTGTTTTTTGTGGCCGGTGCCCTGGGGGTGCACGCCACTTGGGTGGAATGCAATTCACAAGTTTGTGGATACAAAAATTGTTGCTTTCTATACATTTTCTGGGTCTAGGAGAGATCTGATGGTTGATATGGAACACTCAAATCAGTTCCAAAAGGTGAAACCTAGACAAGAGATTAGCAATGATGCATGGTGCAAAAACGTCATTATTCTAGTCCAGTTTCTGGTTATCATTTGCCTACTTTCAAAATTATGTACCTAGTAATCTATGTTATATTTTCCTTGTGCTTTGGTAACGTACTGGTTATGGACTACAATCCTGGTTCCTGGGTGGTAACTTCACCATCCAAAAAATAGGTGACCACACCACCTGGGCAACCAGGCAACCAAACATAACACCATGTATCATGTCCTGTAAGTTTTTCATCCATCTGCCCTTCCAAACAGCGGAGACCTTCATCCAGGATGCACCTCTAAAAGACAACCAAACAAGCAGCCATGCATGATGGGGACCTGGTTCCTTTTGTCCTGGATGGTGCTATGGTCCTGCACGGTGCCCTACAGAGCAACCAATCACGCCCATGATGAATTCAAAACCTACAGTACATTCAGATGATACCTGGAGGAAAAGATCAGTTATAGTATTATAATCTACAGGGCAACCTCCCTCCATTTGGGACATCATCAGAGCAAAGTTCACAGCTCCCTGGTTAATATAAGACAGACAGTGAGACAAGGATTCTAAGGATAAAGAAGCCACAACCAAGTATCAAATGTGGAATGTCTAATAAATGCCCGATTATGTTGGCAATCACCTGAGGATCTGTGCGTAAGATGGTCTGGAGGAGGAAGAGATAATCTGGAGTGTACCCAACCTGCAACCAAGTTGTAGGACAATAATAAAATTCAAAGCTCATATGAGATATAACAATTAACTGAAAACAAGACTTTCATAAAACAAAAACAAGCCTGCTTGGAGTATATAAGTATCTTGTCGAACTCCATCCTTTCAGCAAAAGCAGCAACAACTTTAGGGGTTGCCCTAGCCTTTGTGTATATTTTTAGTGCAAGATCATTATCCACAGTCTACATCAAAGGGCATAACACATGATAGCGAACAACCAAGAAAAATTAATGTAATTTGGCAAAGTACAGTATGATCCATGCAATCATTAATAATATATGACATCCATCTTACCTTGACAAGATCTCCAAGTTCTTCACTGCACTCCAACTTGTCTTCTGCTAACCAATTCTCCAAAAGATTCCTTTTGTTCTGATTGACAACAAGTCAAGATAGCTCGAGACTCAAAGGCATTGAGCTTCCCTCGAGTTAGCAATGCCCCGAAGTACTGCAAGAGCGGGGGTGTTTGCCCTGGCTTGCAAAGGAACACTCTGCAATTTTAACAAACATAATAATAATTCAGTCAAATAAAGGAACCTAGTCTGGAAAGTGATAAACTGTATGTGTGCAAACTCACCCCGATAGCAAGAGAGGCATGTGAGCAATTAACTATAGAACTTTTTTACTGTGTCTAATAAAACAGAGAAATGACCAGTAAACACTAAAGGCTTATCTTTCGCAGTACACAAAAACTCAATCAACAAAATACCATGAATTTATCAAGATCCTAGCACAGTCAACTATGATTAACAAGAATGTGCAAAGGTGGCACCTATTGAAAGGAGGTGCACAAACCTTGATAGCTTCATCCACAGAGTAACCAGAAACTCACCTGAAATTTTGCAACGGTCTCAGGCATGTCCTCAGGAGGCCCTGGGGAGAGTTCGCAGCTAGCTCTGTTGCTTCCTTGTATTTTGTCTGTGTAGACAGCTCCTGAAATCTTTGCACAACCTGCAATACAATTCAGAATTTCATGAAAACCCATACAACTTTGACACATATAGGTAACTGTAACTACAGACTCTACAGCCTGTATAACATTACAAAGCATCACTACCTGCATGACTGCGAGTTCTTTCAGATCAACGGACGCTGCAGAACAAACCCGCAAGATGTAAATCACCAATTACTACCGCAAACTTCCATCAATTACATAGCAAATACATAATACATAATATCTAATGTCCTCTCTATATATCTTCTCCATGTAGTGGTCCAACCTCCCTAAGAAGGACTCCTATCTCATTGAGGAGGATCTCATCAATGTCATTGCAGACCTCAGCCGTTTCCTTCTCCATGAGATGTGCCACGTTAGAGGCGAATTTTTCAAGCCGGAGTCTGAACTAGCTAGGCTTCCGAAATGCAGACATCTTAGGGAGTGGGATAATAAAGGATTTTAGTTAGGCATCCAAACAATACTTATTGAATGTGTACATATATGCAACTAATGGTCGTTATATACCCTCAAAATGTTGAGATACACATGTGAGTGTAGCTACATGCGCATGTAGAAAATAATTATATATAGCTACATGCGCATGTAGAAAATAATTATATATATATATATATATATATATATATATATATATATATATATATATATATATATATACCTCGTGCACATACCACCATAGATGGTTTAGTATCATTGCATACTCCGTGTACATAGCTTCCGTTTGGCCAGATATCTCAAGATTTTAAAAGTATCTGGTCGAACGAAAGGTATGTACACGGAGTATGTGATCATACTAGACCATCTGTGGTGGTATATACGTGAGGTATGAGAGTATACTTGAGGTATGTGGACATACCTTATTATATGTAATAATATAAATGTATTATTATAATAAATTAAAATCAAGAGCTGTTTTGTAATTTTTTTATATGGTGACACATGAGGTATCTTTAAAATAAGTATATAAATATATTGAAACTGATAAATGAGTATGTGAACATACCTTATTGGTTTATTGAAGGTGAGTGTAGCTACAAGCGCATGTAAATAAAACTCTTCCGCTATATACATTATATATATATATATATAATGTATTTAACGACGTCTGAATAATATATATATATATATATATATATATATATATATATATATATATATATATATTATCCAGACGTCGTTAAATACATTTGTGATATGGTGAGAAAACCGTGGTTCAAATATTTGTAGAGGCAGGTTATAATGTGCGTCTCTTCTAATAATGGAAACTCAGGGGCGTTCTGTGCTACAAACCGCCTCTGGAAACATTATATCAGGGGTGGCCTTAGTTATCCACTGCCCCTGGAAATGAGGTATTAGGAGACCGCCCCTGAAAATAGATGATTCAGGGGCGGTCCAAGCTACGCACCGCCCCTACAAATATATTCTCAGGAGCGATCGAGGGCCATGCGTCCCCGATGACACGGATCTTCAGCGACATTCGGGCAGAGGCGGTGCCCCGAAGCCGCCCCTGAAAATACTCCCCCAACCGCCCATGTAGATTGTTACTGTGCTAGTGTAGAGTGTTCATTATCAGATGGGAAAATCCTTAAAAGTAATTTATACAAACCTGCTACTATCCCGTACAATCACCAAATAATTCATTTCTTGATGAAACAGATTCTTTTTATATTCTATATATGTTCTCGGTACTGCAATCTACACTCTTTTTTTTTTAGAACAAATTTCAGGTACCAGAAATTCAGAACAATAAGCGAGAGGCACGTACCTCCTGAGTATCCCTGCTAAAAGTAACTATTCTGTTGTCGTTGTTTTCAAGAATTATATGTTTGAACAGCTTTGAAATAAATTACGTGGGGACCGTCCCCATGCGGACTTCCGTGAGGACCCGACGCGATCGACGTTGAAAGCTCATCGCACGGCGTTCTGAAGATCGGCTCCACAGCACCCCACGCATGACTCCCAGCAGGCGTCGGTGAATTGGCTCGGCTCGTCACGGCGCGGCGTTCGTCACACCCAACGCCGGGCGTCCTGGCATGCGCCGCCATCCACCCTCGACTCTACGGCGGCAACATCATCCGGCAACAGCAACACCAGCGATGCCCACGCTGAACATGGAATGCCCAAGAAGGCTCTCCCTTAGCACGTGTTTTGTCATCGGCACTCCAAGAAACCAGAACTTGCGCAGCAGATTGCCCTCCCTGAATACCTGATGTCGCAGTGCAGCAGCCAGTGCATGCTCTCGATCAGCACACCCCCTTTGGGCGAGACAATGGCTGAAGTCCAATGATCTTCTTGCTCCAGAACCGGCATGATCTGTTCGAGGCTTCGAGCGCCAGGCGGCAGCCGAATCCGATACACGAGGACCCAACCCTCCCTCTGGAAATCCACTTGACACAAGGTCTAGCGTAGCCTGGCCGGAGCTCAAGCAGCCTCGCCGCGTCCCCCATCCCAGGAGCTCTTGTCATCCTGCGGAACACCACGGCCTCCGTGTCGAACACCACCATGTGCAGTTTCTCTTCCGGGCATGCGAGCTGCGCCCGGAGCAGGTTGCTGGCGTATTTCAGTCACCGCCCCAGCCCGATGCCCTGCAGCTCCACACCGCCCACCGCGAGGACGAAGTAGAAGCACTGAACCGAGGACGAGGTCGAGATCGAGGCATATCAGAAAATAGATCAGGGATTCAGAGGCACCCTATTCGATGAGATGGCGACCAACGAGCCGACGGACCAGCATGAGGAGCCGGGACGAGCCGGCTGAGGGCTCCTGCGATAGCCGAGGAAAGCCAGGCGTCCGCCGGTCATCCGATTTGTCAGGCTTCCACGCGTTGCCCGATCGTGTCAGGTCCCCATAGAAGCGTGTTTGCGGACGTCCCCCACCCAATTTATTTCCGCTGATTTGGAATGTCTTTTATAATATGCTGATGACACTATTATATGTTTGGAAAATGACAAGGATAAAGCAAGGAATCTGAAAATACTGTTATATATATATGAGATGATGTCTGGCCTAAATATCAACTTCAATAAGAGTGAGGTCATTTTGATAAATGGTGATCCTGCTTTAGAACAAGAATATGCCGAGCTGTTCAATTGCCAAATTGGGGATTTTGAAACCCCTGAAAATTTTGTATCCTGTGCTCTTTGCAATTTGTAAAGAGAAAGACATAAATGTGAAAACTGCTTGTGAGAAGCAGTTGAACTTGGAATTCAGTAGATGGCTATACCCAGAGCTGAGAATGCAGTGGGATGAAATACAGTCTTTGATTCTCAGGTACAATTTTAAACCTGACAGTGACATGATATACTGGAAATGGGGACAAAACAAGAAATTTTCAGTTAGGACTATGTATAGATCCTTGGTAGACAGGAGGGCCTGTAGACCCCATAAACATATTTGGAAGGGAAAAATTCCCCCAAAAATCAAAATTTTCCTGATATTCATTGAGAAAGAGGTAACTCTGACTAGAGATAATATGGTAAGAAGAAATTGGAAAGGGAACCCTACTTGTTCTTTTTGTGATGAATTAGAAACTATAGACCATCTTTTCTTTGAATGTTCAATTACCAGGACTGTTTGGACATTCATTGCAGCTTGTCTTGGGGTGAATGTTATACAAAAAAATATTCGACAATGCTGGGTTTGGGCGAAAATATGCCTACCCAAGCTCAAAGAGCTGCATTGTATCGGCATTGCAGCTGTGTGTTGGGCGATCTGGAAAGCGAGAAATGCAGCAAGTTTTGAAAATAAACTCATTAAATCACCAATGGAGATTTTGTGTCATGCATGCGCACTGATGATCTTCTGGGCAGGACTAAGCAAGGCAGAGCTGCAGGATCTGATCCAGGAGGGCGCACGGATGCTGCTACAAGCTGCCGTCAACTTACCGAGGGGTGATGCAAGAGATGCACCTAGGAGGTTGGAGTTCAAGGAAGATGGGGATGAATGACTGGAAGTCATATGCAGAGCCTGGCAAAACGCTTGTTATGAAAAAATGGAGATTGTCTTTTGTTGATACTTTAGATTTGCTTTGGGACGCGGTGGCTTTGGTGTGGCCTTATGAAACTTTTAGTTTGGTTATGTTGGTCTCTTCCTCCCCACCTGTTAGCCCTCTCTCCTGTGCTCGTTTCTTACACAACAAATCTGAACCAGATCACTGTTGTGTGAACAAAACGTTGCACTTAGAATTCAAGGGAACAGGTTGAAAAATGGGGAGTGGTAGTAGTCTTTCTTGTTCTATGTCTTGTCTAAACATTCTCTCATGCTTGTATTTCTGTTATCTCGATAATAGAAATGAGGGTTCTCTTTCAAAAAAAAAAATATGCAAGATTATAGGGAAAAAGCCACTCCATATATCTTCTTTCCAAAAATCCATGGTCTTCTTGAAATCAACAGGACCTAACATTTCAGCCAAACCTACAAACTGTCCGCTGGTGTTAACCTGAAAATTTAAACATGAGGAAGGTAACTGTATTGAAATTTCAAGCTTCTACAAAGCTTGCTGGAATATTATCAAACCAGATTTCATGGCAGCCATTTTAACGTTGCAGCAAGGCAATGCCCAAAAGCTTTGGTTGTTGAACTCAGCTTATCTTACCTTGATCGCTAAGAAGGCAGATGCTATCAATGCTGGAGACTTTAGGCCCATAAGTTTGGTACATAGCTTTGTTAAACTTGTGACCAAGATTATGTCGATCCGGCTAGCCCCTCATTTCAGCACGCTGGTGTCTTCCAATCAGAGTGCTTTCACTAGAGGTCGATGTATCCACGATAATTTCATGATGGTGCAGCAAACGATCAGATTATTACATCGGAAGAGAGTCCCCAGCCTTTTTCTGAAATTGGATATTTCAAAAGCCTTCGATTCGGTATCTTGGTCCTTACTCTTAGAAGTGTTAGCCACTTAGCCCACTTGGGTTTTGGGCAGATTTGGCGAAACCTGGTGACAAACTTGCTGGCCACATCCTCCACTCAGATAATTTTGAATGGGGGTGCCGGGAGAGCCTATTTGCCACCAACGTGGGCTCAGACAAGGAGATCCCCTATCTCCAATGCTTTTTATACTTGTGATGGACGTCCTGAATAGTCTGTTTGTTAAAGCAGGAGAGGAATGTCTGCTACGACCCATTGCCAACCGTTCTGCAGAGCAGGCGAGCAGCAAGTGTCTTTGTATGCAGATGATATGGCCTTGTTTATTCGCCCAGTTGATGAGGAGCTTACCATCTCAAAGGAACTCCTGGATTGTTTTGGTAAGGCTTCAGGGTTGAAAACTAATTTGCATAAAAGTTGTGTTATCCCAATCAGATGTGAAGATAGCTCCTTGGGGATGGTGGAGCATATCCTTGGCTGTCCAACTTCTTCGTTTCCCAGCACATATTTGGGCCTGCCAATTTCAAACAAAAATTTGAGACAAGGTGATCTTATGCAGTGGATTGAAAAAATAACAGATCGATTACCGGGGTGGAAGGCACACTTAATGAATTTGGCAGGAAGGGCTATTATGGTTAGGTTTGTGCTGTCGGCTATCCCAGTTTATCTCCTCATTGCTTCGAATGTACCTAAATGTGTGATCAAGAGGATTGATAAAATCAGAAGGGCCTTTTTGTGGAAAGGAAGAAAAGAGGTAAATGGGGACAGCTGTCTAGTGGCTTGGGAGAAAGTGATGAGGCCTCTTGATCTAGGTGGTCTTGGTATACCAAACTTGCAGGGTGGCGGTTTTGATAAGCAAAGCCAAAGCAGATGGGCAAATTGCAAGGGTAATCCCACATCTAGTTCACGATGGTATATCCATTTTGCAATATGCAGATGATACTTTATTCTTTATGGAGCATGACCTAGATAAAGCCTGTAACATGAAGCTATTGCTTTGTGCATTCGAGCAATTATCTGGTCTGAAAATTAACTTTCATAAAAGTGAAATTTTCTGCTTTGGAAAGGCACAACAGATAGACAGAACTTTTTGGTTGCAACTTAGGATCCTTTCCTTTAAGGTACTTAGGTATCCCAATACATTTTAGAAGACTCTCAAACTCGGATTGGGAAACGGGTTGAGGAACGCTTTGAGAAAAGACTCAGTAATTAGAAAAGTAAACACCTTTCTGTAGGGGGGCGTTTAATTTTAATAAACTCAGTTTTGAGTAGCCTACATATGATGTCTTTCTTTACGATTCCCAAAGGGATCCTCTAGAGAATTCTACAGATGTGCAACCAGATGCAGATCATGGGAGCACGCATTCCTTTCTACCATCAATGTTTCCGCCCGAGTCAGACACCGTCGGTGTGATCGTGCCACCAACGCTATTGCCGTCTACCCTCACTATCGGGCCATCTGTCGGTGCCGAGATTGAATATCGTGGTGTTTCACTATGGCTAAAACATTCACCTGTTTTCATTGTGTAATAGTAAGACTGTATTTTCTCATTCGAATTGTTTTCATAATTTACAAACAGTTACTACCTGCACATTCCAGTGTGTGCCAGGTATCCTACTAAAACAACTATTGCCATTCGAGTCAATCAGATGCACGGCACAGAGACTATAGTCTATACAGCATACATCTGAAGCTAACATCCAACAGATTGTTTGATATTCGGTCTGGAATGTGCATTTCTGAACAAAATGTTGTGCAGTAACAAACCCTGTATCTCCTAGTTCTCCATGGCTCTTGTAGTGACTTTCTGAATATTTGGACTGTGCATCTCTGAAAAATGATGCCCTCTGACATCCAAGTAGCACCAATCCAGGCCTACAATAATCTGCTGTAAAAAAACCAGAGCTCAATCGATCAAATGTGAGAACAGAACCACCACAAAACATCGTTAATATAATCCTCCGCATTGGTACTTACTAATCTGTTCCACGCCGTACTTCGGATACTTTATGTGCCAGGAAACGCGCGAGCTCGATGACAGTCGTGTTGAGGCTGCAGCAGATGTACCTCCCGTCGGCGGCCTCCTCCTCGGCGCGGCACAGGCCGTCGACGTGGACCAGCTGCAGTGCTGCGCCGCGCCAGAGGTCCTCTCGATGCCTCCCAGGAGCACCTTGGACACGCAGTACGCCCACCACAGTGGCGGCTTCTCTAGCGGCGGCGGCGGCCGGCCCGACGACGAAAGAAACACGTATGTTTTGGTTGGAGATGGAGACCCTAATCCTCGCAGCTCTAGACCGCGGGAGCTGGCTTGTAGGCGGCTCGGCTCCCGGCGGCTTGTGGACGAGGGCCAGCGAAGCTCTACGCAGCGTCCGGGCGAGCAACTTTGAGATGCGGAAACAGACGTGTGGCTTTCATCCGCGCGGTGCCGCATGGGCTGCGGCGTGCGTCACGCCTGCAGAGTCATATATGCAAAGTATATTTTGTTTTTTAGAACATGTGGAGCGTATTTTTCGTTAAGGAGAAGAGAGTGAACCATAGCACGCAGCAAGGCCACCGAACATCCAGCATCCGAGCTCCTCCGGCTAGAGCCTACACCAGGTTTACCTTTCCGACGGAAAGGCTTTTCTCCGGTAACGGCCTGGAAACGGAATTCTGACCGGAATTTCGAATTTTCCAACTAGAAAGAGAATTCAAATTCAAATTCAAATCTAGATTTTTTGAATTTTTCAGGATTTTTCGGTCAGAATTCCGAACTTTCAGGATCGGAATTCCGAGCTTTCCAATGGAAAATGGCATTTTTTGACTAGAAAATGCTCCAAACATATGAAAAATTAAATAATTTGAAGGAATATTATTTGTATCTTTTGTATATTGCACTAGTACAATGCATATTAAATATATTACACGCAAATTATTCATAATAAATGCATATTGTCACATAAAATCACATGTAAAATGCATGAAAATTAAATTTATCACAATAGCATGAGTACATAGTTACAATCTATACACCATACATAAATTGCATAGTCCATATGAAAGCTTAAGTTCAATCTAATAAACAATGTCTATGTATATCTCGTATTACTTGATAAGTAATGAAGATAGGATGACAAGGAGACATATCATTCTATTCAAAAGGTATATTCTTTCAACTCCTTGATAGTACGGACACTAAAAACTATAAATCCTAGCTCATTAGACTACAAATAAACTTGTCTTTCAACCAAAATGCCATTTTAACCTAACCAATGATCTTAGATTTGAAGTGTGTTCTAGTCCTATTTGCTCAGAAAAACACCTAGTTTTTTATCAGATTTTCTACAATTTTTTAAAAATTTCAAATTCAAAACGAAATTTTCCGAAATTCCTTTTTTTCCTGTGTACTAGCGGAAATGAAAAAAATACTAGAATTCTGGCGGAAAGTTAAACCCTAGCCTACGCTACTGTCCGACCTTTTCTTGCTCTAGCCCGGACGACTTCAATGACCTAGGGGAACTAGCTCATCAGCATGAGCCACCCCATCCAGCCATCTATCCAAATAGAAGCTCATTGATTCCCATTATTGATGTCGATAACATAGGAGGCACAGAATAATGCTTGAGTAAAATTCACCAGCGGTCTTTAAACCATAGATCCTATACCCCACAACTTGCTAATTGTGTTACCCTAGGTCCCTAAACCACACTAAAACTATACACATGGCATGCTGACTGGGCGATCGCGTGGCCCGAGTATGTGGGGTCCACATGTCAACCCATCTCTAACCTCCCTTTTCTTCTCTCTCCTGAACACCGCCACCTGCCGCTGCACCTCCTCAGCTCCTGCCCGTTCACCTCCGTCACTCGCCACCGCACCTCCTCCTGCCCACTGTCGGTCACCTCCGCCACCCCTCCACATCAGTGCCACCCGCCTCCTCGCCTCCTCCCCCTAGTCCTGCAGCTCACCATAGGTCCTACGCAAGCAGCACCATGGTGAGCCCCTAGGTCCACCGGCGCTGCGGGTGAGGACTTGGCGGTGCATCTCCACAAGCGTCGTCTTGGTCCCACTGCCGACGCGCCCAAGGGGAAGCTGGATCTGAATCTCAGCCTCCTAATTGCCACCTTGACTTCTCCAAATCTCGGCCTCCTAATCGTCATTGTCGGCTTCTCGGTGAGCATCGATGCATCCGACTCGGACAACAACGACGACCAAAGAGAAGATAAGGAAGAGAGGTTAGATATGAGCTGACATGTGTGCCCCACATGCCTGGGCTACGTCATCGCCTAGTCTGCATGCCATGTGTACAGTTTAGCGCGGGTTAGGAAACTTGGGACCTAGGGTGACATAATTGGCAAGTTGTTGAACATGGATGTGCATTTTCAAAGTTGGAGACCTAGATGACACCGCGGGACTAAGTTTGGGGGACCACCCTCACAAGGGTTGCAACCCTACCCGCCGGCCTCCCAGGCATACCATGCCCACTCTAACGTTTACATGCCGTTGTTTGATATAATATATAATAATTTGTTATAAAATGATAAAAAAAAGAAACGGACCGTGCCAGCCAAGCACACTCGGGCTGCCAATGCTGCCCAAGCATGGCCCATCGGACCGTGCCAGTGCTAGGGCCAGGCCAAAATAGTGCCGGGCTTCGGGCGCCTGTTTAGCCCTGTACTGTTTGGGCATCTATACGTACACAGTTGCATGTTGAGTCGCATGGATTCGGCCAGTGCGAACGAGATACGATGTGCAATTCAAGCTAGCGGTGGGATGGATTAGCCGCGAGCGGCGAGCCCATGGGTTCGGAAGCTGTCAAGCTGATGAAGACGAGGCTGGGGCCGATCGAGAAGCCCGAAGGCATGAACTCGTTACCCTTGTTCACGGGCTATGATCATACGAATTGAATGTGAGCCTGGGCGTCTACCTGTACGTGGTTTCTTCATTGTTCATGCTCTGTCAACGCATGATGTGAAAGTGAAGCACCTCCGTCCATTGGTTCCGCTTCCTCGCTGCACTTTGGCATCTCCTAACTTGTGCCACGCCATTCGATGGTCGCCGTTCAGAGCAAGGCATATCCCGGCACCCGGCTCCACTTGTGCTGAGATAAAAAATGATTCGAGATGTATTCCTTTTTCAGTAAAGAACATTCGTCATTGGTGCTTTCAAATGAAAAATGAATTTTCTGTTTGCACTAGAGGAAGAGCATCTTTTGAAAGTGCGTGGGCTCCCATCATACAAATGGACGCGAAGTAGTTTCAGTAAAACGCCACACAGAACCTCCCGTCAGCCGGTCCGGTGTGCGCAACACCAACACGTCATAACTAGGCAAAGGGCTACCGACATCGGCGGCAGATGGTGGCCAACGCTTCCGCTGTCGTCGCTGTGCTGATCTTTGCGGCGTTGTACGCGGCGCTGGGGTCGGCGACGACGTACACCGTCGGCGGCGTGCACAGCTGGATGACCGGCGTGGATTATGCCGCCTGGGCCAGCGACAAGAAGTTCGCCATCGGAGACAAACTACGTGAGTAATAACCTCTGATATACACTAATTAGAGTGCGTACCTAGCACACCAGTATTACTAGGTATATGTGTCGTTCTACTGCAGCTACACTTCATTCATTTACTCATTAGCAAAGGGTTGATTTGTGTGCTGGGAAACCGTGCGCAGTGTTCAGCTACGTGAGGACGGATCACACTGTGACGGAGGTAAGCAGGGACGAGTACGACGCCTGCTCCTCCGGCAGCGGCGCCCTGACCCTGAGCAAGGACAACAGCAGCGGTTTGACGACCGTCACGCTCGCGAGCCCCGGAATGCATTACTTCATCTGCGCCGTCCCCGACCACTGCGCCAGCGGCATGAAGCTCGCCGTCAACGTCTCCGCCACGCCCTCAGGCACCGACGACGCCCCGACGAGCACCGCCGGTGGTGCCGTGCAGGTACCAGCAGTGACGGTCCCCGTAGTAGCCGTCGCGGCAGCGGCAACAGGGGTGCTAATCAAGGTCGCGCTGCTCTGATTAGCGACTCTGCATGTCAGGGTAGTTCAGACTTCAGACTTCAGAGAGGCTAGGATACCTGGGACTACATATTGATTAATCGTATCTGTAACATGTAAGTTGCCCACGTCTCAGCTACATTTTCGGCCGATGGTTCGTTGTGCAGCACAAATATACTGCTAGATAAGTTAGCTCGGCATCGAAAATTCTGCTCCGTAAAAGCTTTCATTGTTTGATTACGCTATCTTCAGCGAGAGACCTTAAGCCCTCCTCTACCCCAAAACTCCAAACATGTGCACAAAATCAGAAATCATATAGCTACACCATTTCTGGATCACTGGAGAAGGCCGACCAGCAGAGAGCGACAAAGTAAATCGACATTTTCAAACAAATCTATGAGAATACATAGCTAAACTTGGTTGAATCGGTAAGCATACTTCATGTATGCCCAGTTCACTTTCACTTGCTAAGTTGCTATTGCCGGTGGAAAAACAACACCAGCAGTATCGACCTCCAGTTCTGAACTAAAGTGAGCATATCAGTCCAACAATGCAGCAAGGAATTTCACCTATTAACTTGATAATCTGCAGTCACATTAAAGTAAACCTCGGCCAAGATTGCGACAAGTAACCGTTCTTGTATCATCAGTTGAGCTGAAGATTAACAATTTTACATGTAGAAAAATGCATTCAGTATATACGTATCAGAAAAACGAATGATGCTGATCGGGTGAACCAGATTGCCACCGGACCGACCGAGCGGACCAAGTAGAAGCTTTCAAACCAAGGGAGCCCAAGAACAAGCGAATCTTAGCATGCCACCGCCGACATCAGCTTTGGTGGAAGCAATCGTCAGATAGGGGGAGCATCCAGGTTCATCGTCCGCTTCACCGCCTGCCTCCTCTTCCTCGACCACACAGGCTTGCGATTGCGAGTTTGTTCTTGCGGGCTTTGTCGGTTGTCCAGTGGGCTTGGCAGGCCTAGGCCGCAAAGAATTTGCAGTTGGGCCGCATCAGTCACGAACCCCCAACTTTATGGGCCCTGGTGACCTGGTTGGTGACCCGTTCCGCCTGCATCCCTCCGTGCTCTGCCACGCGTACGTCCTACCGCAGGACAGGAGACTTGGTCCGAACCTGGCGATCACCTGACCGGGGCAAAGGATCAGCGGCCTCCCACAGGACAGGATGCGCGTTAGGTGAAAGGAGCAACGCCCGAGCTGCCGCTTGCCAGGGTGCGTCGGCTCTCCGTGCGGTGCAGCCTGCCGAGCAGGGCAGGCGCTTCCCCTGTGTAAAAAGAAAGAAACTATACATAACCGATCGACGCCTTTCTTGCTGTACGACGCTTTGGCATCAGTTCCCTCGCCTCGCCGGCCACCATTCGATGCTCGTTTTCGTTTCTCTAAAGCGCCCCCATTTTTTTTTTCTTTCTGCTGCAGCTGCAGCTGTTGAAATCAAAGCCGATTCGAGAGCCATTCAGTTTAGCATTACAAAACCTTTTTCTGTTTTCAATGCCCTCGAGGAGGGCATGGTCCACGAAATTTTCTGTTAGAAAGCATGCCTCGGGAGAACAGCACATGCGTGTTCGGATCATACGAAAGGAAGCGAGATCGCCAGAAACAAAAGATGCCGCCGCCGGCTGGCCCCTCTCACCCTCTGTCTGAGAAGAAGCTTTGAGTCGCACCAAAGGGATTCCAATTCCATTCTCTTCGCACACTGCACCGTTTGCTGCTGGCTGCTGCTGCTGCTTTCTTTCCCCTTTGACAAAATCGGTTAAAGGGTGACTGAAAGAACGACAAGAGTAGGAACGCAGGAGATAATGCTCCACTGAAACGGACCGTTTTCCTAATCTCTTCTACTGCCTTCAGAAACATCTAACAACCCTGCCTGCGATCTACTCCTACTTATAAATAGACCCTCCAACCACCGTTCTCTAGTGCCTGTCCACAGCAACAGTAGCGTAGCGGCTTGCCTTAGCCCCCCTGCTCGACTCTTCGTGTTCCTCGATCTCCCCTTGCGTGCTCGATCTCGCCCCCTAGCTCCTCCGATGGCCAACGCCCTGCCTCTAGTCGCGCTGCTCGTCGCCGGGTGCGCGGCGCTGGCGTCGGCCACGACGTACAACGTTCGGCGACTCGCAGGGCTGGACGACCTGGCGGCGTCGACTACAGCACCTGGGCCAGTGGCAAGAGCTTCGCCGTCGGAGACACGCTATGTGAGTAGTGCCACGTCCATCGTCGTTTCGTTTTCATCGAGGCAGCAACAGCTATCAGGCGTGCGTTAGACTGCAGCTAGCACGCAACCGGCCCGGCCTGACTGCAGTGTACTGCGTTGTGCGTGCGCGCGCGCGCGCAGTGTTCAGGTACGTGAGCAAGGCGCACATCGGTGACGGAGGTGAGCAAGAGCGGCTACGACAGCTGCTCCGGCACCAACGCGCTCAGCGACGACGAGAGCGGCGCCACCACGGTCACGCTCGCCGCCCCCGGCACGCGCTACTTCATCTGCAACGTCCCGGGCCACTGCGCCTCGGGCATGAAGCTCGCCAGTCACCGTCTCCGCCACGCGCTCCGGCACCGCCGCCTCCGCGGCCCCCGCCCTGCAGGTCCCCGCCGCCATGGCCTCCGTCGTCGCCGCCGCGGCCGCCGCGGTCAAGCTCGCGCTCTTCTGACGGACCGACCAGGAGTCTCAGGGTAGAGACAGTGCATGCATATGCAGCCTACGTTACTTACCTTCTTCTTGGCCGCTGGTCGATGATGATTCCTGTAATCAGTAGTAACTGTTGTCCACGTTTTGATGGTCTGCTGCGGTTTCTGGCGATTGCTCGTCCTGCAGCTCATGCATGTATGCTACTCTGCAGCGGCGTGTGTGCTTCTGATGTGTCTGGTTTTGTGTTGGTGTGTTTATCATCACCAGGGCGTACATTACATCATCATCATGTTTGATCGTTCTTGATTTGGGGTGTCTCTGCGTAAATAATAAAATCGCTTCATTCTCTTGTGTTCTATCCATCGACGAAAGTGGTATGTGCAGCACACACACATCCTCTCAAATCAAACGGTCATGTCACTGTCAGGTCAGAGCTTTATTTGGTGGAGAAGTGCCCGGTGGAAAATTGCGATTCGAGGGGCAGGAACATTAGAAAGAGATCTTGTCGGTTGGACCTGGATGGCTACGTGGTGACAGGTGTTTCTAAAGCATGGCAGTAGTTTTCTATTTTCTCTTAAAGCTATTACCTCTTATTCTTCGTGTTTTTTTTTCTAGGCTTGCCGTAGTTCGGAATGCATAAATTTCACAAAAATTATGTAGAAATTTTATAGAAAACGATTTAAATTTATAAAAAACATAGAAAGGGAAAAAAAATCCCATGTTCCAAACAGGGCTTAACCTTTGCGATATGGAAAAACACTTGCATCATCAGGCAAAAGCAAAGGCTGAGAACGAACTAGTTGACGTCGAGTTATAAAGACAAATCAGAGCCTTCCGAACCACTACACTAACAACGACGAATCTTCGGATGCTGGGTCTGGAGAAAGAATAGCTAGCCCACTATCGATAGTTTTCCATCTTTCTTGAATCGCCAACAAGTTCCAAACTTTCAATCAAATTGGTTGATGAATAAAGAGTAAATCAGGACCAGTAGGAGACGCAGAGTTAAGTAAGGTGATTAGTTAATGCCCATAGTTTGCTCTATGACAAAAACCTACGATATGTGCATGCCTATCACCCGTTGTGAGTTTCGTGACTAGGACAACATTATGGGCCGGTTTCTGTTTGCCTAATTGCCTGCTGCCCCGAGCCCCTGTTAATTGACACTCAGATTTGACTGCAGCCCAAAAAAAATTGTTTTCGCCATCCGTCACGGTAAACTTGAACTAAATAGAGAACCACGTTTGGCGTTTGTCCGGTGAAAGAGCAAAGTTCAGTAGATGAGGGAGTTGAAGATGTGAAGCCCCAGAATAGTATAGTCCTGCCAGCCTAAGTTGTAATGACAGGAGAGGGTAAGGCCAATTCTGAGTAGCCCAAGGATTAAGCACCATATATGCTCCGATCCAATCAGTTGAAGAAGCTACCAGGCACCATACTGACTACGTTCTACAGTAGATAATTCGGTGGGTTAGGGTTTAGGCGTCTTAGGAACACGTGGAGGCATCCTCCTCCTCTGGAACGATGACTTCATCGACTACACGAATATTGCGGTAGGCGAGTTCTACCTAGCTGCCGATGTCCTCGTCCGTGAATGTTCGACAAAGTTCTAGCTAACTGTAGTCTACGGACCAGTAAAGCGCAACAAAAAAATCAAATTTCTTAGAAGAAATATCAGCAGCAAAGCCTCCGCAGGGCACCAGCTGGTTGTTATTGGGAGACTTCAATTTGATCTATAAAGCGCAAGACAAAAATAACGCTAAGCTCGATTT
Organism: Paspalum vaginatum; assembly: GCA_030272315.1. Lineage (NCBI taxonomy): Eukaryota > Viridiplantae > Streptophyta > Magnoliopsida > Poales > Poaceae > Paspalum > Paspalum vaginatum. Next base: position 12,443,982 of record CM059013.1, on the reverse strand, counting down.
TCGCCTTATGCGGCAGTTCCGAGATAAGATTAACCATTGCGAGCTCACAGAAATTCCGCTACAAAATCGCAAATTCACATGGAGTAATGAGAGAGCAAATCCGACTTTAGCTAAACTAGATCGAGTCTTTTGCAACGCAGAGTGGGATGCGACTTTTAGCTCCTATGCACTACACGCCCTGGGCACTTCACTTTCTGACCATTGTCCACTGCTCCTCTCCAATCAAAGTGGGCCTAGACGCCCTAAAACCTTTAGATTTGAAAACTTTTGGACCCATCTGCCAGGGTTCCAAGAGGTAGTCGCTGAGGTGTGGCAAGAACACATTGACCATCACGAGCCTTTCCACATACTATACCACAGGCTTGGGGAAACGGCCAAGAGATTGCGACTATGGAGTAAGAAATTAATCTCCGATGCAAGGCAGCAGTTCCTAATGGCTCAACAAGTAATTCTCTGCTTCGACACCGCCCAAGAAAATAGAGTCCTAACCCCAGCTGAGCTAAATTTAAGAGCAAAACTTAAAAAACGCATCTTAGGCCTTGCGGTCATCGAAAGAGCGTGTTCCAAGCAAGCATCAAGAGTTAACAACCTAAAGCTGGGGGATGCCAATACAAAATACTTTCACAGGAAAATAAATGCGCGTAGGAGGAAAAATGTCATTCAACAACTGCGCAAAAACCAAGGTTGAGCAGTATCGCATGAGGAAAAGGCCCAAACGGTGCCACCCATCTCTGCGACAACACGACCTTAACTGGGAAGGTTTGAACCTACCAACACATGATCTTAGCATGCTTGATGCGCCTTTCTCCGAGGAAGAGATAAAAAGCGCAATTCAGCAAATGCTGGCCGACAAAGCGCCGGGACCGGACGGTTTCACAGGAGCCTTCTTTACAAAATGTTGGGAGATTGTAAAAGCTGATGTCCTCAATGCGGCCAATGCCTTCCACCTCTTAAGAACCTCAAGCCTATCTATCCTAAATTCAGCAAACATCGTCCTAGTACCAAAAAAGGAAGGAGCAGATTCAGTTGGTGACTATCGTCCGATTAGCCTGATTCACTCCTTTGCTAAAATCATCTCCAAGGTCCTGGCGATGCGTCTCGCCCCCCTCCCCACATGGACAGCCTAGTCTCCCCAAGCCAGAGTGCTTTCATTAAAAAAACGAAGCATCCACAAGAGTTTCTTAGCAGTGCGCAACACCGTCAGACGTCTACACAGAAGTAGAGTCCCGGCCCTCTTCTACAAGCTCGATATTACAAAAGCATTCGACTTAGTACGATGGGAGTACCTTCTCACCCTCATGAAAAGATTAGGCTTCCCAACAAGATGGTGTGATTGGATTGCAGCACTGCTATCAACTGCTTCCTCCCGCATACTTGTGAATGGCGTGCCAAATGCACCAATCAAATACGGCAGGGCGACCCTCTGTCGCCACTTCTCTTTGTGATTTCCATTGATCCCCTACAAAAGCTGCTAGATTGGGCGACAAACTTGGGCTATTTGACGAAGCTACGTGGTAGGACAGCCACCCTACGTGTTTCCATGTATGCCGATGATGCCACAATCTTTCTAAAACCAACTAGAAGAGACACAACTACGCTGATGAGCCTCTTGGTTAAATTCGGAGATGCCTCAGGACTTATGACCAACGCCCAGAAATCTACAGTAGTCCCGATACGATGCGAGGGACTAGATTTGGAAGAAATATTGACAAGCTTCAGAGCATCTAGAACGCGATTCCCAATCAAGTATCTGGGCCTTCCACTGTCAAACAAGTGCCTGAAACGAGTGGACTTCAGCCACTAGTGGACAAGGTGGCAAAGAAGCTGACTGCATGGAATGGCAGACATATAAACCCAGCAGGACGGCTAACCCTAGTAAAGTCAATGCTAACCTCTCAGGCAGTTTATTTGATCTCCTCCCTAAGGGTTCCTAAATCAACCTTAAAGGAGATCGATACCAAAAGAAAGTGGTGGCAGGCTCGGAAGTTTTGACCGGGGCTAAATGTAAAGTTAATTGGCCACGCTCAACAAGACCGGTAGATCTTGGTGGTTTGGGCGTCCTCCACCTTGGAAAGTTTGCAAGGGGGTTGCGCTTAAGGTGGCTCTGGCGAGAATGGAACGGAGGGAGGAGCCTAGAGATTGGCTTAGAAACCCCATGCAACAAAACAGATAGACTTCTTTTTGCAACTGCAACTTCCATATCGATAGGAAATGGAAAGAAAATATCATTTTGGCATAGTGGTTGGCTCCAAGGGCAGCAGCCGTGTGACCTGGCCCCAAGCTTGTACGCGATCTAAAAAAACAAGAAAAGGTCGCTACATGAGGCAATACAAAACAAAAATTGGATAAAAGACATTGACATTCGGCACAGAAATTTCTTGGTGGGACACTTACTTGAGTATGTCCGACTTTGGAGAGCGGTACAAAACCTTGAACTGCAACCAAATAAGGAAGATGTCATCACTTGGAAATTCACCTCATCGGGCGAGTATTCGAGTGCCTCGGCTTATCGAGGGCAATTCCTTGGCTCAGTGCAAACGAACTTCAAGCACTTGATATGGCAAACTTGGGCACCGCCAAAATGCAATTTTTTTAGTTGGCTGGCAATTCAGAATCGCATTTGGACGTCGGACATTCTCTAGGCACGTGGCTGGGACAACGCAGGTCAGTGCCCTCTTTGTTGTCGCTCGCCGAATTGGGCATCCACCTCTTCGCGGAGTGTAGGTTCACCAAACGCATATGGGAAGAGCTTGCATCTTGGATGGCAACTCAGGGACTTGATCCGAGAAATTGGGGGGCTTACGACAACTTACACCACTGGTGGACAAACATGGATGCCATTCCATCAACCTCAAAAAAGGGTCTTCGTTCGCTCATTATTCTAGTATGCTGGGAGATTTGGATGGAGAAAAACAACCGCATTTTTAACCGATCCGAGGCTCCAAATGGCATAGTTCTTCAGAAAATTAAAGACGAGGCGCATCTCTGGGCGGCGGTAGGAGCTAAAGGGCTAGCGACCCTGTGCTGTTAAACCGAGCCTACGCTCATAGGAGTTTTTCTCCTATCCCACATTTGTATAGATGTAAATCTTTTGTAACTTTTTCCCTTCTTTGGGGTTCTCTTTCTTATTAGTATAATAGGCAGCTCTCCTGCCGGTTCGTTTCAGAAAAAAAAAAGCACACAGGAGAATCGCCGTACAATTACACCATATGCCAAGAAGTTTCAGCTTGCCGGATGATCTGGTGATTTCAAAAGGTAAGCACTAGTAACGTGCGTAGACCTCAAGAGACTTGCACGAGTTTCTTGCTGCAGTTCTTTGCAAGAGGATCGGATTTCAGAGGCCGTGAGAAACAAAACAAATGGGCCAAGCCCAGTGAAAAAACTGAAGACGAAACGGGCCTGGTAAGGTCATATAGGCTACTGGACGCAAACGGGCCTGGTAAGGCCAAGCACAAACGCTAAGGGCTAGTTTGGAAGCAGGCAGAGATTATCCCAGGGATAATTACTCCTCACGGGGAACTTTTCTGGACTCGTGTGTGATACCCTGTATTTTAGCCCTATTAAGCATGTCATCATATGCATTCTTCAATCAAAATTTTGGAAAGGAAAATGTGTCATTTACCAATTTTAAATAATTTTCCATATATGAAAAGAATTTCTTTCTCCAACCTTTCAAAAAGGACCTTAGTAAAAGTTCTACTCAATTATTCTTTTAAACCCTGAGGTAAATCATTTAATTTGGAAGGGGCTTGGTTTGAATATATACATATATATATGTAAATTAAAAAAAAAGAAGAAAGAAAACGGAAAACAGGGGGAGCCGGTGGCCCAAAGCCACGGCGGACCACCCCTGATTTCCAGGCCCATAGACCTCACCGAGGTCATCTTCAACCTCGGGAGGAGGAGGGATGAACTCCCTACCGCCCGCTACCTTCCCGCGCCCCCTGCTTCACCTCACACCGTCGTCGTGCCCACTGCTCGACAAGCTTCGAGTCAGTGTTGACTGTATTTCACTTCGCCACTTATATCTCGTCCCACAGATGCTTCGCCCTCACCATCGTTTCTTTCCGCGGCGCCGAAGAACTCATCGCCGCCGTATTCTGCCGCCTCATCCATCCTCATGCCGGCTTTTATCTTCTCTTTGCGCTCTATAAATACATCCCTGAGCTCTCTCCGTTCTACTACACCACCACCCTCACCGGCTATCGCCACTCCCCTCTCATTCCTTGCTTCAGCTCAACTCCAGTGAGTCAAGCCGCCGCCCTCCTTACTTCCCCTTCTAATTCCTGTAAGTACCGGCTTCGTTAAGCCCTTCTCTATTTCCGCGAACTTGTTTCTCCTCTTTTTCCACACCAGAGCCGAGCTCTCCACGAGCTTCCTCACACCGGCCATGGCGCTCCAACCCTGACCACCGTGGAGAGCCTTCTTCTGGCCGTCAAATCACGTCGCCAACCCCACCATCGTGTTCGCCATGATGATGTAGTCGTCGTGCCCCTTGACCTAGTCACCGGAACCGACCCGGCGATGGAGAACCGCCGTCGACCTGTCGCCGGCGGTCCGGCTTGTTACTTCCCGTTCGACCGAACCGAACCGCCGTCACTGTCCCCTAACAGCGTCAACCCTTTAAGTCACTGCCAGGTGGGTCCGCGAAAGATGGCGTTAGCCACGCCGTCTCCTCCAGGCAAGCCGAGTTCGTGGGCCGAAAGGAAGAAAAGAGATAGGCCCGATGGCCATTTGGGCCTAGGCCGTTGGGCCGAAATAAAATCAAATCTGGGTTGAATTTTAATAGGGATAGAAACTAAACCGATTTAGTTGTTCAAGGGGTAAAATAGAACTTTAGTAAAATAACTTTCTAGGCCTTGGGCTTTTTCGAATTTCTGAATTTAATTCTTTCCTATTCTAAATTCTTTAATTCAGATTTATTTAAATTATGTTTACATTTAATTAATTTAATTAAACAAAATTTATTCTTTTTATCCTTTCAAATAAATGATAAAATTATCTTTAAAATTTTATATTCTTAATAAAATCTTTTAAAATTTTTCTAATCCAATTAAATATTAATAATTAGTTTTCTAATATTTTAAAATTTCAACTTTTATTAATAATAATAACAAAATTCTTTTAAATCTTAAAAAAATTATATATATACTTATTTAAACCTAAAAATCATATTTAATTTAAAAAAAATAATTTTAAAATTAGGAAAGGATCTAAAAATTTAAAATTTCACCAGCCTTTCCTTTTAAAATTTTTTAAATTTATTAAATTCACAGGTTGATTATCCTCATATTTAAAAATCATGCATATTATGCATCTAGGTGCGATAAATCCTTTGTCTTTCACCGAAGAACTTCCAGAAGCCCCCACATCCGAAGTCTTTGAAGCAGAAGCCCAGGAAACCACTCCCGCCCCAGAAGAAGAATCTTTTGAAGTCTCTTTTGATCCAAATACTTTAAATCCAGGCAAGCCCCGGTGTATTTACTCTTTTATTTTGAGTCTTATTTAATGAGTTATAAATACTTATTAAAGTTAGAAATTGCTTGAAACCCTAAAGCATATCGAATTCCAGCATAATAAATCCTATACGTATAGATCAGATGCTTAGTTAAGCTCAATGATAGGTTACGTTTTCTTTGAAAAGAATACATCTTAATCTTTGTTACTTTGAGACGAATCCAAGACAATTTCTTGAGTTATATAATTGGAGACAGTGGACGGGATCAGTTATTCTTTTAAGACATGATGAATATTAAGAGATTAATGAATAAACATGGTTGAGATCCTGATCCTGTCTATGTTGTATAAGGCCGTCCGATGTTTGGCCATGTTTTTGGTTTTCGAACGCGCCTCTTTCACTTGTCGTCCTCATCATGGGCTCCGACAAGCCTCTCATCCCTTGTACCTAGGGTTGAACTGTGGTGAGACCAACTGGATGGAGGGAGACAGGCGAGTGTCAGAGTACACTCGGGTTCGGTAAGGACAGTTCAGACTAGGTGGCAACGAGAATGTTGGGTTGTCATATGTGGGGTCGTTGTATACACATATGACTGGTGATTGGGTACTATTCCCGAGAGTAATAAATCGATTCGAATCGCTGGGCTTACCAGGTGTAAGAGCTAAATCATCACCAACATCGTAGTTAAGAAAGAGCAATGTTTTATTTAAAACCAATATTATAAGTATTTACCTTGTTCAATAATAGAATAAATTAAACTTTGATTCAAGTGAAATTTAAAAGAATTAACACTCCAGAACTAAGGATTTACTTCTAGACTTTTACATGTGTTTTGAGCTCATCAAACCAACCTTAGGATAGCAATTAAATTAAGTTTAGTAGACGGATAAGACTTGCCTAAGTAAAATTTACTTAATGGTTTTCTTTTAATTATTCAGGTTCAGAATATATTCTCTTAAAATGTGATCCTTCTTTTTCGGCTCCTTAGTAAATTAACATCTTGGGCATGATGTAACTTATTTTTAAGAATATTTTGTTAAAAAGTAGACTACCCTTGATGTATGAGAAAATAATGGGGTCTGCTCTATTTGTATAAACAAGGGTATTGTATTAAACTTATGAAGTTATGTAAATATGGTTTAAAAGTATTGTAATCTAAAGACTCCTTCGTGAGTTGCCTTGAAGTTCGATTTTCTAGGAAGGCTTGTCAAGACTGATAAATCTTGACAATCTACCGAAATTAACTCAAGATTGATACTTAGATATTAAACTTGTGTTAAATTCCGGTGGTTCCGCCACATCGTGGATCCCCCTCGCTCCTAGGGAAGGTACTCCTGTTCTGCTCTGCTGTTTGGAAGGACTATGCGGGAGGAGGGGGAGACTAAGCCCAACCGAACATAATCCAAGCTATAGAACGCAGTAGTGACTCTCTTGGGCCGCGTCGCCGGCGATGGCGTGCCCGTAGCTGCGCCAAAACTCCGCGGGGTCTGGGAAGCAACAGCAGCAGCAGGTGGGCGGGGCCAGGAAGCCGCCGTAGCGCAGGCTCGGCATGGCGGAGCTCGAGCGGCTCCGGTGCGGGGTGACCCGCTGCGCGAGCTCTCGGCCATGGTCATCGGGGACGCCGCCGTCCGCGCGCAGGGACACCTGCTGCTCCACTACCACCACCCGCCGCCGCCAGCTGCACTTGCTAGTCCTGTCTGCTTCCTCTACCCGCACGCCGCGGCGTCCGGCTGCCAGAGGGCCACGCACATGGCGCCGGAGCAGGAGTACTTCAGGGACCGGTGGGCATGCATAGGCGGCTTCTCCGTGGCGGTGGGCGGTGGCACCGCTGACCACCAGTCCCAGCTGCTGATTTCGGCGCCAGAGCACCCTTCAAGCAAAAGAACCATCTGGCGTCCCACCGCGTCCTCCCCCTCCTGCCTCCACACCGGCCACCGCTGCGACATCTGCTGCATGGTATGTAGTCTTCTGAATTCTTCTGCCATGATTGTGAGATCCCTTTTCTTGACAAACACTACTAATCTTGCCTTTATTGCATCTGCATTTCTTGACGCTTCCAATCCAAAGAGGATGAACGCGATGGCAGAGAGAGGAGCGCTGGCACCGGCGGTGACGCCTCCTGTGTCTCACAAGACTACCGATGCCACTGCCGATACCCTGTCAGATTACTCCCGCCGCCATGGAGACGGGGAGGGGAAGCAGCGCTGAGACGAGGAGGGGGAGTCATCGAGACGAGGAGGGGGAGTACCTTCGGCGAGGGGAAGGAGAGGCGGAGCGGCTAGACTCAGACGTCGGCTCGGGAGATTGCCCAGGCGGTGGCGGCAGCGGCTGCCTCGCGAGAGTCGGGCAGGGACAGGGAAAAGCGCCCGGCCTCGGAAGGCCGGGATTGTTTTCGCGTGGAAAATGGGCTCTCCCTGGGTGAACTCCTCGCGCTAATGGGCTGCCAAATGCTGCGGATCGATGTCCCGCAGAAAATCTTCGCGTGGGCTTTTTCCACGGGAAAATGGCCGAAAAACCGGCGGGGTTTGGTGCTGCCAAACTAGCCCTAATCGTTACCTTGAGCTACAGTTCCTGACACGTGAAGCCGTTTTTTTTTTATCCTAAAAAAACGTGAAACCGTATTTTCTCGGTCCATGTTCACATGGACGTCGAGATCTAGAAACGTACTCAAAACATACACATAGAATATTGCATTAGTATATTCAAAGCCTAATAAAGCCCCTTACAATTTATGGCAGCAGTATAAAATACTTCTCATTTCTCTTCCTACTTTTCTAAGCATTACAAACTCTCTACAGTTTCTCTCTCTCTCTAAAACATCGCATTTGAGAACTGGATGAAGAAAGGTTTTTTTTAGACAAGGGAGAAATTTCCAGCCTCTGTGTCAGATCAAACAATCTGACGGCTACAGAGAAAATGCTGTGTTTAACTGGCAACGCGGCTCCCCGGCCGGCCCCTTTCATCACATGACCAGCTCCAGCTCGCCACATGCAGCACACTTGCGCAGCCATGGGCCACCGTACCGCAACGCAGCCCGGCAGGTTGGGCCCACAGACCAGGTCCAGAAACGGAGTAGATGCCATACTCTGCGCTGCGTTGCATTGGCATGTGGGTTGCATTCCAGGTTTGCCTGGTTCGATGGGAATAGTAACACAGATTAGATCATTACAAACTGTCAAAAATCTCCTGAAACTTGCTGAACGAAAAGAGATTTACCGAACAATAAAGTCCCTGTAATGCGAGGGAAGAGAGATTCTCTGCCACGCCCCCGACTGATCTCGATCGGCGGCGTGAAATGAAACCCAAGGGTGGGTGGGTGTGGGTGCCTGGGTGGGCTGCTGTGCCCGTAATCCAGCTTCGAGCACACTCGCTTCACGGTCCACACATCGGACGGGGACGATACACGTACACGTACACAGCAGCCGGCCAGCCCGCCCACCTCTCACCTGCAAGAAAAAAAGGCCAGCTCCGAAAGCCGTTCTTTTGCTCGATCTGCTGCTACCCACAGATAAAGAAGGGCCAAACAAAGAGGCAACCTTTTCTTTACAGCTCCAAAGTTGGCAACTACCGCATAATGCCGTACGTGGTTTAGCGAGCAAAAGGCGACGAGTGGAGAGTAGACGACGGCGACTGCGGATACATGGTATCCGGTTTTCGGCTTTCTCGGCCGAGGAAACGGAAATCGGAATCTCTGGGCCCATGACACAGAGGACAATCGACAACCTGTGTCAATGCATGCTCTGCCGTCGTCTACGATACGGTACATGTGATCCTATGGCGTAGTGCATGCGCCGTCCCAGTTACGCTGCATTTTTTTTTCCCAGCACGCTCTGGTCATTAAGCTCGATAAATAACAATCACGAAGCACTGGAGCAGCAGATCTACCTACCGCTGCTTGGAGCTGGAGCGCACGTAATTTTGACACGCAAGAGCCACCGCGCGCCTCCTTCCCATCGAGATCCGATTTACCGTGTGTCCCCCCCGGGCCGGCGCCCGATCCATTTGTATTGTACGCACCGTCGCTGGGCTGTGGCCCTGCGATCGCCGGCGCGAACTGATTCCTCATACCCGGTACTCGGCTACCCGTACGTGCCGCCGCTGCGTGCGAGGCTGCCCGACACCTGCATCTGAGAGCTTCCGCCGCCCCACCCGCAGGCAAACGACACCGCCCCGCGGCCTCGCCGGCTGCATGCATCGGGCCGCCGTGCAGGCAGGGGCGTGGGCACGGGCAGGCACGTGGTCGCAGCCCCCACCGCCCCACTGCGCGCCCGGCACGTCGCCATCGGCATCCGCCGTTCCCTACCGACCCCGACCCCTTTGCCCCCACAGCTGGCGCCCGTCGTCCCAGTCCTCCTACGCCTGCCTAGTCTACCGCGTCCCGCCGAATAGAATAGAGAGAGGGAGGGGGAACGCGCCCAGATCTGGAGCGCAGTTGTTTTGTGGTCCAACAGATGGCCAGATCCATCCATACCCCCAGTTCTCGATCTGCACGGCCTCATGGCCGATCGGCATCGATCCTTCAAGCTCTCACAAGAGCGCGCATCTCAGGCGCACGCCACACTACCCCTGTTGTATACTCTTCAAGATCTGCTCAAACGAGCTAAAATGTAGGACTGTAGTAATAAATAGCAGAAACAGTAGCATCTCTGGAAGATGCGAGGGAAAATTAACAGGGGATTATACAAAAGGAGCACAACACCACCGGGCCAAGCCAGCCAACCAATCTGTCCAAGCCATACATGAATCCTACACTGTGGTAGCACGCGCGGATGCCAGTCCTACTGAGAATCGAACGAATGCTCTGCCGAATGGGGGGAAAAAATAGCAGCGAAGGGAAGAAGGAAAAAAAAAAAAACTCCAACAGCTCAACACGGATAGCATGCAACACATAAATTACAGCGCGGGCCTCTCCCTCTCCCTCGTCAGCCTCAGTAGAAGGCCGCGGCGGCGGCGGCGACGGCGGCGGCGGCGACCCACTTGGCGGCGGGGGAGACGCCGGCGGCGGCGCTGGGGGGAGCGGGCACCTCGGACATGGGCGCCGGGCCGGGGGCCTCGGAGCCGGAGGGCATCGGCGGGGAGCTCATCTCGGGGGTGGGGGCCTCGGCCGTGGGCGCCGGGGTGGGGGCCGCGGGGGCGGGCACCGGGGCCGGAGGAGGGACGGCCGGGGGCATCGCGGGCGGAGACACCGGCGCCGGGGCCGGCGGGGGAGTCGCCGGGGCCGGCGGGGGAGTCGCCGGCGGGGGAGGCGCCATGGGGGCCGGCGTCGGGGGGGCGGCCGGGGCCTGGGCCGCGGCGGCGGCGAAGAGCATGGCCAGGGCCAGGGCCGCGAGCTGGAAGCGCGCCATTGGAAGAGCTTGGGAGTGAGGGGAGCTGCAGCTGCTGGGAAGGAGGTGTGTACTGTAATGGTGTCCGAGACAGTAGAGGCGTCGCGGCTTATATAAAGCGGCGGGATCGGAGACGAGGTTACGACGCGTGATTACAGGGACTACCAGGGGGGTTTAGCGCTAATTTTCCGTGGAGATCCGCCGTTGGATCGGCTTGTGACGGCGATGCCACGTTTTCTGGCCGGCGGAGCGTGTCCGTTTGGGATCTTCAATAAAATGATCCGAAAATGATTTGGCTACATCCCTCTTATTTTTTGTTCCACGCGCAAATCGGCATGGTCGGTTGTGAGCTGGACGCGCACTGTGTATGTCTGGCCGAGCGTACCTAATTTTGGATTTTTTTGGGGGGGGGGGGGGGGGGGGGGTTTGGAAAATGCGGCCATGTGAACCTGTTTCCTCCTTTTCTACGTATATATGCTCAGCTCTGCAATGAGAGCATCTGATACCGGCTACTGTCGAAATGAAACGGGCCCACGATTTTGTTTTCGAATTAGGGATTTAGGGCCAATCAAATATGATCGGCTGCCTCCACTCCATGTGGCCAAGCGGTCCCATTTAGCACCGTTTGGAATCCCTTCTCCAATTTCAATGATTGGGCTGTTTTCTAGCCTACGGTACCTACGTTTAGAATATGTCAATATGCCCCCTTTTTTTTAAGTTACGGGATGCAAATTGTGCCGCCTTTCTAATGAATTTGAAAAAGGGAAACTTTAATGTGGCCACACTAGCCGTTGATAATGTCGTTGGCGCATACACATGTGCATGATCCAGCTAAGGTTAGCTGCCTACAATAATGACTTTGGGAGGAGATGATTAGCTTGTTGAAACTAATCAATGAGCGACCCCATGTTCTGTCCCGAAATGTCATCCTAAACTATTGGTAAGGTAAACGGCTCATTACTCATTACTCATTGAACTACTCCAATACTGCCGCAGCCTGGGGATAAAATGATTCCCAAATCACACTATTATGTAGACATCTCTCTCGCACGCACGCACACACACCTCTCCCTCCCACTGCTAACAAATCGAGCCCATGATTCTTTTTATTTTAGAAAATGTGATCAATGTAAGGCCATGTTTGGTTTATAGGGATTCTTAGAATCCATATTATATCTCCTGCAAAGCCAAACATGTTGGAGATTTGGCATTGGATTGTGTGCCGTTATCTCACAATCTCCTCAAAAGCTGATAATGGGATTTTGCATTGGATTTTGGGACAAAGTAGATTATGAGAATCTGCTAGGAACCAAACAACCTAAGTAATTTGGTGGTTCCCCCTAACCAAACCAGTCCAAAACCTAGAGTTTTATTACTTGGGGCTTGTTAGGCAACCTAGCTTCCTATCTTCTTTTTTTAAGCCATAACCCTTTCAGCACCTACCTAGGTGAAATTCTCCAAAAAGAGTTGTCAATGATCAAGCATCAACTGTGAAAATTTAAGAAGATGTCACCCTATCGGCCGTCGCTTCTCCATTTACCTTCATCGCTATTGCCAACATCACCTTCCCTCCGACTCCCCTGCCACCCCAAGCCTCATATAGAACACACCATCACTGCCAGTAGCCCTACACACAGGAGTATCGAGGGGCTATGCGTACCGACATGTTAGGTGGTGCACATATCAATATAGCATCGGGACCAATACGCAAAAAAGCTTCAATAGGTCACAAGCGTAACAAATAGCAGAGCCATAGGAACGTCTACAGGAGCACACCGCAACCTTTTTGTACTTATGTTTGTTCTTCACTCTTAGAGCCTATTTGGAATGTAGGAATTTTATATGAATTTCACATAAAACAGTTCAGTTTTACAGGAAAAACACAGCTAGGGAAAAGTTCTGGTGTTCCAAACATGGCCTTCATAATGTATGTGCTCAAGTGCGTTCTCGAAAAAACAGATAGTTGACAAAAGGTGGTTTAATAATAATTTTAAGTCATACTAAAAAGCCAAGGTGATATTAACATCATCCACAAGATAAATCCTATAACCTACTCAAATGGGCAAAGCCTAAAAGCTGCGCGAACCCCTTTATCACAAAGGCTTAATTCCTTGTGAAAATCGGAGAATACCTGCAAATGGAAGAATTGTTTACGGTCGACAATAAGTCGGTTAGTTGCAAGAAATGGACGGGCCATTCTGCTACGTTCATGGAAGGATCGACCATGCGTGAGGCGACCTCCCAACGCATCGGATTTCGGGATAGCGAACTCGCGTTTTCCATGCAACCCGCAACAAATTCCACACACCGGTGACCGTCGTGCCCATCAGACTGGGCTGTGCCCAGGTTGGAAGATTCCGGCCAGCCGGCCAATCAGCAAAGGTGACACAGACGTGCCAACCTGCCGGACAGGCCGCCCACCACCACCCCGAGCGGCCGGACGGAAGGCTCCACGGCGTCGAGTTTCACAACGTGACAACCACAAACTCGATTGAAAACCGCAAGTAGGCACCTTGCCCGTCCCCACTCCCCAGGGCCTGTCCGTCCATCAAGGATCAAAAGTGTCGTACAGTTGGTGTAGCTGTGGCCTGTGGGTGATGATGGGAGGGCAGAGCAATCACGAAAAATCTCTGGTAATAGTGACGTGTCGAGTTTCTCTATGCCAACTGGTACAGCAGTGATGATCACTGAGTAATTTGATACCACTGTCTCCATTTTTTTTTTATTTGCCACATTTTAGTTTAAAAATAAAGTAGTGGACGATAAATATTCGAGAACTTCAAATACTGATGACTTCGACGCGCTTATCCGGTGATGTTAAAGCGACAGTGCAGAAATATTGATCGATGCCCTCCGGCTGATAGCAAAGTGTAAATCTTTAGTTGGTACGTGAACTTCAACACATTCTCTCTGGAGGCCGGTGGGGAGACCAACTTTGCGTTGATTATTAAGTACCGGAGTGGTTCACTCGCCACCCATCAATGATCAGAAACTGTGGTGACCAAATGCAGAATCCCATTATTCATTTATCCGTGAGGTAAATGGTGGTTAGTACTAACGACCCAATCGCTTTCACATATGCGAATCATGATGACAAAGCAGAGCATTAGCATGAGTACCCCCATGCAGGACAGCTAAGTACGCCATTTCAGCTAAAGGCGTTCGCATAATTTCCTTCGCTTTCTAACTCGGAAGGTGATTACCAGCCAATGATTAAGGGGAGGGTCATTCATTCATTTGGCTGTGAAAGATCGGAGCTGTCTGCACTGGTGGCGTTCAGGTGAGACGGAGATGGGAACTCCCCACATGCCTGGTTGGGGCATTGCCTGGCCCGAACCCTGTCGATGGCTCGATGCCATGTTATCTGTCACGTCGTCGCCTGCTGTTCTTTTGGCTGCACTGGAGAAGAACAGCTTGGTGCTTGCTTGGGCTGGGTCCCTCACGCAAGTTATCCTCTCATCTTTCACACGCAGATTTTATTTTTCTGGTCCGTACCAACCGCCGTCGCCGTCAACCCGACACGGAGGAGCCTGCCGCCGCAGCCGATGGAAGCACAAGGTTCTGGCATCCATTCTCCAACATACGTTCAATACACGGGATCGCAGCTCATTACAGCACAAATACCCATAAACACGGGAATGCCAAATTATTAAGGGAACGAGAGCTTGACACTCATTCACAGGTGGAACGAAAAAAAATGAAATAACACATTGTGAATACTAGTTTCCTCAAGCCATGCATCCCCTGATAAGAATGCTCTTCTTGCTTCCCTGTGTGGAGATTACCTGTGCTTGCCATGACAGCATTTCCAGGATCTATACCAGTTGTGACCATGGCTCTTTCCAGCTGATTTTTCGTAAAGATTCGTCCAACTTGGCATATCAAAGTCCGCCATTCTTCTTAAACAACCAACCAAAGCAAGAATCCACATTATTCTCATGCTTGAGAATGACTTGCCTCCGCCATTCTAAGTCTTTGCCTTAAGCAGGATGGAAGAGTAGGGCGCAATCCTGTACCGTGAACCTGTGAATGGCACCCCTTCTGGGACAATATCATTTGGTGATTCCAGGTTGGTATCCACCTGCGGAAAGGAAATAGTAGCAAGTATAAGCAACACTAAAGCTAACTGAAGGGGAAGTCAAGACAGAAGCAACATCCTAGGACTAAACAGTAAATTACTCAGTAATATTGCAGTAGACAATGCTGTTAAAAAAGGGGTACCAGGAGCTTCAACACCCTAGGACTGAACACTAAAGTACTCAGTATAACATTGTACGAGGATCAGACTATCCATACCACACAATTCCAAGATTTATGTTGTGGTGGTGGGGGAATTACAGCATCCACAAAATACTCATGAGCATTGAATGCCAAGTAGATATCTCCATGAGAATTGTGATCATGTATCCTACACAGGAATCATGAGCAAGCACTTAAATATCCAGGATTTGCGAAAAGGACATGAGAAATACCATACTATGGACAGAACGTAGCATTATTTAGGTGCTATAAGATAACTTCCTTACGTGAATGCCAAAAATTGGCTTTCCTGGTTCTCCCAACAATCTTCATGCCAGGTGACATCGTTCTACCAACAAGAAGGATCTCAGTGCAATGGAAATGTTGAGCAAAAAACTAAACCAAGAGTTGCAAAAGATGTCTAATGCTTAGAGCCTTAGAACGATAGGGAACTTGTTAGCTTCAACGAAGCAGCCAATTACAAGAGTAGGATGGTTAAGAACACACCAACTTTAAACTTACTTTGCTGAGAAACCTGTCTCGCCTCAGTATAGGATGGTTATGACGGAACTTGATCATCTCTGAGAAAAATCTGAAATGGCCATCCTTTCTTTCTTCCAGCTATATCAACATGGAGATTGGATAGAACGAATTAGCATTTAAGGCTGCTATGTGCATCACTACATAAATTACGAACAGAAAATCAACATTATTATGTAACCTGGCCCCACTGAAAATTATTTATGTGAGTATCATGTCCATAGCTATTATTGTTTCCATAACGTGTATGACCGTATTCATCCCCCATCAGCATCATTGGAGTGCCCTGTTGTATAAAATGTTACTCATAAGTTATAAACTCAAGTTGCACACAAAAAGAAAATATGTGGTAAATCACTAATATAAAACCTGAGAAATCATTAACGCCACTTGGAAGTTCTTCATTTGCTTCGAACGAAGACGTCGCACATTCAAATCATTTGTTTCTCCTACAATAGAGCAAGAGCCAAATGTTAATAGCACTGGACATGCAATGTAAATTAGTGAAACAAAACCTAGCTCCCTGAAAAGAATAAGGATAAAGCTCTATGGCTATGCTTTTGTGGCAAAAGGTATGTGATACTTGTATATTTACTTGGCTTATTCTTGCCACCGAAGCTTCAACAATATGTGTAATTTTTTATTCTGTTGATAAACTACGAACCACTGATCCATGACAATCAAAGATCATTATTCTTCTGATGGGACTCTTTCTGATCCCTTTATTCCAATTTTTTTTAAAACTAATTATTTCCAACTACTTTATACAACCATTTTTCATTCAAATATATCAGTAGTATGCAGTGGTTAAAAAAAGCCAACCCTGAAACTTTGACAGCTCCAATGTGCAAAGTAAAATTGGGTGTTCAGTAAATCATGTACCTTCAACACCACAGTTCCAGCTATAGTTGTCATTGCACCCATCACGGCCACCTTCTCCATTCGCGTCATTGTGCTATATGATTTCATTCAAAAGAGAAATTATGTTAACACATAAATTACATTGCATATAAGTCATAAAAAACGGCTTGTTTGCTATAGATACCTTGGAGTTATATGAAACAAGGTCACATAAAGTAAATCCATCATGAGCAATTATGAAATTCACACTGTGGTAAGGCTTCCGATTGTTCACCTGTGAACCAAGACATCAGGGGATTTTATTTTAAAATTTTTTGCTTGTAGAAAAAAGAAACTAATCCTGTTCTCCATGCCAAAAAAAATCTTACAAGTCATCCACAAAGGCTAAAGCAATTCCATATAGAAAAAGGAAATGATCGTAACAGCATGGATAACCGGCTTTACAATTTCAAATGGCATCTCACTAGTCAATATGGTGCTTGGTACACAGATACTAGCCTTAAACAACTGGATCCAGGATTTAACATGATAACTCCAAACAAAGCAATTCTGTTTCCATAAAGAAACAAAGATCCATATGATAGATGTTGATAACCGCTGCCCTCACATGACGGCACAAGATATACATATAAGCAGTGAGTAAAATCAATGTCCCAAAAGCAAGAAGCGCCTAAAAGAATAGCCAAGTAAGCAATTTTGTCAGCAAAAGGATAAAAATAACATGCCAGTAAAGAAATAGCATAAGAGAACCTGATAGAGATCTGAAGAACCAGAAACACGAGTTGCAAACAACCCCTTCATACCAAGATCTCCCTGCAAATGTTTAGTGACATCTGGTCAATGCTGGTTCCTCCATGATTGAGAAATAAGAATGAAGGTGGACCAGAAATCATAATGTGCAGATATTCCAGCAGAGTACAAACTCTCTGAAGTCTGAAGTGTAACATAGTAAATCTTCTGGTTGCATATCCTCTCTTGATAAAACACACACAAAGGGATCATCTAAGTAATTGGTTTGTGGTCAAAGCACAGGGCCTGAGAAACTAAATGCCAACTTATCCATCACATAGAAGACAATGGTTTTTAGCTAAATACTAGCGCAAGCAAGCCACTACTAGGTGGGACACTTGCATATAAATGTAAATAGGAATTCTGCAAATGAAGCCTGAAACTGGAAAAAAGGCGTAATAAGCAGGATAATTCAGCCAGTTTGATCCAGTTGCACTATATATCTTCATAATTTTTAATATTTTGCACAAGAAATATGACTCTGCGTGAGAATTGAATAGTCTGCAATAGACTCAATAAAAAGATTCTAATTTGGTGATAACACTGATGCCTAAAAGCAGCTGATAAGTGACTGTGAAACCTTGTTAGCCATTTTCTAAAAGATGTTCAGATAGGCACTATTTCAGGATATTATTTCAAAGCAAAGTGTATATCTCCCTAAGCTGAATCATACATCACTAATGTTTAGATGTTCATTATCCATAGAAATTGATTCAGAGTTGCCATGTCATTTGTTAGTGTTGTGTTGCAGCATTACTTTGATCAGCAGAGATGTTTGCACGACATTGAAGGCATGCCTTCATTTTTTTTTTCTCGCCATTGATTGCTTCCACAAACTCAATTTTCTGTTGAAGATTCCATGTAATGAGGGTCGTTTCTAGATTACACCAATGATATTAATGAGCACAACTGGATTATGAAGCTAAGCATCACTACATCACAAAAGGGCGGTTCTATGTAAAGGAAAAATGTGTGGATTACAAATTATGAGCCAAATAAACAATAAACTAGCATAACAATAATATCCATCAAGGCATCAGTAGAACCCTTTGATATGCAGCAGAGGAGGTACTAGAGTTGGTGGACATGATTGCAGATGCAATCAGGAATTCAGGACGGCTGCAGAGAAGAGGTGATGTGAGAAGAGATGGAAGGAGCAGACCGGTGCGATACCATACATGGATCGCCGCTGGCACCAGGGGATGGTACCAACATGGCCTAGTGTACAACTACACCTATACATACCTAATATACCAACCATTAATTTATACTTTTTCAAGGCACTATGATCACAAAGTACCTTAATGAATCTCCGGATATCATCTCTGTACTGCCCGTTCCATTCAGCCCACCTACAGGATCAATGGCAAATATATAACAGCTCATCATTTTTTTTTTGAAATAAATGAAAATAAAAATAGAACATTTGATCTCTTAATGACAATGTACAGTCAGCACACCGCTTTACAGTACAGTGAAGCCTGTATGATGTGTCTCAAGTCTCAACGGAACAATACAGAGGTGACAGTTCCATTCAACAAGGGACCAGTGGACCACCAAAATCTCGTATGAAAGGAGCGTGGTTTCTCGGTGTGCTCAGTTATGTCTGCCTGCAGCTGCAGCTGCACACCGCTTAAGCAAAACATACAAGGTTGGCTGCTGCAGCTGCAGCTGCAGCTTGCAGTCAAACGCGAACGAGCAGGCCCTAAGTTATTCAAGAATGTGTAGTTCAGAGATACCATGGTATCATCCATGATAGGGAGACATTACTCTTTTGTGTTACATTCATCATAATGTTAAAGTCGTCTAAGTACAAAACAGTAAAAGAAGAAACGCTGAAATAAACAATCTCAAACTCATTCATTCTACTAGATCTATAATTATATATATGGTCAAATTAGTAAATTCATAAATATAGTCGAATTACCTGTCCCAGTTAGGGAACCTTCCTACTAGATAAAGGCCACCACAGTCCCAAGGTTCAGCGATGATCTTACATCTAGACAATACAGGGTCTTTGGCAATTTCCTTCAGCCAAATAAATAAATAATCAGATATGATCGTTAAGAAGATCATCTGATAGGTACAATACGATTAAATCTGTTGGTTGAAGAATGATGACTCATATTCGGGTCGTCTACTATACAGGATTCATCATTAACAATTTTTTTCAATCGGTGGTCAGGTTCATTAAAATGTTTCAATACACTAAAATCTAGCCATCCATGCCGCATCTGATTATACACATTGAAAATTTAGATAAGTGCGCTCAAATATGAATTTTGTGCTAGATATTTCCTAATAAACACTTAAACAGTTAAAAACAAGAAGAACAGTGCTACAAAGTACATACTACCACAATCTAAGCTCACTTTCACAACTGGTCTCCTGGAGTTTAGTAAACCATACTTATAGCCCACAGTTAAATGTAGGGGCCCTTTTATTATAATACAGCAACATTCAAGAATTGATTTTTTGTGTTTTCATCAAATATACTAACTTCATTTGTCTGACTAAAAAAGAACCCAAAAAGACTGATAGAGAAAAAGCCTATCATGGGTCTGATAGCTGTCATTTAAAGTTCAAAACTGCAATCTAAAAATATCGCAACAAGTACCTTAATGAGTGGAGGCGCATCGAGAGGACTGCCATCTGGTCCACGACAAAGAACACTCGCAAGGTCAAACCGAAATCCATCTATGTGATACTCCTTAACCCTTGAAGCAACAAAAAATGGTCATGCAGATCAAGAACAACACTAAATGAAACTGTTATAAGGTAATATATAGGATTAAGGAGTGCATTATCCATCTTACTGGAGCTATATACGATACTCATCATACACATGTTACATCAGCTATATCTTACCACATGCCTAATGATTGCTAGTTATCAACTAACAGGAGCACATACTGTATCCTAGAGGTAGTTCTCACAGAGCCTCAGCGTGTATGAGATACAGCATATTGGTTTCTTCATACAAATTTGAGTTAAGCTCCAGAAAGATATATGTACACACTTGAAAGTTGGAGTGGAAAGTAAATACAGTAGTACTCAAAGCAACAAACCGCCAACTACTATTATAAGAAAATATGTGAACAAGTGTTCAAGTGAACCTGACAAGTTGACAAGTATGCATAATATCTATACACATGTCACAGAAAATCAAAGCTGTAAGATGTGGCATACCAATGTCTCAAACTGTCGAGTACAAGCTCCTTAACAACAGGATGGTTGCAGTTTAGTGTATTCCCTGGATTAAACCAGACAAATTATGAAGAGCAAACACAGGTCCTGCTAATCATAAAATTCAGAACATATTTCAAGAATAGAAAATCTGGCCACCTATAGGTTGCAGGCCTCAAATCAATACAAGGATGTATATCTATACCGGCATGACAGTTAAGCAGGCTTTCAAAAATGTACACAGCACTATAGGTTGCAGGCCTCAAATTGATCTAAGGATGTATATCTATACCAGCTTAAAAATGAATGAGTGATTTGTTACCCTTCTATCAGATAACACAGCAGCCATATTAAGTATGTATGCCAGGTACAGTCTGCTGGAAGTGCGACAAACAATGAAAACACGGTAGGCATAAAACCACAATGTATCATCAAAAGTCCTTGGCACCAAAGTTAGTAGCCACAGATAGTGTTTAATATGTTTTGCGAACATGTCAGAGCAAGTGTTTCAAGAAGAGGGAGGCAGAGTTACAACCACCTCAGTGCACCCAGGGCTGGGTGATGAGTGGCACAAAGTTTGCAAGTGAACTAATTTTAGAGAAGACTATTCACCAGGGATACATGAATAAACACAATTGCAAGGTGAATGAAAGAGAGATGCAATACCAATAAGAAAAGAGACAACCACCCTAAATCCAATGAAAATGACGCCATGCAAATCATGATGGGTTTTACTCTGATATAGAGGTATCAGATTGGATCCAAAATATGTGACACATAACATAGAGCACATCTCGATTTCGAAAGAGAAGTTTAGTGCCATGGTTTTACCGCAACCCGAGAAGTTCAGCAGCTGAGCACCGTTGTTCAGATCTAACATGTAATAAACCTGTGAGAACAGTAGGTTGTTTTTTAAATAAATTCGTCAAAAACTGATGGGGTTCTATTGTAGAAGTTCTCCATTTAGAACTTAAATGATAGAACATGTAGCAACAAGCAAAGAGATACCCTATGATCACCTTGTTATCAATGCCACGGAAAGAAGTCACATAAGGGTTAGCATCATCAGCTTCATTTGTATGGTTGTAAACAACATCCAGAATAACCTAATGGAAAATTATTATATCATAAAAAAAAAATTTGGTCCAGATTGGTAAAAACAACACAGAAGAAAAAGATTTACCATGTCTATAGGATGTAAATACCTCAATTCCAGCATTATGAAATGCTTTGACCATCTCCTTGAGCTCTTTGGAAGCAGTCACAGGTCCACCACCAGCACTAGCATAACGACTCATGGGCGCAAAAAAGTTGATTGTAGAATATCCCCATGTATTTACCTTCCAAATGAAAAGATGGGGGTGTCACTCCACTGATGAATTTGAAGGGCATCATGGATCAAAATGGTTATCAGAATGTTACCATGTGGTCCCTTGGGTTAGGGAACCTCTTGAACTCCAGCTCATCAAACTCAAAAATAGGAAGTAGTTCCACTGCATTAACGCCAAGCTCCAGCAAATGTGGAATCTATGAAACCAGAACTATTTCATGTATAAGTCATTGTAAAAATCAGCATAGAAATTGGAAGGTGGCCTGTGTGCAGTATCAGGTACCAAAAACTAAGCAGACATAACAGTTTGTGATAATAATTACCGGCGATCTTACTAACATAGGACTGAGGAAATCTAAACACGAAAAGGGTTGATGTGTTACAAATGATGGATTAGGTAATCTTACTTTGTCAATGACACCAAGGTAGCTTCCGCGAATGGCTGGGCCAAGACTGCTTGACTCGTCCGCAGTGAACGCACGGACATTCATTTCATATATAACAAGATCTGTCTACATTAAAGAACCAAAAATGTGGTGAGAGTTACATGTTTCAGATATTTTGTGCACTATGCTAAATGATCTTAATACCTCAGGCAAATTAGGAAGCCTATAATCTTCACCCCAATCAAAAGGTGGGCTATCAAAATCATATGTTCCGTAAAGCTGAGTTGGCTTCTCTTGGTCAACCCCAAAGCACGTCCGACCAGAAACTAGTTTTGCATAAGGATCCAGAAGAATAACGCTGTCATCAAACCTGTGACCTTGTTGCCACCCTTGAGGGCCATTAATACGATACCCATAAAGAACACCAGACGTAGGCAAACCCTGGAATTAAAAGAGGCAGAGATGTTTAAGGCTGACATGCAAGTAAAAATATATATAATCATAGTAAATTACATAAAAGCAAAATGGATGAAAAATTAAGAATAAAACATACATATGAGGGAAGATGTTAAACTCAGCACCAAAACAGATAGAGGTGAAACAAGCTAGAAAATCAAGCAAAATGCTCGTTCTATGAGCCAATACTCCACAGTGATTTTTTTGCTACAGGGACAGCACTTCGGAAATATAGGTTAATAAGTTTTTCCCATCATATATGGTCTAGCCCACTGCAGGTGATCTTTATAAATGAAACACAAATTTGGAAATTATATAATCATAACATGACGAAAACATTGCAATTCTTGGTTTTTTGAATGTCAGTCAACAGGTTGTCGATGAAAAAAATAATGTGCTTATCTCCAAAGGCAACACTAATGTCAGAAATAAAGAAAACTACCTCCACGAACACATGCCATATATCTCCAGTTTTGTTCTTCTGGCGATCTAAAGAAAACTCAACAAGGTCCACATCATCTTGGGTGCCTCTGAAAAAGATTTCAGAAAGTCAGAATTTACATATTGAGTATGCTGTATGCCACATTACTGTGCACAAAAGGCTATACAGGTAGAGTGATTTTCAGAAAGATGATTTGACCCAAGCTCCAACCTTATGATCCACATCATTACAAGAAATAAATATGAGGAATCATCAAGTGTATCATTCCTTGCTTACCCTATCTGTTAATAACCCAGGACTTAAAATATGGCTTCTATTTGGTCTGTTCTTTTTATTTTGAGGTCGGAAAGTATATATTTGGGGGAGGGGGGAGTTCATTAAAGTATTTTTGGTTTCAGTACGCCTAACACATCCCAAATCACTAAACAATGTGTAGCAAGTTGTGCAAACATGTATCGATATCTCTAAGACCTTGAAACAAGTGTAACCATGGACTGACTGACCAAGGTTTAGCACGATGTCCCAACGAAAGCAACTATGTCAAATGAAGTAATATTGCTAAATAAAACTGGAGCGGCGAAGATTAGAATTCAAAGGTGGCCAAGAAACTACAAGGTTCATATCTGAGGGGAAATAAAAGAATTTCAGTAAATTAGCATAAATGGGTACGTTGAATAACAATGGAAATTAGCATCACAACACCATTTTAGGAGAGAAAAATATACCTCTCAGGAAGTTTCAAGCAAAGGGTGACAGAAGAAGCATGCTGTGAGAATATCGCAAAATTTAGCCCACCTTCAACTTGTGACACTCCTAGGGGGAAAGCTTTGCCTGAAGAATATGTCAAGGGCACTTCATTGCCCGATGAAGTGTGTCCCATTTCCTGTAGTTACAAAATGGATCAACATTGTCCCAAAAAAAAAAAACACATAACAAAAAACAAGTACCACTAAGCCTGGAACAGCAAAATGTGTCAGGATACAGCTTATAAAACAAAACACATTTGCATATAGCAAAGTTTTACTTGAATGGTACCAACCCATCACATGAAAAGGGACACAGTTATATCAAGCAACACGATGCGATCAACCCGTGGTTTTAACAATTCTATGAACAGTAGTGGTCTACTCCCATACAAGCCCTGGATCATGGTGAGATCAGATACCTCGGTCACACTTCTTCCCGCCTTCGTGCCCTGGGCTTTGGCTGTGGCACTCCGCGCGGCGTCAAATCGCTGCACCTGCGCCACCACGAATTTCGCTAGGATAAGTCCATCCACAAATCAGCATGCCACCAAGGCACGGATATTACCAAAATCGAGACGCATGCCTTTCCAAAGTACCCTCCACCTCGTCCACACCCAGACGCGATCCCAAGCTTAGTCGCCGCAGAACTGCACAGGATCACAACGCGCACAGCATTCAGGGTCGAGCCGAGCCGAACCGCGCCAACAGGAATCGAGAGAATGCAGCACGACCAAATCAACATCCGCGGCAGAGCCACTCACCGATTGCCGAGCCCGAGGAGGCGGGGCGGCCGCAGCAGCGCGCTGCGTCGAGTGACTGAGGCGGCGGCGACGGAGCGCAGCTGGGGCCGATTTGTACCGACGGAATCCATCCAAGCGTGGGGGGAGCAGGGGAGGAGTGGGAGCGAGCGCGGGTAGGGGAATGGGACTAGTTATAGGGGTGGCGGCCCCTATGCTCGCGGCTCTCGAGGAGACCGGTGATGAAGTGGGGAGCGGCGGGGAGTAGACGGAGGCGGTGATCTTACCTTGGGGAGCGCGCGCGGACTGGGCGGACAGGGGTGAACGGAGACGGAGTTGAGGGACACGTGGTTGCGCATGCGCGGTGTTGGAGCCTTGGAGATAGCGAAGTGGACGGACGGCCTTTCCCCTCTTCTGGCCCGATCATGTGTTTCTCGGCTCCTCTTTTGTACTCTACGAGTAAAATAGTATTATAGTACTGGTACTCATCTACAAAAATTCACGTACACAGCCCACGTAGTTATAAACGATGTAAAGTTTGAAGTTTCTTATAAAAAATTAGAGATATCACTAAAAATGAGCTATCGTTTTTTTAATTTTCATATAGAAACTGGTATATATTGTCTATATATTTTGAGCAAAAATCCATAAAAAATATATTAAAGAAACTGGTGTAACAAATCGAGAATTACTAACCATGAAAGGGTGAAGATATATTCAAATTTATCTAGACTTCCACAATATACCATATCACCCATTCTAAATTGTAAGAGAGACTAGCCATTCATCGCTATGTACATATTATGAATCTAGACTCATATATAAAACATATGTGATGTATGTAAAATAATAAATGAATATATTTTAAACCTAAAATCCTTTACAACTTGAAATGGATGGAGTATATTGGAGCTTTATATTGTGTAGCATGGTGTTAATACCTCAGTTGTTATAAAACCAAACATAAACCGTATAAATGATCACTCATCTCATTGAAATTCTTGCGTTTGCGAAGATGATGAAACATTTTAATAGGAATTGTTATATTCAATCCTCCACCCTAAACAACATGCAACATCAACCAAGCTAAGAAGACTAACCATAAGAAATTCTTTCGAAAATACTCCATTCCGAATGGAGCCTTATCTCTTATCCAACATCATTTTCTTGTCTATGCCCATGGGATGCACGTTGGATCATGGAGTATGGTGGCCAAGCGTACATGGTGCCTAGTTCCGATGATTGTAGGTATAGATGATTTTTATATCGAGATAGCAGATAAAAAAAATTTAACTCTTATTATTTGAGCTTTCATTTGTGATTCCACCATTCTCCTAGCTATATGATATATCACAAGACCCGGCCAAGACACAACCAAAAGCAAGTGCAAAAACAAATAAACACGGTACGCATCAGGGGCCAAGCAGAAGATTGATTATGATAAAATTGTACATCTATTCCTGTCAGGTAACAAATGATTAAATTCTATCAGATAACAAAGTAGTTGAATTGAAATTTAAAATTCAAAAAGAAAGAACTAATAGATACATTCTATGATTCCATTTTCATGTTTCTATGGTCTGTCTCATGCACGGGTCACAATTCAAATTTCAAATTTTAGGGAGGAGCACATCCATACATTTTCTATGCTTACACCTTATAGTTTATATACTCACAACCCTATCAAACTAAGTCACATGAACCAATTGGGTTCAAATTTCCAATAAAAAAGACAATAAAAACCACTCAACATTTCTATGTTTGACTTCTTGTCTTTTTATATTTAGAAACCGACTTGTTTTGAATCATAGAACTTTGAACATGCAAGCGTACTTTATGAATTTAAAATTTTTCAAAAAAATCACAATGAATCTCAAAACGTGCAAAATCATCAGGAATCTAGTGGTAAAAACTATTTGTGAATTGGATGTTCGATGAAGAATTATGACAAAATGAAGAATGTATTTGAATAGGGTTGCATGCATGCATGTGTCAGGTGGCAGAAATGTGTGTTGGAGTCACTTTCATATTTGCACTTTGAATGAATCGTGCCAGGGTATCCAACCCAAAAAAGGAGGAGGTGAATTGAGTCGCTAATCGTTCTTCTAAAACCTAAGGATATCTAGCATAGTATACAAGATAAACCTATTTCGCCCTATACATACTAGTTAAGTCTAAGGTTTATCTATGTGTTCTCTAATTTACCCAAAAGATTTACGACCTAAAGCTAAATCTAATCAAATTAACTAGGAAAGCTAAAGGCACACAAGACGTAAACTGAGGTAAGTAAAGAGGTAAGGGCAAGGGGATGCAAACTCCCGAGGAGATACAGAGATTTAACGTGGTTCACCACTAAGGGCTACGTCCACGGGCTCACCCCCAAAGGCAATATCCGAACCGAGCACCAAGACTTTCCGATCACGTTTTGCGCTCGCCACACAAGGCTCACAGCAAGCAAAGGCTAAGTGCCACCAAGGCTTAGCCGCTGCCACCGCCTTCTCTCAGTCACAAGGCGTCAAATGCTTTCACTACGGAGTTTGTAGGGTTTACTTGTCCCTGTACAAGTTGTCGTCGCCGCTCTACACCAAGAAGAAGGGTCTAGCAAAGAGTACAAGTAGCTTGGCCACAATCAAGACTTCTCCTTTAGCTTACATAGGAGCTACTCTCAAGAAGAGCTCGCAAGCTTACTCTCTCTAAGCTCTAATCTAGCTTGGATATGCACTAAACTCTCATATGTTAGTTGGACCGATGGATTTGATTGGAATGCACTTCTACGGTTGCTCTCAACTTCAGTGTTTTCAACTCACTCAAAATGGCTAGGTGGGTGGCTTATATAGACCCAAACACAAAGTAGCCGTTGTGCCAAAGGGTCGTTGATGCAGCGTAGACCGTACTATACGGTCCATGCCTTTTTCCTTGGATCGGACCATTACGGTCTATGCTTTTTTCTTGGATCGGACCATACGGTCCATGTACTTTTCCAACAGTCACTGAAACACATATGTCACTATACTTTGGTCCGATGTTTAGGATAGTCTGCTAGACCGTACTGTATGGTCTGTTGTCCACTGGAATTTAACCAAAATACTTAACCTCGAGTTACATGGTATGGTTTGTGCATGGTCTTCCAGACCATACCATACAGTTCCGCTATAAATCTCCATAGCTTCAAACTCATACTCTCGGCCACCTTTGTCCGACCTATAGTCTGGTCTCACAAACCGTACTCCATGTAACTTGGTCTTCTCAGCTCTGCTTCCTGGATTGAATAGTCCGGTCCGTTCAAACCCTTTGAGAATGTACTTTCCGGTCTTAATAAATCGTTAGGCTTCAACTTCTTCACCCCTTTCGAGAAATCCCGTTGGGGCGGCCTTTCGGGCCTTGCTTTCGGTTTTTCTTTTTCTTCATCTATTAGATCTAAATATTTGAAAATGTGTATCTAGATAAGTTCATTAGTCTAAATATTGGTTGTCAATCAATTATCAAAACTATAGCAGATGAAGCTATTTTCCCTGCACACTTTCTGCTGGTGAGAATTCTACGCCTTACAATGAAGTAATTATGCTTCTACCGATAGATTTCTACACTTACAATTTGATCAGACGAGACGTGCGGGGCATGCAGAGCGCACCCGTGCTAGTGTTAGGTCTAGGTGGCTCGGTCTGAGTGGCCCGGGCTCTCCATACTTATAAGAAGCCATGGGGCGATCATGGCTCAGTAAATCTCTAGGGAAGAGGGCAATCATGGCTTAGTAGTTTTGTAGTGACGGGTATAGAATCAATTTCTTTTGTCTTCGTTTGTTTCTTCTTATTATCGTAACTTTCTTTTCTTACATCCCTTTTTCTATCATTATAATTTACATGTAAATACCATTAATTTTGTTTTTAAAACCTTATTTTTGGACCATATAAGATGAAAATGAATAGGTAAATAAAATATATTATTTTTGCCTACATATGCGTTCTTTTCTTTTGCCAGCAAATTATGATAAAAAATCTCTCAAGTTATAACTAGGATCAACTATATCATTGGTGAAAACCTTTTTACGGAGACTAATATGATATTTTTCAAAGTTTGGCATATAATATGGTATTTTCAAGGTTTGGCATATTATTTTTATTTTTAGTTAAATGCTCAGATTAATCTAAACTGTTAGATGATCATAACAGCCAATGTTGTCGTTCTTTTGTTTTTTTAGTTGTATTTTGATATATATTTTAATTTAGATCATTGTATTTCATAATATCTAATGGTTTATGTTATTTTTTATGAATATGGTAATTTCTAAGTCCTCTTGGTGAGCATCTCGCTTTTTAACTTAGGCTCCCTTTGGTACAATCAAAAAATACATGAATTTTGGAGGATCCTAATCCTACAAAAAATTCTATGCAGCCCTTTGGAACAAATAATTGAGTTCATAAATCCTGTGAAAAGGTTTTATTTGATTGCAAATGTTGTGCCACCATATTTCTATGATTTAGATGCTGTCACTCTTTTTCTTTCTTTTCTTCTGTTTTGATATATAATTTAATATATACCATTGAATTTCATAATATCTAACAATCTGTATTACTTTGTTGATTAAATGATAACTTCTAGGTCTTCTCAGCGAACCTCCTGTGGCTTTTAAACTTTAGGCCCTCTTTGGAATAAAGGAAAATAGAGAAATTTCGGAGGATTCTAATCCTATAAAAAATATATATGGTCTTTGGAACAAAGAACTGAGTTTGTACAAAAATCCTATGAAAGAGGTACTTTGTATTGAGATTTTTTAGGAATTCTATTCTGAAGTCAAACCTTTTATAAATTCTCCTTTGTTGCAAATTCTTATGTTCTTCTTATGTTGTATCCAAATGCTTCATTAGATTTTTTTTTCTGCCTTTTCAGTTCCTGTTTTTTATTCATATGTTTTTTTTCCCATTCCTATAGCTTAGGAATCGTGATTTTTAAGGGTAAAATGTAAGTCCCGTTAGCGATCGAATGTAGTGGTTTCTTTGATGCTCCTTTGTCAGATCATTAACTTGAGTTAGATCGATATATCATGAAAATATAGGGAAGAAACAACATAGGAACAATCAAAAGAGAAACGATAAAAAAATATCTCGTCTACAATCTTCCGTTGGTTTTTTTATAAGTCATGGTTGCTATCACGGGCGAGCTGTCCATCGGTGTTATAGGCATTGTTCACCTAAACGTCTGTTTAGTCCGTTTAAAACCCATTTAAACACTAAGCAATAGCAGTCTGTTTCGTTTAATTGAGCATTTACACCATTTAAATCTGCTTAAACAGTCAGTTTAGTACCGATTAATGGCTAAACAGTATATGACCAAATGTTTACCATTTAGCGTTGAGACATCGCTTACCAAACCGCCAAAAGAGTGCTCATTTTCAGCACTGTTCACCCACTATAGCAGAGGGTACGCAGAGAAAAATTTGAAATATAGATGGTGGGACGGACATATCGATGAAGATAGCCTTAGGCTTACACTGGTTACAGGTGACTGCACTTGCTCGCATTGCTTTCCAAGCAACGTGATTTTTGTGCCACTCGCCGTTGCTCTCTCACGCTACAAGCAAACGATTCATTTTCGTGGCTAATTCAGTTTTCGTTGGCTGCAATAAAAACCGACGAAAAATAAATAATTATCATCTGCTAAAACTAGCCCATGAAAGTTTAAGTTAATTTTCGTCGGTCGGATGGTGGACACACAAAAACTTAAGATTTTTTTGTCGGTCCAATTAGCTAACTGACGAAAGGTACTAATTTTCGTCCGCCCAGACGGCCTACGAAAATTAATGGCCCACGCCCCGGGTGCCCTAAGCCATTCACTGCTTTCTCCCTCTCTTCTCTTTCACATTTTCGCCTCCTCTCCTCACTCTCGCCCCGCGCTGCCACCCCGCGGCGATGCCCTCACCCTCCCGCGCCACCGCCCTAGCCCTCCGTCCCACCCTCTATGCCCTCTCGCCCCCATCCCCCTCACCGCCGCCCCCAGCCTCCTGCGCCGCCTGCTTGCCCCACTACCGCACCACCCTCCCGCCGCGCTGCGACGGTGAGCCAGAGCCAGGTTGACCTATTCCCACCGCTAGCTTTCTCCTTCCCCTTGTGTAACTATATTTTTCTTCCTTGATGCAGATTACTATAGTTTTCGTCAATTCATTTTAATTCGTCGGTTTTATGCTATTTTTTGTCAGTTTTTGGCCGACGAAAATGAAACAGATTCTCTTGTAGTGTCATCTGTCATACTTGTCGGGATGTGTCCATTGACTTGGCAATTTACAAGACTCTACTTGCCATTATATTTTGCATGTTGTATTGCTGTTTCGTCTTGGACTGACATATCGCCTAGATGGCTGGCTCAATTTTTGAGCAACCCATACAGGAGGGGAAAAGAAATCTATTTGTTGAAAAGAAAAAAAGTATATTCCATATACCTTTAGGTCCTCTTATCTGACTGGACTCCAGAGTTCGTTTTAGAATATCAATCACATGATTACTGAGGGGAATTCCGAATATACAATTTTATATGAATTCTTTAGGTTTATTTAGACCGTTAAACATTTATAAAATCCAATGGTGGATAGTTTTTCTTTTTTCCGATTAATGTGGTAATTTACCTTCTCGCTGAACGTGATGGCTTTTATTAACACTCACAGATTAATACAACTAGCGTAGAGGTACGTGCAATATGCACGTGGTGAATCTATAACGTCGAAGGAAAAGAAAAAACTGGCCAGCCGGCAATCGAGGAAGAGAAAAAGAAAGAGAAATAAAGAATTAAAAATAAGACCTGAGAACTGATTGACGTTCTTCATTTTCTCATTAATTTCAAGACATGGAAACTACTTGGTGGCTTTGGGTACAAAATGAGGTGAGAAAATAAAGGGGCAAAGGGTGAAAACATTTTCATTCATTCAGTTTTAGACCTTTTCTAGCCCTTTTCAATTTTTTCCAACCAGTCAAGTGGGGCCAATGTGAGGGGTATATATGTTTTCAGTTGGTGAAAAATGGTATTGCGAAAACTCGTTCTTCTATAGTAAAGATAATATATTTAACTTAGCGTATACATATTTTAACTACGACATTAATTTTTTTGCATTTTTTAATAAGGCGAACTGATCAAACTTGAGTGAAAAATAATCAAACGACTTATAAATTGAAACTAATGGAGTATATATAATATACCAAATCGATCGCAAAATATATTTTGATAAATTGATTCATATGAGATGGTAACTGTTGGTATGTTGTCCTAAGCACTTCATTAAAATTAGAGAAATTTCTCCTAAGCACTTCATTAAAATTAGAGAAATTGAAAATTGAGTATAAACTATACACGTTCCACTCGAAATGGTCATATGCACAGAAAGTTAATCAGGCCCTGTAACTTAATGCACCATTCATTCTAAATTATATATCGTTTGACTTTTTGACTATAAATTTGATCTACTCATCTTATTCAATAAATTTTATAATTATCATTTATTTTTTATGTGATTTATTTTATCATATAAACTATTTTAAGCATGACTTAAGTTTTTATATATTTCATAATTTTTTTAAATAAGATAAGAGGACTTGATATAAAAAAAATCAAATGACCTATAATTTAAATGGTTAATTGGACATAGACCATTACAAGTATCACAGATTGGAGATCCTGTCACTACTACTTCTTGTGGGAGTCATATACCCACGGGTACTCTACGATGACAGATTGTAACCACTCTGACAAGGTATACCGAGTGGTCTGCCTTAGAGCCCACGGTGCAAGACGGCGTGGGCTGCTACGGAAATCATATTAGAACTCTATATAGCAAGTGTACTTTTACCCCAAGCTCATCGGGCTATAAAAAAAGAGCTGAGAACCCTAGTTCGGCACCTCTATCATCCATCTAGATATCATAAGACATCTATCTAGGTTAGATACGATTTATATCATTGCGCACTTAGACGCATAATACAATCCACAAACCGCCGTATAAGGCGTAGGGTTCAGCAATTTGGCTGTCCAAACCTGTCTAAATCGTTGTCTTCTTCGTTCTGTACACCATCGCAATATCCTTGTGCATCCTCCACCGATCTAAAAACTCCGACAGTGATCCGTCCCATGGTTGACAACCGGTACAAAACGCCGACACTCCTAGTATAGGATGCATGCCATACAACTTTTCCTTAGCTTTGAAACACGCCATTGACTACATATTTGAGCCATTCGGACCCACGTGTACACATGACCCCATTTTTGTACTGACCAAAATATCCTTTGTCTTCTACCTCCGCCCTCTCATTCTCTCTCCCCAACATCATCTTCTTCCTCCCGGTGCTGGCGCCCGCTTGCCACGTCCGTCCTCCGCCTCTACCATGGCGCCGCTCGCCGCCCGCATCAGCTGCCGAGTGTCACCCTCCCCCTGTGGCACCAGTGCCACCACTCGTGCGGCAACAGGCTCGACAATGAGATGCCACGTGTGCCACGCCGCCACGCGTGGCTCCTTGCCTCTAGCCACACCACTGTGGCCTGCTGCTCCTCACGTCCAGCCACGCAGCTTGTGTCCTGGGGCTCCTCGCCTACGCCGTGCTGCCGAGCCCAGCGGCTCCTCGCCTCCAGCCGCGCAGCTGCGTCCTACGGCTCCTCGCCTACGCCGTGCTGCTGAGCCCAGTGGCTCCTCGCCTCATGTCGTGCCCCCACGACCCACTGTTCCTCTCCCTCCTGCCATGCCACCTCGGGCTGCCGCTCCTCGCCTCCGCCACAACTGCCAAGTGCCGCCCTCCCCCGCGGCAAGTTAGCATGCAGTCATGTGGGAGTTCGATGGCGAGCACGGAGAACATCTCCCTCCTCGATCTGGCCGGATCCTATCAGAGCTCGGTGACGAAGGGAGCGAAGGGCCTTGCGCAAAATGATGCTAGGCAACGAGGGGGGGGGGAGGACTATATGGCAGGCGAGCTTGACCATAGCGCCAGCTCTAGCAATGCAAGCTCCTCTAGGCCCACCACTAGCGTGGGCTTCAAATTGCCGCTTTGTTTGACCACCAGCAGAAGGATGCAGAAGAAGATGACAAGTAGGGCCCACCTGCTGGTGAGATGTAAGAGGAGGTGAAGCAGGGTATGTTGGTCCATATGAAAATGGGGCCATGTCTATACATCTGTAGTGGGCCCAAATGGCTCATGCGTAGACAGTGGTGTATTTCAAAACCAAGAAAAGTTGCAGAGGCATGTATCCTACAGTAGAAATAGTAGTGGCAGGCCTCCAATCCGTGACATTTGTAATGTCTTGTGTCCAATTAACCCTAATTTAAAATGCGGGGAATACAATTCAATTCATGTTTCTTTCTACGATAAGATTTACACCTCCTAATAGGAAGGATATTCTAGCATGGGCCACTAGTTCTCCGTCATCTTTAGGGCATCCCCAACAAGCTGTCTAAATCGACAGCAGACGTGGAGGTGGAAAGAAGATAAAAATAAAAAAGAATGTAGAATCCTGATTTCCTGGACATCCAGCAGGGAGAGTTTTTGTAGGGAACCGTGCGAGACTGGCTACTCTCTCGTCGCTAGCGAGCTGCTTTTTGAGCTTCTCTCTTCCACGTCTGCAAAATGCTTAGGATACCCAGCAAGCCACGGAAGTGGTCAGAACTCCGGATGCATTTTTTTGGTTCTCCTAGCAAATGACCCGTGCATTGCTACGGGAGGTTTTATGTTCGTATTTAAATATAAATCGCAATTTTTTCCACAACTTCAAATGCTCGTTCCTATTCAAAAAGTTTATATAAACATAAGAAAACAAGGCAGCTCAAACTTTGTACAATGATAAAACAATTCTCAACAAAATAAATAATTATTTATAAAGTATTTTGAATAAGACGAATCATCGAAGTTGTAGAAAAAATTCAAACGCGATTTATATTTAAATACGGAGGGAGTGCAAAGTAGGTTTGTCTTTTCTCCCTTTTTTATTTTATTTTTTCTTTTCCTTTTATTTCTATATATAATAAGTTATGTAGAAAATATATGTATCATTTACATGCATAAGTTACAAAAGGAGATATAAGTTCTGCCGAAAAATATGTCCATAACTTACATAAATATAATTTATGCAAAAAGGTACAGATAATGCACAGAATATGTGTAAAAGTTCTGTGCATAACTTACGGAAGATAGAAGTTATGCATATAGCACATACATAAGTTATAAGTTATGTACATAACTTATTGCTATAATCATAAGTTATGCGCATTATGAATAATAGCAAAAAAATATTTTTTTTGTAAAAATAAAAACATTAAGAAAATGAAAAGATATGAAAAGGAAAATCTTTTCAGAAAATATATACAAAGTTGTCTGAATATTTACTAGTTTCTGAAGTAATGGACGCTCACTGATCAGCATGGCCGCGAGCGGAGGTGGCGTGGCTGCAGGTATTCGCACGCCTGGGCCCTGGATTGCTCGACCAAGGATGTTGATTCTATGCTTTAAAGGTGAACAAGGCTACCAATTACTCTAACTTCTAAGCCACACATAGTGCAGGTTTGGTTGCAACCCTGGACCAATTTTGTGTGGATAAATCGTTGCCTGGACAGCCCTGGATAACGTCCTTTGCTAGGCATCTGCTCTCACCACCAGGCCACCAGCAAAATCGAGTGCCTGGTGCTGCCAGGCTCTAATCATATCATAGAGTAATTCAATTCAATTGTTTAGACAACAAGCTTCAACCAAATAGCCACTATGCTAGCTGCCTGTCTAGGCAAAATTGAATGCATTCACAGGCAGCATCTTTCTCTGGGCAAATGATCGAGGCTCGCAACCAAACATGCCCATAAGACTAACATCACAAGCACACCTATTAAACCATTTATATTTTAAACTCTACTACGTCTACAGTGCATCTACGATATTTTGTCTACACATTTACATTTTCAAGGTGATTTTATCGCTAGCCTAAGGCCATCATTGTAAACCAAGGATGGCTGGATGGGCCAATGGGCAAAGAGTCTAGGCTGTGAGCCTGAGCGCGACGAGCCAAGCTACACTAGCTACCGACGAGCCAAGCTACCATCTGAGTCGTTTATATATAATCAGACGATAACGAATTCGTATGCATGGTTTATTAAGCCGCAACACAGATGGGAGTATGAGTAAGGTTGTAAGTGCCCTCATGACGCCGACCAATTTCGGTAACGATACTCCTGCAGGAGTAGAGGATCTTGTTGATGGCGATTTAGCCACGGTTTTGGTTTAATGGAATTCGTTTCCTGAAAAGAAAAAGACCCCTTCTTTACCCGTCATCATTCCATTAGTTCCACGCCTCACAAGATCCACCGCCCCTGAGGTTGTGTATTTGTTTCTCTGGGAATGGACCAGGAAAATCCCGCAATAGATGTGCGCAACATTTCCCACCGTCCAATCCGTCTATCGTATGCTATGCCACACCGCACACAGTGGCGCCAGAAGTACCGCCGCTACTCCATAAGTACCCCGCATGTCAGAGAGCGAACTTACATGGTTTTTGGTTTGGCATTTTCATCCCCGTAAAGGGTTGTTTGGATAAATGCAATCCACGTGGATTGGAGAAGCTTATGGTGAGAATTAGTTCAAATTCTCCCTCAACCCTTCTAATCCATGTGGATCGCAGGTTTTTTTTCTTGAATCCAAACAAGCCCGTGTTATCCAATCCCTCTCACCTACATTCATGTTTGGTTGGCCCAGGCCGGAACCAATAAAGGTATGTCTAATGGGGTGTTTAGAGATGTGTAGGCAAAAAAGGTCTATTTTTCGCCATGTTGCCTCGTGCTTAAAAGGTGTTTAAGTTAGCACCGGTACTTATTGTGTGCTAATGAGGTGGTTAAATATATCTAAACATATGTTTGCGTCGTAGAAGTTAGTTTTTATATCAGTACTTAGAGTTGTGATATTATAAACAACCATGTCTAAGCATCTTGTATTATGCATGCCCTAACGGAGGGAATCGATCCAGAGTATTTAGCACATGCGTTATCCAATCCCTCCCACCTCCCTGATTTATCGGCTTCCGGTGACCCCTCTTTTCTCGCTTCTGTACCTATTCCATAATATAAACATGGCATTATAACTATACGGTAGATAAAATGAAATATAAATACAGACATAGACGATCTAGGGGGCGATCTGCTGGTCAGGCAGCCTTACGCGAGTTGAGTTTGCCCGCGACCTCTTGCGCCCTTTGCCGCGGCGACCACACCACACGCCATGATCCTGGCTGCCACCCGATCTGGTGGGCCAGTAATTAAAGTGAATAGCGTTACCAAGATTACCAAACTAATGGCGCTAATCCGCACAGCGCAACAGATACCGGAGGGAGTTGATTGCATTCCCACTGCCGCTCCTTTGAGTGAGCCGAACGTCCAAACACCATCTTAAACGCATGGTCGGGAGGCGGGAGCTCGATTTCAGCCGTTGGTGTCTAGGCTACCAACACTTCAAAAAGGTGGCAATCCTCACTCAAAGTCTGAAACCACCGCGCCCGCGCCCACCTCGGCACCTCCTCGAGGATCTCGACCGCTCCGCTGCTTTCTGCGGCCGCCGTCGATGGAGAGCCCCCGTCTCGCCGTCGCCCACCGCCCTCCTCTTCCGGTCACGGCACCGTCCCACCTCCGCCGCCGCCACCTCCTCCACCACCTCTCCGACCCGATCTCCCTGCCCCGGACCTCCCTCTCCTCCCATCATCATCATCACCATCTCTCCTCCACCCCTCGCCGCCGCCTCGTCCAGCCTCTCCTCGCCGCCTCCCAAGCCCTTGCTTCCAATAAACCCGAGCCCAAGGCCGCCCCAGGCGGCGCGAAGCTCGTGCCGCTTGCTATCTCCCTCGCGGTCGGCCTCGCCGTGAGGTTCCTCGCGCCGCGGCCCGCCGAGGTGAGCCCGCAGGCGTGGCAGCTCCTCTCCATCTTCCTCTCCACCATCGCCGGGCTGGTGCTCGGCCCGCTTCCCGTCGGCGCATGGGCCTTCCTCGGGCTCACCGCCGCCGTCTTCACGCGCACGCTCACCTTCGCCGCCGCCTTCTCCGCCTTCACCAACGACATCATCTGGCTCATCGTCATCTCCTTCTTCTTCGCGCGCGGGTTCGTCAAGACGGGCCTCGGTGACCGCGTCGCCACATACTTCGTCAAGTGGCTCGGGAAAAGCACGCTGGGCCTGTCCTACGGCCTCACCATCAGTGAGGCCTGCATCGCGCCGGCTATGCCCAGCACCGCGGCCAGGGCCGGAGGCATCTTCCTGCCCGTCATCACGTCGCTCTCCCTGGCGGCGGGGAGCAAGCCCAATCACCCGTCGTCGCGGAAGCTAGGATCGTATCTTGTCATGACGCAATTCCAGGTAACTAAATTAATCAAATTCGCACGGGACCACTTGATTAACTTGCTGCTTCCAATTAATCCCAGATCATATAGACCTTATATACCACTGCGAGTGTTGGATTCTGATATATGAACCACGAATGCATCTAGTCGCTGTTGCTGATCACGACTAAATTAAGAGGGTGTGTGTTTTCCCAACTGAATTCTGTTGAAACAGGGTTCATTGCTGATCATATTAGCTTGATCGTTGTATCCTTTGGTCGAGTCATGCACAAGTACGAATTGGAAGTAGAATCTCCTTGTTTTGGGAAGGAAGTCACATGGCGCCAGAACAATTTGCCATGCGGTGTCTGCATATCAGTTCTTGTTCCGTCAGAACAATTCATCAGGTCTCTTTCTTGTAGGGAATTCCTTTTCTTTAGAGTTTTTTTTTTCATTAAAATGGTGAAGCGTCAGCATGGCTTCATTATGTCTCTTAGTTGAGAAATTGAAGATTAAAAGAACATTGTTAATTTCCTCAAAAAAAAAGAACATTGTTAAGGCAACTGGGCAAACGATGTCTGCCCTAAGCAGTTGTGGTGAGAGCGTTTCTAACTAGAAGACTCGATCATAAGGAAGACCAAAGTAGAGTATGAGCGCTGAACCTGAACTTTATGAAGTGCGGACTGTGGATTCCCCCTCATGAGGCCTGGGTATACTAACAATGTTGTACATTTGTAGCCTATCAGATCCAAAGAGTTTGCCATGGTTACCTAGAGAGCTTCCAATGGTTACATCTACTAGACCTTGGGGGCACCGGGCTCATTCGTGCTTCTAATCTTGAGGCGGCAGCCAACTAATTGATGACGTCATCAGCATTATGGGTACTAGTAAGTCAACCCATGCAAAACAATGGCTAGCATAAAACTTTAGCATTAAAAATTTATACATTAATCAAAATTTCTATCATTAAATATCTCCATATATTCATAATTTAAGGGCATGTACAATGGGGTGCTTAAAGAAGGTGCTTAGTAATAAAAACCGGTTCATTTTCTAGCACTAGGTGATTAAAAGTTATATGAGATGCTTGCTTAAGCATTGGTGCTTAATGAGTGCTAATAAGGTGGTTGCACATATATAAGCATCTCTCTTCCATTGTAGAAATTAGCTTTCTACGTGGTGCTTAGCATTTCTCTCTCTTTAAGCACCTCTATAAGCAATGATGCATTGTACATGTCCTAATAGAACGATCTCTGCATATACACTACCTAATTAGTATTTTATATGTAAATTTCAGGAATGTTATAAATTATCTTTCACAATAACACAATAGCTAATTTATATGTAAATTAGGGGATATCATAGATTCATTTTTATACACTTTAATTCATTTTTCATAATAGCATGGTGGATAATTTATATTCAAATTTTAGAATTAATTCAATTTATCTTTGATAATGGCATGGAGGTAATTTATATGCAAATTTATCGGGTTATTTTATTATTTTTTATAATGGCACAGTGGCTAATTTATATGAAAATTTAAAGAGTTATTTTAATAGTCTTTCATAATGTCATGGTGAGTAATGTATATAGAAATATAGGAGATTACTTTAGGGCTGATTTGGCAGCAGCATTCCAGGGGGAAACCGGCCTTTTCCCCGTGCCGGCGGGCCGCGCGGGAATTTTCCACGGGATACTAATCTAGGCTATTTGGAAGATGGCAATATGAGGCTATCGGCCCTGAGCCCAATTTCCATGTGGAAATTCCCCCGGCCTCTAGACATCGGGCAGAAATCCTCGTCGTTTCCTCGAGCGGGTGAGAGCGACGTGAGATTGCCTGCCTCCGCCGCACACCTCTCTGCTGTCCACTCCGCAACCTCCCGTTCCACCATCCAGTCCACGGCCATCGCCTCGGCTACCTACGGCGCCTTCACGGCTTCACCTCCGCCTCCGGTGCAGGTAAGTTCGTCCTGAGCAGCTGAGCTAGAGTTCATGCGGGGGCAAGCTTCCAAACAGCCACCGCGAAATGCTCCCGAGAATCCTTTTCCTCGCGGAGAACTACAGGGACAGAGAAATATGCCCGACGGTGTTTACTTCCCTGGGATAATTACAGTCTACTGCCAAATCAGCCCTTAATGGTCTTTCATAATAGCAATGGTGAGCAATTTATATTCAAATTCGGAATCAATTTAATTTATCTTCGATAATGGCATGGTGAGTAATTTATATGCAATCAAACACAAACTTGTAATAGCTAGGCTCACGAATCCGGAGAGACGCTGTCGACTCGTGACCTTGTTTCCATGCAGCAATATACGCAAAGCACCCCGTACCTATCTAGATCATGTGTTTCCTGTGTTCTGTGCACCATGGAACACCTATCGGTGACCACTCCGTACGATAAACCCGGCCAGCAAGTAACCCCCGGTAGGACTATTGGTGCATAACACCGTCAAGTATTGGTTTGTGATTTTACCCCTGTTTAGGCATAAAGACTTTAACATGTTGTAAAGGGATTTTGGTATAAAAAATGAGACACTTTGCATATATTTCTATTTGCAATCATCATTGTTCTCTTTCAATGGCTATTGTCAAACTCTTATCTAAGCATAAGCTCAATTTCAACACCATATTATGGCAAATCATCAGATTGTTGAAGCATGAGGTGGCCATATAATTTAGCCGGGGTTACAACTCATCTGGCAACGCATGTTAATTTCAACCAAAAGAAACCGATTTCATGTAGGGGCAAATCGTGCTTCGTTATCAAATATCGGGGGCAAAATCACAATTGACTTCCACAGTAAGGGTAAAAACACCAATCGACCAAAATAAGGCTGCCTATAGGGATAGTTCTACTAGACGTCTAGAAGTATTGTTATTCAAATAGTATTAAAAGTGAAATAACAATATAATTGAAAAATAGATAGAAAATACAAAATATAATTAGGAACTAATTCTGACATTCGATTAAAATATTTCTTTGATATTTAGTTAAATTATTATTTTATATATTCGTTTCTTCATGTTATGACGATAACAAATCTTTTTTTAAATGGAAATAAAATTATACAATTAATAATTATGTATAATGTTCATCTAAGTTGATCTTAAATATTATAAATTGGGAGAATGAGGGTGTAGCTCAATGGTCAGCAGTGAGAGAGTTCGCTCTGCGCGCCCAGGTTCAATTCTTGAATCGGTAGGGTGCCTCACCAAGAACTGTGGTCCCTTAATAAATTTCGGTTGTCTCTCACGCATGGTTCTACAAAGGGATTCTGATATACCCATCACCTACGGAGCTCATGTTGGTTCTGTCGACATGTGAGTGGGTGCAGCGTACATGAACAGATACTATAGATGTACCAGTTGAGAGATGTCAACAAATATTAAATTTGTATTTGATACAAATATTGTTTTGTTTCTTAATGATACTCAAACAATATTAATATTGCTTTTATTTATAAATATTGATTTGGATTCAAGCGATATAATTTTTATTCTTATTCGAGGATATTTGGATTTGTTTTAAAATATGGATATAAGTCTAGGAGTATGCTATCCAATTCAAAGCCAACTATTTGCACCCATTAATATAGCTATCTTCAGGGGCACTATGGCGTAACCACCACACACATTGTGGCTGTTACAAAATGTCCATGGTGTCACCACAGGTTGTGGCTATCTTGTCACCACTGAAGTGGGTTGAGAACTTGACGAAGATCACAAAACTTCTGGCTCTGAGAGTGTCTTTGCCTTTTTTTAGTAGAACCTTAGGCCTTGGTGAGCCTAAGACGAGCTTCCCCTTTGGGGAAACAATCATTGAATTCTTTGGGAAAAAAAGAAGAAACAAACAATTTAGTAGTTCGATATGTTGTTAATAATACTGTTATGGAACCTAAGCTTGGTCATATTAGATGTTATATGGTTGAAGCCTAAACCATTGCTAATTAGTATAATTCATTTAGTTGCCTATTTTCATGACAACTTCATTTTATTTTTGATATTCATTGATGCTTGG
This sequence comes from Paspalum vaginatum, assembly GCA_030272315.1. NCBI lineage: Eukaryota > Viridiplantae > Streptophyta > Magnoliopsida > Poales > Poaceae > Paspalum > Paspalum vaginatum. Next base: position 12,402,158 of record CM059013.1, on the reverse strand, counting down.
ATGACTATGACAGCAATGTGAAAAGGGCTTTATGAAGGTTTATAATTTTATTATTCTAGTAGAAACTAGAAAGTTTATAACACCCTTATCGTACTAGATTTTGCCTTCTTTTAATATTGTTGATTGTTGTGTAGTTAGAGGCTTACCTAACTAGCTAATATTGAAAAGATTCGTTGGTAAATACAATCTTAAAAGGGCAGTCCCGTGTGTGAGCTACCTCTTGCGCATGATTCGAAGAAGGGTTTAACCCATTTTGGGGGCTATTGTACACAGTCTTTTCTTGTATTTCTGTAAGAACCTTTTCCACGACTTGAACCCAGGACTTGGTAAATACAATCTTAATTCTAATAAAAGGTGAAATTCTGAAAATGCTCTCCATTAAGAAATTCTATGTTGAGATGTTGTCCTTTGGAAGTGAGATTACAAGGTCCGATTTCTTTTTACACGTAATTGCTGAATGCTTATATAATTATTCTGCGTGTAATGCAAATAGATGGTTATGTTGCTTCAAATGTGTGTAATGCAAATAGATGGTTATGTTGCTTCACAGGCAGCTAGCAGCTCGACCGCTTTATTCCTCACTGCAGGAGCACAAAACCTGTTGTGCTTGAAGCTAGCAGAGGAGCTTGGTGTAATTATTGCAAATCCATGGGTATCATGGTTCAAAGCTGCGAGTTTGCCGGCTATTGTTTCCATGTTAGCGACACCATATTTGCTATACAAAATATCGCCCCCTGAGATAAAGGATACCCCTGATGCCCCAGCACAAGCTGAAGAGAAACTGAAGCGCATGGGCCCTGTGACTAAAAACGAATGGGCTATGATTGGCACAATGATTTTTGCAGTTTCCCTATGGATTTTTGGGTAAGGTTTTCTGTGTATCATCTTATAGTATTGACTTGCAATTTTAGTACGATTCGTAGCTTGTGAGGTGTAAGCTATTTTACTCTATCATTCTTTTCTTAGTATAAAGTTGTGCATGGACACTACCTGACAGATTCCTATGATGTCATCACATTTATCATGGGATAAAAATAATCTAAGAAAGTGGTACAATTGTTTGATAGCTATGCCATTACGTTCCCGCAGCAATTTTTTTGTTTGTAGAGTCATGTTCCTGTTTTATGTTTTACCCTGCTTGTTTGTGAAGATTCCACCTTTTCCCGTTTTCAGAACCTAGTTTAGTATGTAGACCTTTGGTCCATTCGATTGCAATTTATGAATTCAGTATGTTTCATCATTATTGATAAAACATAAATGTTTCTCTTATTTAATGTTTAAGATATGTGCACAAACAATCGCTGATCTCCAGGATAAATAGACATTTTATATTTCTGGTTTCTGCTTATGATGACACGATGTTTTCTTGTTTTTTCTCTGGTTATCATATTCATATGTATCTATCATTACATTGTGACATGGTGTAGTACTTAATAAACAATTTATCATTCATTCACGTGATGAGATTAGTAATTGCTAATTACATAATGTCATACGTGATACTACCTACTCCCTCCGTTCTTTTTTATTTGTCGTATTTTAGTTCAAAAATGAACTAGCGGGCGACAAATATTTGAGAACGGAGGTAGTACTTTTTGTTTGTCATTTTGGTCTTGTGCTCTGGTAATGACACATATTGCAAAAATTTGTGCAGGGATGCTATTGGTGTGTCTAGTGTTGTGGCTGGGATGCTTGGGCTCTCCATCCTTCTCCTCCTTGGTGTGTTAGATTGGGGTGATTGCTTGAATGAAAAATCAGCATGGGATACACTGACTTGGTTTGCAGTTATGGTTGGAATGGCAGCACAACTAAGTAACCTAGGAATTGTTTCTTGGATGTCAAGCTGTGTTGCCAAACTGCTCCAGTCTTTCTCATTGAGTTGGCCAGCAGCATTTTGTGTTCTTCAGGCCTCTTATTTCCTGATCCACTATCTATTTGCAAGCCAAACTGGACATGTTGGAGCCTTATACTCTGCATTTCTGGCTATGCACGTAGCGGCCGGTGTTCCTGGTGTGCTGTCAGCACTTGCTTTGGGATTTAACACAGATCTGTTCGGTGCACTAACTCATTATAGTAGTGGGCAGGCTGCAGTATACTTTGGAGGTAATTTCGTTTTAATCCCAGAAAATTCCTTGTTGTTCCTTAGCTCACATTACGG